>JBBGZY010000046.1:3997500-4667500 GCA_037952925.1 Lithobates clamitans | reverse complement strand
CATGCTGCATTGAATAATGGACAGGGCATTTGAGGCAGAACAGAGGCAGAAAGAGGAGCACTTCCTTAACTCTCAAGGCCCCCTTTATCCAGACTTATCCTTATCTTGCCGTGGCAGAAGGAGCAGAGGATGAAACATCTTCAGGAGGCCTTGCAGAAAGGTTTGTGCAACGCGTTTCCAGAGCCTGGGAGGTTACATTTTCCTGGTCCTCCTGGACAACGTGTTGCTGAGGCTTCGGTCAGTCACAGAAGGAGTGGTGGAGAAGGTAGCCCTCTGACTGATGCATTCAGACAATTTTTTAGTCCACAGCCCCAAGATATGATCAGTTCCAGCAACCATCGCCAGCGTCTGATTCACATGGTACAGGAATACCTAGGGGCAAGATCAGACTTGGACACCTTTCTTATCGAAAATTCTCTGGGTTACTGGGTCTTGAGGATGGATCACTGGCCAAAGCTTGCACAGTATGCAATTGAGATACTGGCCTGTCCTGCATCCAGCATTCTTTCAGAATGCACATTCAGTGCTGCTGGAGGGTTTGTAACCGATCACAGGGTGCTCCTGTCCACTGAATCGGTCGATCGGCTGAACTTCATAAAAATGAATCAGTCTTGGATCACCAGCTACCAAGCACCTGATGCTGATGTAACTGAATGATTTTTTTTTAATGTGAGATCCCTTCAAGACTGCCTATGTTGATGCTGAGTGACTATTCTGTTATGCTGAGTGACTATCCTCTTACTCCTCAATGTTCATGCTGATAGCTTGTAAGAACATTTTTGGTTCTGGGCACCGCCACCAGTGGCTAAGACCCAATTTTTCTGCCCCTGTTTAACAGGGGCATGTAATTACAATCTTTGATGCAATACTTTGCAGCAGGGCTCATTCCTGTGCTCCAACTAGAGTATCTGTGAAGCGTTGCAGTGTTGTGGCACCAGTGCCTAAGGCCCAATTTTTCTGCCCCTGTTTAACAGGGGCGTGTAATTACAATTTTTGATGCAATAGTTTGCAGCAGGGCTCATTCCTGCGCTCCAACTAGAGTATCTGTGAGGAGTTGCACTACCACACCGTCCACCACAAAAGGCCCAATTTTTCTGACCCTGTTCAACAGGGCCATGTAATTACTATTCTTGATCTAATATTTCACAGCAGGGCCCGTTCCTACGCCCACCAAGAGTAACTATGAGGGCTTACAGTGTTGTGGCAACACCAACACCTAAGGCCCAAATTTCTGCAGAGTATATAGGGCAAGCCCCTACTTTCAAACATCCAACTTACAAACGACTCCTACTTGCAAATGGAAGGAGACAACAGGAAGTCAGAGGAAAGCTACCCCTAGGAAGGGAAATTCTCTCCTGTAAGAGTTCCTTGGTTCACTAAAAACCCCAAATTTTCAAAATCCAATTGTCATTGGGACAGAAAGTGAGGTGAAATCTTCTGAACAGGTGCACAGACAGCAAAGCAAATGTTACAGGAGTGATAACCCCTCCCTATGTTTTCCAAAAAGCTTAAAAATAGATTTTTTGGATGGAGCTACACGTAAAAAATGTAAAAGAACAAACCTACAGTCCCTGTCTTGTTTGCACCACCTGTATACTGCTGTTCAGAGTATATAGGGCCTGGGGGCCCCACGCCTTTCCTTTTTTTATTTGAGTGCGGGGTTTCCCTTAATATCCATACAAGACCCAAAGAGGCTGGTAATGGGCTGGGGGGGGTTTCTCAATGATTTTCATCCATATTGCCGGTACCAGACATGACATTAAAGCCGCAAGCAGTTTTAAATGACTTTTTTACCTTGTCTTCTTGAGCGGGGACTGTTCTAAACACGGGAAACACGCGCCACTTTACAGCCATACTATAGACACCCCCCAGCACAATATTTAAAGGAATATTTCACTTTTATTTTTTCACTTTAAGCATCATTAAAATCACTGCTCCCGAAAAAACAGCAGTTTTTAAAACTTTTTTTTTGCATTGATACATGTCCCCTGGGGAAGGACTCCCAAACCCTTTTTAGGATAATAACTTGCATATTAGCCTTTAAAATTTGCACTTTTGATTTCGAGTCCCATAGACTTTAAGGGGGTTCCAAAGTTTGCGTGAACTTTCGGTCCGTTCAAATGTTCTGTTGCGAATCAAACCGGGGTTGTTTGGCTCATCCCTATTAGTGTGCTATACTGTGCTATTTTGCTTCAATTGTCAGTGCAGAATATTAGTTTAGTGTCAGTCTAGGGATAGTGTGAGTGTGTTGAGGAGGACCATCATTCAGTTTTGCATAGTGTGCAGCTATAGTAGGGACAGCTCAGATAGTTCCAGTGTAGTCTAGTGTCTACTATATGATGTTACTGCCAGTTTAACGCCATATAGTACTGTGCGTCACTGTACCTTTGGCGCATTATATTGCAGTTTATTATAGTGTATCCGTGGAGTGTATCTGTGTAGTGTGAGTACTCAAATTAAACTTCACCAAACATCTCTTTTCATTGATTAAAGTGCATCTACATACAGATTTAAACTTCTTCTTTAAATTTGCTTATAAGCACCGCCCCCTCCCTCCCAATAATGTCTGGGAGGACAATAAGGAGAGGCAGATGTTCCCATGGCCAGCAACAAATGTGTCCACTGACAAAGGTGGACGTGTTGGTCAGTCCCCAGGCAGCCACTCTATTCTATCACATTCTGCAGATGTTATCTCCCAGGCCCACTCCCCAAAGCTCAGCTGTCTGGGCCTTTTTCAGCACATCTGCAGCAGATTGCACTGTTGCTATCTGCAAACTGTGTCTCAGGCACATCAAACGTGGCAAAAACACCAACCATTTGGGTACCACATGCTTAACAAGGCATTTAATGTCCAACCACTCAGCCCGTTGGCAGCCCGTTGGCAGGAGCACCTAAAAGCCACACAAAAGGGGCACAAATCTGTCCCTCCTTCCTTACCCACTTTAGTCTGCCCTGCTATACCAAGTCATTACCTCTCAGCAGCCTCCACTGACAGAGATGATGGTATAGCACAGGGTGTCCCAGTTCCTAGCAGCACATCTGCCAGCAGCACACCACCAACTGTAGACTGTAGCCGGCAAATTTCTCTGCCCTATCTGCTGCAACAGAAAAAAAATACAGATCTGCCACCCACATGCCCAGCGTCTAAATGCAAGCTTGTCAAAGCTGTTGGCTCTTCAACTTCTGCCTTTCAGCCTGGTAGATTCTGCCCTCTTCCGTAAATTTGCACAATGTGCTGTACCACAATGGCAGGTTCCCAGTCGCTACTACTTTTCACGTAAGGCCGTTCCATCTCTCTACCATCACGTGGAAGGGAATGTTCTGGCATCGTTGGGCAAGGCAGTCAGCCAGAAAATCCACCTTACTGCTGACACATGGTCCAGCAAGCATTGGCAGGGACAATATATTTTGTTCACAGCACACTGGGTAACGCTGCTTGAAACTCGAAAGGATGCAAGACAGGGCTCGGTGCTGCAGCTTGTTGTGCCCCCACGTCTCCATACAGCTGGTAGTGATGATGCCAGACCTGTGAGCTCTACCCCCTCCTCCTCCTCTGCCACCTCCATGCCCTCCTCTGCAGAATTGTCCTATGAACATTAGGTACCCCCTAAGCGTTCAAAGGGCTATTCCCAGAGTCAGGCTAAAAGGTGCCATGCAGTGCTTCAGCTGGTGTGTTTCGGTGACAGGAACCGTACCGGAGCAGACATTCTTGCAGCTCTGCAGGGACAGGTCTAGAGGTGGTTCACACCATGCCAGCTGTAGCCAGGAATGGTGGTGTGCAATAATGGCTCAAACCTTCTGTCCACCCTTAGACAGGAAAAGTTGACACATGTGCCATACCTGGCACATGTCCTCAATTTGGTGGTGCAGTATTTCCTAAATACGTACTCAGGGTTGCAAGATGTGCTAAAGCTGGCCAGAAGAGTCTGTAGCCATTTCAGGCGGTCATACACAGCCAGTGCTCGGTTGGCTGAAATTCAGTGGGAAATCCACCTGCCCGTAAACCGTCTAAATTGTGACATGCCTACCAGGTGGAACTCGACTTTGTCAATGCTGCAGTAGCTATACATGCTGCAAAGGGTCATCAACGAGTACCTGTGCGAATACAGCACAATGACAGGCTCAGGCCACCTTGGCTTTTTTTTCCCCACGCCAATGGCTGATCATTAAAGATGCATGCACTGTATTGTCACCATTTGAGGAGGCCACAAGGATGGTGAGCCGTGACAGTGCATGCATCAGTGACACAATCCCTGTTGTGTTCCTGCTGGAGCAGACTCTGCATGGCATTATGGACAGGGCACTGGAGGCAGAGCAGCAGGAGGAAGAGGAGGACTCCCTTTCCTCTCAAGGCCCACTTTATCTAGACACCATCATTCCTATGTCACAGAACACACGGGAGGAGAGAGGGGAGGAGGATGAGGAGGAGGATTCTGGCACTTTCATAGGCTTCGAAGAAAAGGATCACATGAGTCAATCTGTAAGCGATGGCTTTCCAACCAGAGGACCCTTGAGAGTAGTACGTGGCTGGGAGGAGGAAGTTCCAGATGCTGACATCCTGAGGATATAGTGACCAAGAGTTGGATCAAAAGTATTTCCTCCAAATAGTACATTTATAAAAAGGAGAGAGAATGGGCAACATAGTGTGATTCCATTTTACACAAAGAACATTTATTGAATAAGTAAAAATGGACACTGACATTTGAGAAGGTTTAAAAAGCGCTTGGATAAAATGTAATAACGCAGTGTCATCAACAGAGCCCGTCCCGATGCGTTTCATCTAATAAGACATCATCTGGGGTGCTGGTCCACTGCAGCCTCTGCGTATTTATACTGTAAAAGGGTATCCCCTAATGAGAGCCAGCTTCATGGCCGCCAAAATAAAAATATGATCACTTCCGGTTCTAAAAAATGGCACCTTGGCTTTCTATGCAAGCCTCACTTTGATGTATATTGCTATCAATGATGAAGCCTCATTTTAGATATGGCCGGAAGTGCTAGATCCCTCCTATTCTCCGCTGAGCGAGAACTTACAATCTGCATAGTCTATCATAGAATGCAAACTTTGAAACCGAAGGAAGGAAGTAACTAGAATAAAATATATATTTATCCTGCCACCCAAGGGGGTGGCTGTATTCGGAAACCGGAAAGGAACTTGTTCAACGCCAGGCGTCAACAAAATGGCGCTCAAGGCAGAAGGCATCGTTCTCTACTGTCAGCCACAGCAAACATGGAGCCAAAACAGATGAACAATGCTGTTCAAGTCTTGTTCTGAGTAAATGCTGCTAACTTCCGGGTGACCACATAATAGTAAATATACCGGAAGTGCAGGTAGTGAATGATCACCGTAACAGGACGGTGTCACATACGTGACAGAATTCTAAATCGTTGATGAAGCAGAAAAAACTCTAAACGTGTTAAAAATATAAATATAATGGATACATTGTGAAGTGTAATTACCAAATCTCAGCAAAAATGTTTTTTTTTTTATATATGTAGACAAAATGCTATTAGTCTATGACTTTGCAAATGAAAGGGAGCTGGCCCTCACAAAAGGAGTAAAAACAGCCAATGACAAATAACAATCATATACATTGCATGTATAAACATGAAAATCACATTAACCCTATCGTATTATAAAATTGGTCGAAATAAAAACCGTATTAAAAAATATATATATTAAATTGCATATAAACATTTAGGTGTATTAGAACCAAGATATTCCACACCCAGAACTTAACAGAATTCCCCGAGCTATAATAAGGCCCATAATGTATTAATCATATATATTAGGGCTAGGCTTTATTAAGGAATGAATTAATGTCCCATTCTACATTAATTCCCCACAGATGGTAGGATTGGAGCTCATAAATCCAATACGTTACAAGTTGTGAAACGCCTCTTATCAATGCCCCACCCCTCCATGGAGGAATGTAGCTGTCAATCACCATAAAGCTTGTACCTTCGGGATTACAATTATGGTGTTCCCTATAATGTCTTGGTACCGTATGCTTGGTATCACCAATCTTTATTTTGGCAATATGTTCTCCTACTCTGGTTGAAAAAGTGAGAGTGGTGCATCCTATATATTGCTTGCAGCATGGGCACTGTAACGAGCCCCTGCTCACTCGGTTCCACTCTCCCGACACTCCTCTGTGGCTATTGAATCAGATTGCAGATCGCAACGTCTGATGGTTCGGTCATCCGATGCTCCGGGAATCGAACTACAGCTATGTGCCATTCGAATCCAGTTGTGATAGCTCAGAACAAACACCAGGCAGGCTGTATGTAAGTTCAAACAGGAATCTCACTTTTATTGATGCACAAAACACAATTTTATACACAGCAGTTTGAACACCCCGCCCCCAACAACCACTTTCCTATTGGTCAATTGTAAAGTACACTTGAGTCTTCACTCAAGTCCTCTTGTCCATGCAAATGAGGACTTGAAACAGGGTCAGCAGAGATTGGTCTGATAGCTTGAATAGGAGGACTGATATGTGTAATGACACAGAGAAGCCCCAGGGGGTAATTAAAGTACATAAACAAATGGTCACAGAACAATGCCTTCCTTCCAGACCATGGAGCCATCTGGAGGGGGTTAGCCTTAAGACAGGGCAGAAGACCCCCCACTGTGTAATAGAATCAAAGGAGAAATACTTCATTATTCCAAGCTTCATGACAATCCAGTATTCCAAGGTTCATGACATGCACGTTATCAGATAGACAACGTATCTAGTGGCACATGTATGGAACCCCTTAATTGAATATACACGATTGGTAACAGTGGATGCAGCCTTGTCAGTGCAGCCTTGTCAGTGCAGCTTTGCCCCAGGGCAGCCTTGCCCAATGCAGCTTTGTTAGTGCAGCTTTGTCAGTGCAGGTTTGCCCGTGCAGCTTTGCCCCAGTCCAGCCATGTCAGTGCAGCTTTGTGCACTCCCTGCTGACATACACAGCCGTGTGTAGATGAAAATATGGCGCCGAGACTGCAGGGATTCGTCGGAGCCGAGATACACATACCCGAGTGTTCTCGGCTTTTTTCTGCGCCACCGTCACGCCAAGTCCCGCCCTTGGACCTGTGTTATGTCCATCATAGGGTGGGACTGGGCGTGACTGTGAGTGGCGCCGAGAACACTCGGGTATGTGTATCTCAGCTCCGACGAATCCCTGCAGTCTCAGTGCCATATTTGAATCTACCCACGGCTGTGTATGTCGGCGGCGACCGCGGCAATTGCCGCGATAGCTCAAATAACACAAAAATGGCGGGGATTGGCCTATAACACGCACCCACGATTTTCCCCTGATTTTCAGGGGAAAAAAGTGCGTGTTATATGCCGATAAATACGGTACTCACTTGAAAGGTTACCTGAGCATAAGTCTAGTCACCATTAAACTATAAGAATGAGTAATTATTAGTATTAAACGGTCCATATGAGTGTTGTCCCCTCACCCCGACCCCTCAACTGGGAACAATCTGTGTCGAGAGGTGGGGGCAACATGACCAGCCTCATCTTTACTTTCAAAAGATTTTTAATGTCCAAGAATAAGATAGGCTTAAAATGTAATCATCTTGACATAAGGCAACAGACACAACATCATAATCAGGTGTCCAACAATAATATTACTGTATTATCTACAAGGCCCCGTCTGATATTCCCGGGCACCGCAGTGGTCCGTTTGAGAATAGGGCGGATCCTAGCTCCTAGCTGTTAGGAAAGTTAGCAAAATGATAACTTGATGGTTGGCTAAGAGGGTATCCGGAAGGGGGGGTCCCTCCTGTCCCGGGCACCCCTAATGGGATCATCCTGTGCCCCAGCCGGGCAATTCCCCCCAAACGCACCCGCCCCATATTTTCACAGCAGGGGAACAGGAGGAGTCAGATATGGCCCAAGTGTGCCCCTGGTTCGGATTAGCAGAGGTCACTAGGCCTTTAGCTTTGCTAGCTAGGCTATTGAACACACAGGTTATGAAAAAAACCCCAAGACTAACCAACTTAACTTGGGAGCATCTCATGATTTTATATGTTTATATGCACATAAGTGACTCTTTACTATCAACATATGTTTGTGTAGTTGGAGTTATCTTTCACTACTATCAAATTTAGCGCTGCACTATGTTATATATCTTGTTCACCCACCTACAAATTGATCCTTTGTTGTGCTGGCTGCTATTGTCCTTTATTTAAAGACAGAGCATTTGTTTTTTCCTTTTTCTTCATACATTGAGTCTGCTTCTCAAGCCTCGGCACATTTGAGGCGCATGGGCAACCTCATGCTTTAAAGCCTGCAAAAGGACCCAAGAATACGTGGCATAAAGGAGAAAGAAGATTACTGGTTGGCAACCCTTCTTGACCTCCTTTATAAGGGGAAGGTCTCAGAACTCATCCCGTCCCCACAGAGAGTACAGAAGATAAAATCTCTTGAGGACGAGGGGCATGCGCGGATGCCTGAGAGGATAGTAATGCTGACTTAGAGCTCTGCTCCAGTGACGTTCGCACCGGGGGACTACAGGTTCCAGGGGTCCTTAAACTTCGAAATAACAACAGACAAACATACTGCAAAGCCTCAGGTATAACTCAATATGGTTTTGAGAGGCACAAAGTCAAAATATAAAACCGGCATTAACAAAGAAACAATGCCTCAGCCGTCTTCCAAGATGGCGTCAGCAGTCTCCTCACAGCCTAGCACTTCACACAAGATTAAGCCTCTGAAAATCAAACTAAATACTGTGGATATTAATGAGGAATCTGATTCTGACTCTGGAAATTCACAGACAGAATTTCAATCTGCCTTATTTAAAAAATTTGAATGTATTTTACAGAAAGCTTTAAAGCAAACATCAGACCATATCACTGATAAACTGACTAGAGAAATCAGAGAAATAGGTCTGAGAACAGCTGAATTGGAGATCCATGTAGATGATATTGAAAGCCAAACTCAGCTCTATATTTCTGAATTTAAAAATCTAAAAGAAGAAAATGTTCTTTTACAGTCCCGTTTAGAGGACCAGGAGAATAGAGACAGAAGGGCTAATTTGCGGATCAGGGGAAGTCCTGAGTCTGTCACTGATGTGCAAGCCTATATCACTGCATTATTTCAGGAATTACAACCTGGCATTCCTATGGAGAGATTAGAGATGGACAGAGTGCACTGAGCATTGGCTCCACGCAAACCAAATGGCCCTCCTAGAGATATAATTGCTAAACTGCATTACTATCGCACAAAAGAACAATTGCTTGCAGCAGCTAGAGGAAAGGATTCCCTCACTTTTCAGGGTCAAGTCTATCAACTGTTTGCAGACTTATCTCCTATCACAGTGGCTAAAAAACGTGCTCTTAAACCCCAATTACAAATACTGCAACATCATCACATCACCTATCTTTGGGGGTTTCCTTTTTCTCTCAAATTCACACATTTAGAAACCAGATATGTCTGTCGCTCTTCAGAGGACCTACAATCAGCCTTGCTTGATTTGGGCCTTATGGACCAACTTCCATCTACAGAACAATCTCGTAGAAGATCAGCTTCCAGATCTCCTCAACAAAATGCTGCAGCAGAACTGAGCCCATCTATTTCTCCTCCACAAAATCTTCATAAGCACGGTCGCTTTGAAAATCCAATTCCTAATACTAAAGATTCGATGGATTGATTTTCATATTTTTTTTTTTTTTATTCGCTAACCTTTTTTCTTTTTCAGATCTACAGGATCAAACATTGTCTAAAATGACTTATGCCGCGTACACACGGTCGGACTTTTCATCTACAAAAGTCCGACAGCCTGTCCGACAGACTTTCGGCGGACTTTCGGTGGACTTGCGGCGGACTTGCGGCGGACTTGCGGCAGACTTTCTAATGAACAGACTTGCCTACACACGACCACACAAAAGTCCGACGGATTCGTACGTGATGACGTACACCGGACTAAAATAAGGAAGTTGATAGCCAGTAGCCAATAGCTGCCCTAGCATGGGTTTTTGTCCGTAGGACTAGCATACAGACGAGCGGACTTCGGGGTCCATCGTAGTTACGACGTAAAGATTTGAAGCATGTTTCAAATCTAAAGTATGTCGGATTTGAGGCTAAAAAAGTACGTTGAAAGTCCGGAGAAGCCCACACACGATCGGATTACCAGCCAGCTTTAGTCCGTCAGCGTCCGTTGGACTTTTGTAGCTGAAAAGTCCGACTGTGTGTACGCGGCTTTAGTTTCTAAGACAACATGTTTTCAATTTTATGGCCTCCCAGAGTATAAATCATTTAATGATGTATTTATATATTTATTTAAAATGTATTTACTAAAGAGGTAATTTTCTGTTTGGTTAGGGCTTTGATGGTCTGTGTGAGGTTTTTTTTTTAATATTATAATCTTATTTGTTACTATAATATTTAGATGCACCCTCTGGTTCCTGTGGTTTTCCAGCGGTGTTCGTCCTTTCTGGAACTACTTGCTGCCCCCTTTGCCACCCTCAGACCCTTGCTACTATTATGCAGGATTCTGATGATGGCGCTGGAGCCCCTAGGAGTCCTTTGATTACTCCTAGGAGTTGCTCCCACACCCTAGTGATTTTTCACTACTTAATATCTAGGTACTGTTATATTAGGGTTTTTCGATCGATCATTATTTATCCTTTCTCTACTCTTTCCTCTCTTCTTTTCTCTCTCGAGGTGATGACTAATATTCTAGTTTTAGGCCATATCTCTTATCTTATGATAGTCAATTTTGAATTGCTATGGCTCCTATAAACATTTTATCCCTAAACGTACAAGGATTTAATATCCCACAAAAACGAACAAAAGCAATGCGATCTTTTTCAGCCAAGAAAGTACACATAATTTGCTTACAGGAAACCCACTTCATTGATAAATCTTCCCCTAAATTTCTCTCCACCTCATACCCAAAATTTTACACTGCCTCTACCACAGTCAAACAACGTGGAACTCTTATAGGATTTCATCGCTCCATGCCATTTACTTTATCAACACAATTGAAAGACCCAGAGGGAAGATATATACTTCTCACTGGTCATTTATCAGATATTCCCATTACCATAGTATCATACTATGCTCCGAATAAAAAACCAGAAGCTTTCTTATCCCATCTTTTCCAAGTGGTTGAAACACACAAAATGGGTACTGTAATTCTATGTGGAGATTCAAATACAACGATATTCCCTTTTTTAGATAAGTCTCCCTCATCCCCTATCACCAACTCCAACAAGCTAAACCTTCAGCATTTACTTAAAAAACATGGTTTTGTGGACACTTGGCGTGAAATTAATCCTACTAGCAGGCGTTTTACACATTATTCTTATCCGCATAAATCCTTTTCTCGTATTGACCATATTCTAGTCCCTTTAAGTATGATTCCTGAGATTTTATCATCCAACATTCTCCCATTAACATGGTCAGATCATTGTGCAATATACACCTCTATTGCTTCCACTGTACCCAGATCACACGATTCCACTTGGTATATAAATGACTCTACATTAGCTAACCCTGTTCATCGTCTTGAGATCGAAGGAGCACTAAACGATTATCTTTTCTCTAATGACACAGGTGATGTTTCAGACCTTACGTTATGGGAAGCTCATAAAGCTGTTATTCGGGGCAAATTGATTCAGCAAGCGACAAAACTTAAATGAGAACATAAACTTATGTTCGCAAAGCTGGAAGCTAATTTTATCTGCTGTCATAATGCATTTCAATCATCCCCAATGCTAAACTAGATAAAGCCCGCCTAGATTTAGATTTATTTTTAACAGATTCAGCAGACAAACTTTTACGTAAACGACAACATGTACAATACCTTAAAGCAAATAAACCTGATTCCCTTATGGCTAGGAGTTTAAAATCAATAAATCACATAAGGTCCTCCATAAGGTTGAAAACATCTTGTGATGCTCATACTAGTAATCCGATTAAAATATTAGAGGTGTTTTGTTCTAATCTAGCTAAACTATATTCCCCCATGACTGATTTTAACCAGACTAATGCTAATAAACTGTTTTCTAATATCAAACTCCCCACTCTTAACAAATTATTCCTTCTTATACTGTTAAATGGGCATATGATATGGGACGAATATTTGACAACAATGGCTGGTCTAATATTTGGTTAGCCACCAAATCATCTCCTAATTGTTTTGCTTTGGAAATCAACTTCAAAGTTCTGGTAAGGTGGTACTTGGTACCAGCTAGAATAGCAAAATTTACTCCTTATCCCAATAATTGCTTCAGAGGTTGCTCTTCACCAGGTACACATTTCCGTATATGGTGGGATTGCCTGGTGGCCCAAGAATTTTGGAAAAAAATATTTGCAATGGCATCTAAGGCTCTAGATATATCTATTACTCCGGACCCTGCCATTGCACTTCTGAATCTTAAACTGGCTTCACTCACCAGGGTACAATTCAAACTACTAATTCACATTAATACTGCTGCCAAACAAACCATAGCCAAGGCATGAAAGAACAAGAATTTAATCGAGGCAGAGGTTAAACATAGAATGAACAAAGCTCTAATTTTTGCTAAAATGTCAGCTATCGAAGATAATAGTATCAACAAATTCCGTATGATTTGGCAACCATGGGTTAAACACTTCTTTACCTCTGATTTTGACCAGTCATTGTTGTTACCATGCTAAAATCCTTGTGTTATTGTTATTATCCCCTTCCCACCGACCGTACGCAGATATGTGTACTCGGCTTTCCGGGGTTATACCGGGATGATGCCCGCAGCTGCAGGCATCATCCTGGTACCGTTGTTTACAGCGGGCGATCGGCTACCCGAGTATAACAACCGATGCGGCTAAAAGCCGCTCGGCTGTTATACCAGAGGAGCGGGAGGGGACATCCCCCCTCCCGTCGCCTCCCGCTGCTCTTACTGGGCCACCCGTGCGATCGGGAGGCCCGGTGTCCAATCGTGTGCCTTCGGCAGCTGGGGGCGGACTGGAACGAAGCTGTGGGCGGCTTCGTTCCAGCCTTCTCATTGTAAACGCGGAAGCGACGTCATGACATCACTTCCCGTTTACTCGGGAAGTGACATCATGACGGCTCGGCTGCCAATGTCTTTTAGACCCCCTTTCCCTCCATAAAGAGTACCTGTCACCACCTATTACTGTCACAAGGGATGTTTACATTCCTTGTGACAGCAATAAAAGTAAAAAAAAAATATTAAAACGCAATTTATAAAGTAAAAAAAAAAAAAAAAATTTAAAGTGCCCCTGCCCCCGCGAGCTCGCGCAGCGAAGAAAACGCATACGGAAGTCGCGCCCGCATATGTAAACGTTGTTCAAATCACAAATGTGAGGTATTGCCGCGATCGTCAGAGCGAGAGTAATAATTCTAGCCCTAGACCTTCTCTGTAACTCAAACCTGGTAACCGTAAAAAAATTTAAAGCGTCGCCTATGGAAATTCATAGGTACCGTAGTTTGTCGCCATTCCACGAGTGCGTGCAATTATAAAGGGTGACATGTTTGGTATCTATTTACTCGACGTAACATCATCTTTCACATTATACAAAAAAATTGGGGTAACTTTCCTGTTTAGATTTTTTAAATTCATGAAAGTGTCCCTTTTCCAAAAATTTGCGTTTAAAACACCGCTGCACAAATACCGTGTGATAAAAAATATTGCAACAATCGCCATTTTATTCTCTAGATTCTCTGCTAAAAAATATATATATAATGTTTGGGAACTCTAAGTAATTTTCTATCAAAAAATACGGATTTTAACTTGTAAACACCAAATTTCAAAAATAGGCTTAGTCATGAAAGGGTTATATAACTTGTTCATATCATAAGCTAGGTCATCACCTCGAGAGACTTCTTTCTTTCTTATCTTTTCCTCTCTTCTTTTTCCCCTTTTTTTTTTTTCTCTTCTTTTTCTTCCTCTTCTCCTCTATTATCATCTTATTTACTAAAGCTAATGCTGAACTTGGGATACCTTACCAATTTATACACTAATATATTCCTCATCAGCTTAGGGACTAACTTATGCTCTGAAGATTTGGTAAAAATGTTTTTTTCTCTTCACAAATTTTTTCCGAACTGGTTATGATTATCTAATGATTCATCAAAGAAATTGTTATATCTTTATATTATATATCACATAATATAATAATTATAAATAACTACGTTTTCCATTTAGATTATAAATGCCCCCACCCATCCACAGTTTGAGCCCATTTGGGGTGGATGTGTGGTCTGGAGGCATAATATAAATAGATTTTTTCTTTCTTTATGTACCCCAATTTAGATCTTATTTTGGATGTTTACATATGTTCCTATTCTATGCAGTCTCTAAGACACATAATCTTTTTCTTTCAGTAAGACTAATTTGTAATATGTATAAAAACTGTTAATCGCATTGTCTATATATATATATATATATATATATATATATATATATATATATATATATATATATGTATATATATATATCCCATGCTTTGATACTCATCTTAATTTGTATCTTATTTATACAAACTTCAATAAAAATGTTGAACCAGAAAAATCTCTTGAGGACACGTTGAAGAGGATTTTATTGAACATTTTTCCTGACTCCAGTAGGTTACAGTGTCGTGGAAAACTTAGTTTTGAGTCTTCTGTTGATCAAGAGAGGAGCGTTGGAGAAGGCGTCTGCCTAAGTGAGGCATTTCGGAATTTTTTTAGTCCTGGCCACCCAGGGCTGTCAGCTTCCACATCCCATCGGCAGCATCTGCATCACATGGTAGACAATTACCTCAGGGCCAAAACAGAGATGGACAGTTTTCCAGCTGACGATCCACTGACTTACTGGGTCATGAGAATAGACCACTGGCCAGAACTTGCTCAGTATGCTATTGAGTTGTTGGGCTGCCCTGCATCCAGCGTGCTTTCAGAACAGGCATTCAGTGCTGCAGGAGGTTTCGTTACTGATCATAGAACGTGTCTGTCCACAGACTCCGTGGACCGTTTGACTTTTATAAAAATGAATCAGTCCTGGATTACCAGCTATGAAACCCCTGATGCCGATGTCACTGATTAAGTCTTTTTGGGAAGTGGAATCTCTGCAGTACTTCGAGGCTGCCTAGCTTTGAGGGTGTTCAATCATTTCATCTGGAAGAATGTTTTGGATATAGGTTTCATGGGCACAATTAACACCCAAAGACCAATTTTCGGCACCTGTTTGACAGGTGCATATCATTGCAATTTTTTACAGCAAGGCAAATTCTTGCTTTCATCAAGAGTACCTCTACAGGGTTACGGTGGGAAGGTGCCACCGACACCCAAAGACCAATTTTTACGCACCTGTCACTTCTATCCAAAGTCAAAGTGACACCAGAATGTATCCAAAAAATCTCTAATCTTGTTCCCAGTGAACTAAATTGTGGCCTTATCATACACACTGGCTCCCCAGCTGTTGCTGAGCAAAATAAAGGCAGCTTGCAGAGAAAATGTCATTTTTTTGGCTTTATAAATGCAATTAATGCTGCAGCAGATTCTGCAACAGATCCGCCACTTTACAGGTAGACTAAGGGGACCCCCCAGGCACTATATTTGATGGAATTTTTCATTTTTATTCTTTCACTTTAAAAATCAAAAAATTACTGCTCATTTAAAAATGACTTTTTCACAAAAAATAATTTTATTGATACATGTCCCCCAGGGCAGGACCCGGACCCCTATAACCATTGTATGCCCAATTACATGCATATAAGCCTTTAAAATGGGCACTTTTGATTTTTGATATTCAGGTCCCATTGACTTTAATGGGGTTCATTATTCGGGTCCGAACTTTTGCGGTGTTCGAAAGTTCTGGTGCGAACCAAACAGGGATCTGTTCGGCCTGTCTCTAGTTCTGAGTAAAGGGCTAGTATCCAGTCGAGCTTGTTTGGACCCAACCCAAAGGTTTCTAGTACTCCATGGAGGTAGGACCAGTCACTGTGGTCAAACGTTTTCTCTGCGTCTGTGGACAATATCAAATAATAAAATAAGGAGGTGGCTCCTACCTATGCCTAGCCCAGTGTATAAGTTGAATTGCCCTAATGGAATTATCCCTAGCCGCACGCCAGTAATGAATCCCGTTTGGTCAGTGTGGATGATGTGAGGCATGAGATACTTCAGTCGGTTCGCCAGAATTTTTGCCAGTATCTTGATATTTGTATTCAGTAAAGATATGGGGCGATAACTCTGGGGGACAGTGGGGTCTTTGCCTTCCTTTGGTATCAACAAAATATGTGCCAACAGCACCTCTGGAGGGATGATACTGCCTTTTGTTAAGGAGTTAAAATATCTGCACATGGGATTCATCAATACAGGGGAGAACGTTGTGTAGTACGCTTTAGTGATTCCATCTGGGCCTGGGCTTTTCCCATTGAGCAGCGAATTAACAGTAGATTCAATCTCCTCTGTAGTGATTAGGGATTCTAAATCTGACCTTTGGTTATCGATTGGGGGTGGTAGGCCAGTCATAGACAAATAGTCCTGAATCTCAGTCAACCTAGTAGCCCAAGCGCCAGAAGTCAGGTTGGTTCAGAGGGTCCACCAGGTTTCCTGTGGGTTGGAAAGGACAGGTTTTATGGATTTCTATGGCCATACCCCTGGATTTACTAACAAGGAAAGTACTCAAATACCACTGACTATACAGGTGTGTAGGTAATTTAGATACAGACTGGTGTGTAACATGTGTCTCTTGTAAGAAGTCAACCTGTGCCTTAAGTTTCTTCAATTACCGCCATAACTTGCTACGTTTTACAGGGGGAGCAAAGACCTCAAACATTGTAAGAGATTACCTTGATATTTGCCATATTGATTTGGGAGAACCGACTTGTCCCATAGAAAGTGGGGGGGGGGCCCAGAGCGAGTAGCGATACACTTCATGGATCCTGTGAAGGAAAGAAGGAGAGAAGGACAGTGAGAAAAGAATGGAACATGTATAAACATCACTGAAACCATGAACAAGACAGACTGTCATGTATAAACAAACAGTCATTTGAGATATCTGTAGGCTGAGCCTAAGGAGCCCCCAAGCCACAGGGGGATCCCCAGGCTCAAACCTATTATTCCAATAGGGATCTAAACCCACATAAGGGGGAACGTGGGCCGACATAAAAAGAACAGGGGAGGGGGTCTGCCCCGCACACACTTCATCTAGCAGTATATGTTGTACAGGGTGTACAGAGGGGGGTAGGGAGGGGGGTCTAGGAACAAAAGTGGGTCCTTCCAGGGCCAGAACTACAGGTGTAAGGTCCAGGGACTAGGAACTCAGGGAGGGCCTACCTGTGACCCAGACAGTCACATATCCTCAAGATGTTATGGCTACATTCGTGCACTATCGGAGTCTGTCATAGCTAGCCAGTCCATGAATAAAACAGGACCAAGGCCCAAGTCTGAGTGTTTGCATCATGGGCCGGGGCCCCTGCCCATGAGGTGAGTCATTGATAAGACCTAACACAACTGGGGAGAAAAGAGTCTGGGCATGGGCATGTCTAGCATGGGAGCGCATGCGCTGCAGCTTCTAAGATGGCCACCAGCATCTAAAGCTTCGCGCCACCACAGCCTTCTCTGTCCCCCGTGAGCTGACAGAGCGATCGCCCGACAATAAACGGCACTGCGGGGTGGGGGAAACTCCCGGGAAGCCTCCTATGTCCTCGGGCACCGCCAGGAGGTACCTCACCGGCCAGATGACGGCCACGAGCGGACCCCTCAGCTATGCCAAGATGGCCGCCGCACATCCGAACCACAGCATGGCGTTTACTGCTGAAGAGTCTATAGCAGACCAGGACATCCTCTCCCCACAATCTCCAGGTACTGTGTGCGTCCCACAGCCCCAGGACCTTTCACCAGCATCCACCGAATCACTCCTTTTAAGACTGCAAACCGGATTACCATCTACCCCCATGATGGATCCGCAAACAGGCCTGATGCTATCGGTCAGCGAAGCTAAGGAGGAGGCACCTACCCCCACAGATTTCCCCTCCATGATAGAAGCTTTTGCCCTTATGCTTTCAAAAAGCCTAGCTCAGAATGCTGCTCAAATTACATCCTCCATTCATGCTGACATGCAGCAGTTTGGTCTCAGATTGGACTATATTGAACAAAAAGCAGACCAAGCTGGGGCTCGTATTAACAAGAATACCGCACGTATTCAAGAAATGCAGGATCAACTCGAGACAGCCTTTGCGAAAATAGACGATCTCGAAAACAGATCTAGACAGTACAACTTTAGGGTTCGGGGGCTCCCTGAAGCTGAACAAGAGGTACAGTCTGCTGTCAAAGATCATCCCGGGGATCCCTGAATATCGCCTGGAACTGGATAGGGCACACAGAGCTCTACAACCCCCACGTAAAGATGGCCTCCCAAGAGACATAATTGTGAAGCCTCATTTTAATGCTGTGAAGGAGGAGGTTATGCGGAAAGCCAGAAACATGAAGGAATTAGCTATTCATGGACATAAAATACAGATTTTTGCCGACATGTCCCCCTACACGATCCAAAGGAGGAGATCCCTTAAACCACTGCTAATTTTGCTACAAGAGAAGGATATTCCCTACAGGTGGTCATTTCCTCTGAGACTAAACTTCACATACAAAAGCAGAAATTGCGGCTTTTCCACCTTTGCTGAGGGCGAACACCTATTTCTGCAACTGGGCCTAATCAATCAGAATCCCTCCTCATCTCACACAAGCAAAGGGAATCCTTCCTCCACCAAGAGAACCCCCCCGGCAAGTCCTCTTCAACCTTCCTGGCTGAAACAAGGCTCCAAGAGATCGAAGGAAAATCTCCCGACTTGAATCATAACTATTTGATGATGGTTTGAGACCTAATAGTGGTCGGTTGGTGGTGTCCCCTAGCCCTTGGGAATCTGGGGGAGACTTATCCTGGCCCCTTTTTTGTTCTTTTTCACTGGTACACTCCAAGGGCTCGATTGGACGCTTTAGAGAACAGTTAGCTTTGCTAACACCTGCCCCAAAAATTTTTTTTTCTCTCTTTTGTATCTAACCATTTTTACCAACCAAAGTTCCTGGGGCATAGTATTGGGTTTTTTTTGTTGTTTTTGGAATGGCCCAGGGGCTTTGGGAAAAGGGACTTCACGGGAGGGACCACCCACTGTCGAGCTCGGATGAGCTTGAGGCGGCCTGGATTCCCCTCACAGGTGAGGGGGATCCAGGGTCACTACGATACTCAGTGTCTAAGCGCATTCTTGTTATTAAGCTTAAGTTTTTCAAGTTAACTACACATTATGACTCTGTCATAAGTTTTTGATGGACTCATTTGATGTCTTCAATCAATAGGTTTAGAGGGGC
This sequence comes from Lithobates clamitans, assembly GCA_037952925.1. Lineage (NCBI taxonomy): Eukaryota > Metazoa > Chordata > Amphibia > Anura > Ranidae > Lithobates > Lithobates clamitans. The sequence continues at coordinate 4,648,213 of JBBGZY010000046.1, read as the reverse complement.
TGGGGCTGTGGTGGACCCAGTGCGCTGCTCCTAGATCCCAAGAGAACTTCTGAGTCCCTTGGGACCTAAGTGGTACCCCTGCTTCAGGGCTGCTCCGGTTTCCTGGATGCAAGGGAAGGATCGACCTCTTGCTCCCACCCTTAGGGTTGAATGGGGTATGGGACCCCATCTCATTTTTGCACAAGCTAATGTGATATTTTTGGTTTTTGGGTTGTTTACACTTCAATGCTCATCATTTTCTCTTCCTTTTCTCCTCCATTTCATCTCTTTTTCCCATCCCTCTCTCTCTACCTGTATATACTTGTTTGTAGGTTCTTCAGGTCTCAAAGGGGATCTCTGGCTCAGTTTCCCACGTTGGAGTACGCCATGTGGCTCAGTTGCTGGTCCTCGCATCACGCTTGATTTTCCAGGATACGGTAAGGCTCAGATATTCCATATAGTTCTCCCCCCTCTGGATTATGGCTAACACCTTAGATAAACACCACCCCCTTAGAATTTTCTCACACAACACACAAGGCCTCAACTCTCTGGTTAAACGTAGAAAGGTATTCCAGTCATATAAATCAATGCGCGCTGACGTCCTTCTGCTACAAGAAACCCACTTCCCGGCTAGCTATAAACCCTCTTTCATACATCAGCATTACCTCCAATTCTTCCTGGCTTCCACGGAAAACAAAACCAAGGGAGTAGCGATCTGTTTCGCCAAACATATAAATGTCTCTCAACCAGAGACGGTAGTCGATCCCCAGGCTCGCTTCCTGTTAGTTTCTGGCCACATAGATGGCGATCTCTACACCTTTGTTTCCTATTATGCTCCCAATAAGGGTCAAAGACAGTTCTTTGACTTAATGCTCAAAAAACTTCATACCCACCTTAAAGGCATTGTATTTGTGGGAGGTGATTCAAATATCGCCTTTGACTCTGGACTTGATAGACTAGCTAATGGACATTCCAGACCTAAACGCCCAGCCAAACAAAGTGCTAAGATTAGAAATGGATAAAAATGTGGTGCTGCGCTAATCCTTTAGATAGGTAATGGTTATATGTGTAATAACTCAGTGATGGTGGGTGCCTCCAAGCACAAATAAAATAAATATTTTCAGATATAAATAAATAATATACCAGTAAAAAAGTGACACTGATAAAAGTATATAGTGATGATATGTCTGACTATATACTTATCATACAGGTGCTCTGCTAGTGCTAGCAATAAGACACACGCAATATGTGAAAAGTGATTAGTGCTTATACATCATAATACACAGAATATATATAAGTATATAAAAAATATATATATAGCAGCTAGCTTTAAACGTAACCAGTCTCTGATTGGCTTAACATATACCTGGTGTAACTCAACACACTCCCAGGTGTGTGTATATACAAAGTGAATTGTGCTTAAAGTGCATAACATACAGTGACAATCTTAATATGGCTGAGTGATAAATGGTTCATTCATATGCATGCAAGTAACGCATGCAAAAAAATAATATAAATAGTGCTCTGCTTGGAAATGATAAATTATTCAGAGTCACATAACAATCATTAAAACCGGGTGGAGATCCGACGAGCGGCGAGCTCGTAATACAACAACAGTCATAGAGTGCCTGTCCCGTCCCTACGCGTGACGTCACGGTCACGTGACTTCTTCAGGGGATTTTTTTAATATACTTATATATATTCTGTGTATTATGATGTATAAGCACTAATCACTTTTCACATATTGCGTTTTATTGCTAGCACTAGCAGAGCACCTGTATGATAAGTATATAGTCAGACATATCATCACTATATACTTTTACCACTGTCACTTTTTTACTGGTATATCATTTATTTATATCTGAAAATATTTATTTTATTTGTGCTTGGAGGCACCCACCATAACTGAGTTATTACACATATAACCATTACCTATCTAAAGGATTAGCGCAGCACCACATTTCTATCCATTTCTACTCTAACCGGGGACAGGCTGTACCCTATTCGGTGTAGGCTGCTTTTCCATGTTTCACTTTGATTTGGGCTTCTCCTTCTCTCCCTCACCCCGTCTCACGATAGCGCAGGAATACCCCATAACCTTTTTAAAGTGCTAAGATTGCAGCTCTCCTGTTCGAGGAAGGACTTATTGATTTATGGAGGGAAGCTAATCCACATAAAAAAGACTATACTCATTTTTCCGCAACCCACAATTCATATGCCAGGATAGACCACATCTTCTCTCGCTCCCGCATGATCCCACTGATCCTTAACTCAAAAATCTTGGATTCCCCCTTGTCAGGCCACGCAATAGTTTCGGTGGTAACCCAGAAAGCAGGTCCCACAAAGGGACCCTTTTCGATGGAGGTTGCAGGAATCACTCCTCAGTGATCCGATACATTGCACGGATATTGAGAAAGCCATTAAAGACTATTTCAGTATCAACCAAATGGCAGATGTCTCCCCGCAGAGCGTATGGGCAGCACACAAAGCTGTTCTCCGCGGACACATCATGAGATTATCTTCCCAACTCAAAGCAGCACACAAAGCGGAAGTCCTTAAATTAACAACTGACTATTGTTCTGCGGCGAGGGCACACAAGAACCTTCTTACTGCTGAGTCCCTGAACAAACTTGATAAATCCCGTACTCTCCTCAATCTTGCTCTGACCTCGGTGGCAGAAAAACATCTAAGATGGACTGGAGCCACATTCTACCACCAATCAGATCGGATAGGCTCTAGATTAGCGACTAAACTTACCCCCAAACCACGCACTTTAGCTTTTCCCAAAATTAAAATGCGTGAAGGAGACTTGACCCAAAACCGATGAAGATTATGGAGGCCTTTTCCCAATTTTACTCTAAACTGTACGAACCCATTGACCCTCCCCCACATCTAAAACGTGATGGCTTCTTAGACAATCTCCCTCTATCTAAACTGTCTATAGAGCATAGAGAACTTATGGAAGATCCTTTTTCAGTGGAGGAAGTATTAGATCCGATCCTTAAAGAAGGGATCAGCCCTGGTGATGGTTTTTCTACTGGTTATTACAAAAAGTTTGCCCCATCCCTGGCCCCTCATCTAAATAAATTTTTCAACTCCCTCAGGGATGGAGCCCCCCTGGGACATGATCTTAATACAGCATTTATAACCGTAATCCCGAAACCGGGAAAGACCCTAGTGAAATAGTCAACTACAGGCCTATCTCGCTTATTAATAATGATATTACAATATTTACGAAGATATTAGCGAATAGGGTAGCGAGCTTTATTACAACCTATATTCATAAGGACCAGGTGGGCTTCATCCCGGGGAGACAGGGTTCGGACCAAATTAGTAGAACAATAGATGTTATATCCCTGCTCAAGTCTGGGTGGGACGGTGGCCCTCTTCAGAAAGGCTTCCTACTTTCCATCGATCTGCATAAAGCATTTGATTCCGTACACTGGGCCTACATGATGGAATTACTTCAAAGATGGGGGTTTGGCCCCCACTTCCTTAACACATTTAAGTCTCTGTACTCTAACCCAGGGTTTCTCAACTCCAGTCCTCAAGGCGCCCCAACAGGTCATGTTTTTATGCTTTCCATTATTTTGCACAGGTGATTTGATCAGTTTCACTGCCTTAGTAATTACCACAGCCGTTTCATCTTAGGGTAATCCTAAAAACATGACCTGTTGGGGTGTCTTGAGGACTGGAGTTGAGAAACACTGCTCTAACCCCTCGGCCCAGGTCAGGCTCTTAGGGAGATATTCAGAGAAATTCCCAATTGGTAGGGGGACCAGACAAGGTTGTCCACTTTCCCCTCTCCCGTTTGCGATCGCCATCGAGACTTTGGCGATCGCGGTCAGGTCGAATCCAGAAGTTAAGGGCGTGCGCTGTGGTGATCAGGAGCATAAGTGTGCGCTTTATGTGGACGATCTCCTCCTCTATATCATTTCCCCCCTCAGGTCCACCCCTGTGATCTACAAAATTTTACAGAATTTTGGCTCGGTTTCTGGCCTAAAGGTCAATTTATCTAAATCGATAGCTATAAACATTTTGGTTCCGCAAGATATTATTACACAACTATCTACCAACTTTGCTTTTTCTTGGGCACAAACAGAGATTCCATATCTAGGTATTAAAATAACACCAGATTTACTCAACCTCTACAGTGGTCTGTCCTGGTTGGGTAGGATTCATGCAGTGAAGATGACTCTTCTCCAGCGCCTCCTATATCTGTTTCGCTCCCTCCCTATCCCGATTAGGAAAAAAGCCCTCCTCAAGTTTCAATCAGAGATTCTCCGCTTTGTTTGTGGTCATAAAGGTTATAGATGTTCATCCAGCATTCTCTAACGTCTGAAGAGTCAAGGGGGGCATGGACTGCCAGACTCATGGGGCTACTTTCAGGCAGCCCAAATCTCAGTGGTCTTCACAAATGGCCCAAAACCTAGCTGGCTGTCAATGGAACGTCAGGCCACCCTGCTAAATACTATAGATTACCTTCTCTGGTGCAACCCTAAAGTTAGACAAGCCATCTTGGCTCCAACCCTCTCACATTCTATCGCCCTTGGCACAGGCCTTTTTAAACATCACAACCTGATCTCCCCAATGAGAACGTTAGCACATCTTTTTCACAATACAGACTTTCCACCAGGGATGGTCATTAAAGCGTTCAAATGGTGGACTGATAAAGGACTCTAAAGAATAGGACACTTCCTTTCTCATAAGGGCCCGATCACACTGTCCCAATGTAAAAAAGACTTAGAAATGCCAGATTCGGAGAGGTTCAGATTCTCTAAAATTTCTCACTTTTTACACTCAATTTGGTCACGCAACCTTGAAAACACCTCCTTGACTCCTTTTGAACAATGGTGCTCCAACACAGTAATCCAGAGGGGAGGAATATCACTAATCTACGCAGCTTTAAAATCTAATGAGGACAAACCTGCTTATGCTCGAGCCTGGGAAGAGGACACAGACAGCACCCAAATGATACAGGACTGGTTTATCGGGTTCCTTAGATCTTTTAAAGGTATACTAAACATCTCCCTGATAGAAGCTAGTATCAAAGTTATAACTCATTGGTACTATGTCCCAGTTCGCCTGTCAGTCATTTTTCCAGGAACCTCCCCTCTTTGCTTCAGGGGTTGCGAACTTCAGGGCTCAATGATACATATATGGTGGTCCTGCACGCGAATTAGATCGTTCTGGCAGAAAGTGTTCCGAATAATTAGCACCGTATCATGGAAAGTAATAACCCCAGACCCCAATATTGCTCTGCTTAATGGGAGGATAGGGGATATCTCTAAATTAACACAGAAGCTGATATTTTTCATCCTCCTAGGGGCCAAAGTAACTATAGCAAAAGGTTGGAAAAAATCTAGAGTATCGATCCTGGGTTTTAAGAGGAAGGTCTCTTGGATTATGGCACAGGAACAAATTGTAGCCAAACTGTAGGACAAAAGTAGTATTTTCTTTGCTATCTGGGAACAGTGGGCCAGATACTGCGGAATCCCTCTGTTCCCAGGCATGCCTTTGGAGCCTGAGCCTGGAGGGCCTACACAGTGATGCCGCTCTCCACCCTCCCCCTCTCTTTCTCTTTTCACACCTTTCTCTCTTCCTCTAATAGAGACTCTCTTGTCTCCTATGTAGGATTATGTTAACCAGTTCATAACAGGTGGTCTATCGACATAAGTAGAACTCGATCAGGTAGCCAATTCTCTGTAGTTCGCTGAAGTCAGAGTAGGCTTTGACTACCTCTACAAACTTCACAATCTGCATACCGGATCCTCAGATTTAGGGTTCTACAGGTCTTTGGAGGGGGGCTAATTTTTAGGTGTTTTTTTTTGTTTGTTGAGAGGCTTTAGGGTCTCAACAGGAGAGTGTACCAATCTGCACGACAGGCTCTTCCACAGTATGCTCCCACAGGGGTGGAGAGCCATTGGTCAGTTTGTTTTACTAGGCCTCCCCATGTCTGGTTTTGAGTGATTAGCCCCCCATCCAATCTGAGTAGTAGGTAACATCTCAAGAATACCTCTAGAGTTGCGCAGTTGATTGAAATATAGGCCTTTTCTGACCTCAAATTAGTTTGCTTTTTCTTGTCATTTTGCATACAGTTAATGTATAAGAAATGTAATGGTCTTCTTTGTTTGTTTTGCCCTTCTCCCCCTTTTTTTCTTTTTTTGTATATATATATATATATATATATATATATATATATATATATATATATATATATATATATATATATATTTATGGTCGGAGCCCTATGTCCGGTATGGACATAGATAACACTTATAATAAAGATAAGACTTACCATCGGAAATAGACCTGGAAGTGTGGACTTACCATATGAAATGGACCTGAAAGTGTGCCTTGGTCTAATGGCCGGTATGCCAAAATAAGGGGGCATACCCTGGTTTTAAGAAATGATTATTCTGTAGAGAGAAATGAGATGAAATGAATGAAATGAAATGAATGCCTTGAAATGGGGATGGGAGGGTGGGTATCGCGCACAGGAAACCGACAAGCACCACAGGTGAGCGGGCTGCTTAAGTACCCACCGGGCTCCTCCCATAAATTCAGGCCACCATACTGGCCTTCCTACTTATGGTCGGAGCCCTATGTCCGGTATGGACATAGATAACACTTATAATAAAGATAAGACTTACCATCGGAAATAGACCTGGAAGTGTGGACTTACCATATGAAATGGACCTGAAAGTGTGCCTTGGTCTAATGGCCGGTATGCCAAAATAAGGGGGCAAAAACATTCAGGTAGGGGTATAATATATATTGGTTTTCAAGTATCCATTGAGCCAATTTGGAGAATGCCTGTGCCATCTCCACTCGAGGACTGGGTATATACCGGGCGACGCAGGCCGACTTCCATCCGCCTAGCCCCCCAATGACGCGGTCCGGAACCCCCCGGCGGGTTGCCGCGGAGGCTGCTCCGATGCGGAAGGAGTGTCCGGAGTACTGACTGGGTTTAAGGTGAAGATTTGCGGAGAAGTATCCTTATGTGTTTTGCAAAGTGACATGCGTTTAAGGGTTTAACTGGGAATGGTAGAAGAGGACTGGTGTCCGATTGTTCAGGCAGGAGTGAGAGGAGACGGTTAAATATGGTGACTGGACACCAGCTGTTATTAGTTCTGTAGAGGTGAATGTCCACTCCAGAGCCTGTTTCCTGGGTCTAAGAAACCTCGAGGTGAAGGATGAAATGGTCTTGGTGGCGAAGCAAGTGCCGTCTGCGTAATACTTGGTCTGAGGGGTGGTTATAGGTGAACCCGTAGTAAGCCAACTATATGGCTGCTTGTAGGACCGTGCTGGGCAGCAGACCGAATGGCGAAGTAGCCAGAATAGTCGACATATCCCTGAAGATGGGCCCCGTAATGGGTAAGCGCTTAGTACTGATCACTGGTTGTTGTTTCTGGATGCCCCTTAGGATGGCTCGTATAGCGTGTGATGAGAACAGTGAAGATTTTGTGGGGTCTTTCAGGGTCACGAAATGTTATATGCCGGCTAGGTGTAGCCGAATGGTATTGTAAGATAAAGCCAGCTGAGTGTGGCAGTATGAAATGAAGGTCAGTACCTGTTTGACATCTATTGGTCCTTTACGGCAGGATGTGAGAAATTTATTGAACGCCTTTCAAGCTGTCTGGTAGGCTTTGAGTGTGTTATGAGAGAGTGAGCGATTGATGAGCTGCGTTGCTCCTTGTAAATGTTAAACTAGTCCAAGGTCAGTTGTGACCAGGCAGGGATAGGGGCCGACACTGGATCGGCTCCGGGAACCTGTTTGAAAAGGAGGTGTAGTTAGAACGTGGCAGTGCGTTAGCAGCTAACTTGTCTGCCTGGAATAATGCACAGTGTATGTTAAACTGATGCTGTAAGAACAATTGTACCAAACTGCGCAGGAAGGACATGACTGCTGGGGAATTGGGCCTGTCTTTGTTGATGTCTGCCGTGGCCTGATTGTCGGTGGTGAAGACTACGGTTTGCCCTGTCCAATGGTGATCCCAGAGTTGTGCAGCTGCCACCATGGGATAGAGTTCGAGGAGGGAAGATGTTTTGAATAAAGCCGGGTATCAACAGTATCTGTTGAGGCCAGGGTCCTGAAAACCAATGATGGCCAAAAATTGCAGCGAAACCTGTGGTGGCTGCAGCGTCTGTCACCACCTGGGGTGACAGGGCTGAAACCATGGGTATAATTAGGGATATGCCATTCCGGGAGGACGGAATTCGTCCCACATAGATAGGTCCGCTATTGCTGCGGAGTCTAGATTTAAGATCTGATCGGGGTCTTGTGTTTCTGGCAGGAATCTCCGCAGGCGTGACCCGAAGGTGCGGCCTTGTGGAATAATTCGTATGGCGAAATTCAGCATTGCCAGGAGAGATTGCAACTGCTTCTTGGTACACCCCTTGATGTGGGTGAATTTGTGAAGGACCGCCTTAATGCGGGTTAGTTTGTCGAGGGGGAGACTGGCTTGCATAGCGCAGGTGTCTAAGTTGGCCCCGAGAAGGTGATGTTATGTGCTGGGCCTTCTACTTTGTGCTCGGTGATGGGAGGATTGGGTTTTCCGAATATCGCTCTGAGTTTGTCGAGGTCTCCTGGGGGCTTGCTGGGAGGTTCTATTAGTGGAAGTCGTCCAGGTAATGGATGACTTTTGTCACTGAGCCTTGTGTAACAGTATCCAAGCAAGAGACTGAGCGAAATGTGTCGAAGAGCCAAGGGCTGCTCTTCGAACCGAACGTCAGTTCTGTGGCCAAACAATATGCCTCCTTCCACTTGACGCCATGCCAGCACCAAAGGGATGGACGGATAGGCAGGAGCCTAAAGGCATCCGAGATGTCGGCTCTGGAAAGCCAGGCACCTGTACCTGCTTTGATGACTGCTTGTATCGGCATGTCTACGGAGGACTATTTTAGGGAGAATTCTTCGGAGGGAATCAGGGAATTGAGACTGGGGATGTGGGAAGAATGAGGCGCAGACAGGTGGTACCCCAAACGTAATTTATCTGTGAATTTGCTCTTGACAAGCCCCCAAATAGGGCTGACTCTCAAAGTGCTGAAAGGGGGCTGAGTGAAAGGCCTATAACGTACTCTTGGTCTAGTTCTGTTTGTAAGAGCCGATCTATGGTTTGTTTGTCGATGGCTGCTGAATGAATATTCCCACTTCGTACGTACTGTGAGGTAGTGAAATGAGGCCTGTGTGAAAGCCGACGGAGGGGCCGTGAAGTCTTCGCTGCCGGCCTGTGACATGATTTGATCTGATGAGAATATCCTGTTTTTGAGCTCGTATATTTTTTTTTTTTTTTTTTTTTTTTTTTTTTGTGAGAACGAAATGATTCGAAAATGTTTGCCTTGATGTTTGAAATGACTGAACTGCATGACAAAAAGGTCCGGCCTGGTCGTGTCGTGACTGACGCGACCGTGAACCGGGCTCTGGAGCATGTACTGAAATGAGGCAACAGAAGAAACATTGGTGCACACCGGGACGAATCGGTGCTTGTTCGATGCATCTGGATTCGAATCGGAGCGCAGCATGAAATGAAATGAGAGAAATGTTTACCTTGACCGAGGCTTGAATTGGTTGTGCCGTGTTTTGCGACTGGCAACCGACCGAGCTTTGGTATAGGTATGGATTTTTTTTTTTTTTTTTTGAGGAAAAATGAAAAGGTGACAATTCGTGAAGGGATTGCTAAGTAACTTGAAGCAATGATTTGTATGATGCTTGCAATCTTGTGACAATGAAATGATTCGAAATGTTTGCTTTGATTGTGAAATGAATGAACTGCATGACAGAGGTGCGGCCTGGTCGTGTCACGATTTGTTCGACCGTGAACCGAGCTCTGGAGCATGTATTGAAATGGGGCAACTGAAAATATTGGTGCTCCTGGGACGAATCGGTGCTTGTTTGATACATCTGGATTAGAATAGGAGTACAGTATTAAATAAAATGAGAGAAATGATTGTTTTGACCGCGGCTCGAATTGGTTGTGCCGTGTTAGCGACTGACAACTAACCGAGCTCTGGTAAAGGTATGAAATGCGATCGGAACCAGTGAAGCATGCCGTGACAAATCGGTGCACCTCAGATGCGACTGGTTTCGAAATGGTGATGCGTTGTGGGAGTGAAATGGTAGAAATTGCGTGACAGAGATACAGGTCAATCCCTGGTGTCTGCGATTCAGCTATGATCCGGATTTCTGGAGCATGTATCAGAAATGTGGCCAATCCTGGGCACGCCGAGACGAATCGGTGCATTTTCCTTGCGACTAAATTCCTGTCGGAACGTGATACATGAAAATGAAATGATAACCATGACAGAGATACAATTGACTGATAAACGTAACTCTGGAGCATGTATAGAAATGAGGCCAATCCTGGGGCACGCCGAGACGAATTGGTGCATTTTCCATGCGACTAAATTCATGTCGGAACGTGATACATGAAAATGAAATGATAACCATGACAGAGATACAATTGACTGATAAACGTAACTCTGGAGCATGTATAGAAATGAGGCCAGTCCTGGGGCACGCCGAGACGAATCGGTGCATTGCCATGCAACTGGATTCATGTCGGAACGTGATAGGTGGAAATGAAATGATAACCATGACAGAGGTATGAATGACTGAAACGTAACTCTGGAGCATGTATAGAAATGAGGCCAGTCCTGGGGCACGCCGAGACGAATCGGTGCATTGCCATGCAACTGGATTCATGTCGGAACGTGATAGGTGGAAATGAAATGATAACCATGACAGAGGTATGAATGACTGAAAACGTAACTCTGGAGCATGTATAGAAATGAGGCCAGTCCTGGGGCACGCCGAGACGAATCGGTGCATTGCCATGCGACTGGATTCATGCCGGAACGTGATAGGTGGAAATGAAATGATAACCATGACAGAGGTATGAATGACTGACAAACGAACCTCTGGAGCATGTATAGAAATGAGGCCAGTCCTGGGGCACGCCGAGACGAATCGGTGCATTTAGCATGCGACTGGATTCATGTCGGAACGTGATAGGTGAAAATGAAATGATAAGCATGACAGAGGTACTAATGACAGACAATAACGTAACTCTGGAGCATGTATAGAAATGAGGCCAAATAACTGGGGCACACCGGAACGAATCGGTGCATCTTTTTGATGCGACAGGATTCGAATCGGAGCGCAGTAGGTGACTGAAATGAAATGTTTGAAATGATTTGAAATGTCAGAAATGAGTTCTAGAATGTTTCAGAAATGAGAAATGATTGGTATCGAACTGACTTGGCCCGATAACTTGCAAATTGCGACTTGCTATGGCTGTTTACTGATGCATATTTTTTTTTTTTTTTTTTTTTTTTTATAACACCGACATGCTAGAAATGAAGCGACGTCTGCGTCGCGCTGCTGTCGAAATGGTAACATATCGAAAGTACAGCGATATACATTGCAATAGTGAAGTGCGAGTAACGAATTTGAAAGTACGGTTTAGTGACATGACATGAAACGAAAAATGCGATATACATTGCAGTTAATGAGAAAGCGAGTGAAACGAAAATTGAAATTACGGTTTAGTGACCCGATATGAAAACGAAAAGTCCGACGGGACCTTACCTGCGACAGCCAAGCCAGCCGCGTGGTACAAACTACGAACGAAAAACGCGGACTTCGAAAGTTTTGAGAACGATATCGAATACGGAGTTTTTGCGAGGCAAGGACTTGCGGACGCTGGTGTATCGAATAGTCGGCCTAGTGACGTGTATCGCGCACAGGAAACCGACAAGCACCACAGGTGAGCGGGCTGCTTAAGTACCCACCGGGCTCCTCCCATAAATTCAGGCCACCATACTGGCCTTCCTACATATACTGTGCCTGTATACCTTCTCTTTACAAAATATTTTTTTTAAAAGAAAGAGTGCACCTGGAAATATCTTGGTAAAAGAAAAGATGAGCACCGTCAAAATAAAAAAATGGCCTTTTACACATCTGCTCAATACGTTCCTTAAGAGTGTACTTGTGTAGTTTGAATATGATATCTCTGGGATTATCCACATCTTGCGAAGTAGGTCTCAGAGCCCTAAGGGCCTGGTCAATCTCAATGGGAAAAGTATCTGGAAGTTCCAGGATTTCTCTGAATACTCCCACCAGTGAAGGGATGATATCTTTTGGGACAGTAGCTTCTGGCAGGCCGCGAATGTGGATGTTTGCACGCTTGCTATGGTTCTCAAAATCATCAATCTTGGATAGTAAAGTTTCCATTCTCTAATCCTGAGCAACACATCTCATCTGCAGGGCAGACAATGTGGGAAAAGCTTCATCTAGCCTCTGCTCCAGTATCTCCACTCTTGTCCCCAGGTGTGTGGTATCCTCTTTAAGCTGTGCAATGCCCTCTTTAAAGGCCTTTTCCATCCATGTGGTAAACTTCTCCAGGTCTTCTCTAGTTGGGAGAGACCAGATATGTCTTTTAATTTCTCCATCATCCATGAGCTCTGCTATATCTGACCCCCGTTCTCGGGAGGTCATGGACCCAGGGGAGGCCAGGGTGCAGAGTCACTCACTGATCCAGGAGAGTCCTGCAGGGATACTGGGATAAGTGCAGGCTAAGCTTGCTGCGCTGCATGTTGTTTAGTGGCTGTGCTGGCTGGCGCCATTTTGAATTTCTACTGTGCCTTGCCATGGGTCCCAGGTAAGAAGATTTCCAGCTGCCCCTGTTGGGTTTTATCAATGCCCGAGTACTGGATCAGGTTCCGCTGCCTCTGGGACATGTTGTGAGTCATTTCTTTACCTTTGGTGTGCTACTGTGTGAGCTGCGGTGATAGCGGAGCTGAGACCAGGCACGTCCTCACTCCTTCATGTCCAGGATACTCCCCCAGAATGATCATTTTGACCAGGGCCGAAAGGCCAAATGGCCAAACCACGAAACGTTTAGGCCCACCCAATCCTTCAAGTTCTTTTGGGTATTAGTTAGGGCTACTAGGAAGTTCCGATTGTAAATGTCTGATAATTTACCTTTAATTTGAATACTAAGGTAGGTGATGGCATCTTTTTTCCATAAAAATGGGATGAGTCCTGACAATGGGTCACTTCCTGTGTAGTGAGGGTAACATTCAGGGCATACGATTTTGAGTACTTAATTTTGAGGTTCGACAGGCCTCTGAATTGCTCAATGTTCTTCAGTAAGTTGGGAAGGGAGGTCCGAGGTGTCTTCAAAGAGATGAGAATGTCTTCTGTGAATGCTGCAACCTTAAAGTCTGTCACCTATGGTCAGTCCCTTAATGTCAGGGTTGGATCTCAATCTATTGAGGAGGGGTTCTAGTGTCAAGATGTAGATCAGGGGTTGTAAGGGACAACCTTGGTGGGTTCCATTGCTTATGGTAAAGGGGTTGAGTCACGGGACATGTGACGTAGGACGCGGACGAACGGAGGTGCGGCAGCCATATTTTTGGTTAGAAGCGCTGGTCGCTTCTTCCCACTATGCTTGCCGAACTCTTTTAATATGTGAGTTTGTTTTATCATATCTTTTGCTAAATAAATGTTCTTTGATTGGATGTCTACGCAATGAGCGTTCTTTCTTTACCCTATGCATTCATTTGACGATCATATCATTATCCAAGCCCTGGAGTAAGTTGTCTGAGAGGAAGGTTTTTTCAGTCTGCTATTGGGTCTTGTGTGAGAAGGTTCTCTTTGGAATACAGGAGCTGTGAATGAGTGGAGCGTTTTTGTTTCTCTTGGAGTGCATTCAATGTGTATAGCCCATACACTGATGGTAAGAGTCAGTTATATTGGGTGAAGGTGATGGGCTCTATATCATCTCTCTTCCCCCCTTATTGGACATTGTTTTGACTGATTCTAGTCCTTCTGCCTACACAGATGAACCTCTGTTTATGAACTTTATGCCTTTTTTATTCTATTTTATTTTGTGTCCTGAGCGCAACACCGTTTACCTACATTACGTTTATTGTTTCCAGCAATTTAGTTTTAGCGGCTATTTGTACAGTTCATTATTTGTTAAAGCGGGATTCCGTCCTAAAAAAAAAAAAAAAATTAAAAGTCAGCAGCTACTAACACTGTAGCTGCTGATTTTAAATAAGTACTTACTTGTGCTGGATGCCCGCGATGTCGGCCGCCCGAGGCCGACCCGTCCCTCGGCTCTCGGGCCCCGGCACCGCCATCCCAAGTAAGGGAAACAGGCAGTGGAGCCTTGCAGCTTCACTGCCGGTTTCCTACTGCGCTCCGTACTGTGAATGGCCCCGTGGTGTTCCGGGAACACATACAGTTCCCAGAAGACAATGGGGCTGCTCACCAAGGAGCAGAACACACCTCGGAAAGGGGAAGAGGCAGATTAGGAAGACTGCCTAGCAACAAGGGTTTAGGTAAGTTTAAATTTTTTTTTTTCAAATTTTTTTTTTTTTTTTTAGGATTTTTGGTGATTTTTTTTTTTTTCAGGGTGGCCCTCCACTTTAAGCGCAACTAATTTTTTGTTTTTATGGTAAAGGCATTCGACATGTGGCCATTAACTCATACACTCACTGAGGGAGTGGAGTATAGTGCTATCATATGAGCAAATATGCAAAGTTTGGGTCCAATCGCTCTGAGACCTCTTGCATGTAATCACAAGCCACCCTGTTGAACTGAATGCCTTCTCTGCATCAAGGGAGAGGAAAAAGCTCTAAGCCAGTGACAGAGATTCAATGTATAGATGGTATTATCCCTTCCAGGGATAAAAACAACTTGGTCTAGAGAGATAAGGTTGGGTATAAACAGAAGCATTCTGTTGGCTAGTATCTTTGCTTGTAACTTAATATCCACATTGATCAGGGATATAGGTCTGTAGTTTGAAACTTGTGTGGGACCCTTGCCTTCTTTTGATATGACAGTTATATGGGCTTCCAACATTCGTCCTGGAGAGGGCGTTGCAGGTTGATAGTAGCTTAGACAATAAAACGTCTGAAAAACACTAATAGTACTGAAGGGTGAATCCATTAGGCCCTGAGCTTTTGGCCGGTTTCATCTGTTTTATGGCAGTTTGTAATTCCTCTATAGACAGAGGGCTTTCCATTTCTTTGGCTTGTTGATGGGTAATAGCTTTTGGGCCATATTGTACTCTAATCTTTTTACTACGAGATTCTGGTGGGCTTGGGTCCAAACAGTCAGATTTCAAGTTGTAGAGTTTTGAGCAAACTGCTTTGGTATATCCTCATTTTTAGAGGCACGTGTGTCTTGAGGATTGCGTACTGTATATGGTGAATGGTGGAGGACATTTTAGATGTCTGTACAGTACGTGCTAGGAGCTGCCCACTTTTGTTCACGTGCTCATAGAATACTATTTAACTGAGAACATAGCGTTTCCTAGTGTGCTTTCTCTAGTTCCTCTAATGCCGCGTACACGCAATCAGAAATTCGGCTAGCAAAAGACTGATGAGAGCTTTTGGTCGGAAAATGCGACCGTGTGTATGCTCCATTGGACTTTTGCTGGGCGAATTTCCGCCAGAAAAATATTGAGAGCATGTTCTCAATTTTACAGACGGAAATTCCATTCGTGTGTATTCAATTCCGATGCGCAAAAAACCATACATGCTCAGAATCAAGTACGAGATGGAGCCGCTCAGTCTGGTAAAACGACCGTGCGTAATGGAGATGGCACATTCGTCACTGCAAATTTTTAAATCTTTCAATGCAGCGCATTCTCTTCTTTATAATGCTAGAAGAATGAAGTTGTTTTGCTGCTCATATTCACACAAACGTATTTCTTTATTATTTCTGATGATCTCATGACTAATGTTTTTTTGTTTTTAAAGCCAGATCTCCATAATAATGTTTTTTGTTTTTTTATAGTCATTTTTTATTTATTTTTTTAATCAAGATCTCCTGTTGTATTTTTTTATTTTTATTATTTTATAGTGATCGCTATATTTTTTTTGTATGTCACGTTTCCACAACACCAATATTATCTTGTATTTGTAAACCTCAAGGACGTTGCTTGGCGTCCCTTTTTAATTTGACAGTGTAACTTTGAAATGTACTTGCCTACTCACAAAAAAACTGTCCTATTTGAAGAAAAACAAATCGGCAAGTATTTTCATATAAAAAAATCTCCATTTATTCTGGCTCATAATAACAAAATAAAGAGGGAAGGCAACGCTGGACAAACAGGTGGAATTTGCAAAGCCTTTGCCCCCCAGGGCAGACATCAACCCTGTGGATAAAAAAATTGGTAGCTTGAGAAGTCCATATATAACGGAGCACATCTGGTCCAGGACTCCCAGAGATCACGAACAGCAGCAGATGACATATATGTCCCCAGGCTGTGGTACTACCACAGCCTGCGTCTTCTGTCAGACCATACTAAAGCCAGGCAATCACTTTCTTGTCTTCCATGCAACCTCCCTCCACACTGCCCTGCAACCTTCCCTGCAGCCTTGCTTGCAGCCTTTCCTGCAGGCTGTGGCTCTGGAGGTGGACTTGGGGCAGGAGGAGGGGGAGGATGGGCGAGCGTACATAAGTGGACGTCATCCATCATTTGGCCACTCAACCCCTTATGGATGGCCTCAAAAATGATTTTCTAGCATTTGCGGCATGGGCCTCCCTCCATTTGCTGCAAATCTGAGGTTATATAGATGCCATAGGCCTCTACAGTGTCGAGGGGGGCTTTCAGGGTGTCATTAGAGTCCTTAATGAGGACAAGTGCTGCCTCATCCATGTTCCTCCCCTTCCTGGGCCTTTTGGGTGGAAGGCAGAGAGGAGGGACCTGGGATTGGGTGAGACTGGGCCCCGCCACCTCCTGGCTGACACTAGCCCCCACCTCCTGGCTGACACTTCCTCCTGTCTCCTACTGTGTGCCACATTCCAGGGCCTCGTCCTGGCTGAGGTCTTCCTGTGTATAAAAAAAAGGACATAGTTTTAGTTTTTGGTTCATTAATCACACACAGTTTTCAGCTAATGACTGTTGCAAATGAAATGTTAATATATAGAAAAGACTATCATTCTGAGCCCAGCATTTTTCATTCTTGTCCCAATCATTTTTGGCCCCTACTGTTTATTGATATGTAAAACACTTTTTGGTAAATCATTCATTTGTTAGCAATAATAACGTCTAGTTAACAACAATTATTTTCCACAAAAAATATGTTTAAAAATACTATACCGGTCTCCATCTTGGCTCCTCAATTTCTTCCAGGATGGAAGGCCCAGGTTGGTCCTCGGAAGCCCCAGCTGGGGTTGAGGGAAGGGTGGATGGAAGGGGGGCCGGAAGAGTCGACAGTGATTCCCTGGCTTTAATCTGGTCTTCTAGAAACCGCATCTTGTTGAAGTACCACAGACTGGGAAAATACATGTCTTCTGCTGCTGCTCCTGACCTAACGGACTTATGGACCTTCTGAAGCTCCTTTCTATGCGTGCTTCTCAAGCTACCAGTTTTCTTATCCACAAACTCAATGTCTGCGTTGGGGACCCGAGTCTTCACAAATTCCAGCAGTTTCTCCATGGATGCCTTCCTTGCTGGTTTGTTGCAATATAAGGGGTTTTTCACCTCCAACAAATTGCGCATATCCCTGTATCTGTCTATGAATTCGCTGAGGAAGTCTGGGTCTTTAAATCATTTCATTTTTGCTGCAAGACCAAACAAAAGACAAAAACATTAATATCAGGCTAAACTCTCCTAATCTTATCCCAATATAGGCCTCAATCTAGAATCAGTATAGGTCACTCGTGTCCCAAGTTAAAATGTTACCTTCGTTATTACGTTAATTGCTTCCGTTCTTCCTTCCTCCGCTCACAGATCGTACGCACAATGCACGTGTGTTACACTTTATATAAACTACGCCCGCGTCGCCCAACCCTGACGTTCTTTCTAGAATATTCCCCGCCCTGTGTCTTTTGTCGCAGTGGGAGAGGAACATGGTGGAGAAACAGCAGGTGCTTAATAGCAGTAATGAGGAGGAAAGCCCAGAGCAAGAAATGTCCCGATCCAGTATTAGGAGATTTAAGGCCTCAAATATGTCCTTTGAAGAGATGGTGGAGATGGTCAACATATTGAAGAGGGCCGACTATGATGGGAAGTATGGACCGTACCTAATCCCAAATGGGAGAAAAGCCAAGATCATGACTGAAGTTGTGAAGAGTCTGCGCCGGAATTTTGGGGTACGACGATCCAAGGAGCAATTGAGGAAATGCTGGTCGGACCTCAAATTAAGGGAGCAGGATCAGTATAGAAGGATCAAGAAAGTGCGCTTCTAAAAAGTAAGTACTACATTTGGTCATGATAATTTGTATAAAAAGAAGTTTAGGACATTGTTGTCAGGATGTCTTTGAAACTAGAATGAATTGCAAACTTGATTCAGTGGAATGTAAGGAGAGGACACTCAGCAGCTGTTTACACATCTGGACTCTGGAGCACTAGTGTGGGACACCAGAGCACATTTTTTTGGGTGACCCACACAGGTGCTCCAGTGGATACTTGGGGTGTCTCCATGTGTGAAACTTGTCCAAAAAAGGTAATTATTCCAGCTTGGTTAAGGGAAGTAATCATGTCTTCAACTTGGAACTCGGCACAAAGAGACAATTGTACACCACTTCCAAGCAATGTTTCGCATTCATATTTCTGTCCACAAATATCTGTGTGCTAAATATACCTTTTGTTTCATTCTCATAGGGGAAAAAAGACTTGCTCCGTCAGAGGACACCAGGAACCCCCCACCTCCTGAAGAAGGGGAGCAGAGTATTGTGGAACCTCAGGATGTGGAGGAAGGAGGGGTGGAAGAAGTGCTCAAATTTGGCACCACAACAGGCCAGTGTCGGACAACACAGATTCAGGTAATAGATGTATGCCTGCATATTTTTAATACATGGTGTGTATTTTTATTTTAGGTGATGTTCAGGTTGTGGTACCAAAATCCAGTCATTTCACCAGTGACAGTGTACAAGGGGTTATCAATGAAATCATGTTTTGTAGTCGTGATTTGAACATTATCAAAGAAAAAACCAAGGAGATTGAACAAAGACCGAAGAACATGATTGATGTACTAGGGAGAATTTAAATCCTATAAAGATTCCTGGAATTTTTTTTAAATTTTTTGTAAAGTTTTAACCACTTCAGCACCGGACCATTATGCTGCCTAAGGACCAGAGGACTTTTTCCAATTTGGCACTGCGTCACTTTAACTGCTAATTGTGCGGTCATGCAATGCTGTACCCAAACGAAATTTGCGTCCTTTTCTTCCCACAAATAGAGCTTTCTTTTGATGGTATTTGATCACCTCTGCCATTTTTATTTTTTGCGCTATAAACGGAAAAAGACCGAAAATTTTGAAAAAAAAAATGATATTTTCTACTTTTTGTTATAAAAAAAATCCAATAAACTCAATTTTAGTCATACATTTAGGCCAAAATGTATTCCGCCACATGTCTTTGGTAAAAAAAAATGTCAATAAGTGTATATTTATTAATTTGCGCAAAAGTTATAGCGTCTACAAGCTAGGGTACATTTTCTGGAATTTACACTGCTTTTAGTTTATGACTGCCTATGTCATTTCTTGAGGTGCTAAAATGGCAGGACAGTACAAAACCCCCCCAAATGACCCCATTTTGGAATGTAGACACCCCAAGGAAATTGCTGAGAGGCATGTTAAGCTCATTGAATATTATTTTTTTTTGTCCCAAGTGATTGAATAATGACAAAAAAAAAATTACAAAAAGTTGTCACTAAATTATATATTTCTCACACAGGCCATGGGCATATGTGGAATTGCACCCCAAAACACATTCAGCTGCTTCTCTTGAGTACGGGGATACCACATGTGTGGGACTTTTTGGGAGCCTAGCCACGTACGGGTCCTGAAAAGCAATCACTGCCTTCAGGATTTCTAAGGGCATAAATTTTTGATTTCACTCCTCACTACCTATCACAGTTTTGAAGGCCATAAAATGCCCAGATGGCACAACCCCCCCCCCCCCATGACCCCATTTTGGAAAGTAGACACCCCAAGCTATTTGCTGAGAGGCATGTTGAGTCCATGGAATATTTTATATTTTGACACAAGTTGCGGGAAAGTGGCACTTTTTTTTTTTTGCACAAAGTTGTCACTAAATGATATATTGCTCACACAGGCCATGGACATATGTGGAATTGCACCCCAAAATACATTTAGCTGCTTCTCCTGAGTATGGGGATACCACATGTGTGGAAATTTTTGGGAGCCTAGCCGCATACGGGGCCCCGAAAACCAATCTCTGCCTTCAGGATTTCTAAGGGTTTAAATTTTTGATTTCACTCTTTACTGCCTATCACAGTTTCGGAGGCCATGGAATGCCCAGGTGGCACAAACCCCCCCAAATGACCCCATTTTGGAAAGTAGACACCCCAAGCTATTTGCTGAGAGGCATGGTGAGTATTTTGCAGCTCTCATTTGTTTTTGAAAATGAAGAAAGACAAGAAAAAACTTTTTTTTTCTTTTTTCAATTTTCAAAACTTTGTGACAAAAAGTGAGGTTTGCAAAATACTCACTATACCTCTCAGCAAATAGCTTGGGGTGTCTACTTTCCAAAATAGGGTCATTTGACGGGGTTTGTGCCACCTGGGCATTCCATTGCCTCCGAAACTGTGATAGGCAGTGAAGAGTGAAATCAAAAATTTACGCCCTTAGAAAGCCTGAAGGCGGTGCTTGATTTTCGGGGTCCCGTACGTGGCTAGGCTCCCAAAAAGTCTCACACATGTGGTATCCCCATACTCAGGAGAAGCTACAGAATGTATTTTGGGGTGTAATTTCACATATTCCCATGGCATGTTTGAGCAATATATCATTTAGTGACAACTTTGTGCAAAAAAAAAAAAAAAATTGTCTCTTTCCCGCAACTTGTGTCACAATATAAAATATTCCATGGACTCGACATGCCTCTCAGCAAATAGTTTGGGGTGTCTACTTTCCAAAATGGGGTCATTTGGGGGGGGGGTTTGAACTGTCCTGGCATTTTTTTGCACAACATTTAGAAGCTTATGTCACACATCACCCACTCTTCTAACCACTTAAAGACAAAGCCCTTTCTCACACTTTTTGTTTACATGAAAAAATTTTTTTTTTTTTTGCAAGAAAATTACTTTGAACCCCCAAACATTATATATTTTTTTAAAGCAAATGCCCTACAGATTAAAATCGTGGGTGTTTAATTTTTTTTTTTTTTTACACAGTATTTGCGCAGCGATTTTTCAAACGCATTTTTTGGGGAAAAAACACACCTTTTAAAATTTTAATACACTAAAACACACTATATTGCCCAAATGTTTGATGAAATAAAAAAGATGATCTTAGGCCGAGTACATGGATACCAAACATGACATGCTTTAAAATTGCGCACAAACGTGCAGTGGAAACATAATAAATGCATTTTTAAAAGCCTTTACAGGTTACCACTTTAGATTTACAGAGGAGGTCTACTGCTAAAATTACTGCCCTCGATCTGACCTTAGTGGTGATACCTCACATGCATGGTGCAATTGCTGTTTACATTTGACGCCAAACCAACGCTTGCATTTGCCTTAGCGTGAGAGCAGGAGGGGACAGGGGTGCTTTTTTTTTTTTCTTTATTATTTTTTTGCTTTTTTATCTTATTTTTAAACTGTTCCTTTCATTTTTTTTTTATCATTTTTATTGTTATCTCAGGGAATGTAAATATCCCCTATGATAGCAATAGGTAGTGACAGGTACTCTTTTTTGAAAAAATTGGGGTCTATTAGACCTTAGGTCTCTCCTCTGCCCTCAAAGCATCTGACCACACCAAGATCAGTGTGATAAAATTCTTTCCCAATTTTCCAATGGCGCTGTGTACATCCGGCGAAATCTAAGTCATGAAATGCTCGTAGCTTCCGGTTTCTTAGGCCATAGAGATGTTTGGAAACACTCTGGTCTCTGATCAGCTCTATGGTCAGCTGGCTGAATCACCGGCTGCATTCTCAGGTTCCCTGTTGAGACAGGAGAGCCAGAGAAAAACACGGAAGACGGTGGGGAGGACATTCCCTCCCACTGCTTGTAAAAGCAGTCTAGAGGCTAATTAGCTGCTAGGATTGCTTTTACATGAAAGCCGACCGCTCACTGAAAAGAATGATACCAAGATGATACCTAAACCTGCAGGCATCATTCTGGTATAACCACTCAAAGTCGTGAATGGCGTACCTGAAGACATAAAAATGGTTAACAATAAAACACAGCAAACGGTAAAGTATAAAAAATTGCATACCTGAAAAGCAAACATGATAAAACATAATAACAATAAAACATTGCAGAATAGAATACAGTAAAAAAGAGCAGAACAATAGAGAGAGAATAGAGAGAGAGAGAACAATAAAACAACAACTTTTTTTTTTTTTTTTTTTATATATTTTATTTTATTTTTTTTTACACTTTTTTTTGTAACTAACTTTTATAACTGTAACTGGTTCCAGGTTCGGGTCTCTCAATATGCGATGGCATTTTGGGAGACCCTGTGAAAGTGTGCCTAGTCTTGTGAAATGCTGTACGCTACGCTAATACTCAACTAGTGTATGGTAGCGTTCAAAACATTCACCAGTGCAAAGACCAGGATTGTCAGGACAGGAGGGACAATAATAGCGGGTGTCCGCGCTTGCTGCAGACACAACATCTTTTTTGGGGGGTTTGTTGGGTAGGGGTACTCGGGAGGACATAAAGAAAATGCCTCTCATGCAGCCGACTGCATTTGGTTGGGGATGTGAATGGGGGAAGTACGGGCGCTGCAGAAGTGGTGGGTTCCCAATTAGGATTGGCGAATGCAGCAGGAAGGGCATTATGGGCAAGACGGGCCAGTGTTTGTCTTCTTCTTGGTAGCGGGACACTACTTATGCTTGCCACCTCACCAGCTTGAACTGCACTTATGGGACTCGCCACGTCACCAAGTGTTACTGCAGTGCTGGTTTGACTACGACCAGGATGTTCTAGGCCGCTGGTGCTTGCCAGTTCACCAAAACGCTACCAGAAAAACTGTTAGCGATCGCAGGGATCACATCTGACTCTGCGAATGCTGCAGTTATGCGTTTAGAGTTTTGTAAGTGACAGTGATCGATCGATACTGCACTTGGGTGGGCTGGGCCGGGAGGAGGGGCAAAACGCAGGTGCTAGCAGGTTTCTGGGCTGATCCCGCTAACACTGCATTTTTGGGAACCCTAAACTGCTGAGGACGCTAGTACAGATCTGATCGGATCAGATATTAATCCGTTCAGATACTATACCACTAAGAGAGGCGTATGCTGCGTGCATGGGTGTTAGCGCTACTGGCACTAACCTGACACTGCCTGGGGCTGGTGCTTGCCAGTTCACCAAAACGCTACCAAAAAAACTGTTAGCGATCGCAGGGATCAGGCCTGACTCTGCGAACGCTGCAGTTATGCATTTAGTGTTTTGTAAGTGACAGTGATCGATCGATACTGCACTTGGGTGGGCTGGGCTGGGCCGGGCGGAGGGGCAAAATACAGGTGCTAGCAGGTATCTGGGCTGATCCCGCTAACACTGCATTTTTGGGAACCCTAAACTACTGGGGACGCTAGTATAGATCTGATCGGATCAGATATTGATCCGTTCAGATACTACACCACTAAGGGAGGTGTACCGTGCGTGGGTGTTAGCGGTACTGGTGCTAATCTGACACTGCCTGGGGCTGGTGCTTGCCAGTTCACCAAAACGCTACCAAAAAAACTGTTAGCGATCGCAGGGATCAGGCCTGACTCTGCGAACGCTGCAGTTATGCATTTAGTGTTTTGTAAGTGACAGTGATCGATCGATACTGCACTTGGGTGGGCTGGGCCGGGCAGAGGGGCAAAACGCAGGTGCTAGCAGGTATCTGGGCTGATCCCGCTAACACTGCATTTTTGGGAACCCTAAACTGCTGGGGACGCTAGTACAGATCTGATCGGATCAGATATTAATCCGTTCAGATACTATACCACTAAGGGAGGCGTATGCTGCGTGCGTGGGTGTTAGCGGTACTGGCGCTAATCTGACGCTGCCTGGGGCGACGCATATCACCGCCGGGCGATCAAGGGGCTAAACCTTTATTCGGTAATAAATGGCGGGTGCCCTGACACTATAAAAAATAAACGAACTAACCAGTGTCACCTATAACAGTTATACGGTAATCAGTGGGGAAAGGGTTAACTAGGGGGCAATTAAGGGGTTAAAACCTTTATTAGGAAGTATATGGGGGTCCCTGTCGCTATAAAACGCTGACGGCGAACCTATATATTTAGCTCCCTAACTAGCGTAACCAGCGACACTAATACAGCGATCAGAAAAATTATCGCTTAGCGACACTGGCGTCGGGGGGTGATCAAGGGGTTAAAACTTTATTGGGGGGTTAGGGGGGTATCCTAGACCTAAAGGGGGCTAACAGTAACTGTCCCACCACACTAACTGTCACAAACTGACACCATGCAGTAATCAGAAAAAAAAAAACTGCTTGGTGTCAGTGTGACAGCGGGGGGAGGGGTGATCGGGGGGGATTGGGGGGTAATCAGGGGGGGATCGAGGGAATGTAATGTATTTCTGGCGTGTTCTACTGTATGTGTGTGTTTGTGTAACTCACATTCCAGTCTACTCTCCTCGGCGCCGGAACGGAAAATGCCGAGGAGAGATGACATAATTTCCTCTGCCTCTGTGTACAATACAGAGGTAGGGAAATGATCCCATTGACCAGTAGCGATCGCGAGGGGGGCCACGAATGGATGGCCTCCCCCTCACCACCGATCGCCGGGGAGGATTTGCCGACCGCCGCCAATCGGACCCCCCACCCGCGGGCAGGCAAGGACGTACCTGTAAGCCCTTTTGCCTACCCGTGCCACTCTGCCGACGTACATCGTCGTGCGGCGGTCGTCAAGTGGTTAATATAGTTTAAAAGTTAAATTTGGAAGATGCACACAGTGTGTCAACATGTGTTATCTGCCATCAGGGGATTTCAATGTACGTGTTTTGTGGGTGCAACCCCTTCCTCACAACTTTAATAGGTGAGAGGAAGTGGTTGCACCCCCAAAACATGCCCATTAATCCCCCATTATGGGAGATAGCACATGTTGACATTAGGTATGGGATCAGAAAGGAAATCCCCATTTTGACTCACAATTTGTGTGCATCTTCTAAATTTGGCTTTTACAGGGGTGACTTCACCTCATCTTATGAAGGCAAGATCAAGACCTTTTTCACACTATAAAATGTCTGATATTTCCTTCTTTTTTGCAATGTTGAACTTAGTAAGTTCCAGAGTTGTGTATGTTATGTTTGTAAACATGCCTGTTTCTGTATTTTTTCACACATTTTAAGTAAAACTTTAAAAAAAAAAGATGTTATATAAACGCACATGTGAATGTGCACAGAGTAAAAGGTTTTATACTCAACAATGTGTGGCTTCTCCTTTCAATGATCAATACCATTTTTTGTGTTAAGTTGGCATTTACAGTGACAATGGGTGTTATTTAATAATGGAAAAACCACTTGGCACTACAAGTGCACTAGGAGAACCTAGGAGACAGCGAAAAGAAACCCAAGCACTAAATGAAAATCAAGATTTGATCTGATAAAAGAGAAAATTTATTACAAATGTGCTGGCATAGCAATGGCCCCCCTACCCGTAAAATATTCTACATATTTTTCTCGCACTGGTGCTTTGGGGGGGGCAAGCCAGGATGGCCAGCTTCCAGGGCCGTCATTGGAGTTTCTGAAAGTCCGGCCTCAGGCCCAACGGAGGCAACATAACTTTCATTATGTCTTTTAAAAAATTGTGCAGGATGCAGCAACATAAAATGAAATGGTTTAGTTTGTATTCTGCCATATTTATGGCTGTTTGAAATAGGCGGAACCGGCTGGCCAGGATCTTAAATGCATTCTCTATGACTCTTCTGGCTCTGGCCAGCCGGTAATTAAAAACCCTCTTCTCCGGAGTGAGGGTCCTCTGGGGGAATGGCCTCATCATGGTCACCCAGACCGAATGCCTCATCTGTGACAAAAGGCAGTCCTTCCAGTCCTTCCACGTTCTCCTCCGGAGGTGGCAATCCCAAACCACCACTCTCGAGGTGTCTGTAGACCTCGGCCCGGGCAAATACTCAACCATCCGATATCCGGCCATTCCTCCCTACGTCCACATATAAAAACTCATATGTCGCCGACACAACCGCCATCAACACAATAGTATTAAACCCCTTGTAATTATAATAGTATGACCCCGAATGGGGTGGTGGGACGATGTGGACGTGCTTCCCATCAATTGCCCCTCCGCAGTTAGGAAAGTCCCACTGCTGGGCAAAGTGGGACGCCACAGTCTGCCATTCCTGTGGCGTTGAAGGAATCTGTGGAGTCAAACAAGAAAAAAAATTAGACATTTTGCACATAAACATTGAAAGCAGATTAGACACAAACATTCTTGGCCAACATCAGTATAACATTTATTTTAAGGAGCATTTAAAGGCAAAAATCTAAGGTCCACTTATCAGATTCCTCACCCCCTCTGATGGCCCATTGTAAAAATTTTAGGGGGGTATGTATTGGACAAGTAACCCTCTCAACTTAATTGAGAGCTGAATGCATAAATAATGTGTTTTAGTTTGGCCAGCCCCTCCTTACTTGCAATATTGGCAGCCCACTAGACAGTTAAGAAGTGTCATAATACAAAAATAAAAATACACACTGTATAAATTGAAGCACATTTTTACATTCTGCAATTACCTATCAAGATAATATTAGGAGAACAAAGCTTTAAACAGTACCATATGAAAGTATTCTGGCAAGCACTTTCACTACATGCTTTGGGGAATTCATCCATAAATGTGAACACAAAGAGGTAGGTATAGTGTGTATGGGTTTGGCAAAGTCAGCAGATAGAGGATTGGTATCGGTTAATTTAGCGGTTGGGGGGGAGGGAGGGTTCCAAATGATTTTTGCCCCCCCCAAAAAAAGCCTCTGGCACTCTGCCTGAATTTAAGGACACAAATAACATTTGGACACATTTTAGGGGGTGTTTAGGGTAAAGCACTATTATGAAGCTGACAAAATACATTGTTAAGTGACTAGGCTAGGTGGATATGGGCTCAGGATAGCATGCTGGGGAGGTTAGTGAAGGCAAATATGCATGTAGGCCAAAAAAAGAAATTTTAAAAATTCAAGCATGCATGAGAACAAAGGAGACATTAACAGCATATTACAATCATGGTAATTAGGGAATGATGAAAGAAATACAATACATTAACATACATTAAATTCATAGTATGTGATGTTAAAGGAGAAATCTTATCTTAATATAGTCCTTCTGCAGGACCTGAATAATAGCAGAACAGGTCTCTAGAATAATGATCCCCAGAGCCTGGGGGGAGATGCCTGTCGAGAACTTGAGGTCCTGTAGACCCCACCCAGTCGCCAAGTACCGCAACATGGTGACTAGCCTCTGCTTGTGAGTGATGGCTTGCCGCATGCAGGTGTCCTGCCTGCTGATATAAGGGGACAGCAAATCCAACAAATGGTGAAAAATGGAGTCTGTCATCTGGAGATAATTCCTGAAATCATAAGGGTTATTCTCCTGGATCTCCCGCAACAAAGGCATATGAGAGAATTGGTCACGCTGGAGCAACCAATTCTTGGTCCATGAACTCCTTCTCACCCTGTTCATGGACTGGGCTTAGGTCAAAGCTAGAAGCCCAACACCAAGCCCCCACACAGCACAAACTCTATGACGAGCACGTACCCGCAACACGGCGTCAAAACAGTCTGCTGGTCAGAACTAACTAAACAGAACGCACTGAAGAACAGCAAGGCCTGTGAAGTGCAAGTTGAAAATCAGTAACAAGCGGACAAGAACACACTGAAAACCAGATACGAACTGACTTCACGCACTGAAAACCAGATACAAACCCACAAGCACAAACTGAACAACAGTAAAACGATCTGAAAAGCAGGAGTCTGAAAAGCGTGAATCATCTCTCACCAAACTTATACTAATACAAGATAAAAACAAGATTGGCAGAAGGAGCCCAAAGGGTGGCGCGCTGGCTATTGAACTTCCCTTTTCTAGTCCGGTCGTACATGTTGTACGTCACCGCATTCTGGACGGTCGGACTTTGGTGTGACCATGTGTATGCAAGACAAGCTTGAGCAGAATTCCGTTGGAAAAACCATCATGGCTTTTTCCGACGAGAATTCTGATCGTGTGTACGTGGCATAAGAGAAGAGATTGTGTGTGTGTAGTAAGACCTGTAGGGTTGTCTGTGCAGAGGAGCCTTTGTAGGACGTTTCTAGGCATAATTTTAACTATCAGTGCTTTGATCGTCTCTTGGTACTTCCTTTTGGCTTTTGTTGCTAGGGCTATAGGTTCCCCCCGGATCACACACTTGTGAGCCTCCCACAGAGTAATAGGGGAAACCTCTGGTGTGGTATTCTCTGAGAAATGCATTTGAATTTGGGACCTACGTGGGCCACAGTTTCTGGGTCGTGTAAGGAATGATAGATCAGTTTGGGTAAGAAAGAAGTAGTCTATTCTACAATATTTTTGATGGGGGGCTGAGTAAAAAGTGTCGGATGGGAACCGTGTACACCAGGTGTCATGTAATAATAAGTCCTGAAGTTGAAGTTGTCATTTAATTTGAGTTTGCGATATGTTAGTGTAGATGTACCCGAGGAGGTATCCATGTCAGGGTTCAACGGTAGGTTGAAATCCCCTTCTAACAAAACTATGCCTTCTTGGAATGAGGACAAGAGAGCGCAGATTTTCCTGAAAAAGGAAATGTGATGTTTGTTATGGCAATATACATTTGCAAGTGTTATTGGTTTGGAAGCAAATGTGCCTTTAAATATAAATCTACCTTCAGGGTCTATAAGGGAATCTGACATGTGAAAATTTTCATGCTTAGATATTAATATGGTTACCCCTTTAGATTTGGAGCTTGGAAACAAACAGGGCGCTGCTGGGACTCTGTGACATGCCACTATATCCACCATTGTCTGGAGGGTAGGGGGACCAGATGATAATACACATACAGTAGGAGGACTCATAGCACACTCTGGTGTTGCGGTAAGGATACACGGGCGCTCCCCCCCTTGTGGACACCGCCGCACAGGGGTGGTGACCAGAGGTCTCCACAGCACCTATTTCAGGTTGTGGGTTATTGATATTTCCCCTTTTCTTGTTCTAATACCCGTAGATTACCCCACCTTTAAGGTGGAAATTATTGGTGCAACTCCAACTGCGGTTGCAAATTTGTGGGGACACTTGTGTGGAACACTGGGGGCCCGTTGTCCATCTCTCCCTGGTTTTTTTTGGGACACGTTTTGTTCTTAATGTGCACGGCAGCTGCTACTGAGCCTACACAGCTAATTTGCACAGTTTTTTGCTGATTGTTCTCGCTGGTATGTTATTATCTATGTCTGCTGCCCATATGATGATGTAACTTGTAATAATATATGTGCCTTTCCCTGTGATCTGCTTTGACTAATATGATCATTCTCTTATAGAATACAATACTCTGTGATCCTTATTTTTACATTTTTCTACATTGAACCTCATTTTCCATGTAGTTGCCCACCCCATTAATTTGTTCAGATCTTTTTGCAAGGTTTCCACATCCTGCAGAGAAGTTAATGCCCTGCTTAGCTTAGCATTGGCCTCAAATACAGAGATTGAACTGTTTACCCCACCCTCTAGGTCGTTTATGAACAAATTAAATAGAATTGGTCCCAGCACAGAACCCTGGGGGACCCCACTACCTACCCCTGACCATTCTGAGTACTCCCCATTTATCATCACCCTCTGAACTCGCCCTTGTAGCCAGTTTTCAATCCATGTACTCACCCTATGGTCCATGCCAACTGACCTTATTTTGTACAGTAAACATTTATGGGGAACTGTGTGAAATGCTTTTGCAAAATCCAGATACAGATACAGATCCAGATAGGCTAACTGGTCTTTAATTCCGAGGGATGTATTTCGGGCCCTTTTTAAATATTGGTGCTACATTGGCTACATTGGCTTTTATCCAATCAGCTGGTACCATTCTAGTCAGTAGACTGTCAGTAATAATTAGGAACAATGGTCTGGCAATTACTTAACTGAGTTCCCTAAGCAAGCCACCTGGTCCTGGTGATTTATTAATGTTAAGTTTCCCAAGTCTA
Organism: Lithobates clamitans; assembly: GCA_037952925.1. NCBI lineage: Eukaryota > Metazoa > Chordata > Amphibia > Anura > Ranidae > Lithobates > Lithobates clamitans. The sequence goes on along the minus strand of JBBGZY010000046.1, from coordinate 4,618,114 downwards.
ATTTTAATTCTGTCCTCCCTTTTTTACTGTTTACATACTTAAAGAATTTCTTGGGATTTTTTTTGCTCTCCTCCGCTATGTGTCTTTCATGTTCTATCTTAACCATCCTTATTGGACCCTTACATTTCTTGTTGTATTCTTTATAAAGTCTGAATGCTGATGATGATCCCTCAACTTTGTATTTTTTGAAGGCCTTCTCCTTTGCTTTTAGATGCGTTTTTACATTGGAGTTAAGCCATCCAGGACTTTTGTTCGCTCTTTTAAATGTATTACCCAATGGGATGCATTGGTTAATGCCCTTATTTAACATGCTCTTAAAGCAAACCCATCTCTCCTCCGTATTCTTTGTTCCTAAGATCTTATCCCAATTTATGCCTTCTAGCAAGGTTTGTAGTTTAGGGAAGTTGGCTCTTTTGAAGTTCAGTGTCTTTGTATTCCCTTATGTTTCCTATTTGTGTGATTTATACTGAAGCCAATTGACCTGTGATTGCTGTTACCTAAATTGCCCTGTATTTACACATCCGTGATCAGGTCTGTATTGTTGGTAATCAGTAGATCCATTAATGCTTTATTTCTAGTTGGTGCATCTACCATCTGACCCATAAAATTGTCCTGCAAGACATTTAGGAACTGGCAAGCCTTAGATGAATGCGTGGCTCCCTCTGCCCAGTCTATGTCTGGATAATTAAAATCCCCCATTATGATAACACTTCCTATCCTTGCTGCTAATCCAAATTGTGATAGGAGATCTGTCTCTCCTTCCTCCCTCCAGTTAGGGGGCCTATAGCATACTCCCAGTATTATTTTCCCTCCCTTTGCAGCTCTACCCATAAGGATTCCACCTCCTCCCTAGCCTCCTTAGTGATGTCATCTCTCAAATTCACTTGTACATTATTCTTGATACATAGGCATACCCCTCCCCCTTTTTTACCCTCTCTATCCTTGCGATAAAGGGTATAACCTTGAATGTTTGCCAGCCAATCATGAGAGCTGTTGAACCAGGTCTCTGAAATTCCCACAAAATCCAAATCCTCCTCGTACAACAGTATTTCTAGTTCACCCATCTTGTCCACCAGGCTCCTGGCATTGGTGAATATGCCACGTAGTTTAGACCAGTCGCATATTATTCTCTTATTGGGTGTTCCAGGATTGCAACTAGGACTTGCTACTATACTTGCCTTGGGTTTATGTGCTTTGGTCAACCTACCACTGTGCATAACTCCACAGGCCTAGGTTTACCATGTGAACAATGTCTCCAGCCTCTCAGCTTGCCATGGTCACCCTCAATTGTTGGTTATCAATTGGTCAAATCTTAGCCACTGAGACCTATGGTAGAAATATATATATATATAGTTTCCCATGGTGCATTGTATCAGGGTATAGGACGGTAGGTACTCTGTTTCTTAATAGTGTAGCAAGGTCCCAGGCCTCCTTTGATCTGATGAGAACCTACAGGGCCAGAGATAGCTGACATCCTTCTGTATGTGGTGGGTTGTGAGGCATGGTAGATGCAGAGTAGTTAATTTATTGGGCACCAAACACTTCTTGAATGCAAAAGTACGTTTATTTCTCTTAACAATCTTTTTTGAGGGAGAGGGTTAGGGCCAGGACAACCTTAGGTAGTTGCAAGATTGATTGGCAGACTCTCATATAAGACTCTCATAGCAGACTTCAATAGGAGGACAGTCATGCAGGGAAAGGCATCCAGCAAGATGCCACAACTACATGTGTAGGAATGCTGTCTCCTATAGCAACAGTCTTTAACAGTTCCAAACACAAGGCTAAACAGTTCCTTCACTTTCACTACAATCACTCCTTGTAGTTCTTCAATACACTGAGCTCAGTGTCACTGAATCCTTTGAGCTCCTTCAATCTTCACGGTGGTGTCTTCCTCAAGCGTCACCCCCGCTTCTCTGCTGGGTCCCTAGCTTGGTACTCTAGATACCTCTCAAGCTTCACCCACGCTGGCCTTCTCGGTCCCTAGCTTGGCATACAAGGCTGCTCTGTAAGGTTCACCTCCGCTGGCTGGGTCCCTGGCTTGATTCCCACTGAAGTTTCCCGATTTTTCACTGTCCCCGTTTGGTGAGAATATTGCTCCGGTACTTGCTTCAGTTACTCACTATGCTCCCTGGTAATAAGACGGATAGTCCCTTACTGGCGACAGCTTCCCCTCCATCTCCGACCATGACAGGTTCTCCGGCTGACAGAACCTTCACCTCTGGTTGGACTACAAGCCGCAATCCCAACCTTGCGCTGCTCTCTTGCTTCTGCATAGGCCCTTAGACAGCTGAGCAGCCAGATGTGCCCAGGAAAGACCCAATATCTGGCCTAGCAGCCTGGGCAGTACAACACACGTCCACCCAGACAGCCGCCCAGGTGGAACAGAACACAGATCACCTGACCTCACCCGAATATATAGACTCTCCCAGCAGGCCAAGGGATTCAAGTAAACCTCTGCCCATTGGCTGAGATACCCCATATACCCATAACCTGACCTTGGGTTGCCCTTCTCATATAGTTACGTAGTAGGTGAGGTTGAAAAAAGACACAAGTCCATCAAGTCCAACCTATGTGTGATTATGTGTCAGTATTACATTGTATATCCCTGTATTTTGTGGTCATTCAGGTACTTATCTAATAGTTTCTTGAAGCTATCGATGCTCCCCGCTGAGACCACCGCCTGTGGAAGGGAATTCCACATCCTTGCCGCTCTTACAGTAAAGAACCGTCTACGTAGTTTAAGGTTAAACCTCTTTTCTTCTAATTTTAATGAGTGGTCATGAGTCTTGTTAAACTCTCTTCTGTGAAAACGTTTTATTTCTATTGTAGGGTCACCAGTACGGTATTTGTATATTGAAATCATATCCCCTCTCAAGCGTCTCTTCTCCAGAGAGAATAAGTTCAGTGCTCGCAACCTATCCTCATAACTAAGATCCTCCAGACCCTTTATTAGCTTTGTTGCCCTTCTTTGTACTCGCTCCATTTCCAGTATATCCTTCCTGAGGACTGGTGCCCAGAACTGGACACCATACTCTAGGTGCAGCCGGACCAGAGACTTGTAGAGTGGGAGAATTATCATTTTATCTCTGGAGTTGATCCCCTTTTTAATGCATGCCAATATTCTGTTTGCTTTGTTAGCAGCAGCTTGGCATTGCATGTCATTGCTGAGCCTATCATCTACTAGGACTCCCAGGTCCTTTTTCCATCCTAGATTATCCCAGAGGTTCTCCCCCCAGTGTATAGATTGCATTCATATTTTTGCAAACCCAAATACATTATTTTACATTTTTCTACATTGAACCTCATTAGCCATGTAGTTGCCCACCCCATTAATTTGTTCAGATCTTCTTGCAAGGTTTCCACATCCTGCGGAGAAGTTATTGCCCTGCTTAGCTTCATATCGTCTGCAAATACAGAGATTGAACTGTTTATCCCATCCTCCAGGTCGTTTATGAACAAATTAAATAGGATTGGTCCCAGCACAGAACCCCGGGGAACCCCACTACCCACCCCTGACCATTGCGAGTGCTCCCCATTTATCACCACCCTCTGAACTCGCCCTTGTAGCCAGTTTTCAATCCATGTACTCACCCTATGGTCCATGCCAACGGACCTTAATTTGTACAGTAAACGTTTATGGGCAACTGTGTCAAATGCTTTTGCAAAATCCAGATACACCACATCTTTGGGCCTTCCTTTATCTAGATGACAACTCACCTCCTCATAGAAGGTTAGTAGATTTGTTTGGCAAGAACGATTCTTCATGAATCCATGCTGATTACTGCTAATGATACCGTTCTCATTACTAAAATCTTGTATATAGTCCCTTATCATCCCCTCCAAGAGTTTACATACTATTGATGTTAGACTAACTGGTCTGTAATTCCCAGGGATGTATTTTGGGCCCTTTTTAAATATTGGTGCTACATTGGCTTTTTTCCAATCAGCTGGTACCATTCCAGTCAGTAGACTGTCAGTAAAAACAACGGTCTGGTAATCACTTGACTGAGTTCCCTAAGTACCCTCAGATGCAGGCCATCTGGTCCCTGTGATTTATTAATGTTAAGTTTCTCAAGTCTAATTTTAATTCTGTCCTCTGTTAACCATGGAGGTGCTTCCTGTATTGTGTCATGAGGATAAACACTGCAGTTTTGGTTACTGAAGCCCCTTGATTCCCTCGTGAAGACTGAGGAGAAGAATAAATTCAATACCTTCGCCATCCCCCCATCCTTTGTAACCAGATGTCCTTCGTCATTCTTTATGGGGATAATATGGTCTGTCCTCCCTTTTTTACTGTTTACATACTTAAAGAATTTCTTGGGATTTTTTTTGCTCTCCTCCGCTATGTGCCTTTCATGTTCTATCTTAGCCGTCCTAATTGCACCCTTACATTTCTTGTTGCATTCTTTAAAAAGACTGAATGCTGAGAATGATTCCTCAACCTTGTATTTTTTGAAGGCCTTCTCCTTTGCTTTTATATGCATTTTTATATTGGGGTTAAGACATCCAGGACTTTTGTTCACTCTTTTAAATTTATTACCCAATGGGATACGTTGGCTAATGCCCTTATTTAATATGCTCTTCCGTATTCTTTGTTCCTAATATTTTATCCCAATTTTTGCCTTTTAGCAAGGTTTGTAGTTTAGGGAAGTTGGCTCTTTTGAAATTCAGTGTCTTTATACTCCCTTTATGTTTCCTATTTGTGTGATTTATACTGAAACTAATTAACCTGTGATCGCTGTTACCTAAATTGCCCCATATTTCCACATCCGTGATCAGGTCTGTATTGTTGGTAATCAGTAGATCCAGTAATGTTTTATTTCTGCAAGTGAATAAAGACAGTGTATCACTAAACCACACAATTTGAAATTTGTGCTGAAAAAATGTTGAATACAGATAAGATAAACTGAAATAAATGAATAAATAAATAAAACATTCAAATACATAAGATGCTAAAAAAATATCAAGACAAATATTAATGTGTGAGGAAGTGCAAAAATTGGTGATAAAGTTCAATCCATAAAAAGGTGCAAAAATAAAATTGCATGAAGATCAGAATCGCAAAAGAGAAAAACGCATATCCACAGTTCATTCAATGCAGCCCATGTGAGTGAGGAAAGATGAAACGGACCTGAAGAAACTTTGAGCCACCAGTGAGTCCAAGGATTAATAAGGATGTACCCTTACCAGACAAGTTGGACCTCCTATGTAGCAAGGTCATATAGGCATGCAGTTATAGCCCTCTGCAGGGACAGATGGATGGCAGCGTCTGGATCATCCAACTTGTGCCGCGTTCAGCAGGGAAAGGTTCCAATACGTCAGCCTAAAGTGAGGCACTCGCTCGTCCCAAGGGCCGTGAGTAAATAAGAGTAGAAAAACTGCGGCAGATCATGGAGTCTTCAAAGTGCTGAGCACATAGTCTGTAGTGCTTGTTGAGCTGACTGGGGGTTTTATCCTCTAAATCAGACCGGCAGCAGTTCTCAACCCACTTTTGGCACCTATCTGGATCCCGGGGAAAGCTGAAGAAGGCCAGGTCATACTGCGTGCTCTTGCGGGTGCAGTTGGGGGCGGCGGGCCCAATTTATTCATTCATTTATTTCAGTTTGTCTTATCTGTATTCAACATGTTTTCAGCATGAATTTCAAATTGTGTGGTTTAGTGATACACTGTCTTTATTCACTTGCAGCTTTATTCTACTCATATCTTCAGTATATGATTAGTGATATATGTCACTTAATGCATTACTTATTTTTTATATATTTTTATTTACACCTCACTGATATTTGTGGTATTTGTTGCAGCTGCAGTCCTGGTATTTCTTCTTTGCGTTTTACCACAGGTTTCCCTCCCTGGTTTTCTTTTAATGATTTATTTCTAGTTGGTGCGTCTACCATCTGACCCATAAAATTGTCCTGCAAGACATTGAGGAACTGGCAAGCCTTAAATGAATGCGCGGTTCCCTCTGCCCGGTCTATGTCTGGATAATTAAAATCCCCCATTATGATAACACTTCCCATCCTTGCTTCTAATCCAAATTGTGATAGGAGATCTGTCTCCACTTCCTCCCTCAGGTTAGGGAGCCTATAGCATACTCCCAGTATTATTTTCCCCTTAGCTCCATCCCTTTGGAGCTCTACCCATAAGGATTTCACCTTCTCCCTAGCTCCCTCAGTGATGTCATCTCTCACATTCACTTGTACATTATTCTTGATATATAGGCATACCCCTCCCCCTTTTTTACCCTTTCTATCCTTGCGGTAAAGGGTATACCTTTGAAATTCCCACAAAATCCAAATCCTCCTCGTACAACAGTATCTCTAGTTCACCCATCTTGTCTGCCATGCTCCTGGCATTGGTGAACATGCCACATAGTTTAGACTGGTCGCATATTGTCCTTGTATTTGGTGTTTCGAGATTGCAACTAGGATTTGCTATTATACTTGCTACTATACTTACCTTGTGTTTTTGTGCTTTGGTCAACCTACCACTAATGCCCCCAATACTACCCTCTGGAATATCTTCCGCACTGACTATCTCTACCTCTGGACCCTCCCCCCATCACCATATCTAGTACCATCAAATATACCCGGCCACCTAGTGGTAGAAGAGAAAAGTGCAACAAGGCCAAACTTAGAGAGAAATCAATGGATCTCTAAAAATCAATCAGGATAGCTACTCCTGGCAAGTACATTTGTGAGGAGCAAACCTGCCTAAACTCAAGGGTGCTGAGGTGGTACATTGTGAGGGTATAAATATAGCCTCAGTGAGCCGCATTTAAGTGCAAACATATCTGTCAGTGTGTCATGGAAATCATACACAATCACCAAGTAGTTACCCTTGGCCATTTCCTTTAGTAACGGATATGGATGAGGATAAATGTGTGCAAAACAATGTGTCATCTGAAGTATAGGCCAGTGTGGTTACCAGGTTAGCGGCATGGAGAATGTGGTGATCTTCGCTTTATGGGAAACCGGGGATTGTGAATGAGTTTTTGTATGGCAGTCACTATGGTAATTTAAAAGTCGACACACTTAGTATATCCATAGAGGAAATTGGCAACGGTAGGAAGGTCCGTCGCTAAACAATGTTCTGCTGAGCCTTGCAACTAGCAAGAAGGAATTTGCTTCAAGTTATGGCCATGTTAAATAAAGGAAACAAACCAGATGTAAACTGGGAACTAAGACACTTACACATATAGAGCTGTGTGGGTGCTTGTTTTTTCAGGCCTCCTGACGATCCCTCCATGGAGAGGACGGGGAGCCAGGACTGTGCTGATTTAAATCTCAACGAGACGTGTAGGATCCATGCAAGATAGGATCTACTCTGTGTCTTCAGGATCGCTGTCTCTGAGCTTTCCGAAATGAGTTGAGCAAAACCGGGTGCCATGGTTCAGTCGGGAAGCAGAAAGCATATCATTCCGGAAGGTCGATTTGCGGTAGATCAAGTTTTTCACAGAAAGCCTGCAGGTCTTCCAGTGTATGAAGTAGAGCGGTGTGTCCTCTGGTGGAGGTGGATAGACAGAACTGGAACTTCTGGCAGTACTGGATGTTGCAAGAAGTGCTTCCAATAGGAGAGTAGTGCCAGTCTGTTCTGCAAGGTTATTTGGGAGAGATCCTGGAACAATTTGATTTCAGTCCCATTGTATAGAAATTGACCCCTTTCTCGTGCCTTGCGGATGTTTTCTTTTTTAAAGGGGGAAATTGATGATACAGCAGATTGAATCGTGAGGCTGGGGTTGCAGGGCGCAATGTACACTTTCCATGTCAATGGGCAAGTCTGCTGGGTGATCTATCAGATCATTAAAGATGGTGCATATTGTCTGTTGCAGCGCTGCTGCATTGGTCCACCCAGGCTCTCCCCTCACTCTGATATTATGTCTATTACCCTGATTGTCTAGATCTTCCACATGGTGGTGGAGATCAAATAGGTGCGGTAGCTGTGTTTTACATGAAAAAAGACACAAGTCCATCTAGTTCAACCATAAATATAAATAAACAAATAAAAAATAATATTAAACAATCCTATATGCATAGGTAGACAAACGCTGGGTCCGGAACAACTGGGATATTTTGGCTGAGCTGCGATCCGATCTCCTTCGCTGCACAGGGTGTTGAGGCACTTTGGTTTCATCCTCCAATGTTACAATTTTAAGAGAGGCTCTCTAAAAGGCAAATTTTAATCCTCAGTTCACAGGAGCTGTTGACTCAAGCAGGTATCTTGGTTCCCGTCCAGGTCATGCCCCCTGTAGAGCATTTTAATTTCTTTTACCAAATATATTTAGAAAAGAATCAGAATCACGTGTTTAGGAAGAGCATATAACTCGGAAGTTGGCCCCCCTCCTCCTTTCCCCACCACTGGGCCATTCAGAAAGTGCAGCATGCTTCGCATGCCCAGTAGGCCAGTAGGAAAGGCTTCACTGCCGGGTTCCCTTACTACGAATGGTGGTGGCAGCACCCAAGAGCCTATGGAAACACCGGCTGGGGTGCCAACATCACTGCATTCCAGGACAGGTATATGTCCTAATATTAAAAGTCAGCAGCTACAGTATGTGTAGCTGCTGACTTTTATTCTATTGCTGGGGGGCCTGCTTTAAGCTGACAATACACTGGCTGTTCTTTCTTTCTTTCTTTCAGCTTGCAGTCTGAATGAAAAAAAACAACACATTTTACTATTCATGCTCAATTGTGCAACATAATCAAATCTCTGGCTGTGGGTATTGCGTTTTGCAGCCAGCCCTGCTGGTTGTCAAAATACCTGGACAGTGGCTGCATCTGATTGGAGGCTGCTGCTGTTTGGCTGAAAACTTTCCAGCAGGATCCTTTGACATAAGTCGATCAAGCAATAGAGGGTATGAAGGTTGTAAATTGAAGTGTATATACATTATGGCTAGGATGTAAATGTGTAATCTTCACAAAGGTGGTGGTGTGACTTTACAGATGTTTCCAACTGTATGGAAGAAAAGTTGCAAACAGATTATACTTGGGTTCTAAGATATGAACAACATGATGGTTCACTGTGGAAGATTTTTTTCATTTTTATTTATTTTGACTCTTCGCTCCTACATCCATATTTTCTTTTCTAGTTATAAAATAATTCTGTTTTTTCACATTGAAGGAATTCCAAAAAAAGTATATAATGATGTAATGTTTATAAGCAATGTACTGTATAATAATAAAACTTTATTGAAAATATAAAGTAAATTAATGTGCCACAAAATACTAAATCTTTAGAAAAGTGCCTTTAGAATGAGAGAAAAACCCTAATGCTTACAAATAAAAAGACACAATAATTATTATTACAGGTACTTATATAGCGCTGTGAATTTACGCAGCGCTTTACATATACATTGCACATTCACATCAGTCCCTACCCTCAAGGAGCTTACAACCTAAGGTCCCTAAACCACAGTCATACATACTAGGATCAATTTAGATCAGATTAACCTACCAGCATGTTTTTAGAGAGTGAGGAAGGAAACCGGAATACCCGGAGGAAACCCACGCAGGCACAGGGAGTACATGCAAAAGCCAGGTAGATGGTGTCATGCTCGGGAATCGAACCAGGAACCCTTTTTGCTGCTAGGTGAAAGTGCTACCCACTACACCAGGGGTCTTCAAACTGCGGCCCTCCAGTTGTTCCGGAACTTCAATTCCCATCATGCCTAGCCATGTCTGTGAATGTCAGAGTTTTACAATGCCTCATGGGAAGTGTAGTTCTGCAACAGCTGGAGGGCCGTAGTTTGAGGATCCCTGCACTACACCACTGTGCTGCCCTATAAAAACTAAATTCTCAGATTTATATAACCAATTTAATCAAATGTTACATTTCATAAACAACCTTAAAAAAATAAATGGCAGTATAAATCACACATTGAAAATGTCTCCAAGAGAAAGAAGCAAGAAATAATATTCTGCAAAAAAAAAAAATCAATTACAATTACAATTTTTTCACTTGATCTCATGGCACGCTTTAATATTTTTTTTGCATATAAATATTGCTTTTGTAAAAAAAAATCATATGTCATGATGTTATCTTACTGTATATATTTTTCTGTTTTTATTGTAAAGCTTTGCCTGAAAACCATGCTACCATGAAAAGCCATTCACCATCCTCCTGCTCTCCTCATCCAGAAAATAACAATTTAGCTGCCTTTGAGTCCTCTGCAGCTGTGTTATCAGTCATTGCTAATATAGCTTCCCCAAAGAACACAGACACCACCTGAGCAAAAAGCAAACAGTCATTCCACTTAACAGTGCTTGTAAACAAGAGCAAGGTAGATATGTTAGCAAGCAATGTTTGTAATCTCACTAGACACTAGACATTTATAGAAAACCCTCTAGAAAAGTGCTCTACTAAATGTAACAAGTTTGGCTAGACAAATGTTCAGCGAACATTGCTGAAATTTGGATCAAAATCCAAACTTCATTATAATCAATAAAGGTGAAACATTCTTTTTCAGCAATGATTATTTTATAAGCTTAGAATTAAAAAAGAAATTGCATGGGGGCTAGGCACTGACCCGGGGGATATGTACCAAAAAAAAAAATGATAAATGTATCATTTAACAAGGAGAGGTGATTTTGAAGTAACTCCAAAGGCAACATAAAAAAGGAAATTTATTTAAATTACATGACTGGGAGGTGCCTTAATGGTGTGCATGGAATTATTAAATGTTAAAGTGGTATTAACCCCAAACTAAAAATGTAATATATTGCAGCTTACCAATCATTAGATGTGGTGGCTGAATTAGTTTCTTTTTTATTTTTTTTCCCTCTGTTATCACTTGATGATCTGGCCAGTAACACACCTCCTGTATGAGGCTCGATTCACACCTATGCATGTTGCTTTTGAGCGTTTTTGGAGGTTTTTTTTTCATGCTTGCCACGTTTTTGAGCAGCGTTTTTGCCGCGTTTTTGCCGCGATTTGCGTTTTGCATTTTTTTTTTTTTACATTTTTTTTTACAGTCTTAAAAAAAAGAAAAAAAAGAAAAAAAAACGGCAAAAACGCATCAAAAACGCACCAAAAACGCATCAAAAACGCTGCAAAAACGGTGCACTTGCGTTTTTGATGCTTGTCCATTGAATTCTATTACATGCAAAACGCTGCATTTTGCATGAAAAAAAGTCCCTGACCCTTTCCAAAAATGCACAGAAACAAAAAGGCATTGATGTGAACATGTTCCATAGGAACCCATGTTAAAAAATTCCCGTGCATTTCTGCAAAACGCAAAATGCATCAAAAAACGCGCTAGTGTGAATGGAGCCTTAGAGTGTCTCCACTCTGGATGAATGAGAACAGGCAGGGGGCACAGCAGATAACAACATTGTCAGTATAGGGGAAGGGTAGTGTTAAATGTAACAAATGTAACAAATTGAAACCAAACTCCAGCTCACGCTTTATCCCAAATGAAAAAAAAAATGCTTACTGTAACTGATTATGGTTTGTCTTATTCCTGTAAACTGATATATCTGGAAGAGAGCTTGTTCTTTTGAAAAATAACATACTGACTGGCTGGATCACTAAATGAAACTAGAAGAAAGAAAGCATAAAAAGAAAAAAATGTATTTAAGCATCACATCCAAAAATTTGTAAGCTGCAATATATTAAATGTTTGCTTTTAGCTTTGATCCTGCTTTAAGCCTTTCTGGGACAGAGTAAGCAACACCATATTCCAGCACCGCATACATTTAATTTTTATTCACTTTCTCTACTGTTACATAATTGATTGGCTTACATACAGCAGCAAAAAACCCGGTATGATTAGATTCCACCTCAAAAGATTTTTTTTAACAAGCAGTTTTTGCAAAGAACTTTTGGGTAGAAGTAATATTTCAGTATTGGAAGCAGAAGAGTCAATACAGCCAAAAACCTTTATATATACAGTATGTATTCATTTTATAAGTACTGTACATATCATATACAGTTAAAAAAAAAAAAAAAGCTGAAGCTATTAAGGTCATGTGAATTGCCAAACAGGGGCAGAACAAGTCACAGAACATGTTGTGATCTTCCATTTGGTGACATATCAGAAATACTGTACGGGGACAAAGCACCCTGTGTAATTGTTAATACTAGACCACAGTGCAAGACAGAGAGACTAAGAAAGTTTGATCCACCTAATATATACTGTATATTATAGTTTGCTTTTTTAAGAGAAAAATACCCCCACTGGTGTTTTTTGGTGGGGGGGGGACAATTCCCCTGTCAGATCACAAAAGCAAAGCTGGGATAATGTTGTACTAACATTGCATAGTTAGTAGAGCAAGCTCCTCGCAAGATCCCCCATTTTTTCATTCTGCCTGCTGGGTTGAATGAAAAGAAAATGTTTCAGTGTGTAGCGGGCTTTACACAGGTACTCAAAGATGGCCCTCTGCTGCAGTCACTGGAGGATGGCCAAATTCAAGCTCCACCTAGTGGCCATGTCACAGATCAGGTGGTTTGCAGGCAGAGGCAAATCCCACTGAATCTCACCCAGCCCTCATTTGCGGGGGAAGTGAGTATAGTCCTGCATTGCAGGATTAATTTCTCCTCAAATGTCTACCAGCCCTTGTTGATAAATTATTTTTGCGATGCATAAGATCTGTTTAGAGGGATAGGTAAGACGACCTCCAAGAGGTTGTGTCTTATCCAGATCCTCATCAAAAGTCACGTTAGAATTCCCATTATAGATTAATGTGCCCTCCAATACTGGGGTTAAAGTTCATAACATGTGATGAGTGGAACAAGTGAGTCTGTCCCCAATTTGGTGCATAGTAGAGGATAAAAGAATACATTTGATCCTCAATAACCCCTTTTGGTCAGTAAAAAACCTCCCCTCCAAAACCTTATACTCTAATACAAGTGTAAATTTACATTTGTGGGAAAAAATAATTGCCCCCCCAAGTTTTTGTCCTCCGCATTGGCCAGGAAGAAAGTTGGAAACTTGGTGTGGATGAACGAAGGGCAATACTGTCTAGGAAAATGTGTCTCCTACATCAATTTTTTAGGTAGATAATACTGGAGAATTTTTCTCCATTTAACCAGTGAACTTAGGCCTTGGGTATTGTGAGAAATCACCCGCAAAGGGGGTTAGAGTAGTCGCTGTTAGCCATAGAGAAAGAGGGGAGGGAAAGCCAGAAAATAAGACGTCACTTGCCCCAAACCACCAAAGGTTGTTAACGAGGAACCCTGAATCTTTTTCTTTCAATAGTTTTTATTTATTTTCATTGAAAGGCAGTAACATTCAGTAACAATAAGTCGTCTAAACAGTTACACAAAAGAGTTAGAGTACAAGCGTAAAGATAACTATGAGACCAGTATTTCGGGTCCAAATACCAGGGGTGGTGTAGGAAAAAACTTACAGTGTTAAACAAATTCAAGGTTTACTAACAGTAATTGGGATGTCCACGCTGTGGGCTGGGTCCTCTCTCCCTAGATCCCCTATTGGGATCCAGTTGTGTTGGAAGAGAGCTCAGCATATTCATTGTTACCAGGAGTATTAGTAGGAGTTATCATTGGAGATGGAGTAAACCAGTGTTGAGATACCAGGAGGACCAAGGAGACCATTGAGTGGTGTAGGATTGGACGTGTCCGGAACTGGTCATCATGATCTGTTCATGTGAGCAGTGTAAATTTATGAGGTCTATTACCTCAGAGACTTTTGGGGATATGTGGTCTTTCCAGTGTCTGGTTAGTGTCAATCTTGCCGCTAGAAGTATGTTTATAATGGTGTTGTGAAGTTTAGGAGGGTAGTCCTCAATACCAATGGAAAGTAGAGCGAGTGCTGGGTTAGGTGAAATTTTTGTTTTGGCAATGTCAGATATGATATTGAAAATCTCCAACCAATATTGAAGAATGTTGGGGCATTGCCAGAGAACGTGAAGTAGATTACCGCGTAATACACATTGTCTCCAACAGCTATCGCTGTTAATCGGATTGAATTTGGAGAGTTTAGCAGGAGTGATGTACCATCGCAATGTTATCTTAACAGTGAGTTCCCACAATGTGGAACATTTAGTGGCCCTCTGAGTTATCTTACACGCCCTCTGCCACTGTAGAGGGGAGAAGTCTTGTTGTAAATCAATTTCCCACTGCAGGTGTGAGGTAGATTTGGAGAATGTGGTTTTCTGTTGGAATAAATTGTAAAAAAGGGTGATACCTTTTTTCATTGGCGTACTTGACGTGAAAAAAGTCCATGCTAGAGTCGGTATAGTGTGATGGATGTTTGTTAGTTTCCTAAGGCAATGCTTAATTTGCAGATATTTGTACAGGTCTTGTTGAGGTATGTGGTATTCTTTTTGAATGACATAGAATAATTTAAGAGCTTTTGAGTCATATATGTTGTGTAGGTGTGTTATACCTTTTCTGGTCCAGGTTGCCATGGAGAGCTGGGCTATGAGGTGGTGGAGAGCTAGTAGGGGAATTTTCAGAGGTGTATTGTACGCATGTTGTTGAGTGGCCTGTATTAGTCTCATCCAGGCTTTGATTGAGGCAATCAATGTAGGGGAGAAGTGGGATGGTATTTTTGCTCCCAGTTGAGTGCTGTAAAGCCATATGTTCAAGGGGTGATGAGGACTGTATTTTCTCTCAATAGATCCCCATAATGTGGTTGGAGGTGTCAAGAACCATTCTTTAAATTGTGTCAATATAGAAGCAGAGTAGTAGTCCTGAAAATCTATATAACCTACACCCCCAGACAGTCTATGTTTGATCAGTTTGGCATGAGAGCACCTGGATCTTTTCCCATTCCAAACAAATTTTGATAGTAAGGATTGTAGGGATCTACAGTAGCTGTTTGGGATTGGTATGGGGAGAGATCTGAAGAGATACAGGATTTGTGGAAGTTGTATCATTTTGAAGGCTGCAAGCCTTCCCCACCAAGAAAATTCAAATTTGGCTGTTTTTTGAAGGTGGTTTTGGATTTTGGACCTTAGGGGAATGTAGTTATGTTGAAAAAGGAGGTTAGTGGATTTTGTGAGCTGAATGCCCAAGTAGGTAATACTGGAGTCTGCCCATATATAGGGGAATTGATTTTGTAGGAGGATTCTATTCACAGCATCAACTCCAAGATCTAGTATTTGAGATTTAGTTGTGTTTACTTTGTAGTAGGAGATGTTGCTAAACCAGTTTAGGGTATGTTGGACTGCTGGGAGGGAAGATGTAGGTTGTGTTAGGATTAATATCACATCGTCCGCAAATAGACTAATTTTGTGCGTTAGAGATCCTATTTTGACGCCTGTTATTTTGGGATTAGATCTTATGTGTTCAGCTAAAGGTTCCATTATTAGGTTGAAGATTAGTGGGGAAAGCGGGCAACCTTGTCTTGTTCCATTTGTAATGTTGAATGGGGTAGATAAAAGGTTGGATGTGTATACACGTGCTGTTGCGTTAGTGTATAGGGCAAGTGTGGCCTGTAGGATTTGACCCTGAAAACCAAATTTCTGTAGTGTGAGGGATAGATAACTCCAATTGACTCTATCGAACGCCTTCTCTGCGTCCAAAGATAGGAGCAGAGAAGGCGTTCCAGTTGAATTTGTGTGGTGGATAATATTGATCAGTCTTCTAGTTGCGTCCGAAGTCTGCCTACCCTTAGTGAAACCTGTTTGATCGTTGTGTATTAGTGATGGCATAATGTCCATGAGTCTGTTGGCTATCATTTTGGCATATATCTTAAGGTCAAGGTTCAATAAAGATATGGGTCGAAAGTTTTGGGGAGAGGTGGGTTCTTTCCCCGGCTTTGGCAAGGTAATTACTAAGGCTGATAACATTTCTGCTGGAAAGTGTGAGGATAGTGTTGCGTGATTGTAAATTTCACATAGATGAGGGGCCAAGAGTGAATGGAAGGACTTAAAATATTCTCCGGTGAAGCCGTCTGGGCCTGGGGATTTAGAGTTTGGGAGTTGTTGTATAGTTTTTTGGATCTCTTCTACTGAAAAAGGTAGATTTAGTGTGGCGAGGTGGTCAGACGTTAATGTAGGAAGTTTAATATGGTCTAGGAATGCCTTAATCTCTATTTGGTCAGGTTGGGGGTGTTGCAATCCGTTTTGAGGTTGTAAAGCTCACCGTAATAGGTGCTGAAGGCGTCTGCTATCTCTTGAGGATTTAGAAGTTTGTCATGGGATTTTGGATGGAAAAGATGTGTTATTCTGGATTTTATGCGGTGACCTTTGATTTTGTTTGCCATAGCTTTCCCCGCTTTATTATTGGTAACATAAGATCTAGCTTTAAGTTTACGTTGTGTTTTTCCGAAGCTATCAAGTAGTAATGTTCTAAGTTCGTGTCTTAGTTTAAAGATCTGGGTTTGCAATGCTGGTGATGGATGTGATTTGTTTTGTTTGTCTGTATTTGCAAGAGATGTAGTTAATTCTTGTATTTTCCGCATTCTTTGTTTTTTGAGGTTGGACCCCAGCTGTATGAAAAAGCCTCTGATAAAGGACTTGTGAGCATTCCACAAGATCGCCGGGTCAGCCACAGATTCCACATTAGTGGTGAAGAACTCTTCTAGTTTTTGGGGTTAAAAAAGTAGCGTTGGATTGATTCTGTAGGAGATAATTGTTTACTCTCCATAAGTAGGATTGTGGTTTGGAGTTTTTGTTAGTAATTTGGATGCTGATAGGGGCATGGTCTGACCAGGCGATGGTATGGATGCAGGAATTATGAATATTTTGTAGAAGCCACTTATCTGCAAGAAACAGGTCTATACGGGAGTAGGTGTTGTGACGCGGGGAAAGAAATGTATAATCCCTCTCAGCCGCATGACAGCACCTCCAAACATCATACAATTCATTATTCAGCAGAAAAGAATTCAAAGGGGATGCAAATCTTTTGGGACCCGAAGAGGAGTCCATGTCATTGTCCGGTACTAAGTTGAAGTCCCCGCAAATCAGTAAGTGACCTTGCTGTACACTGTGGATTTTTTTCAATGTGGATTTGAGGAATGACATTTGTCTCTGATTAGGGGCATAAATAGTTGCAATAGTGTATACTGTGCTTTCTATAGTGCATATTAAGATGACGAGTCTTCCCTCTGGATCCAGAATGCTGTCCTGTAGCTGAAAACTGACAGTGTCTCTAATAGCTATTCGAACTCCCCTTTGCTTCTTAGAATAGCATGCTTGGTAGATGTGAGGAAACCTTTTGTGTTGGCAGTTGGGGATCTTGTCTTGGGCAAAGTGCGTTTCTTGTACGCATATGATATCACTATTGTGGGTTAATGCTGTTTTCCATAGCGATGCTCGCTTTGCAGGATGGTTCAGTCCTTTCGCGTTTATGGATAATATGTTGATATCCATATTAGTGGTAGTGTGGGAGTAGTGTGCAATAACGTAGGCTTACTTATCTCTGAGTAGGAAGATGTCCGCTGTTGATGGTTCCGGAGTGGGTGTCCGATGGTAGTTCCTTGGGGGGTCCTGGTATCAATGGATGAGCTTGCGTCCCTTAAGAATATAGTCTGTGGTCAACAAAGCATATAAAACAGTTATTGCTTAAGAAATCAATCAAAAACAGTAAACAAAAGTTATGGGCCGCCTGAGAGCCTTGTAAGCAATAGCGTGGATCAGGCAACTGTTGTGAAGCAGCCGCAACTCAACAAAGAAAAAAAAAATTTAAAAGTTAAAGAAAATTATAAAAGGATTTTACCAATTTTGGTAAAATAAGAAAAAGGTCAGTGTGCTAAATATGTAACTGACCAGGAGTGAAGGCAGTGTTCAAACTGGTTATCAAAGCAAGTGTGACTTAGCAGGAAGTCAGACCAGGGATGTAAGGCGCTCTTGTAGTGGTTGCCAGGGGATACATCATTTTTCAGTAGGTTTTCGGAATTTTCGCTTTTGGCGGCCTAGTGGCAGTGGGCCTGAGTTGTGTGGGTTAGGATTGAGTGATGGCTCCTTGCTTGGAAGTTCTGGGATGATGCCCCACGTGTGTAGTAGTCGGAGGCCTTCCTTAAGGTTGAACACATTGTGCGTTGTACCATTTTTGGTAATCACCACAGTGGCCGGATGGCACCATTTGTAAGAGATCTTATGATTGTTAAGTGCTTTAGTAACGGTTTTCATTTGTCTTCTCATATTGAGGGTGTACTGAGAGAGATCAGCATATAGGTGAATGCCCTGATACGGTGCTGGGAGATCAGGTGCAGATCTGGCTTTTGCTAGAAGATTTTCTTTAGTAATGAAAAAGTGAATTTTCATCAGAATGTCCCTAGGTACGGATGCCTCAAGGTGTTTGGGTTTTGGTATGCAATGAATGCGATCCAAACTGCGTTCAATCTGCGATACTTCAGGGATCAATTTGTCAAACATGTCTGCTGCATATTTGGGTAGATCTGCAGGAAGCACTGTTTCAGGAACCCCTCTAATTTTAATATTATTTCTTCGCGAGCGGTCTTCTAGATCCGCGAGTTTTGCTTTTATTCGATTGTTGACGTCAGCTTGGTCTTTGTATGCATCTATGAGGTCATTCACTGTCAGAGAGCATTCATCCATCTTGTGTTCAATATGTTGAACCCTCTCCCCCATGCCTTGCATCTCAGCTGTAAATTGATGTATCTGTGTGGAGAAATTGACCATCAGGGATGATTGAAGAGATAGTAGCATATCTTTCATTACTGTGTCTAGCACCGGCTGGCCGGAGGTTGGAAAGCTTGCTATGGATGTCTGTGTAGTGAGGCCTGCAGCGTCTGTGTGTGAAAGTTACTCACTGCGCCTGAAGCCTGTGTGACCGGATCCAGCCTAATCCTAGCCTTGGCAGGGCTGTTGGAGAGCGGGCTATGTGATGAAGGGTTCCGGGATGATAGCGGTCTCACTCCGTCATCCCAGTCTCCATTAGATTCGTCAAGCAGGTCAGTGTATGACGATGAGGCCTGTGCAGCTTCGCCGCCGCCGCCATCTTGCCACGTCTCCCCCTCTGAAGCTGTCATTGTGAAGAAGTCTGTGAGTTTTCTAGGCTGTCTTGTGTCTTTGCGTTTGCGGGACAGCATGAGGGCAGGTTCCGACTTGTGGTAGGAGCTCCGTATGGGCTCCGGTGGTTCTGTATCCCTCCTGTTATGTTGATAGTTCCCTGGTCTCTGACAGAGCTAACGGCTTAAGCGGCCATTACAGTTGCGCGCAAGCCACGCCTCCCCAGGAACCCTGAATCTTGATGAGTATTCTCTGCTGTAGAAAGTTGCGAGCCAATCACATCCAAAAAGGTCACTAGAAGAGAAGTAAGATATGTATAAAAGAAGAAGCAGAAAAGCAAAATGGAAAAAGAGAAATAGAGGACCAAAATCGGATCCCATCCCTCAATACCTTCAAATCCTAACCTAAATGCCTCCTCTACCAGAGAGGGAACATTCCTGCCCAGGAAAGAGAAAAAAATAATGTCTCCGAGACAGGAGGAGGAACATGAGTACCCCTCCAGCCATGATACACTCCCTATACAACATAATTAAATCACAGTCCAAAGACCAAAGTAAAACATAAGGCACCCATAGTAAGTAATGAACTGCAGTTATAAACAGGAACACAGCTTGGGTAGGGATACTAGGGACAATGGCTGGGTAGGGGGATAGAGTGGGTAACAGGGGAAAGGAATTGAGGGCGAAGGGAAAAGTGAACTGGGGCAGGGACAGGGTGAGGAAGGGGGAAATAAAAAGGGGGCCGTGGCCCCGGCAGAGTTAAGGCCTTAGGGAAAAAAATTGAGTTTAAAGAATAAAAACTGACTCAACATTAAAGCAACATATAAGAAAGAAACGCATTATAGGTATGATACATATAAAGGGTAAATGTGGCGATGCAGGGACCACGGAGACCCTTGAGCCAGAGAATCTATGTCCTGCAAGGGCAGAAGAATCTACCCAAAAGTGAAGGACAAATTAGCCACCTACATGTGGCAAAAATAGAGCCCTTTATAGCAACATTAGGCAGCCAACCAGAACAAACACTCTAGTAGGCCTAACTAAACCCTGAAAAAAGTAGATAACATAAACATTTGAAAAGTACAACAGAGTAGAAATGGAAGAAGGTTGCCTTCCAGAATGAAAAGAATGTAATGGTGAAAGTTCATAGGCATCTTCTATCAAGGAGGGCATGCATCCTTTGATTTCTTGGACTTGGATTTTTGCCAAACCGGTGTCAGAGGACTAGAAGGTAGCTGTCGTTTAGCAGCACCAGTGGTTGATCCAGAAGACGGGGAAGAGGGTTCCTGTAAGATGAGGCTTAGCTTCAGCAGTAGTCAGTCTCCCTCTACAAAGGTAGCAAAAGTATAGGCTTTATTTCTGTAGTCGAATGTAGCCTGCCTGGAGGTATGATTATGTCAGATTTTTGCATCTCAAAGCAGTACAATTATTTTGCATAGAAATTTGGCGTTTTATAATGTAGGCCTGTAATTCTTAGCAATGACACACTTAAATCTGTCCACCAAGAGTCTAGTAGATATCCCGGGTATGATGAAGTTTGAAACACAAAATCATAAATTATAATATAATAAATAAATATAAATAATTATAAAAAATAATAATATAATAATAATAAAATGAATTTCCCCACGATTCACTATCGCTCAATTCTGCAAGTGTTCTAATTTACTATCGCTGTTTTTTAGCTGGTCTAAAACCACTTTTGACGTAAAGGGACACTTTTTGGTTACTATGGACAATCTCAAGTTTCCAGGCAGAAAGGACAGTATATATAATATAAAACTGAATGCAGGGCATTGGACAAAGCACTGGGGACAAAAGGGATGTGAAATAATTTCATACAGTAATGTAATCTGTAAGATTACAGTGTACTGTATGTATTATGATTTTTCACTTTTTTGAATTTGCCACCGGGCTCCGCCCCCGCGCGTCGCGACGCTTGCAGGGAATGGAGCCCAGCACAGAGAGGCTTAGGGCGGAGGACAGAGCCCAAGGTCACAGCGGGGGGATATCGCAGGATCCTGGGGACAAAGTAAGTACACCACACCAGGATCCTGCAATGCAATCCCGAGAGTGGCTTGGGGTTACCGCTAATGGTACTGAAATTTAACCTAGAGCCACACTCCGGAAAAGCGCCAGGGAGGTTAAGGCTAAATACTAAAGAGCTACCAATATTTGAGCCTCCAGCACCTTTTGCCTTTATGGCCTGAGGGACGCTGAATGACTAAGAATACAGAGGAGTGGTCTGACCAGACAGAATCTCTGATAAATGACTTAGGGGGCAACTCAATATTGAGTTGGCCCACCCTTTGCAGCTATAACAGCTTCAACTCTTCTGGGAAGGATGTCTACAAGGTTTAGGAGTGTGTCTATGGGAATGTTTGACCATTCTTCCAGAAGCGCATTTATGAGGTCAGGCACTGATGTGGATGAGAATGTCTGGCTCGCAGTCTCTGCTCTAATTCACCCCAAAGATTTTCTATCGGGCTGAGGTTTGTGCAGGCCAGTCAAGTTCCTCCACCCCAAACTCGCTCATCATTGTCTTTATGGACCTTGGTTGTGCATTGGTGCACAGTCATTTTGGAATAGGAAGTGGCCATTCCCCAAATTTTCCCACAAAGTTAGGAGAATTAAATTGTCCAAAATGTCTCGATTTGCTGACACCTTAAGAGTTCTTTGCACTGGAACTAAGGACCAAGCCCAATCCCTGAAAAACAACCCCACATCATAATCCCCCCTCCACCAAATGATTTGGACCAGAGCACAAAGCAAGCAATCCAAAAAGACATGGATGAGCGAGTTTGCAGTAGAGGAACTTGTCTGGCCTGCTCCTCAACCCGATAGAACATCTTTGGGATGAATTAGAGCGGAGACTGCGAGCTAGGCCTTCTTGTCCACATCAGTGCCTGACGTCACAAATGTGCTTCTGGAAGAATGGTCAAACATTCCCATAGACAGACTCCTAAACCTTGTGGACAGCCCTCCCAGAAGAGTTGAAGCTGTTATAGCTGCAAAGGGTGGGCCAACTCACTATTTAACCCTACGGACTAAAATTGGGATGCTATTAACCACTTGCCGACCGCCTCACGCCTATATACGTGAGCAGAGCGGCACGGGCAGGCAAAATCACGTACCTAGTACGTGATTGCCTTCCCGCGGGCGGGGGGTCCGATCGGACCCCCCCCCTGTGCCAGCTGCGGTCGGCATTTGGTTGGGAGCGATGACAGACGAGGGGGAGACCATCCGATCGTGGCCCCCCCCTCGCGATCGCTCCCAGCCAATGGGAAACATCCCCTGCCTCTGTATAGTACACAGAGGCAGAGGATGTGATGTCATCTCTCCTCGGCTGTCAGTTTCCGTTCCAGCGCCGAGGAGAGATGACATGTAAGTAAGTGCACAACACAAACACACACAGTAGAACATGCCAGGCATACATTACACCCCCGATCCCCCCCCGATCGCCCCCCGATCCCCCCCCAATCACCCCCCCCTGTCACAAACTGGCACCAAGCAGGTTTTTTTTTTTTTTTTTTTTTCCTGATTACTGCATAGTGTCAGTTTGTGACAGTTAGCAGTGGTAGGACAGTTACTGTTACCCCCCTGTAGGTCTAGGGTACCCCCCTTACCCCCCCTAATAAAGTTTTAACCCCTTGATCACCCCCTGTCGCCAGTGTCGCTAAGCGATCATTTTTCTGATCGCTGTATTAGTGTCGCTGGTGACGCTAGTTAGGGACGTAAATATTTAGGTTCGCCGTCAGCGTTTTATAGCGACAGGGACCCCCATATACTATCTAATAAATGTTTTAACCCCTTGATTGCCCCCTAGGTAACCCTTTCACCACTGATCACCGTATAACCGTTACGGGTGACGCTGGTTAGTTAGTTTATTTTTTATAGTGTCAGGGCACCCGCCGTTTATTACCGAATAAAGGTTTAGCCCCCTGATCGCCCGGCGGTGATATGCGTCGCCCCAGGCAGCGTCAGATTAGCGCCAGTACCCCCCTTACCCCCCTAATAAAGTTTTAACCCCTTGATCACCCCCTGTCGCCAGTGTCGCTAAGCGATCATTTTTCTGATCGCTGTATTAGTGTCGCTGGTGATGCTAGTTAGGGACGTAAATATTTAGTTTCGCCGTCAGTGTTTTATAGCGACAGGGACCCCCATATACTATCTAATAAATGTTTTAACCCCTTGATTGCCCCCTAGTTAACCCTTTCACCACTGATCACCTTATAACCGTTACGGGTGACGCTGGTTAGTTAGTTTATTTTTTATAGTGTCAGGGCACCCGCCGTTTATTACCGAATAAAGGTTTAGCCCCCTGATCGCCCGGCGGTGATATGCGTTGCCCCAGGCAGCGTCAGATTAGCGCCAGTACCGCGAACACCCACGCACGCACCGTACACGCACCGTACACCTCCCTTAGTGGTATAGTATCTGAACGCATCAATATCTGATCCGATCAGATCTATACTAGCGTCCCCAGCAGTTTAGGGTTCCCAAAAACGCAGTGTTAGCGGGATCAGCCCAGATACCTGCTAGCACCTGCGTTTTTCCCCTCCGCCCGGCCCAGCCCAGCCCACCCAAGTGCAGTATCGATCGATCACTGTCACTTACAAAACACTAAACGCATAACTGCAGCGTTCGCAGAGTCAGGCCTGATCCCTGCGATCGCTAACAGTTTTTTTGGTAGCATTTTGGTGAACTGGCAAGCACCAGCCCCAGGCAGCGTCAGGTTAGCGCCAGTACCGCTAACACCCACGCACGCAGCGTACACCTCCCTTAGTGGTATAGTATCTGAACGGATCAATATCTGATCCGATCAGATCTATACTAGCGTCCCCAGCAGTTTAGGGTTCCCAAAAACGCAGTGTTAGCGGGATCAGCCCAGATACCTGCTAGCACCTGCGTTTTGCCCCTCCGCCTGGCCCGGCCCAGCCCACCCAAGTGCAGTATCGATCGATCACTGTCACTTACAAAACACTAAACGCATAACTGCAGCATTCGCAGAGTCAGGCCTGATCCCTGCGATCGCTAACAGTTTTTTTTGTAGCGTTTTGGTGAACTGGCAAGCACCAGCGGCCTAGTACACCCCGGTCGTAGTCAAACCAGCGCTGCAGTAACACTTGGTGACGTGGCGAGTCCCATAAGTGCAGTTCAAGCTGGTGAGGTGGCAAGCACAAGTAGTGTCCCGCTGCCACCAAAAAGACAAACACAGGCCCGTCGTGCCCATAGTGCCCTTCCTGCTGCATTCGCCAATCCTAATTGGGAACCCACCGCTTCTGCAGTGCCCGTACTTCCCCCATTCACATCCCCAACCAAATGCAGTCGGCTGCATGAGAGGCATTTTCTTTATGTCCTCCCGAGTACCCCTACCCAGCGAACCCCCCCAAAAAAGATGTCGTGTCTGCAGCAAGCGCGGATATAGGCGTGACACCCGCTATTATTGTCCCTCCTGTCCTGATAATCCTGGTCTTTGCATTGGTGAATGTTTTGAACGCTACCATACACTAGTTGAGTATTAGTGTAGGGTACAGCATTGCACAGACTAGGCACACTTTCACAGGGTCTCCCAAGATGCCATCGCATTTTGGGAGACCCGAACCTGGAACCGGTTACAGTTATAAAAGTTACAGTTACAAAAAAAAAGTGTAAAAAAAAAACAAAACACAAACAAAAATAAAAAAAAATAGTTGTCGTTTTATTGTTCCCTCTCTCTCTATTCTCTCTCTATTGTTCTGCTCTTTTTTACTGTATTCTATTCTGCAATGTTTTATTGTTATTATGTTTTATCATGTTTGCTTTTCAGGTATGCAATTTTTTATACTTTACCGTTTACTGTGCTTTATTGTTACCCATTTTTTTGTCTTCAGGTACGCCATTCACGACTTTGAGTGGTTATACCAGAATGATGCCTGCAGGTTTAGGTATCATCTTGGTATCATTCTTTTTAGCCAGCGGTCGGCTTTCATGTAAAAGCAATCCTAGCGGCTAATTAGCCTCTAGACTGCTTTTACAAGCAGTGGGAGGGAATGCCCCCCCCACCGTCTTCCGTGTTTTTCTCTGGCTCTCCTGTCTCAACAGGGAACCTGAGAATGCAGCCGGTGATTCAGCCAGCTGACCATAGAGCTGATCAGAGACCAGAGTGGCTCCAAATATCTCTATGGCCTAAGAAACCGGAAGCTACGAGCATTTTATGACTTAGATTTCGCCGGATGTAAACAGCGCCATTGGGAAATTGGGGAAGCATTTTATCACACCGATCTTGGTGTGGTCAGATGCTTTGAGGGCAGAGGAGAGATCTAGGGTCTAATAGACCCCAATTTTTTCAAAAAAGAGTACCTGTCACTACCTATTGCTATCATAGGGGATATTTACATTCCCTGAGATAACAATAAAAATGATTTAAAAAAAAAAAATGAAAGGAACAGTTTAAAAATAAGATAAAAAAGCAAAAAAATAATAAAGAAAAAAATAAATAAATAAAAAGCACCCCTGTCCCCCCTGCTCTCGCGCTAAGGTGAACGCAAGCGGCGGTCTGGCGTCAAATGTAAACAGCAATTGCACCATGCATGTGAGGTATCACCGCGAAGGTCAGATCGAGGGCAGTAATTTTAGCAGTAGACCTCCTCTGTAAATTTAAAGTGGTAACCTGTAAAGGCTTTTAAAGGCTTTTAAAAATGTATTAATTTTGTTGCCACTGCACGTTTGTGCGCAGTTTTAAAGCATGTCATGTTTGGTATCCATGTACTCGGCCTAAGATCATCTTTTTTATTTCATCAAACATTTGGGCAATATAGTGTGTTTTAGTGCATTAAAATTTAAAAAAGTGTGTTTTTTCCACAAAAAATGCGTTTGAAAATCGCTGAAAAAAAAAAATGAAACACCCACCATTTTAATCTGTGGGGCATTTGCTTTAAAATAATATATAATGTTTGGGGGTTCAAAGTAATTTTCTTGCAAAAAAAATAAATTTTTTGTAATCAAAAAGTGTCAGAAAGGGCTTTGTCTTCAAGTGGTTAGAAGAGTGGGTGATGTGTGACATAAGCTTCTAAATGTTGTGCATAAAATGCCAGGACAGTTCAAACCCCCCCAAATGACCCCATTTTGGAAAGTAGACACCCCAAGCTATTTGCTGAGAGGCATGTCGAGTCCATGGAATATTTTATATTGTGACACAAGTTGCGGGAAAGAGACACATTTTTTTTTTTTTTTTTTTGCACAAAGTTGTCACTAAATGATATATTGCTCAAACATGCCATGGGAATATGTGAAATTACACCCCAAAATAAATTCTGTTGCTTCTCCTGAGTACGGGGATACCACATGTGTGGGACTTTTTGGGAGCCTAGCCGCGCACGGGACCCCGAAAACCAAGCACTGCCTTCAGGCTTTCTAAGGCCGTAAATTTTTGATTTCACTCTTCACTGCCTATCACAGTTTCGGAGGCCATGGAATGCCCAGGTGGCACAAAACCCCCCCAAATGACCCCATTTTGGAAAGTAGACACCCCAAGCTATTTGCTGAGAGGTATAGTGAGTATTTTGCAGACCTCACTTTTTGTCACAAAGTTTTGAAAATTGAAAAAAGAAAAAAAAAATTTTTATCTGGTCTTTCTTCATTTTCAAAAACAAATGAGAGCTGCAAAATACTCACCATGCCTCTCAGCAAATAGCTTGGGGTGTCTACTTTCCAAAATGGGGTCATTTGGGGGGGGGGGTTGTGCCATCTGGGCATTTTATGGCCTTCAAAACTGTGATAGGCAGTGAGGAGTGAAATCAAAAATGTATGCCCTTAGAAATCCTGAAGGTGGTGCTGGGTTTTCGGGGCCCCGTACGCGGCTAGGCTCCCAAAAAGTGCCACACATGTGGTATCCCCGTACTCAGGAGAAGCAGCTGAATGTATTTTGGGGTGCAATTCCACATATGCCCATGGCCTGTGTGAGCAATATATCATTTAGTGACAACTTTTTGTAAATTTTTTTTTTTTTTTTTGTCATTATTCAATCACTTGGGACAAAAAAAAAAAATATTCAATGGGCTCAACATGCCTCTCATCAATTTCCTTGGGGTGTCTACTTTCCAAAATGGGGTCATTTGGGGGGGGTTTGTGCCATCTGGGCATTTTATGGCCTTCAAAACTGTGATAGGCAGTGAGGAGTGAAATCAAAAATGTATGCCCTTAGAAATCCTGAAGGTGGTGCTGGGTTTTCGGGGCCCCGTACGCGGCTAGGCTCCCAAAAAGTGCCACACATGTGGTATCCCCGTACTCAGGAGAAACAGCTGAATGTATTATGTGGTGCAATTCCACATATGCCCATGGCCTGTGTGAGCAATATATCATTTAGTGACAACTTTTTGTAATTTTTTTTTTTTTTTGTCATTATTCAATCACTTGGGACAAAAAAAATAAATATTCAATGGGCTCAACATGCCTCTCAGCAATTTCCTTGGGGTTTCTACTTTCCAAAATGGGGTCATTTGGGGGGGGTTTGTACTGCCCTGCCATTTTAGCACCTCAAGAAATGACATAGGCAGTCATAAACTAAAAGCTGTGTAAATTCCAGAAAATGTACCCTAGTTTGTAGACGCTATAACTTTTGCCCAAACCAACAAATATACGCTTATTGACATTTTTTTACCAAAGACATGTGGCCGAATTCATTTTGGCCTAAATGTATGACTAAAATTTAGTTTATTGGATTTTTTTTATAACAAAAAGTAGAAAATATCATTTTTTTTCAAAATTTTCAGTCTTTTTCCGTTTATAGCGCAAAAAATAAAAACCGCAGAGGTGATCAAATACCATCAAAAGAAAGCTCTATTTGTGGGAAGAAAAGGACGCAAATTTCGTTTGGGTAGAGCATTGCATGACCGCGCAATTAGCAGTTAAAGCGACGCAGTGCCGAATTGTAAAAAGTGCTCTGGTCAGGAAGGGGGTAAATCCTTCTGGGGCTGAAGTGGTTAAAGTTTACAGTATGTGCGTGTAAAGGCAGGTGTCCCAATACTTTTGGAAATATAGTGTGTGTGTGTGTGTGTGTGTGTGTGTGTGTGTGTGTATATATATATATATATATATATATATATATAATATTTCCTAGAACCTCCTCATGTTAGCCTCCCATGAGTAAGCTCAGCCCCCTCTGACCCCTCCAGGACAACCTCTTCCTAGCCTATAAACCACTGTCTCCCCCCAACAGCGTTCTTTTTTCGTCCTTGCTCTGGACAACTTTTTTTTTCTATTTTTTGCCTCCTCCATTCCTATCCTGCCCAGGTTCAGCCTCTCCTGGGTCCCTTTTGGGCTGTAAATCTCCCTGAGGTGGTGGGTTCCCTTGCTGAAGGAATATTTGACTATGTAGTATAAATTACTGTGTGAGAGATGGGAAATCCTCCCTTCGGTGAGTCCCGTTTTTAATGTGCAATATAAAGTACTGTGGTTGGGGCTGTCTGCACCTACCTGTGCCTGGCTGTCATCCCCTGCCCATGCCTCTGCTGCTTGGTGACATCTCCGCTTAGCTTGTAAATTCACCGGTTCTCCTGTCATGGCGATAGGGTTGCCACCTGTCCAAGATTCACCCAGACAGTTTGGGTTTGGAATCATGCGTCCGGGTTTCAGACTGACTGAGACCCGGACACATTATGCAGACCGGACTATGGCTTCCCAGCAGGTTTGCTGGCTGCAGTTGTCTAAGCCGAGAGTGTCTGTTACACTCTCTTTCACACTGCCCAAAGTTAGCACTAACCTAACAATCCCCCCCACACACACACATTCCAGCAGCCTCAGATACATCTAGATGAGAGGGACTGACTGCCAAGGGGTGATTGAACTCACCATTCATTCCTGTCTGTGACTGAAGTTTCCCCCCTTCTTTCTCCTGCCTCTGAGTGAGTACACTAAGGTAAATCAGGGTTCTCAGAGCACCCCTTACATCAGATTTCCCCTTTACACCAGAGGCCACAGTGTCCCCCCTTACATCAGAGTCCTCTCTGTGCATCAGAGTTCTCAGTGTTCCCCCTTAAATCAGGGTTCCCAGAGCATCCCTTATGTCAGAGTCCCCAGAGTTCTCCCTTACATCAGGGTCAGCTGGGTCCCCCCCTTACAGTGTAAGGGAACTCTGCGGATTCAGATGTAAAAGGGGACCACTGCGGATTCAGATGTAAAAGGGGAACTCTGTGGACTCTGATGTTATTAGCTTCATATGATTAGAAATGTTATTTAATAGCAAAATATATGTATAGTTTATACTAGAAAAAAAAATGTTGTGCGCCGTGAAAGTGTTCCTGTTTGACTTGAAGAAAAGGTGGCAACCCTACATGGCGATGGGGCATCAGATTGCTCCCTGTTCAGCGGGTGATGTGGCAATCGGGGATAGACAGGGTGGGGCAAGTGGCCGCAGGCTTCTCTGGTCACCGCGGAGCCGGGAGATGCTGCAGCCAGATTGGTGGAGGTCCTCCTTTTCTGTAGGGTAGTCCCTGTTGAGCAAGCTCTACACATGTAAGTGTATCTTCCTGCTGCTGCTCCACCACTCTACTCGGTTTACTGCTGAATCCCTGCCCGGTCCAGTGAATGTGCTCACAGTCTGCTTAACTCCAGAAGTGTGGCATCCTGTTATTTATGAGATTTTGATATTCTGGTCTGTAGGCACTCTGTCTGTTCAGCCGAAACACCCTGTTATTGCTGCCAGCCCTGCAAGCACTGAAGCAAGTGTAGCAGTAACCCCGTAGGGCCTGCTGAAAGTTGTGGCCCACATCTCACCTTGCCCAGCCTGGCATTCAATTCCCAATCAACTTGGAGACAATGAACAGTCCATATGCTTGTTTTTGTAATTTTATTGAGGGATTTGAACTTGGATAGGAATGGAAATATATGGGATGCCCAGCAGAATTATGGAACAGTCAATTTGGGACAGAACTATGTACACTCCTTGTACACGACATTTCCTCAAACTCCTCCTGAACAACACTTGCTTGCAGACTATCACTCCCTCTCTCCCGAACAACACTTGACTCCAGGCACAGCTAGCACATGGTTAGGCCCAACACTGACTCAGTCAGGCCCTAGAAGGTGCCATTTGTAGGCAGGGACTGCGGGTCTCTTTTAGTGTAGCAAAAGTATAGAATAGGAAGTCCTTTAGTGCTAGCTGTCCTATGGTGGACTAATGTTCCAAGCAATCCCTCTTCAGGCCCTGCCAGCCCTCCTGGCTGCAGCATCCCAACTCCACTGCCTGTAACATTGCAATCCTCATTGGCTCCACACCCAGCTGTGACTGTTGCCTCTCAGTCCTCAAGGTCAACCCCCCCAGAATGGGGAGCGCCTATCCAGGCCTGCCTAAATTTACCTACTCTCACAAAAAATCCTAACTCTAGCACCTACCCAAGTAGGTGGTGCTACACAATGCAAAGGACAAGTGGTGTTCAGTCTGTACGTATGTGTACAAATAGGTATATATACACGTGTGTGTGTGTGTGTGTGTGTGTGTGTGTGTGTGTGTGTGTGTGTGTGTGTGTGTGTGTATATATATATATATATCATATTTTTTTCTAAAAAGAGTGCATTCCTCTGTTCTTCTTTTGGCAGAGAGAAAATCCTAGGATGGACTAATAGCCTGCAGAATACGGTTAAATGTATCCCCCACAAGTCAGAGATAAATGTAAAGTAATGCACATGGGAGTTAAAAATATAAGAGCAGTCGCCGCATTCCACGTACTCTCGTATCAACCATATTTTTGTCTCTCACTCTTTCACTCTATACACCATTTACATTATACCGCAACCACCAGTTCACATAGTTTGCCCATACTTGCGCCTATCCGTATGATAATTTATACGTTTGAACGTCAAATTCCAGCACTCATCTCATTCTAGTGATTTTGGAAAACAACAAATATGTTTTTTCGAAAACCTTGAAAAAATTTTTTTATCATTCATATATGTTGACATTTGTCAACATGAACACATTTCATTTATATATTCATGTCTTCATTAGTGATTCCACTATAGGATACACATCCAATCACATCTATGCCAAAAAAATCCCACACAGACTAACGACCAGCTGTTTAGAATCAGATAATCAACATGTAGTCATGTGGTAGACAAATTATGTGTATATAAGTTGTGATCACTTTTGTACAAACCAGCTATGAGTAAGCGCTCTATGGGAGCGTGAAACGCGTTAGCGGTTATGCTGCATTATCCCAACAAAGCCATGTACGGATTTTAATCATGTCATTACTTTTTCAATAAAGAGGATTTTATTTTTCACTTTTCCAATCCGGAGTGCGGCTGTCCAGATTTTTCCATCACACACATACCATTGGAATAGCAATTGCTGGCACCTGGGGCTCTCACAATCATCCACACAGCGGAGGACGGGAAGCTTGAACCCGGTCACCTAGAGCGGTGGTAACTATCTTGTTCATATTTTTGTCTCATCCTCACTGGTACCCAGTATTCACAAGGCTAATATTAAGGCTGTAGCATGGTCAGACCACTCTATGGTTTCCGTAACATTGTCTGCTCTATCCTTGCATTCTCACCAGTGGAGGCTCAAGGAATCTCTGTTGTCCGATCCTAATTGCTGTGAGGTCATTCAGATCCGTTTGAAACAATATTTCAGCGAAAACTTGATGGCAGATTTCTCCCCTGTAATGGTTTGGGAAGCACATAAAGCAGTGGTGCGTGGGAAACTGATTCAGCTACCCTCCCAGCTTCACAAAACTCATAAAGCACAAATTCAAGCCCTTGAGGATATGTTGCAACTGCTGCTTAAACGTCATAAGCATACCCCAGACAATTTGCTGCTCCAGCGAATTGATATGATCAGGCTGAAACTGAATCTGGCCTTAACAATGAAAGCGGAGAAGAGTTTTACTTTGGGCCTCCACTAAATTCTACATACATAAAGACAGGACAGGGACACTTTTAGCGCATAAACTGAATCCTCGCATGCAAATCTTTGCAGTGCCCACTGTGCGTTGTTCTGATGGCACGTATTCCGAAAACCCTAGTAATGTGTTGGAAGCCTTTAGAGGTTTCTATGCCTCCCTGTACAAACCCAGGGGAGGGGAGGATCCTTAATCCTGTGCACAGTACTTACAAGTATGTCCCTTCCTAAAATTTCTTCGGGGCATAAGGAGCGTATGGAGGACCCTTTCATGTCACATGAGATTATAGCTGCCATTAAATCGACAAAGATGGGTTCTGCTCCATGCCAGATGGCTTTCTGGCTCTATATTAGTTTTAGGATTTTTTGGTCCCCCATTTGACTCAGTATTTTAATGCTCTATGGCAGTGGTTCTCAACTCCAGTCCTCAGGACCCACCAACAGGCCAGATTTTAAGTATTACCTTGGGTAGTTGCAGACTAGAATACTGCAATCACTGAGCAGCAAGTGATATCACCTGTGGTGTATTTCAGCTATCTTGCAAACCTGGCCTGTTGGTGGGTCCTGAGGACTGGAGTTGAGAACCACTGCTCTATGGGATGGAGCCGCTCCAGACCCTTCCTCCCATATGGCATATATATTGGTTATTCTAAAACCTAATAAGGATCCAGGTTGAAAACTACAGGCCCATCTCACTAATCGATAATGACCTTAAACTGTTTACAAAAGTACTGGCTAATAGACTGTCATCTTTTATCAACTTGTATGTTCATAGGGATCAGGAGGGCTTCATCCCAGGTTGCCAGGAACCAAATAAGATTAGGAGAGCAGTGTACATTATCATGCTTCTGAGGTCGGGATGGGCTGGGGGCCCCTCTCAAGAGGGTCTTCTCCTGTCCTTAGACTTGCAAAAAGCTTTTGACTCAGTGTCCTGGACTTACATGTTTCAGGTCTTAGAGACTTGGGGCTTTGGTCCTCTCATCTTACTGGGCTGACACTATTCTTGCCCACAAGCTAGGTTTAAATTGATGGGATATCATTCTGATCCCATCACAATTGAACGCAGTACGTGACGGGGGTGCCCACTGTCCCCACTGCTCTTTGCTATTGCGTTTGAAACCGTGGCCATGGCTATACGGGATGACCTAAATATTAAAGGAGTGCTATGTGGTCCCCATACACATAAATGTGCGTTATTTGCAGATGATATGCTGCTGTTTGTCACCTTCCCCCTCACCTCACTCTTAAACATTCATCAGAACCTACGTGAATTTGGTAAGATTTTTGGGCTCAGGGTGAATGAGACAAAATCTTCTGCTATGAATATTAACTACTTCAGCCCCGCAAGGATTTACCCCCTTAATGACCAGGCCATTTCTTGCGATACCGCACTACGTTAATTTAACCACTTGCCGACCTCTCATAGCCTAAAAATGGCTACAGGGTGGTCAAATAACTCTGGGAGGGCATACTATAATGTCCTCCCAGAATCACGCTCCTGCGTGCCCTCTGGGGCGTGCACTTGGGAATATCTGTGCCCCGGGCGCATCACGGATCATGATATAGGGCCGATGGCAGTGACCCTTTACCACTTGATCGATCCATCACATGCCCAATTCATCTCTCCCCTCTCCGTATCGATCAGTACAGTGTGAGAGGAGAGGGGGAGAGATCCAGTGCAGCAGTGCTGTGGGCACTACAGATCCAGCCCTCTGTGCCTATTCCTGCCTCATCCATCCATCCATCCATACTCAGCCCCATCCATATCCACAGCCATCCATACTCAGCCATTCCATCCATACTCATTCACCCATACCTATTCAGCCATCCATCCATGCTGAGCCATCCCATCTATGCTCAGCCATTCCATCCATGCTCATCCATCTCATCCATACTCAGCCATGCCATCCTTACTCAGCCATCCATCCATGCTCAGCCATGCCATCCATACTCATCCATGCCATCCATGCTCAACCATGCCATCCATACTCATCCATCCATCCATGCTCTGCCATGCCATCCATACTCAGCCATCCCATCCATGCTCAGCCATCCTCATCCATGCTCAGCCATCCCCATCCATGGCTCATCCATCCCCATCCACAGCTCATCCATGTCACATCAGTTCTCATCTGTGCCACATCCATGCCACCACCGTTCCCATCAGTGCCACTACAGTGCCTCACAATAGTGTAATAGGTGGTCAAGTTAGATTTTGGATTTTTTATCTCCCTAGAACACCTCATGGTGCTCCCAGCATGTTGGGCCTCTATATGTGGCCTGGTTGTGTAAAAGTCTCACACATGTGGTACCGGTATACTTGGAAGGAGTAGCAGAATATATTTTGGAGTGTAATTTTGGCTATATACATGCTGTGTGTTAGAAATATTGTGTAAATAGACAACTTTGTGTAAAAAAATGCATTTTCATTTTCTTTCCATATTTTCCTAAAACTTGTGGAAAAATGACATGTTCAAAAGAGTCTTTATGCCTCATAGAATCTACAATGGGGTGTTTTCTTTCCAAAATGGGGTAAGTTTGTGGGCGTTTCAATTGTCCTGGTATTCCAGGACTTTCAAAAGTGCAAGGGGTAGTCAAGAAATGATATGTGTAATTTATGTCCCTAGAACACCTGATGGTGCTCCCTGCATGTTGGGCCTCTGTATGTGGCCAGGCTGTGTAAAAGTCTCACACGTGGTATTGCCATAGGAGGAATAGTAGAATGTGTTTTGGGATGTAATTTGTGGCATGCATATGTTGTGTGTGAGAAATAACCTGTTAATATGACAATTTTGCAAAGAATTGTGGGGAAAAATTAAAACTTCAAAAAACTCAATATGCCCCTTACTAAATACTTTGGAATGTCTACTTTCCAGAAAGGGGTCATTTTGGGGGTATTTGTACTTTCCTGACTTGTTAGAGTCTCAAGAAATGAGATAGGCCATCAGTGCATCAGGTGTGATCAATTCTCAGTGATTGGCACCAGAGATTGTAGGCGCTATAACTTTCAGAAAGACCAAATAATATATACGGATTTGGGTTATTTTTATCAAAGATATGTGACAGTATAAATTTTGGTGAAAATGTATGTTGAAAAAATTACTAATTTGCTAAATTTTATATCAGAAATGAAAAAAGTTTTTTAAACAAAATTTTACGTCTTTTTTAATTTATAGCACAAATAATTAAAAACCCAGAGGTGGTCAAATATCACCAAAAGAAAGCTCTATTTGTGTGAAAAAAAGGACAAATTCATATAGGAACAGTGTTGCATGACTGAGTAATTGTCATTCAAAATGTGAGCGCACCGAAAGCTGAAAATTGGTCTGGTTAGGAAGGGGGTTTAAGTGCCCAATGGGCAAGTGGTTAACTGACAATTGCGCAGCTTTACCCAAATAACATTGGTGTCCTTTTTTTCCCACAAATAGAGCTTTCCTTTGGTGGTATTTGATCACCTCGGCAGTTTTTATTTTTTGCGCTATAAACAAAAAGAGATCAACAATTTTGAAAAAAATAAAACAATATTTTTTACTTTCTGCTTTAATACATATCCAAAAAAAATGTCTTCATCAATTTAGGCCAATATGTATTCTTCTACATATCTTTGGTAAAAAAATTCCAATAAACGTATATTGATTGGTTTGCTCAAAAGTTATAGCGTCTACAAACTAGGGGATAGATTTATGGATATTATTGTTTTCTTATTGTATATTTTACTGGTAATGTCAGTGATCAGTGATTTTTAGCAGGACTGCGACATTGCAGCTGACAAATCTAACCCTAAGTGACACTTTTTGGGGGTCAGTGACACCAATGCAGTGATCAGTGTTAAAAAAATGCACTGATCACTGTATAAATTACACTGGCAGGGAAGGGGTTATCAGGAGTTATCAAAGGGTTAAATGTGTTCCCTGTTTGTGCTTTCTTAATGTGTGGGGAAGTACTGACAGGAAGAACACAGAGATCGCTGTTCCTGATTACTAGGAACAGAAGATCTCCACGTTCTCCCCTGTCAGAACGGGGATCTGCCTTGTGTACATAGGCAGATCCCCGTTCTGCCTCTCTGTGAAGTGGCCAGTGGACATCGTGTTCACCGAACCCGCACATTGGCTCCCCCTCTGTGCAATGGGAATGCACGCGCCCACTGTATCTATTGCATAAAACAACATGAAGGTACATTGTTTCACGCAATAGAGCCACCCTGCTGCAATATACAGTATATGCGATGGGCGGTCTTTAATTGGTTAATGTTCCTGACTCGCTGCTCACACATATATGGAAATCCTTCACATTTCAATAGCATTTCAATAGCATGATGTATCTCCCATTATTGGTGTTAATCTCTCTAATTTTTTCTTCCTGTTTTCGGCACCTGGGACAGATGCTGGGCCCTGTATGAGGTCTTGTGGCTAGGTAGAATAAATGCAAAATTACTCTTTTTGCCTAAACTTTTATATTTATTTAGAGCCTTGCCGGTCAGGGTCTCTAGGTCCGACCTGCTTCGTTTTCAGGCTAAAATATTGAAATTTATTTGGGGCACTGAAGGCCATAGACTGACATGCTCCACTTTGTTCAAGTTCAAGGGCGGGTCTTGGTGTTTCCAATTTATGCACTTACTATAAGGCAGCGCAATTAATGCAACTGTCGGTCATTTATTCGAGGCTGAACTGGGTTTGAATGGAGCGTTAGGCTATTTCATCCTTCACAACTGATTTCCTTTTATGGCACCCCCTTAAAGAGAGGCCCTTAATATTGTCGCCAACACTATTCAATTTTTTTGGTCTATGGGATTGTTTCCGTTCTAGCCCTTTGCTGACATCCACGTTTACCCCTCTTGGCCATATAGTTCATAACCCTGATTTTCCTCCCGGTATGGACATTGAGGCATTCAAGTGGTGGACAGATAAGGGTCTATATCGTATTGGTCACTTTTTTATTCATTGCAGCCCCTTAACTCTTTCCCATTGTTACACGGTTCTGGAGATGCCTCAAATGGAACTGCTCAGTTTTTATCAAATAGCCCATTTTTTTTACGTTCAATATGGCCCTAGGAGGATCCTCCTGCCCTAACAATATATGAGCAATGATGGACTAAGGATATGGGTTCTAGAGTGGGTATTTCTATGTAATAAGAATCGCTACTCTCTCCACCTCAGAAACAACCATACATGCTGGCTTGGGAGAGGGACCTTGACTGTGCTGAGGACTTGGAGTCTTAGTATCCCAGACTTCAAGTCTCCTATAAAGGCATCTTGAACATTTCTCTGCTAGAGACCACAAGTACTGACAAGATGGTATCTAGTCCCTACGCATCTGGCCAGAATGTATAATACAGCCACCGCAGAGTCCTTCAGAGTTTGTAATCTACGAGGCTCCATGCTTCACATTATTTTTGATGCTCTGGAAAAGTGACAGGGCTCTCCATTGAGCAACAACCCAATCTAGCAATACTTAATGGCCTACCATCTGGGTGGCCATGTCCACTAAAATGCCTAATTTTTTTCCTACTGCTAGCAGCTAAGATTATTATAGCAGGATCATAGAAGACACCCTCTTTTAGACCTGGGGTCTCCAAGCTATGGCCCCCCAGCTGTTCAGCAACTATAATAACCATCATGCCTAGACATGTCTGTGAATGTCAGAGTTTTACAATGCCTCATGGGACATGTAGTTCTGCAACAGCTGGAGGGCGTAGTTTAGAGATCCCTGCTTTAGATGATTGAATCATAAAATCTCTTGGATTATGGTTCATGAAAAGATTGCAGGGATTATTAACGATCAAAGTAAGTTGTTTGACCAGACCTGGGAGCCTTAGGTGACCTATATACTTCTTCCCTTATCTATGACGCCCGGTATGGTACAAAGACGGGACCCATGACCTACTACACCAACTTTCTTTCCAACCTAGGTCTCCTTGTGTCTCCTGAATTCCCATTTTTCCTGATCTCCTTCATCTTTCTTTTTTCTCTCTCTTCTCTTTTTGGACCCCTTGTTGTCCCTCTTTAATATCCATCAGTTTATCTTTGTTGATATGGTATTGATAGTGACTTATTGTATTTTGCACCGATCAGGAATGCCTTACGAATACCAAGTTGTGTAGCATGTTCTGTAGCAATACCAATGGCCTTTATATACACTCCTATGCATTTTGGGGGTTTTGATGATCAATTCTTGATATTGCCTTCATGTCTCCTATTTTTTGTTTGTAATTTTGCATCTGCAACCTTGTGTTATGGATTTATGATATGTGTGTTGTTTTCCACAATGTGATATTGTTGACATGTTATGCCGCCTACACATGATCGGACATTCCGACCACGAAATCCTGGGATTGGCTCAAGCTTGTCTTGCATACACATGGTCGCACAAATGTTATCGGAAATTTCCTTCGTCAAGAACGCGCTGACGTACAACACTTACAACGGCACTTTAAAGAGGAAGTTCAATAGCCACTGCACCATACTTTGGGCTCCTTCTGCTAATCTCGTGTTTATCTCGTGTGAGTAGAAGTTTGGTGAGAGACGATTCATGATTTTCAGCCTCGTGCTTTTCAATTCGTTACTGCTCTTCAGTTTGTGCTTGTGGGTTCATATCTGGTTTTCAGTGCGTGTAGTCAGTTTGTATCTGGCTTTCAGTGTGTATTTTTATATTACGTATTTGATTTGCAGTGCGTTCTTGTCCACTCGTTTCTGATTTTTAACTCGCTCTTCTCAGGCCTTTCTGATTTTCAGTGCGTTCTGTTTGTTCGTTCTGACCAGCCGGCCATTTTTAAGCCATGTTGTGGGTACGTACTCATCGTAGAGTTCATGCTGTGCAGGGGCTTGGTGTTGGGGTTCTTACTTTGACCCAAGCCCAGTCCATGAACAAGGCGAGGAGGAGTTCATGGACGAAGAATTGTTTGCTCCAGCATGATTTCAGGAATTATCTCCGGATGACGGATCCCATTTTTCACGTCTGTTGGCTTTGCTGTCCCCTTATATTACAAAGCTGGACACCTGCATGCGGCAAGCCATCACTCCCAAACAGAGGCTAGTCGCCACCTTATGGTACTTGGCGATGGGGAGAAGTCTGCAGGACATCAAGTTCTCAACAGGCATCTCCCCCCAGGCTCTGGGGATCATTATTCCAGAAACCTGTTCTGCCATCATTCAGGTCCCGCAGAAGGACTATATTAGGACTATATTAAGTTTTATCCTTTAACCACTTGAGCCCCGGACCATTATGCTGCCTAAGGACCAGAGGTCTTTTTCCAATTTGGCACTGCGTCGCTTTAACTGCTAATTGCGCGGTCATGCAATGCTGTACCCAAATGAAATTTGCGTCCATTTCTTCCCACAAATAGAGCTTTCTTTTGATGGTATTTGATCACCTCTGCGGTTTTTATTTTTTGCGCTATAAACGGAAAAAGACCGAAAATTTTGAAAAAAAATGATATTTTCTACTTTTTGTTATAAAAAAAATCCAATAAACTAAATTTTAGTCATACATTTAGGCCAAAATGTATTCAGCCACATGTCTTTGGTAAAAAAAATGTCAATAAGTGTATATTTATTGGTTTGCGCAAAAGTTATAGCGTCTACAAACTAGGGTACATTTTCTGGAATTTACACAGCTTTTAGTTTATGACTGCCTATGTCATTTCTTGAGGTGCTAAAATGGCAGGGCAGTACAAAACCCCCCAAATGACCCCATTTTGGAAAGTAGACACCCCAAGGAAATTGCTGAGAGGCATGTTGAACCCATTGAATATTTATTTTTTTTGTCCCAAGTGATTGAAAAATGACAAAAAAAAAAAATAAATAAATATTTACAAAAAGTCGTCACTAAATGATATATTGCTCACACAGGCCATGGGCCTATGTGGAATTGCACCCCAAAATACATTTAGCTGCTTCTCCTGAGTATGGGGATACCACATGTGTGGGACTTTTTGGGAGCCTAGCCGCGTACTGGACCCCGAAAACCAATCACTGCCTTCAGGATTTCTAAGGGTGAAAATTTTTGATTTCACTCTTTACTGCCTATCACAGTTTCGGAGGCCATGGAATGCCCAGGTGGCACAAAACCCCCCCAAATGACCCCATTTTGGAAAGTAGACACCACAAGCTATTTGCTGAAAGGCATGGTGAGTATTTTGCAGCTCTCATTTGTTTTTGAAAATGAAGAAAGACAAGAAAAAACATTTTTTTTTTTCTTTTTTCAATTTTCAAAACTTTGTGACAAAAAGTGAGGTCTGCAAAATACTCACTATACCTCTCAACAAAATAGTTTTTTTGGGAGCAGTGATTTTAATAATGCTTAAAGTCAAACAAAAAAGTGTATTATCCCTTTAAATTTCATACCTGGGGGGTGTCTATAGTATGCCTGTAAAGGGGCGCATGTTTCCCGTTTTTAGAACAGTCTGACAGCAAAATGACATTTCAAAAGGAAAAAAAGTCATTTAAAACTACTCGCGGCTATTAATGAATTGCCGGTCCGACAATACACATAAAAGTTCATTGATACTTCCGGTTCCAGCGCCGTATGGAGTAGCTGAGCCTCCTCACAGCTCCCACACCACGATTCAATAATCGGCTTACAAATACCTGCCCAATCCACACTTGACGCCGGCACATCTCCACGGGTGTTCCCCGCTCTCCTGCCGACCTCCAGAGCTCCAGAATCCGGCTTCCTACTAGGCCTCGACGACCTCACCCGGCCCGGCCGAAAATCGAGGCCCCGGTCTTGGCCTACGCGACATCTACGTCACGGACACTGGCTTTAAACAACCGCCCGACCCCCCCTCCTGCCGCCTGCAACCTAATCGGGGACCCCTCACTCCCCTAGGATCGCCAGTTACCGGCCTCCGACTGGGCCGCGACGACTTCACCTGGCCCGGCTGCAAATCGAGGCCCCGGTCTCGGCCTACACGGCATCCACGTCACGAACAAGGGCTTTAAAACAACCGCCCGACCCCCCCTCCTGCCACCTGCAACCTAACTGGGAACCCCTCACTCCCCTAGGATCTCCAGATCGCCAGGTACCGGCCTCTTACTAGGCCGCGACGACTTCACCCGGCCCGGCCGCAAATCGGGGCCCCGGTCTCGGCCTACGCGGCATCCACGTCACGAACAGGGGCTTTAAAACAACCGCCCGACCCCCTCCTGCCGCCTGCAACCTAACCGAGGACCCCTCACTCTCCTAGGATCTCCAGATCGCCAAGGTACCGGCCTCCTACTAGGCCACAACGATCTTACCCGGCCCGGCCGCAAATTGAGGCCCCGGTCTCGGCCTACGCTGCCTTCACGTCACGAATCTGGGTACTAAAACAACTGCCCGACACCCCCTCCTGCCGCCTGCTCCTCATCAGGGACCCCTCATTCAATAACCAAGGGAACGGCTCGGATCCACGCCAGATTCGCCCGGCCCAGCCAATTGGAGGCCCCGATCTCGGCCTACGCGGCCCTAGCAGGACAAGAAAAGGCCCAAATACAGCCGCCTGACCTCCCCCCCTGTCGCCTGACACCTCATAGGGGTCCCCACACTCCCTTACGGATCGACTGTTGGCAATCAAAAGAACAACCTATACACGCCTGGCCCAGCTGCAAATTGAAGCCCCGGTCTAGGCCTTCAACAACAGGACTTCAATATCGAGTGCACACCCCCCTCCTGCTGCCAGAAATCGCACCAAAGCCCACACAAGTTACCCTATGGACCGATTTGTGGAGAAAACTGGCGCGCGCTCTTACGCGGCCGCAACGATGCAACCGGCCCGGACGCAACCCGAGACCCCAGTCCTCCCGAATTCCACGCCCGACGAACCAGGCATGGAGGTGAGCGATCCCACATCACCCCCCTCCTCACTCCACTCTCCTCTCTCCCTGCATCCGGCCTCCCCCTCCCCATACCAGGGGGATAATGATACGGATCATATAGCTCAAGCCGTCGCAGCCCTCCTATCCCCTATGATAACTTCCTCAGTGGAAAAGGCGGTGGATGCGGGAATGAGGCAAGTCAAGGCACAACTAGGAGAACATTCAACTAGACTTCACGAGGTGGAACACTGCCTTTCAAGCCTGGAAGAAGAAGTTTATCAGGCACAAGCTACCGAACGAGCACAGGAGAAAACCAATCAGTACATACTACAAAAACTGGACGATCTAGAAAACAGATCTAGAAGGAGCAATCTGCGATTCGTGGGGGTCCCGGAATCACTACAGTCCTCAGCTATTGCAGAATTCTGCGCCAGACGCATCCCGGAGGCATTAGGCCTCCCCGGCCCTTTTACGGTAGAACGGGCCCACCGAGTGGGAACATTCGCCCCTGATCGCAAGTCCCCTCGCCCAATCATAGCGAAGTACCTAAACTACAACGACAAGACTGTCATCCTACAAAAGTTTCGGCAAAACAGATCTCTGGAAGTTGATGGGATCAAAATCCTGATCTTTGCGGACTATTCCATAGAAGTCTCAAAAAAGAGGAAAGCATTCCAACACATCTGCACAGAGCTACATCAGCGACAGATGAAGTTCACATTGGCCTTCCCTGCAACTCTCCGCATCAAAGCTCCCAAAGGAGACCAGCTTTCCTTCCAGGACACCTCTGAGGCGAAGCCTTCTTGCGTTCACTGCGCACTGAATCTCACTCCGATTCCCCGCTCAGGGCCTCTCCAA
Source organism: Lithobates clamitans (assembly GCA_037952925.1). Taxonomy (NCBI): domain Eukaryota; kingdom Metazoa; phylum Chordata; class Amphibia; order Anura; family Ranidae; genus Lithobates; species Lithobates clamitans. The sequence goes on along the minus strand of JBBGZY010000046.1, from coordinate 4,575,705 downwards.
ACAATCGCCCTCTGGACGAGCGAAGCCCGAGGAAAGATTCCCTGAAACGCTTCAGATCCTCCGGACCTACCCACCGTAACACCCCCCGCTGACGAGAAGATTTGCTACCCCACCATATTTTCTTTAGGAGCATATTTTCTGCCTGCTCCTCGGTATTAATGACTCCAATGTCTGGACACTCAGGTATATGGCTTGTTTAAGTTTGTCTGTTCTCTTTTATTATGGCACAGATTTCTTTTCCTTTTATACTACTTCACCTCCTATAGCCTCACTTTGTATGGCCTCCTCCTGATCCTGCACCTATGAGAGGTCCTCCGTCGCGGCCATTGACACTGAGCCATTCAGGGCGCGCACCCACTACAGCGACTGGATCGTTAGGGGAGCTGGCCTGCACAGTGACTCTATGCGGAAAAAAGAGAAGTTCCTCTATTGTTATGAGATGTTTTTATTTCTTGCTCCTACCCCCCCTTATCCCTCCCCATTATTTGTCCCCAGCAACATCCATCTGTCATTAGACTCTCAGCCACAACTCCTTCCTCATAGCCAGTCCACCCTAGTTAGCACTACCAGTTCAACTCCTCTCCTCAGGTCTACATATATTGCTAACAATTTAACGGCACACAACCTACCTTCGACCTTACTCATATGAAAGTCACCTCTTGGAACGTGAAAGGGCTTAGGTCCCCCGTCAAGAGACTTAAAATTCTTCGTCACCTCAAGAGACTAAAAACAGATATCGCCCTGCTCCAGGAAACCCACCTAACCACCTCTGACCTCCACCGAATAAAAAAACTTTTGGTGGGTACTGTCCTAGGCTCAAGTGCACTCAATCGCAAAGCAGGGGTTATCATATTAATCCACAAAAACCTTCCCTGCGAAGGGCCGTTTCCTCTCCACACACATAAAACTGTTTAACAGCACTCTAGTGATCTCTAACATATATGCCCCAAATAATCCCGGCAAAAAATTTCTTAATGAATTGTCCTCCTGGATTCTACACTCTCCGCACCTCCCACATATAATTGGGGGAGATTTTAACACCATCATACACCCAATCGACGACAGATCCTCTTCCAAACTAACGCGTTCATCTCCCACTCTGTCTGATCTCACACACTTCGCATCCACTATGGAATCTCTCCACCTACATGACATCTGGCGGCTTTTCCACCCAGCAGATAGAGAATACACCTTTTACTCCAACCCTCACAACATTTTCACTAGAATCGATTACCTCTTCTGCACTGACAGTCTTATCCCCATGATCTCGAATTCTGATATCCATGACACAGCCATATCAGATCACGCCCCCATCTCAATCTGGCTAGACACCCCTGACCTACATCCTACTCCTAAACTTAGGCGTTTCCCCGCTTATCTCCAAAATAACTCAGACTTTCAACACTACATGGAGAAAGCTTGGTCTGAATTCTCCGAGACTAATTCCCCACATGCGGACAACCCGAACCTTTTCTGGGAAGCTGGTAAGGCCTTCCTCATATCATACGCTGCCTCTCACAAGAGAAACACTTTGGCAAATTATAAGAGGGCCAGTGCCAACCTGCGCTCGGCACAATGCTCTCTCTATACTAGGGACTCCCCTGATAACAGGCTACACTGGCAGGTAGCAAAAAGGGATTTTGATACCTGGGCAGATACCCTTGAGCGGACATACAGGGCACATATGACAGCCACCCTTCATAAATTTGGCAACAAAGCTGGCAAACTGTTAGCAAGACTCTGCAAAGGCCCTTTCCGCCCGACACACATCACCTCCCTTCGGGACACCGCAGGTGACTTAAAAACCTCACAACAGGACATTAACAAAATAATGTTACAATAATACTCCTCGCTATATGCCACTGACCCTATCGACACGAACACAGCCAAACACTTCCTAGACAGGCTGTCTCTACCCACGATCTCTCCCTCCCAACTTGAAGTCCTCAACGCACCTATCTCCTTACAAGAAATATCTAATGTCATCCGGAACCTAGCTCCCTCTAAAGCCCCAGGCCCAGATGGGTTTACAGGAGAATTCTATAAGGCCCTACAAACTATTACCGAACCCACTCTCTTCGCCGTCTATAATGGTATATGGACTGGCGGCCCCTACTTACCGACTGGGAATCAGGCCATAGTCAAACTACTTTCAAAAAAAGGCAAAGACCCCCAAGAACCGGGTTCGTACCGACCCATCTCACTCCTAAATTTAGACGTTAAAATTCTCTCAAAAATAGTAGCTTCCAGACTTGCCACCATCATTCCCTCTCTGATTCACCCAGCCCAATCAGGTTTTGTGAAGGGGAGAACAGCCACTATGAACATCCGTAAGGTAATGATGGCTCTGGAACAAGCCAAAATCAGCCCAGGGGGGGACCATGCCATCATCACTTTGGACGCGGAAAAAGCCTTCGATAATGTCAGCTTCGAATGGCTATCACTGGCCCTATCAAAAATGGGTTTCACGGGCCCTTTCCAACACCTCATACATGCCATGTATGCCTCCCCCGCGGCCAGATTGGTGGCGGCAGGCCTTCTATCGGATGTATTCCGCCTTTACAAGGGCACGAGACAAGGTTGCCCCCTATCCCCACTCCTCTTTAACATCGCCTTAGAACCCCTCTCTAGATACCTTACTCTAAAGGCCCCATTACACGGCATCAAAATAGGATCCCAAGAACTCCGCACGTCACTCTTCGCCGATGACATCCTAATTTTCTCAACCAACCCCTCCTCTGACATGTCCACCATCAAAACAATCTTTGATGCATTTAAACTCTGCTCGGGTCTCCGCATAAATTACAGCAAAAGCAAAATTCTACCCATAGGCACTTTATCTGTCCCTCGCTGGGCACAACACTCACCCTTCCCAGTAGCCAAGTCACACATAACATATCTAGGCATTAAAATAGGAAGACTGCCCCATTCTATATACCATCTAAACTATCCCCCACTGTTGAAAAAAATTTCTCAAGAATTGGATAACTGGATGGATCTGCCCCTTTCGCTCCTGGGAAGATGTCACCTAATAAAAATGGTCAGTTTCGCTCGATTACTTTACCCTCTCCAAACGATACCATTACTTCTTAAACATGCAGATATCAAAAACTTAAACAAAGCCATCTCCAAATTTCTCTGGCGGAACAAAAGACCACGTATAGCCCTTGCTAAACTGTATCTTCCCAGACGCGAAGGAGGGATTAGTCTCCCAAATATCAGAACGTATAACCTCTCTTGCCTACTCAGGATAAGCCTAGACTGGATATCGCAACTTTCTCGCTGCTCTAATTACTCCATGGAAGCTTCAATGGCCCAACCGTACTCCCTGGTGGCATTACTTCATTGCAGGTGGAAATCAACTCCCCCACCTATACAACACAATCTTCTCCTTAGAGACACAGCCATAGCTTGGAGGGAAGTACGGAAAGCACTGAAACTTTCACCCTTTATGTCCAGACATCTCCCGATTCAAGGAAATTCCAGCTTCCCACCGGGTTTGGAATACAAACCCTTCACTATTTGGAAACAAAAAGGCCTCACACATTTTTCCACCCTATGTGATCGGGAAACAGGACGCCCTCATAACTTCTCTGTCATCGCAGAAACTTTCTCTCTCCCTACATCTCATACTTTACACTACGCACAATGCGTCAGCTTTATAAAAGACTCATGCAGAGAGGAAAGTAAGAGATTTCAGACATCCATCACAGACTTACTACTCCACAGTGACTCTTATAAAATCTCGGATATCTATAAACCTTTCTTGATAAGGACTACTCCCCCACTTGCCTCCTCATCGGTAGCAAACTGGGGAAAGGACTTCCCTGACTCAGACATAGTGGAAAAGGTTCTTCAGGGGTACCAGAAAATGCTTCAGCTGACCCCCAATGAGGTATGGAGAGAAACTCAATTAAAGATTATGCACCGCGCCTACATACCCTTCATCTCGGACAAGACTGTCCAAGGTGCAGCAAATTGCCCCATGTGTCGACAGCCAAAACCATCACTTTCCCACCGTTTCTGGTCATGCCCCTCCATTTCCGCTTTCTGGGACCAAATCATCTCCTACATCTTCAAAATAACGCTGTTAAAAATACCTAGAGACCCCTACTCCTCATCTTCGGATACTGGGATGACCAACTGCTCCCGTGGTCCCCAATCACCCACCCTACATATAAGGACTGGGCCTTGATCAGTCTCTTACTGGATAGAAGACTAATTCTACAAAACTGGACCTCCTCTCTTTGCCCACAGATCTCGCAACTTAAAAGGGAGCTTCTAACCTTGCTTCACAGGGACAAACTCAATACCGACTTCAAAAAAGAACTCCCCCACACACGATTTTACTCAAGATGGTGGGCCTTCATGCAATCAACTCTGTCCCAAGAGGAACTACAAAACTTCGAAAATACTTCATTCGCTTATTATGACACTTCCATTAACACTCCTGAGGAGGAAGACACTCCCGTTCTCTTTTCTTCCTGTAACGCTATAGCTACTTAATACTTTAACCGACTGATGTATGCTTCCACTCCCCCCCCCATTCTACCCATCTCCCCCCCCCCCCCCTTCTTTTCTTTTTGTTTTTGATACCAGTAGCTCCCACAGGACCCACCCTGTTGATTCATCCAGTTATATCGTCATGATATGTCCATCTAAAAATCACACCATATATCCCACCCTGGTTATTTTGATTCTACACCTATATATAAATCTGCATAGACTACTGGTATTTATATATATATATATATATATATATATATATATACCGTATTTATCGGCGTATAACACGCACAGGCATATAACACGCACATTTATTTTAAGAGGGAAGTTTCAGGAAAAAAACTTAAATTTTAAATAAGGAACTTTGAAGCAAAATAAGGGTCAGTGCCCATCTGCAGCCTCACCATTGCCATCAATGCAGCCTGATCAATGCCCATCTGCAGCCTCACAAGTGCCATCAATGCAGCCTCATCAGTCCACATCAATGCAGCTTCACCATTGCCATCAATGCAGCAGCCTCACCATTGCCATCAGTGCAGCTTGATTGATGCCCATCTGCAGCCCAGAGGGGACAGGGAGGGGGACAGGACGAGCACCGTCAGATTACATACAGAGAGAATCTCCTATGATAGACAGAACAGTGGTCCAAAGGCGGCCCAAGAGAAGGGACTTCTTATTACAGATGCCACCAAGTCCCCTCCGAGGCAGCTAAAATTAAAGTATTGGCGTATAACACGCACACGCTATTTGCACCCGATTTTAATGGTGAAAAAGTGAGTGTTATACGCCAATAAATACAGTATATAAGTAAATATATATGTGTACAATGTTCAAAATTATATATGTAAAATGTTCAAAAATGTTGTATACCAACTAATGTGATACCCTGTATTGCAGTTTCTTTCAATAAAATCTATTGAAAAAAAAAAAAAAAAGTTCATTGATAAAAACGGCATGGAAATTCCCCACAGGGGAACCCCGAACCAAAATTTAAAAAAAAAGACGTGGGGGTCCCCCTAAATTCCATACCAGGCCCTTCAGGTCTGGTATGGATTTTAAGGGGAACCCCGCGCCAAAATTTTAAAAAAATGGTGTAGGTTTCCCCTAAAAATCCATACAAGACCCTTATCCGAGCACGCAACCTGGCAGGCCACAGGAAAAGATGGGGGGACGAGAGCGCCCCCTCTCCTGAACTGTACCAGGCCACATGCCCTCAACATTGGGAGGGTGCTTTGGGGTAGCCCCCCAAAACACCTTGTCCCCATGTTGATGAGGACAAGGGCCTCACCCCCACAACCCTTGGCCGGTTGTTGTGGGGGTCTGTGGGCGGGGGGCTTATCGGAATCTGGGGACCCCCAGATCCCAGCCCTCCCCCCTGTGTGAAATGGTAAGAGGGTAAAAAAGTACCCCTACCATTTCACAAAAAAACTGTCAAAAATGTTAAAAATGACAAGAGACAGTTTTTGACAATTTCTTTATTTAAATGCTTCTTCTATCTTCTTTCTTCTTTCTTTTATCTTCCTTCGGTTTCTTCCTCCATCTTCTTCTGGTTCTTCCTCCGGTGTTCTCGTCCGGCATCTTTCTCCGTGGCGTTGGCGTCTTCTTCCCTTCTTCTCCTGGGGCCAGAAGAAGAAGAAGATGGAGGAAGAAACCGAAGGAAGATGGAAGAAAGAAGATAGAAGTAAGAAGAAGCATTTAAATAAAGGAATTGTCAAAAACTGTCTCTTGTCATTTTTAACATTTTTGACAGTTTTTTTGTGAAATTGTAGGGGTACTTTTGTACCCCCTTACCATTTCACACAGGGGGGAGGGCTGGGATCTGGGAGTCCCCTTGTTAAAGGGGGCTTCCAGATTCCAATAAGCCCCCTGCCCGTAGACCCCCACAACCACCGGCCAAGGGTTGTGGGGATGAGGCCCTTGTCCCCATCAACATGGGGACAAGGTGTTTTGGGGGGCTACCCCAAAGTACCCTCCCAATGTTGAGGGCATGTGGCCTGGTACGGTTCAGGAGGGGGGGCACTCTCTCGTCCCCCCCTCTTTTCCTGCGGCCTGCCAGGTTGCATGCTCAGATAAGGGTCTGGTATGGATTTTTGGGGGGACCGCACACCGGTTGTTTTTTAAATTTTGGCGCCGGGTTCCCTTTAAAATCCATACCAGACCTGCAGGGTCTGGTATAGATTTTGAGGGGGGACCCCACGCCATTTTAAAAAAAATTTTGGCCAGGGTTCCCCTTAATATCCGTACCAGACCTGAAGGGCCTGTTATGGAATTTAGGGGGAACCCCAAGTCATTTTTTTTTTTTAAATTTGGTTCGGGGTTCCCTGTGCGGAATTCCCATGCCATTTTTATCAATGAACTTTTATGTGTATTGTCGGACCGGAATTCATTAAAAGCCGCGAGTAGTTTTGAATTATTTTTTTTCCATTGAAATGTCATTTTGCTGTCTAAACACAGTAAACATGCACCCCTTTACAGGCATACTATAGACACCCCCGGTACGAAATTTAAAGGGATATTACACTTTTATTGTTTCACTTTAAGCATTATTAAAATCACTGCTCCCGAAAAAACGTCCATTTTTAAAACTTTTTTTTGCAGTGATCCATGTCCCCTGGGGCAGAACCCAGGTCCCCAAACACTTTTTATGACAATACCATGAATATAAGCCTTTGAAATTAGCACTTTTGTTTTCTCCCATAGACTTTAAAAGGGTGTTCCGCAGCATTCCAATTTGCCGCGAACACCCCAAATTTTTCGCTGTTCGGCGAACTGGCGAACAGCCGATGTTCGAGTCGAACATGAGTTTGACTCGAACTCGAAGCTCATCCCTATTCGGGACACAAACTGATGTAGCTTGTTGTTGAACCTGGATGCCAATAGATCGACATCTGGCCATCCCCAACGCTGGTAAATTTCCTGGAACACGCTCGGGTATAGGGACCATTTCTCTGGGCAGATCTGTTGGCAGCTGAGATAATCTGCCCTCCAGTTCTCTACCCCCAGGATATGAACAGCCGATAGAACCGAAACATGTCCCTCTGCCCAGGCTAATATGTGTTTCACCACTTTCAGAGCTGAACAACTTCTGGTATTACCCTGGTGGATTATATAGGCCACTGCAGTGGCATTATCTGACTTAACCCAGATAGGGCAATCCTGTATGTCTGGTCCTACGGTCCGGACGTACAGGACTGTAGGGCCAGATGTACTGCCCGCAACTCCAGGATGTTGATGGGCAGGTTCTGTTCTGTCTTTGACCATCTCCTCTGAGCTGTTAGCCCCTCTAGGGTCACTCCCCAGTACTCTCCAAGATACCGTGAGGAAGGATCTTCCCTTTTGCAGGTTCTGATCCTGCAACCACCAGCTTAGACTTAAGCACACTCGAGGAGATAACATGGGATAATCCAGGGATTGCCCTCTCCTGTTCCAAGCTGACAAGATGTCTTGTTGTATAGGCCTGGAATGGAACTGGACATAGGGCACTGCCTCGAAGGAGGACACCATTCTTCCTAAAAGACTCATACGGAGCCAAATGGAGGGTTTTCTGGTGCCCCTTACCTGATGCACCTGATGCTTCAGGGCACAGATCCTTACGGGTGGCAAAAATACCCTTGCCTGGACCGTATCTAGGATCAGACCTAAATACTTAAGACTTTGAGCTGGTCTCAAGGCTGACTTTTTCGTTATTTATGACCCAGCCCAAGCTTTCTAAATACTGCACTGTGCAGGCTATGCTCTGTTCTAGAGCCTGTAGTGAGTGATCTCTGAGCAGGAGGTCATCCAGGTACCCGAGCACCAAGATTCCCTGGGACCTTAAAAGACCCAATACTGGTGCTAGGACCTTTTGCGAACACCCAGGGTGCTGTGGCAAGCCTGAAGGGCAGAGCCACAAACTGAAAATTACGTTCCTCTACTGCAAATTACAGGAACCTCTGATGAGGTTGAAAGATAGGTATGTGTAAATACACGTCCTTTATATGAAGGTTAGAAAGTCTCCCATCTGAAGCGAGGCTACTACAGACTCCATCTGAAAAGACTGGATTAATAGATATTGGTTCAGGGATCTTAGATCCAAAATGGGCCTTGTGTCCCAATTTGGTCTTTGAACTGTAAACAGGTTTGAATAAAACCCTGCCCCCCTTTAGGATACAGAAACCTGTATAATCACCCCCTGATGCACTAAATGATCTAGTGCCTGAAACAATAAGTTTCTCTTTGGGTGATCCGAGGGAACGCAGGATCTTAGAAACCTCTGAAGGGGAACCCACGTAATTCCAGCTTGTTACCACGGGATACTGTCGAGATGACCCTCTCGTTATGAACTACTGTCCTCGAAATGTCTGCAAAGGTCAGCAGCCTTCTCTCCACCCGATAGAGTGGTGGCATCCCCTCAAAAGGAGGGCTTGGTGCTGGGTTTAGAAGAGTTTTGGGCCCAGGTCTCTTCTGGCCCTGACCCTGGTCCTGCGGCTTTCCCCTGACTCTAGCGCTCTGTTGGCGATGGAACTGCCTTGGCGCTGAGACACCTGAGGAAGTGGTCCCTGAGGTTTTAAATGAGGGATGCCTGGTATTTCTCTTCACAGGAAGTAGGGAGCTCTTCCCTCTGGAAATCGTTTGGATGTACTTGTTCAGATCATCACCAAACGTTCCCCATGGAAGGGGAACCCTGCCAATAACTTCTTACAGGGAAGCTCGGCTGACCAGTTCTTAAGCCACATAAGTCTGCGCATGTGTACAGACAGAAGAGCCAGACGAGAGACATGCTGTATAGAATCCTTTAAGGCATCTACAGCAAAACACAGCACTCAAGGAATATTTGCCCTATTTTCAGCAAGATCACCCTCCTGGTTTGGACTGTCAGGCTGTCTAACCTGATCCTTTAAGGACTGGCAGACTCCAATTGCTCCGACAGCTGGCTGAATAGTTGACCTGGCCATTGAAAAGGAAGCCTTTAATAGTGACTCCAGTTTCTTGTCAACGGGGTTCAAGTTAAGTTCAAGTTAAGTTCTTGTTTAAGGAAGAGACTGCCGCATCTACAGCTGGCATGATCCACTTCTTAACAAACTTTTCCTCCATGGGATATAAAAGGGAAAACCTCCCAGGAGGAATTAAATCTGTCAGTATGTTCCCAATCAGCATACACCACCTGTTCGAACAGTGGGTGCAAGGGGAAAGCCTGTGCGGCCTGAGTAAGCCTAAGAAACCCCAAAAAAGACCAGGGGGATCAGAAACCTCTGCAAGAGGTAACTTAAAGACAGAACAAACCATCTCAGTAAGAGTCTGGATCAAAAGCCTCTGCACCTAAGAGCCAGATACAAACTGGACATCTTCTGGTCCAGATTGCTCAGAAGCAGACTCATCTGCCAGGCCCTCCACATAATCTATGGCTTTAGCTCTTCCCCATCCTCAGCCTATTCCTGCTCCAAATTAGGATGCTCAGGGGAAAGGGATCTGTCATGCTTCTTGCCACCCTGCAGGATGGAGGCAATCATGCCAGCAATCCTGTGCTCTAACCCGGCTAGGGCTGAGGACAGTTCACCCCTGGTGATAAAGGGTGAAGCGTTGACTGTTGGCACAATACCAGACCGACACAGCGGCTCAGATTGCCCAGAAGACTCTGGTCTCTCAGGGAATACAACACTAAGGTTACAACTAGGCTCCTCAGAAGCTACTGACCACATAGGTGTGCCCGTCCCAGTAGTGTTAACCCCGTTCCTTTTTTTGAAGACCTTGCAATCCACAAAAAGGGAGTACCTGGGTTTAGTATTTAAATACCCCAGAAGGAAGACCCCTTAATAGGGCTCATCAAAGCCTTATGCAACAATCCTGCTAAGCACCTTAGCCTGCCAAGCAACACCTGGTGACTCATGTGACCCGGGTAAGGAGAAAGGAACCGCTGAAAATATCTGGATCAGAGCCTTCTCTGTGCCCCACAGCTGTTCTCTGGAAGCACCGCATGTTTGGCATACGTAGCTTGAATAAGCTGGCTGTGCATGGCTGTATTTGCATATTACACAAATCTTCATGCACCCAGATTAGGCTACGGGGCATGCGCGGCTCCAAGTGTGCACAACGCCCGTGGCGAAGCCGCATCTGCCATGGCCGCCAAGCAACCGCTAACTCCTGAGCGCACGTGTGCCCTGTGAACCAAGGCGCATCCTCGTGAGAGGACCATTCATTTCCATCCAGGAAAAAGACAGCCAGACAACAAGAAAAAGGGTACTCTTTTGCAAACACTAACAGCTACCACAAAACTCCCCCCCTGTGGTCACTGCACATAGGTGGCCAGCCTCTAGCTAGCTTGACTGATTGTTAAAATCAATGGGGCACCCCACAATAAGAAAATAAGGGAGTTTCACTTACCCATCCAGGCGCAGGGCAACCTTAGAAAGAGGCCATCTTTACCCATCACAGTGGGTTCCTGTCACTTGAGGACCTTCAAGGACTGGGTACCCTTTCATGTTTTAGGGTCCACTCTCTTGGACCTTGTAACAGACCTAGCTGGGAGAGAGACTTTTGGAGGGGACTGAATGCTAGCCTCTTGCCAATCGATCGTGGGCCCTGGCATTTGGGGGAATGGTGCTCTTTGTGAGCTGTATGCCTGGGGACCCTTGAGGTGGTATTACTGTGGATTCGGGTCCTGGTCCCCCAGGACACACAGACTCTGGGGACCCTGTGTATGCCATATGGGAAATGGTGATGGAGGGTATGTCTTGGATTGCTTAAAATGGGACAGTAATATTTATCCCCAATATCTCCCAGGATATATATGTAAAGACTATTATTGGTTTGTTTGATTCTGATCTCAACATGTTAATTGAGTGAGCTGATCACATTAGCCTCCAGGACTGGCTAGGAGACGAACAGTCTACTCCTACTATAAGTGTTGATGACTAGGCTGAGGAGGGGGGAGAACACTGTTTGTATTGTTAATTGTAATTAGCTCCTGCTATTGTGAAAATGTCCTGTGGTTGTACTTATGATAATGTATAATGTACTGTGTGAAGCTCGGTGACCACAAGTCTGGGCAAAAGGTCATGTTAGTAAACTAGCTCATGTTAATTGGGTTAATTAGGTTACAGGTGTATTGTTAGAGTAATATGAGCAGGAGGTCTGCACTTCCTCTTTTACTGTATAAAAGAGACTGAATTCCTGTCAATAAAGAGAGATTCCTGGTTGAACTTACATACAGCCTGCCTGGTGTTTGTTCTGAGCTACACAACTGGATTAGAACGGCACATAGCTGTAGTTCTAGTCCCGGAGCATCGGATGACCGAACCATCAGATGTTTCAATATGCAATCTGATTCTATAGCCGCAGAGGAGTGTCGGGAGAGTGGATTTAAGCGAGCAGGGGCTCGTTACAGACCTGTACATCACCCTGCAGGAATGCCTTAGCTTTGTGGTGTCTAGGATTCCACTACATAGGGTGCAGCGCCTGAAGATCGCATTAAAGACAAATCCTCACAAGATCCTTGCGTCTTCTTTGCAAGGCTCAAGTACCATTTATCTAAGCATATAAGCCTGTGTCAAATGGATCTAATCGGTCAATCCCTTGATTCATTTAAGAACCATTTTTGGGACTAAAGACCTGGAGCTCAGAGAGCTCAACAAAAGTGCCCATCCACCTTGCAGACACTGGTAAAAACAGAAGTACTTCCTGAATGGAGAGGTTATACAGGGGATCACTTCCTGTCTAAGACTTTGTGCACCAGTGTCCATTCACCTAGAGATGGCATATAACCCAGTAGGTAATGAATATTAGCCTAACTCTTTGTCCCATGATGTATGATAAAGAAATGTATTTTTCCATTGGGGGGGGGGTGGGAGGTTTATTTTTTTGGTAAATATTTGTTACATTTGTTATAATTTTGTTAACGTTTGTAATGAGACACTTTTTAAAAGTGATTTTGTTATTTAAAAAAAAAAGTCTTGCTATCTGCGTTGTGTCTGTGTCTGTTTTTTTTTTTTTTTTTAAGTAAGGGATTTATTTGTGACAGAGTGGAAAGGGATAACACCTCAAAAATGTGTCTCTGTTAAGATTTAACTTCCCTGTTTGTCCTTTTTACTATTATCATTGAAACCTAAAGTGAAATAAAAAATCAAATATTGGGTGTTGCCCATAGAAAAGTATTTGAGCAAAATTATTCTGATGGGGACATTAGTTCTGGCAATCTTGTGTTCCAAAAATAATTCTCTTAATTTAGATGTATTTCCTCTTGCTTTGTGTTTTGGTATAGGATAGGAAGTGAAGGTAACTCTCCACGATGGGAGACAGATATTGAAAAATAAAGTGATTCTAACCCTCCCTACTCTATCTTTTTCCCTAACATATAAAATGTCTTATGCCCCGTACACACGGCCGGATTTTCCTACGGAAAATGTGCGATCGGAGCGTGTTGTCGGAAATTCTGACCGTGTCTGGGCTCCATCGGACATTTTCCATCGGATTTTCCGACACACAAAGTTTGAGAGCAGGCTAAAAAATTTTCCGACAACAAAATCCGATCGCGTCAATTCCGACCGCGTGTGGCCATTCCGACGCACAAAGTGCCACGCATTCTCAGAAGAAATTCTGAGATGGAACAGCTCGGCCTGGTAAAATTAGTGTTCGGAATGGATACAGCACTTTCGTCACGCTGCAATGTTTTACATTGTTTAATACAGCGCACTCTCTTCTCCTTTATAATGTGAGAAGAATGAAGTAGTTTTGCTGCTCATATTCACACAGACTTCTCACAAACTTCTTTCTTTATTATTTATTGTGATTCCCTCAATATATTTTGATTTGTCACATCTGACCAAATTTCTTTTTTGTTGTTTTATTTTTGTTTTGTATTTTTTTTCAAGGCTGATTATTTTTTTTTTTTTGTGTTTGTATTTTTTTCCAGGCTGATGTTTTTTTTATTTTTGTTGGGTTTTACTCCATAATATTTTTGTGTGTGTTTTGTGTGTCAAGTTGCCATAACACCATTATTATCTTGTATTATTTAATCTCAAGGAGGTTGCTTGGTGTTGGTGTCCCTTGTTAATTTCACATTGTAGTTTACAAATGTACCTGCCTCCTCACAAACAAACTGTCCTTTTTGAAGGGAAACACACATAGGCGAGTATCATTGAAACAAAAATTCCTTTATTAAGGGCTCAGAACCAAACAGAGGGAGGCAACGCTGGAGAAACAGCAGAAATTGGCGAAGCCTTTGGCCCCCAGGGCACACATCAATTCTTTTCCAGCAAAATTGGTGGCCTGAGGAGTCCATATCTAAGGGAGTGCAGTCTGGTCCAGAAGTCCCAGAGATCATGAAAGCAGCAGATGACATCTGTGTCCCCAGGCTGTGGTCAGACAAGAGACTGCATCTTTTGTCACACCAGACTGAACCCAGGGCCATCACTCTCTGGTCTTCCTTCCACACTGTGGCTGTGGTGGTGTAGTTGTGGCAGGAGGAGGAGGATGGTCCAACTCAATCACATCAGTATTGGGTGTAATTTTGCCACTCACCCCCTTAGTTAGGACTTTATAAAGAAGTTTCTCACACATGAGGCGTTGACCCTCCTGCATGCCCTTCAGTTTGGTGGCAGCCATGCAGGCAAAGGCCTCTTCAGGAGTGGGTAAGGCTCTGAGGGATGCAGAAGCCTCCTGAATGAGCCTGAGAGCTGAATCCTGCATGTGACTCTCCTTCCTGGGTCTTTTGTTTGGAAGGCGGAGGGGAGGAACCTGCGATTCGGTCAGGCTCCTACTGGTCCCAGGCTTCTCCTGGCTGCCACTTAGCCCTGCCTCCTCCTGGCTGCCACTAACCCCCGCCTCCTCCTGGCTGCCACATTCCACAGCCTACTCCTGTGTGCCACATTCCAGAGTCTTGTCCTGGCTGAGGTCTTCCTGTGTATGAAAAAGGGACATAGTTTTAGTTTTTTCTTCATCAATCACACACAATTTTCACCTCATGACTGTTGCAAATTGAATGTTAACCAATATAACAGACTATCCTTCTGAGCCCAGGATTTTTCATTCTTGTCCCAATTATTTTTGCCCACTACTCTCTCTATTGATATGTAAAAAACTGTATTAAATCAGAAATTAGTTATCAATAATAACATCTAGTAAACATCATTTATTTATTGACCAGAAATCTGTAGAACAATGCTATACCTTACGCCATCTGGGCTCCTCCACTTCTTCCTGGCTGGAAGTCCCAGGTTGGACATCGAAAGCCTCGGCTAGGGTGGAAGGAAGAGTGGAAGGAAGGGTTGAGAGGGATTCCCTGACTCCAGTCTGGTCTGACAGAAATCGCAGTCTCTCATAGTACCACAGCCTGGGGACATAAATGTCATCTGCTGCAGCTCTGGATCTCTGGGAATCCGTGACCTTCTTGCGCTCCCTAAGATAAGTGCTCCTCAGGCCACCAATTTTGGCTTTTAAATAAGGGATGGTTGCTGTGGGGACCACCGGCTTCACCAACTCTAGCAGTTTCTCCAGCGCTGTCTGCCTCTTTTGTTTATGATTATGATGTGGATGTTTCACCTGCCACAGACAGGGCAGCTCCCTGTACTTGTCTATGAACAGGGAGAGGAAGTTGTGGTCATTGAAGCCATCCATTTTATCTGCAAGACATAACACGAGACAAACCCTAATGTCAGGCAAAACTCTCCTAATCTTGTTACAATATAGGCCACAATTTAGAAGCAGTATAGGCCCAAGTTTAGATCTTACCATTGTTATCACGATCGGCACCTCCGATACTCCTTCCTCCGCTTACAGATTGTACGTACTACGCACGCGTGTTACGCTTTATACACACTGCGCATGCGTGTAACTCCGCCCGCCCCTGATGTTCTTTCTAGCCTATTCCCTTCCCCTTTTCGTTTGGTGCAGTGGGGGAAGAGCAAATGGCGGAGACACAACAGGTGCGTGCTAATTACAGCAACGAGGAGGAGGAGGAGGAAAGCCCGGAGCCTGAAACGTCTGGATCCAGAAGGAGAAGATTTAAG
Organism: Lithobates clamitans; assembly: GCA_037952925.1. Lineage (NCBI taxonomy): Eukaryota > Metazoa > Chordata > Amphibia > Anura > Ranidae > Lithobates > Lithobates clamitans. The sequence goes on along the minus strand of JBBGZY010000046.1, from coordinate 4,560,217 downwards.
GCATCAAATATGTACTTTGGGGAGATGTTGGAGATGGTCGACATCCTGAAGAAGGCCGACTATGACGGGAAGTATGGACCTTACCCCAACCCCAATGTCAGAAAGGCCAAGATCATGGCGAAAGTGGTCAAGAGTCTGCACCGGAATTTCGGGGTACGACGATCAAAAGATTAGCTCAGGAAGCGGTGGTCAGAAATTAAGAGAGCACGAGCAGTACTGAAAGATCCAGAGAGTGCTGCAAAAAAGTAAGTAGTTGTCCTGTGTTCCTATTCTTTATGTTTATTATGTTCGTGCTGCTCCATGTGCTTTTCTTAACTGTTATCCAGTTTCAAAAGGCAACTTTCATGTTCATGGGCACATTATTCATTCGTATAAAACATTGTTCGTTCAACCTAGAAAACACCATTGTTTTGGCCATATGCATTTGCCCACATTTTTTAGGGCCTACTTGTCTGAAACTAATTTGGTTGTGTAGATGTGTTTGTTACTAGAATGAAATGCAAACTAGATTCTGTGTGAGGAGAGGACACTCAGCAGCTGGTTACACATCTGGACACTGGAGCACTAATGTGGGACACAAGAACACCCTTTTTATTAGGGGGCCCACACAGGTGCTCCAGTGTATACTATAGGGGTGTCTCCATCTGTGAAGCTTGGACAAAACAGGTAAAGTATTGAAGCTTGACAAAAGGACACTAAAAATTCTACATCTTGGAACTCTGCCAAAATAGACAATTGTACCCCACTTCCAAGCAATGTTTCCTATTTATAGTTCTGCCATGAAATATCTGTGTGCTAAGTATACCAATTTTTCTTTACATAGGAGAGAAAAGACTCAGAGGACACCCCCTCACCTGAGGAGACCAGAGGCCCCCCACCTCTGGAAGAAGGGGAAATCCACCCAAGACAAGCAGAGCAGGAGGAGGAAGACTTGGTGGAAATTGGCACCACAACAGGTGAGTGTCTGCAACCACAGGCTCAGGTAAGAGATGGATGCCGACATATTTATAATACATGGTGTTTTTTGGTTTCTATCTTTTTAGGTGATCGTGATGTTGTGGATCCAGATCCTTTCACCTCAGAAAGTGCACAGATCCTGATAGAGGAGATCATGGGGTGTAATCGGGACTTGGAAAACATCAAGAAAAACATCAATGATGTTCTTCAAAAAATGTAGAACATCATTGATGTTTTAGGGCGAGTTTAAAACCCCTCCAAATCCCTTTGTTTTTTTGTGTGCTACAAATTTTTGCTCTAATTGGTATTTTCTGTGACAATGGGTGTTATTTCCTAAGAGCAAATCCACTTTGCACTGCAAGTGCAGTTTCAGTGCAGTTTCAAGTGCACTTGTAGTGCAAAGTGTCTTTGCCTTTAGTAAATAACACCCAACAGTGCTTTGTAAGGTTACACAATCACACCATTTTCAGGACTCACCACATTTCTGTCAGGGTCAGCTAAAACAAACACGAGCAGTAAATGTCACCAAAGATTTGAGTAGTTTTTTTTTTTTTGTAATTTGAAAAAGGTTTTAGACATTGTCTGGCATATTGATAGCCCCCCTACCCGCAAAGAATTCAAGGTATCTTAGCCGGACATCACAGGCACTCAGGGGGGGGCAAGCCAGGACGGCCACTTTCAAGCGCCGTCAGGGTTGGTTCATTTGGAATTCCAGCCTCAGGCTCAACTGAGCCAGCATAGTTGGCAGGATGTTGCCGTAAAAAGTTGTGTAGAACACAGCATGCCAGGATAATATGATTCAGTTTGTACTCCGCCATCTGTATGGGTGTAAGAAATAGGCGGAACCAGCTGGCCATGATTCCAAACGTGTTCTCCACCACTATGGATGAGCTTCGTGTTTGAGTCGAACCCATGTTCGACTCGAACATTGGCTGTTCGGTCGTTCGCCGAATTCCAAACGTTATGGGCCGTTCGCGCCAAACTTGTGTGGCGCGTCACGGCCCATAATTCACTGCGGCATCGCAGTGCATTGCTGGCTGATGATTGGCCAAGCATGCACTATGACCCGCATGCTTGGCCAATCACAGCGCCATCGGTAGAGAGAGCTGTAATTGGCCAAAGCCAGGGTGGCTTTGGCCAATTATGGCTCAGGGGGTTTATAACACGCCCCACACTATATAAGGCCGCCTGCACAGTGGCCCTGTGTAGTGTGTGTTCCGGCGTTGAGATACCCTAGATAGACAGAGAGACAGTGTCATTTCATTTGAGTTAGCTAGATTAGGCAGGACAATCAGTGAGTTAGCTGCACTTACAGTGTATTGTGTATATATATATGCATCCCAGGTGTTGCATATATATATATATATATATATATATATATATATATATATATATATATATATATATATATATATATATATATATATATATATATATATATATATATATATATATATATATACTGTATTCAGTTTAGCTAGATCCGTTCCTGTTATCTTTTTACTGACAGGCAGGCTTGTCTTGTTACAGTATTTATAGCTACCTGAAGAAAATTGCTGGTGTTCTTTTGATCCTATTAGTACCACAGTCAGGCAGCTAGACTATTTACAGTTAGTGTAGGGAGTCCTGCTCACAGTGTTCAGCTAAAACTACAAGTTAGTGTGGTGCGTCCTCCTCACAGTGTTCAGCTAAACCTACAAGTTATTTTTTAGCGAGCTCTGCACAGTGTTCATCTAAAGCTACAAGTTAGTGTGGTGCGTCCTGCTCAGTGTTCAGCTAAAAATACAAGTTAGTGTAGTGAGACCTCTGCACAGTGTTCATCTAAAACTACAAGTTAGTGTAGTGCGTCCTGCTCACAGTGTTCAGCTAAAACTACAAGTTAGTGTAGTGAGACCTCTGCACAGTGTTCATCTAAAGCTACAAGTTAGTGCAGTGCGTCCTGCTCACAGTGTTCAGCTAAAACTACAAGTTAGTGTGGTGCGTCCTCCTCACAGTGTTCAGTTAAACCTTCAAGTTATTTTTTTGCGAGCTCTGCACAGTGTTCATCTAAAGCTACAAGTTAGTGCAGTGCGTCCTGCTCACAGTGTTCAGCTAAAACTACAAGTTAGTGTGGTGCGTCCTCCTCACAGTGTTCGACTAAACCTACAAGTTATTTTTTGCGAGCTCTGCACAGTGTTCATCTAAAGCTACAAGTTAGTGTAGTGCGTCCTGCTCACAGTGTTCAGCTAAAACTACAAGTAGGGATGAGCCAAACACCCCCCTGTTCGGTTTGCACCAGAACATGCGAACAGGAAAAAAGTTTGCTCGAACACGCAAACACCGTTAAAGTCTATGGAACACGAATAATCAAAAGTGCTAATTTTAAAGGCTTATATGCAAGTTATTGTCATAAAAAGTGTTTGGGGACCCAGGTCCTGCCCCAGGGAACATGGATCAATGCAAAAAAAAGTTTTAAAAACGGACGTTTTTTCAGGAGCAGTGATTTTAATAATGCTTAAAGTCAAACAATAAAAGTGTAATATCCCTTTAAATTTCATACCTGGGGGGTGTCTATAGTATGCCTGTAAAGGGGCGCATATTTCCTGTGTTTAAAACAGTCTGACAGCAAAATGACATTTCGAAGGAAAAATTCCATTTAAAACTACCCGCGGCTATTGCATTGCCGACAATACACATAGAAGTTCATTGATAAAAACGGCATGGGAATTCAACACAGGGAAACCCCGAACCAAAATTTTTTAAAAAAATGACGTGGGAGTCCCCCTAAATTCCATACCAGACCCTTATCCGAGCACGCAACCTGGCAGGCCGCAGGAAAAGAGGGGGGGACGAGAGTGAACCGTACCAGGCCACATGCCCTCAACATTGGGAGGGTGCTTTGGGGTAGCCCCCCAAAACACCTTGTCCCCATGTTGATGAGGACAAGGGCCTCATCCCCACAACCCTGGCCGGTGATTGTGGGGGTCTGCAGGCGGGGGGCTTATCGAAATCTGGAAGCCCCCTTTAACGAGGGGACCCCCAGATCCCGCCCCCCCCCCGTGTGAAATGGTAAGGGGTACTTACCCCTACCATTTCACTAAAAACTGTCAAAAATGTTAAAAATGACAAGAGACAGTTTTTGACAATTCCTTTATTTAAATGCTTCTTCATTCTTCTATCTTCCTTCTTCTTCTTCTTCTTCTGGTTCTTCTGGCTCTTCTGGTTCTTCCTCCGGCGTTCTCGTCCAGCATCTCCTCCGCGGAGTCTTCTATCTTCTTCTCTTCGGGCCGCTCCGCACCCATGGCATGGGGGAGGCTCCCGCTCTTCTCTTAATCTTCTTCTTCATCCTGTTCTCTTCTTCCTTCTTCTCTTCTTCATTTTCTTCTCCGGGCCGCTCCGCACCGATGCTGGCATGGAGGGAGGCTCCCGCTGTGTGAGGGAGTCTCCTCGTCTGATGGTTCTTAAATAACGGGGGGCGTTGCCCCTCCACAGTTAGGATAGTCCCACCGCTGGGCAAAGTGGGAGGCCACAGTCTGCCATTCCTGTGGTGTGGAAGGAAACTGTGGAGTCAAACCAAAAAAATTATTCATTTTGCACATAAACAGGGAGGCAGATTAGACACAAACATTCTTGGCCAACATCAAGATAACATTTATTTTTTTAAAGTTTTTAAAGACCAAAGTATAAGGTACCCCTATCAGATTCCCCCCCATGGGCCATTTCTAACATTATAGGGGGGGAGCTCTTGGAGAGGTAACCCTCTCCACTTCATTGAGAGATGAATGCCTAAATAATGGGTATTGCTTTGAACAGCCCCTCCTTAGTTACACTATTGGCAGCCCACTGGACAGGTAAGAAGTGTCATAATACAAAGATATAAATACACATTGTACACATTTGAGCACATTTGGACATTCTGCTATTACCTATCAAGATAATAATAGGATAGAAAAACTTTAAACAGTACCATTTGAAAGTATACAGGCAGGCCCTTGCACTACATGCTTTGGGAAATTCATCCATAAATCTGACCACAAAAGAGATGGGTATAGTGTGTATGGGTTTGCCAAAGTCAGCAGATAGATGATTGAGGATAAATAGACAATTGGTATCAGCTGACTTAGCAGTTGGGGGGAGGGAGGGTTAAAAATGATTTGGGGACACCCAAAAAAAGCCTCTGGCACTCTGCCTGAATTTAAAGCACAAATCACATTTTTAAACATTTTAGGGGGTGTTTGGGGTAAAGCACTACTATGGAGCTGATAAAATACATTGTTAAGTGACTACATGAGGTGAATATAGGGCCAGGAGACCATGCTGGGGAGGTAAGTGAAGGCAAAAATGTATGAAGGACAAAAAAAATAATTACCTAAAAATCCAGCATGCATGAGGTCAAAGGGGACATTCACAGCATATTCCAATCATGGTAATTAGGGAATGTGGAAAGAAATACAATATATTATCAAACGTTAAATACAATAAAATGTGATGTTAAAGGATAAAAATCTTACCTTCATATACTCCTTCTGCAGGACCTGGATGATGGCAGAACAGGTCTCTGGGATAATGATCCCCAGAGCCTGGGGGGAGATGCCTGTTGAGAACTTCAAGTCCTGCAGGCTTCTCCCCATCGACAAGTACCGCAGGGTGGCGACGAGCCTCTGCTCCAGAGTGATGGCTTGCCTCATGCAGGTATCCTGCCTGCTGATATAGGGGGTCAGCAAAGCCAACAAACGGTGAAATACGGGGTCCGTCATCCGGAGAAAGTTCCTGAAATCATCAGGATTATTCTCACGGATCTCACGGAGCAAAGGCATGTGACAGAACTGGTCACGCTGGAGCAACCAATTCTTGGTCCATGAACTCCTCCCCACCCTGTTCATGGACTGGACTTGTGTCAAGGTAAGGACCCCAACACCAAGCCCCCGCACAGCGCGAACTCTACGAGGAGTACGTATACGCAACATGGCTAGAAAACGGTCGGCTGCTCAGAACGAAGTAACAGAACACACTGAAGAACAGAAAGGCCTGTGAAGAGCGACCTGTACAACAGTAACGAACGAACAAGAACACAATGACAGAGTCACGCGTAGCTTGCTGCATGCACGGAAGAGCAGATACAAACCCACAAGCACAAGCTGAACAGCAGAAAACGATCTGAAAACCACGACTCTGAAAGCGCAAATCATCTCTCACCAAACTTTTACTAACACGAGATTAGCAAAAGGAGCCCAAAGGGTGCCGCGCTTGGTTCTGAACTGGCCTTTTCTATTCTCGTCGTACATGGTGTACGCCACCGCTTTCTTGGCGATCGGAGATTCCGACAACTTTGTTGAGCCAACATCCGTCGGAAAAAATCCATGGATTTTGTTGTCGGAATGTCCGATCAATATCCGATCGTGTGTACGGGGTATTAGACTATAGTAAAGCGAGTAAGGCAAGGGTGCAATTGTGAAAAAAATGTCACAAAATAATTAAGATAGTATATCAGTAGGTTACCTCAAGGTTATCAGTGGTCTTTCCATATGTGGAACACTTATACGTAATAACAAAGGGGTTTTTGGGACTTTGAGTTCATGTTATCATGCACCTCATTTAAAGTCCCAGAAGCCCCTTGCTTTCTATACTTGTATGTAAGGTCATGTTCTGGCACTCTAAGTGGCTGGAGACTAAACCCAGTAGTTCCTCAGAGTTGTCCAAAAATAAAAAAAAAGTGGCCATTAACCACTTGCTGACTGCCCTATAGCAGCTTTACTGCTACAGGGCGGCAGCTGTATGCCGCAGGTGGCTCGCTCCCACTGTAATTATACACAGCAGGAACCAATCAACAGGTATCGCGGACTCCATGTCTGCCAGCACCTGACGATCATCCTGCAGAGACACAGAACAGCGGTCTGAATTTGTAAACAAGGCAACAAGGCTTTGCTCTGCAAAGCGGGGACTAGGATCCATGTCTTCTCCTAGTAAAAGCACCTCTCACACTGTAGTAAAACACAGGCTAGGCAAACAGTTAACCCTTTGATCACCCCTGATATTAACCCCTTCCCAGCCAGTGTCATTAGTACAGTGACAGTGCATATTTTTTGGAAATGATCACTGTATTAGTGTCACTGGTCCCCAAAAAGTGTAAAAAGTGTCAGTTAGTATCCAAGAGTCCACCTCAATATCGCATTCCTGCTATAAGTCACTGATCGCCACCATTACAAGTAAATAAATAATAATTTTTTTGGGGTACAGTGTCGCACAACCGCACAATTGTCAGATGCCCCCTTACCTCTGCTCAATATAAATGCAATTAAATCATGATACGACAGCTTACCCTGGACTAGCCAAAGAATAAATTCAGAGCTACCAAATGAACCAAAAGTCAAATGTGTGAAACTCGAAAAATGTGAACGAACATATAATACGTTCATGGAAAGGTCTATGTATCTATTCCTCTATAGAATATCTTATTACCCATAACAGGAAACATAATAGTGCATAAACCCTGAGTCAGTATGTGCGACTCTATAACAAAAGAAAGTGAAAAAGCATTTGTGCCAGTAGTGTTGCCACCATAACTTTAAGTTAAAATTGTGTTCAAAAGTAAAGTAAAAGTCCATAGAAAGTCCTCAAGACATATATCTGGAGACTTGGCTAATATGACTTCCACTGCAATTTATTGTATGGGGCCCCTGAATCCAGGAATGGTTTCTTTGTGGTATGATGTTCAAACTTATGTAGATATGTAGATAGGGACGGATAAAAATACCCTTACCGGAAATGGTGGACTCACCAGCCAGCGGCTTGGGAGTCAAACGGGCTTACGGTAGAGCAGAAGATGGTGAATGTGGCACTGCGTCCTCAGCAAATAGGAAGAACAGATGGTGGAAGCACTCACCAAATGACCTCCTCCAATCCCTCTAGTCTCTGAGCTTCACGGTATAAGATGATACCGCTATTCAGTACTCGGTCTTTCATGGAATGGATGCAGGTCCTCAAATGGAAGGATTAAAGAGAAGACTTCCACATAGTGTGAATCAGCTTTCAAAAACTTTAATAAAAAGTTTTGCAATAAAAAGCACTCTGGCTCATAGACAACAATAGAGACCATAAATACAGTAAGTGCACCGCAAAAAAATAGATAATAAATACAATGAGTGCAGCGCCAAAAAAAAAAAAAAAAATTTATATATAATGAATAGTCCAATAATAAGTTGGCAAACAAAAAGTTCATAAACAATAAGGAGATAACCCTCTTCTGGGGATGATAATCTAAGCGCTTATCCAGGAGTTATAGAAAGTAATAAGATTGTGCTTACCAGATCCGAATGACCCCTTGGTTATAGGGGGTCTGAAGCAGCATGAATGGACCCCTGGCAAGCTGCTGGGCTCACTGTCATCTGCAGGTCAAGTGAATTCTTGGAGACATAAAGAGCTCCTCAGGTGTCAGATGCAATGCTGGTAACTGCAGAGATAGCTGACATGTGTGGTATGCTCACTCCCAGACCAGAGCGATCCATGTTGATAAGTGCAGGGTGGCAGTATTCCCCAGAGAAAATAAATGAAAAATAAAAAATCTAAGAGCGATCCATATAAACAAATGTCCAGATTTATTGAAATCATAAAAAGGACGCTGTTACAGCGCCAGTGCATATGAGCTACTAAGCGGCAGTGTTGTGCGGTAAAGCAGTACAGTTCACAAATAGCTGTCAGATAGAGAAGGCTGCGGGTAACGGCGGTCAAACAGTTCCGCCCTCGTACGCGGCGTTACGTCAAGAAGACTTCGTCAGCGAGGGTGGAATAAACCTGTCACCCGTAGAGCCTTAATATACCCGCTATCCTTAAATTGTGGGAGTGTCAAGAGCGTCGGGAGTGGAAGTCCCCACTCGGAAATCCTCTCCTGTGCTCAATGGGGACATCTTCCCAGACCTTTAAAACAGTCAAAACTTGAATAAAAAAATTATAAAAACCTGGTGCCTGAATGTGCACAATAAGGGAAATAAAAACAGCAATCCCAAGACCTAATCATGCTATCAATAAGGATATAAAAGTTACCCAGTAACCAAACGTAAAATGTGATAAAATTATATAACAAATGTATAACTAGAAAGTTTAAACACTAATATGACCTATTGGGCACCCGCAGCATTCTCTAGCTAAAAATGATACAAAGTCTTTTTTATGCATGATAGTTAAAAAAACAAACCAACATAAAAGTATCAACATGCCAATTAGCAGGTAAATATTTAAATACAGGGGGCGTGGCTTGGCTGGATTCTGGAATGGCCGCTTGATTACAGAGCTCCTGCCACCCGAGGACCATAATCAGCTTATTACGGGAAACCATCGTCTCTTTCCATGATGGGGAAGTCTAATAGGAGTGTCTCGGGCTCCCGGACCCCGAAAGAACCGGTTACACAACTCAGCCGGAACATACCGGAGATATTCCGTACACTCCGGTCAGGCGACCACGAGGCCTCACAGACACCACAGGCCTCAGGCCCTACCTCCCCTAGTCACAGCTCAGACTACCAGCTTGAGGAGGGAGACACTCGATCTCACCGCTTCAGCCCTGCAGTGAACCTATCGGACTTACAGAACGTAGCGTCGGATATCACCCACAACATCACAGGCACCTTAAAAGTGGCAATCTTAGACCTGAAAACGGACATTCAAGCAGTGGCAGCCCGCATCTCAGACGTGGAGCAAACTACGCAGCTCCATACAGCTGCTATCAGGCAAGTGCAACACACCTACGATGCCCATCTTTCATATCTGTATAATCTCCATCGTCAGGTCGAGGACCTCGATAATAGGGGCCGGAGACATAACATTCGGGTGAGGGGGGTCCCCGAGGGCATGGAAGCAGGCTCACTACCCCAAACCATATGCGCCATATTTAATGACCTCTTGGACCGGCCACCAGACTCCCCAATCGAGATGGAGAGGTTACATAGGGCCCTCAGACCACCTCCCAGGGATAACGAACCCCCAAGAGACGTCATATGCTGTATAGTGAATTTCCCTCTAAAGGAAGAAATTTTAAGAAAAGCCAGAGAAAGAGGCCGCGTACAGCATAATGGCGTAGAAATTAAGCTTTTTCAGGACTTATCACCAACTACATTGCAGAACAGACGCGCTTTGCGCCCCCTGCTGGACCTTCTCAGGACAAGGAACATTCCATACCGCTGGAAATTCCCGTTCTGCCTGTCTGCTACCGCCAGAGGTCGCACAGCCCTCCTAAGATCACCTGATGACTTACTTGCCTTCTGTGAGCAACTCGATCTACCCATGACGGAACTTCCGGAGTGGTGCTCATTTCACTTCCCATCTGAGCCTTGGCGGCCGTTATCACACAACCCCTCACCAAAAGTGCAAAGGCATCGATCCAGACGCAGAAGATCAGGTCCTCCTTCACCTGGAGCCCATACCTCACGTCGCGACATGGATCCCCAAATACTGAGACAGCCGGTAACCCCGCGCAGACCCCACCAGGATGCCTGAAGAACGCTTACTCTCTGACTTCCTAATTCAACTTATATGGGACCGTTCCCCCATGACGTTTTGGTTCTAGGTTTTTTTAATTTTTTTTTTTTTTTCCACGCCCATCTCATCTCATCGGTTTCTTTTTGCATCGTCCAAGTTTCAACCCACCCCACAGCAGGCCTTTACTTACCTTGTCTAGGATACCCATCCCGTTGGACTGTCCAAATGTCCCGGATGCAGGATCTCTCCCTGGACTGTATGGAGTCGCAGGAACATCTTGATACACCTCTTCTACCACGGAACTTGCACTATCAATCTCTATTACTAACCCCACACAGGGAACATCAAGACCAAAAGCTCCAGCAACACTCACGTCAGGCTCTCCTGAACTACGAACTCTTACACCTTGTCCAGATGATTGGAAGATGACTTACCACTCTCGTAACTGAACGTTGCCTCCTATTCCTGAGACACCATCCCCTCCCCCCTTCCCCCCTTCCCCCCTGCCCCCCTTCCCCCTTCCCCCTCCCTCCCCTCCTCCCCCTTCCCTCCCCCTTCCTCCCCCCTCCTTCCCTTCCCCTTCCCCCTCCCTCCCCCCCTCTCCTCCTCCCCTTCTCTCTCACCTTCCTCTCCCTCCTCCCTCCCACCCTCCCTCCCCCATCCTCCCCCCCCTTCCCCCCCTTCCCCTCCTTACTCAAGTTTCTTGTCCCTCCCCCCTCTCCCAGTTGATAGATGCATTTAAGATATAGATATACTTGATATAGGTGCTCTCTCATTGTTCCCCGAAAGTCACCAAGGCTGCAAAGGGTAGATCCCCATACCCCCATTCACAACCGAGGCGGTTCTCCCGGAGCAACTTACAGATACAATCCCAACTGCTCCACAGCCGGTAAGATATATTTCCTTAAATTACCAATGACGCCTTTTTTAAATTATCCCCGGGATACCGGAAAGCACGCCTTGGGGGCTTCGGGCACCTACTGTTTTAAGGGACCCCTGAATATGGGCTCGAGTTTAAGTGCTATTAGAGGGAGATCCCTGTAAAGGGGGTAGGGAAGGGGGATGTCCATAACCAAACACCCCCCTTCCCCCCCCTTTTTTTTTTTTTTTTTGATTTTTTGATTTTCTGATACAGCGCCTGATCTCCATACGCCTTCTGGGTGTAAGATTCAGAACCTGATGCCCCCTCTTAGCGAGGTCACCATACCAACATTTGTGGGAAACATATTTCTAAAGTTATGCAGTTATGAACCATGATGGTTATACAAGTCGGTTTAGTACGATTGTATGGGTGTTATATATTTTTCTTCTGTTCTTTTTTTCTTTTTTCTCCGTTTACTAGGACCCTTTTACTTATTCAAGTCTTTAGATTTTACAACGGTAATGTATAATAGAATGTTAAGACAGTGAAAAATTGAGGTTGACCTGATCTGTTTCCCCAAGATTCATGTATGCACCTTTCCCCACGAAACTTCTACCCTCTCTGGGTCCTCTACACGGCAAAGGAGTAGGAACCCAGCCACTCTCACCAACCCCCTGCAGCAGCTCTAGTTTCTAGTCTGCTGACCATCCAGCCTTCCTTTATACAGGTGGATTGGTATTTCCATTTCCACCTCTGGTATACCCCTCACCACCCTATACCCGCTCGCCCCCTCTGACTCTTTTTCTCCACCTCTTTCTTATCTCCTTTCTGGGGCCTTTCCCCTACCCTTTATTTCTTCCTCCCCCCACTGATCCCACCCCTTCCCCCCCCCTTTTTTTTTTTTTCTTCCCCCCCCCCTTCCCCTTACATACTCCACCACCCCCCTTCTCCCTGGGCCTATCCGCCCCGGCGCAGTCAGACTCCCCTCAGGTGGGACCATCAGTTTCTGCCCCCCCAAATCTATATATAAACTAGCCCCCACCACTCTAGGCTGACAATGGCCTCATCAGCGCCTCTAACGCTGAAATGCATCTCACTCAACGCAAAGGGCTTAAACATTCCCGAAAAGCGTTCACAGGTTCTGTCCGCACTCACCAAGCAGAAAGCCCAATTTATCTTTATCCAGGAGACTCACTTTCGGTCCAACTCAATCCCAAAACTCTCTAACCACATTTACCAGATGGCCTTTCATTCCACAAACCCTTTAGCAAAGACCAAAGGAACGTCCATTCTAATTTCCAAGCATGCCCCCTTTAAACTTAGCGACTCCCTGTTAGATCCTGAGGGGAGATTTGTCTTCCTCAAAGGATCTTATGCTTCTAGACCAATCACATTAGCAAATGTATACGCCCCAAACGATCACCAAGTCTCATTCTTCAGGAAGGTGAGTGACCTCTTACTCTCCTTCAAGGAGGGAGTGTTACTGATGGGAGGAGACTTTAACGTGCCCCTTAACCCAGACCTCGACAGCTCTTCAGGCACCTCCACGATTTCATACCGGGCCCTTCGCCAGATCAAACTGCAACTCCAAAGTCTGGTGCTGCACGATACATGGCGCACGTTGTTCCCCTCCATTCGGGACTACACCTTCTTCTCCATTCCTTTTCAAAAATACTCACGACTGGACTATTTTTTCCTCTCCCAACCTGATTTAACCTACCTCACACATGCCACAATTGATCCTATGTACTTATCTGACCATCACCCCATCTCGGTTTCCTTGACCTTCCCAGATTCGATTCCTAAAACTAAAGTCTGGAGACTAAACTCGTCCCTGTTAAAGGATGAGGTGTTTTCCACGCAACTAGAATCCAGCATAAATACGTATTTCCAGGAAAAATCTACCCCGGACATATCTCCTATCACAGTCTGGGAAGCACACAAAAGTGTGATCAGAGGGAAACTGATGACCCAAGCAGCAAAAATAAAACGGATCCACCAGGGCATGGTAGATGACCTGATCTCGAACATTAAAAGACTAGAGGCCACACACAAACACTCTCATTCTCAGCAGACACTCCAGGAGCTGATGCAATATCGCTCTGAGCTGCTGGAAGAATTGGGAAAACGCACTAGACGCCGCTATGTTTTGCATCAGAGAGTCTTCTATGAGCAAGGCAATAAATGCGGGAAACTATTGGCCCGAGCAGTCCATGCCTCTAGACCATCCAACACAATACATCACATTCGGACCCAAAAGGGCATACTACTATCTAAAAACAAAGATATTGCTCATTCCTTTGAACAATACTACAAAAACCTCTATAATCTACAACCCCCCAATCAAAATCCAGATCAGGGTGACCTCAGGAAGGAGGCTATCAAAAACTTTTTTTCCCAATACGGCCCTCAACCAATCTCACAAGCTCAGGCAGAAGAATTAGAACAACCTTTTTCGACAGAAGAACTACAAAACGTCCTTAAGCAGATGAAAGCAGGCAAAAGCCCGGGCCCAGACGGGTTCACACTGCAGTACTATAAATGTTTTTTTCAGACGCTAGCCCCAAAAATGTTAGCTACTTTTAATTCCCTGTCCACTTCCGCAATACCCATGGGTCGCCTGCTAGAGGCCCACGTCACAGTTATCCCGAAAGAGGGCAAGGATCCCACACAAGTACAAAGCTACAGACCTATCTCTCTCCTTAACGTAGACATTAAGATCTATGCAAAAATTCTAGCCAATAGATTGCCCCCCCTCCTACAGAACCTTATCTCTCCAGACCAGGTGGGCTTTGTTCCTGGTCGTGAGGCCAGGGACAACACCATTAGGGCATTAAATCTTCACCACTGGCTCACCACTACAGAGACACAGGGCTTTTTTTTATCATTAGATGCCGAGAAGGCGTTCGACAGAGTGGCCTGGGATTACATGCATGAGGTGCTTAGGAAGATTGGCCTTCACCCGCGTATGCTAGCACACATCTCAGCGCTGTACGCTTCCCCTAGCGCGGCAGTAAGAGTTAATGGCCACCTGTCGAACGCCTTCCCCATTAGAAACGGAACTCGCCAGGGCTGCCTTCTCTCGCCTCTGATATTTGTGCTCTCACTAGAACCCCTCCTTAACAAATTAAGAGATAATCCCGATATTAAAGGTGTTAACATTCAAGGCAAAGAGTATAAAGTTTCTGCTTTCGCGGATGATTCATTACTCTCACTGACTGCCCCAACTACCTCCATACCCAACTTGCTTAAAGACATAGAACACTTTGGATCCTTGTCATGTTTAAAAATCAATTATGCAAAATCACAAGCGCTCAACATTTCACTCACATCACGAGAGGTTGAACGCTGTCAGACATCCTTCCCCTTTCAGTGGAACCAACGAGCTATACCCTATTTAGGTATCAATATAACGACCAATCTAATGGACTTATATAGCGCCAACTTTAGCAAGGTTCTAAAAAAAGCACAACTTGACCTCAAGGAATGGGGGAAGATCAATGTCTCTTGGTTTGGCCGGGCGGCTCTTCTAAAAATGGTAACCCTGCCACGGTTCCTACACATTATCCAATGTCTTCCTATTAGCCTTCCGGCCTCTTTCTTCGCAGCATACAAGAGGATGTGCACACTGTTCCTTTGGAAGGGCTCAACGCCACGCATTAAATATACCCGTCTTACACGTCTAAAACTCAGAGGTGGTATCGGGCTCCCAGACCTACACAAATATTTTCTAGCAAGTCACCTCTCCCGGCTCGTAGATTGGAATATACACGAAGTGGGAAAGGTCTGGGTTACCTTAGAAAAATCATTCTCCCAAATCCCACTTGAATCTCTACCCTGGATCCAACCCAAACATTGGCTACAGGAAATAGTAGGGCATCCCCTCATCTCAGCCTCACTAGGAGCCTTCCAACGGTCAATTAAAACCTCGTCAATATCCTCAATCCCAGGCCCGTTAACCCCACTGAGAGGCAACCCTGATTTCTCACAAGGACTATCACCATCCTTTCTTAACCAAGCATGGCCACATGACAGAATTCTAGCATATCAGTTCTATACAGGTAAAACGCCTAGATCCTATGAGAGCCTCGTAGGCTTATCCCCCATACGTTCCTTCCCCTTTTGGACATACCGACAAATTAGACACTTCCTCTCCACCCAGGGCTCAACACAGACATGGACAAGACCCTTAACCCCATTTGAAGACTTATGTACCCGAGCTCCTCCACAGAGACACCTTATTTCCTACATATATAACGAGCTTATAGATGATGCTATTTGCCCCACGGACCCCGCACGCACGAAATGGGAAAAAGAGTTACAGATGACCTTCACAGACGAGGACTGGACAGGTATCTACGAATACGCACATAAGGGTTCCCTTAATGTAGCTATCCAAGAGAATGGATATAAAATCTTAACACGCTGGTACAGGACCCCTTCGCTACTACATAAATTCTCTCCGACAATCCCAGACACATGCTGGAGGTGTGGCAAGGCAAAAGGGACTATGTTACATATATGGTGGGAATGTGATCTTATCCAACCATATTGGAAGAAGGTACACGAGCTCATTACACACATTACGACGTACTCCCTAACATTCTCCCCGGCTCAATACCTCCTACATCACACCCACTTAACTAAAAAGGAATACTACAGATCACTGGCAATGCACTTGGTGAACGCGGCTAGACTGTGCGTCCCGACACATTGGAGATCTACGTCCACCCCCACGATTGGAGAGTGGTTCCGTAGGATCACAAGGATAGAGGAGATGGAGGGGCTGGTTCATATATCTCAGGAGAGAATCCAAAAATTCACGACCACATGGGCCTGTTGGACACACTTTAAATCGTCCCAACGATATGGCGAGTACGACCCCTGAGCTTTCTAAACTTTCCCCCTTGGGGGGTAGATGTCGGGGGGGCTGCGCCGGGGAGGGAGGGCGAGATGGAGACAGGGGCGAAGACCCGGTTCCCTTCCTCCTCCCCCCCCTCATTAACTTTCTTTTTCTCCTCCCCACCAAATCACCAACCCCCCCACTTATAGAGCCTTTAGCTCTGATCCCCCCTACCACATTGGGGTAGGGACTAGTCCCTATGTAACTTGACCCCCCTTCCCCTCCTTCCCTTTCCCCTTGTACTCCCTGCTCCCTTCTTCCCTCCCCATTTGTTTTTTTTTTTTTTTTTCCTCCTTATTCTCCTCCCCTCTTCTTTTTTTTTCTATGGTTTTTCTGGTCTCTCTCATAACCCTTACTTTTTGAGTGGTGCTACAATACTCTCCCAGAACTTACCCTGAAAAGGTTAATTGAGACAGTTTGTTAACTGACTGTTATATAACCTACTGCTTTGAATTTAATAATGGATATATCAATGTTAGCCATCTGTATCGCAGTTCTCTGTAACAATCTGTACCATGTAATACTCACTGTTCATGTTCTCTGTTTCGTGCATCGGACAATAAATATTATTATGGAAAAAAAAAAAATATTTAAATACATAATAGCAGAAACATACAGATTACACAATGGGCAATAAATACAGAGAGCATAAAATCATTTGTTGGAGATAAAACAATTTAAATCAAACTCTACATTAAGTCCTCTCGGGACACCCACTCTGGTTTCATGTATCCAGAAAGATTCTCTCTGGCTGAGCTGTCTTATAAAATTACCCCCCCCCCCTCCAGTATCTTGTGACCTTTTCTATACCCCAAAAACATAGCTGTTTGGGATCCCTGTTGTGGTGAATTCTGAAATGTTTAGACACCGAGTGGGTTTTAAGGCCGCGCTTGATGTTACTAACATGTTCAGAAATCCGGACCCCCAATGATCGAGACGTTCGTCCGACATATTGGAGACCACATATGCACTGCAGCATGTAAACCACGCCTACAGTGTCACATGTGATGAGATTTTTTATTTGATAGCTCTTGCCAGTGGAGTTTGCAGTAAAAACTTTCCTCCTTTTATTATTACATTTACAATGTCTACACGCAGGGCATCTGCCACAAGCATAAAAGCCGGACATAAAGTTAAAAATACGGTTCTCTTTAATGACCGGGGGGTCAACAACACTTGGAGCAAGCAGGTTACGCAAAGTGGGTGGGCGTCTGTATATGAATCTCGGACGTGATGGGAGTGTAGGTCCTAACACATTATCCTTTTTTAGGATGTCCCAGTGTTTTAAAAAAAAAATTTCTATTTTTTTATATTGAATGTTATAATCCAAGACTATCCCAACTTGGGAACTGTCCTGGGTCATATTTTTTGACTTATTGGATTCTGCCACTAAGGTGGTTCTATCAAGGGAACCCACTCTTAGTAGTTCATCCATAATCTGAGTTTTCATATAACCTTTTTGTATAAATTTATCTGCCATGATGTTAGCTTGTGTATGGTAGTCACTATCCAAGAAACAATTACGACGTAGGCGTATAAACTGCCCTCTGGGGATATTCATCAGCCAAGTGTTATGATGGCAGCTATCCAGAGGGATATAGCCATTTCTGTCGGTGGGTTTGCAATAATTGCATGTTCGATAAGCTCCTTCATGTTTAAAAATTTCTAAGTCGAGGAAAGCTACGCTCGAAGAGTCCGAATTCCAGGTCAAGCGTATATTCTTGGTGTTACCATTTTGTCTCGACATAAAGAGCTGGAGACTAATCAAGTCTCCTTCCCAGATCATGAACAGATCATCAATATATCTTTGGTAGCAAACCAACTGAGGTGGTCTGCTACCAAAGACAAAATCCTCTTCCCAGTGTGCCATGAATAAGTTAGCAACGCTCGGCGCAAACCGAGCGCCCATGGCAACACCGAGGATTTGCAGAAAAAATTTTCCTCCATACCAGAAAAAATTTCTGGCTAGGCAAAACTCTAATGCTTTTACAATAAATGCCCCGAGTTGAACGGGTAAGTAAGACTTATCTAGGGCCCATCGGACAGAACGTATGGCTTCAGAATGCCCGATAATGGTATAAAGTGACCCAACATCAGCCGTTACTAATATACTGTTTTCACTAAAAGGTAAATTTTCAACAATGTTGATGATGTGCTTAGTATCCTTCAAAAAAGCAGTGGTGGCAGTAACCAAAGGTTTCACAAAAAAAATCGATGTATTGACCCAAGCGTGCAGAGACCGAATCTATCCCATTCACAATAGGTCTATCCGGCGGAGCCTGGGGATCCTTGTGAATTTTGGGTAAAAAATATATAATGGGTCTTCTGCATGCACTTGGGTTCAAATATGATGCCTCTTTTTTATTCAAGATGCCACTAGTTTTACCAAAGGATACAAGTGTCTCCAACTCTTTCTTATATTGGAGAACTGGGTCTTTGCTGAGGACTTGATAAGTATTTCTGTCCGACAGCAGACGATCCATTTCTCCCTGATAATACAGTTTACTCATCACAACTAATCCGCCCCCCTTATCAGCGGGTCGAATAACCACATTTTTGTTTTTTTCCAATAGGCTAATACCTTTTTTGAGAAAAGATGGGTCACCGACCCTTCTAACTTTTAGCTCCTCTAGGTCACTAGAGACCATATTTTTAAAAACTTCTATATGTCTATGGTCATTTTTAAGGGGATTGAAAACAGATCGGTTGGCTAAATTATAATGTATTTCTCTGTTAGATATAGGTGGGACGCCAGCAGATCTTTCACCAGGTTTGGAGAGAAAATATCTTTTAATATTTAAGATTCTCACAAATTTTTGAAGGCTAATATATGTCTTAAATTTACTCAGGTTACAAGCTGGGGTGAATTTCAGACCCTTATCTAATACCCGTAGTTCATCATCCGAGAGGGCTACCCCGCTGATGTTGAAAATGCCTGTACCTAATGGGACTTTAATCTTTTTTGATTTTCGTCCAGCTCTTCTCCCTCTCTTTGTCTTAGTTTTCTGCCCTGTCTGTTCCTGGTGGGAGTAAAATCTCCTCGGTCTGGCCACTGGGATTGGGGATGTCCTAAAAAATTATTTTGATAATGTGTGTTGTCATGGGATACAGGGGTGAATCTATTTTGTAAAGGAATGGGGGTGTGTTCATATTGTTGTTCATAATGATCGTAAAACGAGTTATGATCAGAATGTGAATATTGTTCTCTATGAGGAAGAAAACCTGAGCCCCTCCCTCTAGGGGGGCGTGTTGGCCTCCAGTCATTATCCCTGCGTTCTTGGGCATACTGACTTGGTTGCTACTGATAATAAGTTCTATCTTTACCCCTTCCTGAGGTATTCCCTCTACCTCTTATATTTCTATAGGGTTTTTTGGGGATAGCTCCCTGTGGGATAGATCTCTCAACATGTGATGGTTGATACGTGAGTCTGGGAGTTTCAGGAGGTATTGCATTCAATGTTTGAGTGGTGGCGGCTTCAGGGATCTGAGCGGGGGTTTGCATTTTAGATTGCCACTTAAAGACCTCTCCTCTGGAGAAGTCACCTGAATCCCTGACAAACTTAGTTTGTTTTTTCTCCTGCGCTTCTTTATCCCACTTTAACATCTTCACTTTTAATTCTCCTGATAATCTAGAGAAATCAGGGGAATTTTGGGCTAACTCTAATCGGGTTTTTAACTCAGAAATTTGTTGATTAATTAATACCATTTTCTTCCTTTTTCTGGTCAGCAGGAATTCAATTAATTCTTGGCTTTTACTAATAAAGAACTGGTGCCATTCTGACAGAGATTCTTCATCAGTGAGACCGTCATTAGGGGGTATATCCCACCTAAGTCTTCTGGGCACCAATTTATTTTTAATGTACTCTTCAAATGACACTATATCCCACCATGCTTTGATTTGTTTTTCAAAAAGATATCCTAATTTTCTAAAATTAGTGGGAAGGTCATCAGATGTATTCATAGGTGAGGTATTAGAGAAGATCTCATTGAGTTTAACTTCTCTTAATTCAAGAAATGAAAAAAACTTCCATAGTTGCAGCTGATAGAGTGGTGTGGCAATAAAACAATAAAACAATTTAAAAGACAATCAGCGCAAACCAAAAAAGTCAAAACGAATGCAAGCTGAACACTAGAAGGATAACACCAACCTTAATGAAATACAATAAATACAGTAAGTGCAGAGCAAAAAAATAGATAATAAATACAATAAGTGCAGCGCCAAAAAAAAAAAAAAAAAAAATTTTTTTTTTATATATAATGAATAGTCCAATAATAAGTTGGCAAACAAAAAGTTCATAAACAATAAGGAGATAACCCTCTTCTGGGGATGATAATCTAAGCGCTTATCCAGGAGTTATAGAAAGTAATAAGATTGTGCTTACCAGATCATCTGCAGGTCAAGTGAATTCTTGGAGACATAGATCTTAGATTTTTTATTTTTCATTTATTTTCTCTGGGGAATACTGCCACCCTGCACTTATCAACACGGATCGCTCTGGTCTGGGAGTGAGCATACCACACATGTCAGCTATCTCTGCAGTTACCAGCATTGCATCTGACACCTGAGGAGCTCTTTATGTCTCCAAGAATTCACTTGACCTGCAGATGACAGTGAGCCCAGCAGCTTGCCACGGTCCATTCATGCTGTTTCAGACCCCCTATAACCAAGGGGTCATTCGGATCTGGTAAGCACAATCTTATTACTTTCTATAACTCCTGGATAAGTGCTTTGATTATCATCCCCAGAAGAGGGTTATCTCCTTATTGTTTATGAACTTTTTGTTTGCCAACTTATTATTGGACTATTCATTATATATAAATTTTTTTTTTTTTTTGGCGCTGCACTCATTGTATTTATTATCTATTTTTTTGCGCTGCACTTACTGTATTTATTGTATTTCATTAAGGTTGGTGTTATCCTTCTAGTGTTCAGCTTGCATTCATTTTGACTTTTTTGGTTTGCGCTGATTGTCTTTTAAATTGTTTTATTGTTTTATTGCCACACCACTTTATCAGCTGCAACTATGGAAGTTTTTTCATTTCTTGAATTAAGAGAAGTTAAACTCAATGAGATCTTCTCTAATACCTCACCTAAGAATACATCTGATGACCTTCCCACTAATTTTAGAAAATTAGGATATCTTTTTGAAAAACAAATCAAAGCATGGTGGGATATAGTGTCATTTGAAGAGTACATTAAAAATAAATTGGTGCCCAGAAGACTTAGGTGGGATATACCCCCTAATGACGGTCTGACTGATGAAGAATCTCTGTCAGAATGGCACCAGTTCTTTATTAGTAAAAGCCAAGAATTAATTGAATTCCTGCTGACCAGAAAAAGGAAGAAAATGGTATTAATTAATCAACAAATTTCTGAGTTAAAAACCCGATTAGAGTTAGCCCAAAATTCCCCTGATTTCTCTAGATTATCAGGAGAATTAAAAGTGAAGATGTTAAAGTGGGATAAAGAAGCGCAGGAGAAAAAACAAACTAAGTTTGTCAGGGATTCAGGTGACTTCTCCAGAGGAGAGGTCTTTAAGTGGCAATCTAAAATGCAAACCCCTGCTCAGATCCCTGAAGCCGCCACCACTCAAACATTGAATGCAATACCTCCTGAAACTCCCAGACTCACGTATCAACCATCACATGTTGAGAGATCTATCCCACAGGGAGCTATCCCCAAAAAACCCTATAGAAATATAAGAGGTAGAGGGAATACCTCAGGAAGGGGTAAAGATAGAACTTATTATCAGCAGCAACCAAGTCAGTATGCCCAAGAACGCAGGGATAATGACTGGAGGCCAACACGCCCCCCTAGAGGGAGGGGCTCAGGTTTTCTTCCTCATAGAGAACAATATTCACATTCTGATCATAACTCGTTTTACGATCATTATGAACAACAATATGAACACACCCCCATTCCTTTACAAAATAGATTCACCCCTTTATCCCATGACAACACACATTATCAAAATAATTTTTTAGGACATCCCCAATCCCAGTGGCCAGACCGAGGAGATTTTACTCCCACCAGGAACAGACAGGGCGGAAAACGAAGACAAAGAGAGGGAGAAGAGCTGGACGAAAATCAAAAAAGATTAAAGTCCCATTAGGTACAGGCATTTTCAACATCAGCGGGGTAGCCCTCTCGGATGATGAACTACGGGTATTAGATAAGGGTCTGAAATTCGCCCCAGCTTGTAACCTGAGTAAATTTAAGACATATATTAGCCTTCAAAAATTTGTGAGAACCTTAAATATTAAAAGATATTTTCTCTCCAAACCTGGTGAAAGATCTGCTGGCGTCCCACCTATATCTAACAGAGAAATACATTATAATTTAGCCAACCGATCTGTTTTCAATCCCCCTAAAAATGACCATAGACATATAGAAGTTTTTAAAAATATGGTCTCTAGTGACTTAGAGGAGCTAAAAGTGAGAAGGGTCGGTGACCCATCTTTTCTCAAAAAAGGTATTAGCCTATTGGAAAAAAACAAAAATGTGGTTATTCGACCCGCTGATAAGGGGGGTGGATTAGTTGTGATGAGTAAACTGTATTATCAGGGAGAAATGGATCGTCTGCTGTCGGACAGAAATACTTAGTAAGTCCTCAGCAAAGACCCAGTTCTCCAATATAAGAAAGAGTTGGAGACACTTGTATCCTTTGGTAAAACTAGTGGCATCTTGAATAAAAAAGAGGCATCATATTTGAACCCAAGTGCATGCAGAAGACCCATTATATATTTTTTACCCAAAATTCACAAGGATCCCCAGGCTCCGCCGGGTAGACCTATTGTGAATGGGATAGATTCGGTCTCTGCACGCTTGGGTCAATACATCGATTTTTTTTTCTGAAACCTTTGGTTACTGCCACCACTGCTTTTTTGAAGGATACTAAGCACATCATCAACATTGTTGAAAATTTACCTTTTAGTGAAAACAGTATATTAGTAACGGCTGATGTTGGGTCACTTTATACCATTATCGGGCATTCTGAAGCCATACGTTCTGTCCGATGGGCCCTAGATAAGTCTTACTTACCCGTTCAACTCGGGGCATTTATTGTAAAAGCATTAGAGTTTTGCCTAGCCAGAAATTTTTTCTGGTATGGAGGAAAATTTTTTCTGCAAATCCTCGGTGTTGCCATGGGCGCTCGGTTTGCGCCGAGCGTTGCTAACTTATTCATGGCACACTGGGAAGAGGATTTTGTCTTTGGTAGCAGACCACCTCAGTTGGTTTGCTACCAAAGATATATTGATGATCTGTTCATGATCTGGGAAGGAGACTTGATTAGTCTCCAGCTCTTTATGTCGAGACTAAATGGTAACACCAAGAATATACGCTTGACCTGGAATTCGGACTCTTCGAGCGTAGCTTTCCTCGACTTAGAAATTTTTAAACATGAAGGAGCTTAGCGAACACGCAATTATTGCAAACCCACCGACAGAAATGGCTATATCCCTCTGGATAGCTGCCATCATAACACTTGGCTGATGAATATCCCCAGAGGGCAGTTTATACGCCTACGTCGTAATTGTTTCTTGGATAGTGACTACCATACACAAGCTAACATCATGGCAGATAAATTTATACAAAAAGGTTATATGAAAACTCAGATTATGGATGAACTACTAAGAGTGGGTTCCCTTGATAGAACCACCTTAGTGGCAGAATCCAATAAGTCAAAAAATATGACCCAGGACAGTTCCCAAGTTGGGATAGTCTTGGATTATAACATTCAATTTAAAAAAATAGAAATTTTTTTTTTAAAACACTGGGACATCCTAAAAAAGGATAATGTGTTAGGACCTACACTCCCATCACGTCCGAGATTCATATACAGACGCCCACCCACTTTGCGTAACCTGCTTGCTCCAAGTGTTGTTGACCCCCCGGTCATTAAAGAGAACCGTATTTTTAACTTTATGTCCGGCTTTTATGCTTGTGGCAGATGCCCTGCGTGTAGACATTGTAAATGTAATAATAAAAGGAGGAAAGTTTTTACTGCAAACTCCACTGGCAAGAGCTATCAAATAAAAAATCTCATCACATGTGACACTGTAGGCGTGGTTTACATGCTGCAGTGCATATGTGGTCTCCAATATGTCGGATGAACGTCTCGATCATTGGGGGTCTGGATTTCTGAACATGTTAGTAACATCAAGCGTGGCCTTAAAACCCACTCGGTGTCTAAACATTTCAGAATTCACCACAACAGGGATCCCAAACAGCTATGTTTTTGGGGTATAGAAAAGGTCACAAGATACTGGAGGGGGGGGGGTAATTTTATAAGACAGCTCAGCCAGAGAGAATCTTTCTGGATACATGAAACCAGAGTGGGTGTCCCGAGAGGACTTAATGTGGAGTTTGATTTAAATTGTTTTATCTCCAACAAATGATTTTATGCTCTCTGTATTTATTGCCCATTGTGTAATCTGTATGTTTCTGCTATTATGTATTTAAATATTTACCTGCTAATTGGCATGTTGATACTTTTATGTTGGTTTGTTTTTTTAACTATCATGCATAAAAAAGACTTTGTATCATTTTTAGCTAGAGAATGCTGCGGGTGCCCAATAGGTCATATTAGTGTTTAAACTTTCTAGTTATACATTTGTTATATAATTTTATCACATTTTACGTTTGGTTACTGGGTAACTTTTATATCCTTATTGATAGCATGATTAGGTCTTGGGATTGCTGTTTTTATTTCCCTTATTGTGCACATTCAGGCACCAGGTTTTTATAATTTTTTTATTCAAGTTTTGACTGTTTTAAAGGTCTGGGAAGATGTCCCCATTGAGCACAGGAGAGGATTTCCGAGTGGGGACTTCCGGTCCCGACGCTCTTGACACTCCCACAATTTAAGGATAGCGGGTATATTAAGGCTCTACGGGTGACAGGTTTATTCCACCCTCGCTGACGAAGTCTTCTTGACGTAACGCCGCGTACGAGGGGGGAACTGTTTGACCGCCGTTACCCGCAGCCTTCTCTATCTGACAGCTATTTGTGAACTGTACTGCTTTACCGCACAACACTGCCGCTTAGTAGCTCATATGCACTGGCGCTGTAACAGCGTCCTTTTTATGATTTCAATAAATCTGGACATTTGTTTATATGGATCGCTCTTAGATTTTTTATTTGTCATTTATTTTCTCTGGGGAATACTGCCACCCTGCACTTATCAACACGGATCGCTCTGGTCTGGGAGTGAGCATACCACACATGTCAGCTATCTCTGCAGTTACCAGCATTGCATCTGACACCTGAGGAGCTCTTTATGTCTCCAAGAATTCACTTGACCTGCAGATGACAGTGAGCCCAGCAGCTTGCCACGGGTCCATTCATGCTGTTTCAGACCCCCTATAACCAAGGGGTCATTCGGATCTGGTAAGCACAATCTTATTACTTTCTATAACTCCTGGATAAGCGCTTAGATTATCATCCCCAGAAGAGGGTTATCTCCTTATTGTTTATGAACTTTTTGTTTGCCAACTTATTATTGGACTATTCATTATATATAAATTACTGTATTACTTACTGTATTTATTGTATTTCATTAAGGTTGGTGTTATCCTTCTAGTGTTCAGCTTGCATTCGTTTTGACTTTTTTGGTTTGCGCTGATTGTCTTTTAAATTGTTTTAACAATAGAGACCAGGTACAAAGTGGATAAAAATAAGCGCTTAATTCGATCGTGGCAAGACAGGCATATCAAATCCGACGCGTTTCGTCCACGAGGACTTCGATTGGGGTCGCGAACGAAACGCGTCGGGTTTGATATGCCTGTCTTGCCATTTTGGACATTGAATGAAAGAGATAGAACCCCTGTCAGGGTAAACACACTGACTTTTCCCATTGAAGAGATTTTTTTGTCAAATTTTATTGTAACATTTGGTACCTTTTTGGTAACCTAATGAAACAATTGAGGTCATTTTGTTATATCTGTTCAGCAGGTGCAAAAAATCTGTTGATCATGTAAGAAATTTAGAGCTATCCTATGTAAACTTCCAGTAGCTCTCTTTAGTGTCCATAGGCCCCTTTTTCACTGGGGTAGTGGGGGCGTCAGCGGTAAAATGGCAATATTTTTAGTGCAGCTTTACCGTCGTTTTAGCGGCGGTATTCAGCCGCTAGCGGTGTTTGTTTAACCCCCGCTGGCAGCCGAAAAAGGGTTAAAACCGCTCACATAGCGCCGCTACAGCAGCGGTATAGCCGCGGTATAGCCGCGCTGCCCCATTGATTTCAATGGGCAGGAGCGGTGAAGGAGCGGTGAAGGAGCGGTGAATACACCGCTCCTTCACCGCACCAAAGATACTGTTTGCAGGAGTTTTTTTCCTCTCCTGCCAGTGCATCGCTTCAGTGTGAAAGCTCTCGGGCTTTCACACTGGCAAAACAGCAGCGGCAGTTTTAGGTCGGTTTGCAGGCGCTATTTTTAGTACAATAAGGCCTGCAAACCGCCCCAGCGTGAAAGGGGCCTTAGATGTGATGGGAGTGGGGTGTTCAGTAATTTAGTAAAAAGACAGCTGGGTAAGGCTAACATCACTTAGTTCATAAAAATGCATTAGCAACTTCACACAGTACATAGGAGTTATGTGCATTTCCAACAGTTCAACAGGTAGTTTTCTGTACTTGCAAGGTCCTTAGCCACTTCAGTATTAGTCTGTAACATCTTCTAACAACTTCATTAAGAGCCCTTGCACACTGGGGCGGGGGGCGGCATCGGTGGTAAAACGCTGCTATTATTAGCGGCGTTTTACCGTCGGTCTGCGGCCGCTAGCGGGGCGGTTTTACCCACCGCTAGCGGCCGACAAAGGGTTAAATACCACCTGCAGAGGCGCATTGCCGGCGGTATAGCCGCGCCGTCCCATTGATTTCAATGGGCAGGAGCGGTAAAGGAGCGGTATACACACCGCTCCTTCACCGCTCCGAAGATGCTGCTGGCAGGACTTTTTTTACCGTCCTGCCAGCGCATCGCTCCAGTGTGCAAGCCCTCGGGGCTTTCACACTGGAATGCAAGGAGCGGCACTTTCGGGTCGGTTTGCAGGTGCTATTTTTAGCGCAATAGCAATAGCGCCTGCAAATCGCTCCAGTGTGCAAGGGCTCTAACAGTTTATTTTTAGTTATCATCACTCAAACTATCAAAGCTTGATTACTCCATCATGCAATGCTGTTTTTAAATGAATTTCATGAAATTATATTTTTAGCATATAAAGGAATATAAAAGTATATGAAAGAACCAAACATTAAAAAAACAAAAAAACATTTTCCCTTTATTGCTTTTATAAAACAAACAAAAAACAAATGCCAGAGCCATACAAAAAAGAAGAATTGTACCCAAAGCTGGTTCTAGCAAGTACTAACTCAGCAGAATCAATACAATAGAATATTAAACCACACAAAATGCATATTTGAGCTTTTGGTAGATACAAGTGGGTTTAATTATTTACAAGGTTTGAATATATTTCAGGACATTGGAGGCAAGATATTTGCTTCTGAGTTCACATATAGCTGCATTAATTGATATTTTATTGCATTTACCTAACGATGAATTACCTAATATGCATATCAACCTTTTATATGTGTTTGTTGTAGACTACTTATTTTGAAATTGTTATTAAAGCTATTAGCTTGAGATTCAAAGGTGGTTAACGTTTAAAGCATATAGCATTGAACATGCTTTACATCTGACAAATTCAAGGGATCTAAAAATAGTAAAAACTAAATCTTATAGAACAGGTTATGTTAACCACTTGAGTACCAGCCTGCAGTCCTCCTTTATTACCAGGTATATTTTCAGTTTCTAGTACTGTGATAATTTGAATGACAATTACTTGGTCATGCAACATTGTACCCAGATGTTTTTGGCACTTTTTGTTTACAAGTTTAAATCAGTATTTTTTGCTAGAAACAAATATTTAATTTCCTTTTAGCAGAGACCCTAGGGAATAAAATAACGGTCTTTTTTATGTAACACTGTATTTTGCGCAGTGTTTTCGCAAACTCAATTTTCTGGGAAAAATACATATTAATGGATAAATAAAAAAAAAAACACAATATATACCCCAATGTTTTTGTAAAATGTGAAAGATGATGTTGCGCTGAGCACATGAATACCTAACGTGTCACACTTTAAAATTGTGCAAGCTCCTGGAATGGTGACAAATTATGGTACTTAAAAAACCCTATTGATGACGCTTTAAAATATTTTACAGGTTACCTGTTTAAAGTTAGAGGAGGTAAAGCAATATAATTATTGCTCTAACATTCACAGCAATACCTCACATGTGTGGTGCAAATAACGTTTACATGCATTCGCTTCTGCGTGTGAGCACAAAGTGATTGGGAAAATTTAAATTTTTTTTCTTATTTATTTTACTTTTTTTTTTTTATTTCTCCACTGTGCCTATATTTAGTTTTTTCTTTTTTTAATCACTATTACAAGGAATGTAAAGATCCTTATGCCGCGTACACACGAGTGGACTTTATGGCAGACTTGGTCCGGCGTACTGATTTTCTCCAGACAATTCGATCGTGTGTGTGCTCCAGCAGACTTTGTTTGCTCAAAAGTTGGACAGACTTAGATTTGAAACATGTTTTAAATCTATCCGACAGACTCTTCTTTTTAGAGGACAAACTGGTCGTCTGTGTGCTAGTCCGACGAACTCAAACTGACGCATGCTCTGAAGCAATTACAAGACGGAAGCACTCGGTCTGGTAAAGCTAGCCTTTGTATTGAAGCTAACACATTCCTCTTCTGTGATCTTTTAATACAGCGGTTTTTTTTTTCTTTATAATGCGAGAGGAATGAAGTTGTTTTGGTGCTTTTTATTCACACAGATCTCCACAAATAAAGTATTAAATTAGATTTTGGACTCATCATTTTTTTTTTTTTTAGATTTAAACACTATCTATTTTACAATGTGTGCTAAATTATACAAAAAGTGTTTTTTTTTTTTTTTATTATTTTATTTTTGTAGTTTCAAGTTACCACAATAACCTTAATATTTTGTGTTGTTTTAATCAACCTTAATGAGGTTGGTGTCCCTTGTTAATTAGACATAGGGGGTTTATTTTCCAAAGGCAAATTCATTTTTAACTACAAGTGCAATTTGTAGTTGGAATTGCACAGAAAGAGCATTTTGAAGTGCCTTCGCTGTGGATCCGAGGGGCACATGCAAGGAACCACAAAAAAAATGAAAAGCTTTTTCTTGCACATGATTGTATGATCAAATCAGCAGAGCTTCCCCTCATTTCAGCTCTTCCCCTCAGATTTACAGCGACTGCACTTCCAACAAGTGCACTTGCAGTGCAATTTCTAAAGTGCACTTTTCACTAGTACTTTGCACTTGATTTTCTAAATGATTTAGCCTTTTGGAACAAACACACATAGGGGTTGATTTACTAAAGGGAAAAAGACTGTGCACTTTGCAAAGTGCAGTTGCCCTCTGCAAGAGCAGTTGCTCCAGAGCTTAGTAAATGAGCAGAAGCTCTGCTGACTTCCATCAAAACATCATGTGCAAGCAAAAATGCTGATTTTTGAATTTTCCTTGCACAGGATTGAGTACTCTTTGCAACGTCAAGCCTTACCTCATTTCCTAAGCTCTGGAGCAATTGCACTTGCAGAGGGCAACTGCCCTCTGCAAAGTGCACAGTTTATTTGCTTTTATTAAATCAACCCCATAGTCTTTTTGTCCTATACCTGCCTACTCCCAAACAAAATGTTGTTTTGGAATCAAAACACATAGTCAATAATGTAAGGTAACTAAAAAATCCATTTATTTTGGTTAACAAAAAAATAGGAAGGCAACACTGGAGACACTTTTGTGTGAAGCCTTTCTTCCCCCAGGACACACATCAAGTTTTAGGACAAGAAATTTGGTATCTTGCGACTAGGGAGCACAGTCAGACCAGACAGAAACCAGGCAATCACTTTCGAGTCTTCTGTGGAGCCTTCCCTGCACGCTTCTCTGCAGCCTTCCCTCCACGCTTCTCTGCAGCCTTCCTCGGAGGCTGTGCCTCTTGTGGTGTACTTGGGGCAGGAGGAGGAGGAGGAGGAGTGGCTTCATCTGCTAGATAGGTTGTAGCAGTAAGCTCCCCTCTCAAGCCCTTCTGATAGGCCTGAAAAATCAAACCCTCACAGAGCAGGCGTTGCCCCTTTTCCAGTTCCAGCAATCTGCTGGCTATATAGGTCCCATACGCCTCCTCTGCATTGGGTGGTGTTCTGAGGATTTGGCTGGCTTCACAAATGAGGGCTAGGGATTCCTCCTCAGTTTGGGTCATTCTTCTGGGCCTTTTGGTGAGAATGCGGAGGGGAGGCACCTGACACTCCGTGCAGCTTCTACTCAGCCCAGCCACAGCCTCCTCCTCTCTCCTACTGGGCAAGGCCTCCTCCTCTCTCCCACTAGTCAAGGCCTCCTCCTGGCTGAGGTCATCCTGTGTCAAAAAAAGGGACATAGTTGTAATTTTGTGTTACGCAATCACACACAATTTTCAGCTCATGACTTGCAAATATAATTCTCAACAAATAGTAAAGGCTATCTATTTGACCCCACCATTATTCCAGCTGATCAATAATATCTGAAGTACATAGGCATGCACACAGGGTGTGCCAGATGTGCCTGGGCACACCCTAATCACCTTGTGTGGTGCATATTCCCCCTGTTTAGACCACTGATATTTCATCCCCCAAAAAAAGTTACAAAATAAAATAATTTATTTAAAAATAAAATAAAACTAATGACACTGTCCACTGCCCTACTGACACCATCAGTATATATATACACATGCATATGTATTTGAGCTTTGGGGTGCACACCCTAATGCAAGAGGCTGCGCACACCTATGCAGAAGTATATTTGGCCACTAATGTCTAGTGATATGTCTACATATTAACATTTGTGATGAAGTAATTTTTTCTGAAGCACTTAAAAATTTGGGACGTTAACATCATTAATAACATTTACACAATCAC
Source organism: Lithobates clamitans (assembly GCA_037952925.1). Classification (NCBI taxonomy): domain Eukaryota; kingdom Metazoa; phylum Chordata; class Amphibia; order Anura; family Ranidae; genus Lithobates; species Lithobates clamitans. The sequence goes on along the minus strand of JBBGZY010000046.1, from coordinate 4,529,075 downwards.
AAATTCCACAAAAAAGGATACCTGGCTGAAGCTGGGCGCATCCACTTCATCAAGGCTAAAAAGGCCCAGTTCTTCCTGGGACTCCTCAGCTGGGGTGGAGGTGGATGGAAGGCTGGAGGGAAGGGTGGGGGGAAGGGTCAAAAGTGATTGCCTGGATTCTGTTTGGTCATCCAGAAATCGCATTTTGTGGTAGTACCACAACTTGGGTACATAAACTTGGTCAGCTGCTGCTCTGGATCTGAGCGACTCCTGGATTTTATTGTGTTCCCGCTTATACATGTTTCACAAGATACCAATTCTCTTGTCCACAAACTTGAGGTCTGCCTGGGGGACTTGAGTCTTCACAAATTCTAAAAGTGTGCCCAGTGTTGCCTTTCTTACAGCTCGATTGAAATATAGTGGGTGTTTGACCTCCCACAGGTTTTTGTTTTCCTGATATAAATCGATAAATCTGGACAAAAAATCAGCCTCTTTAAAGGGATTCATTTTTGCTGAAAGACAAGACACAAGATCAAAACTGTAATGTCAGTCAGAACTCCCAGGATTATTTTGTGAAGAATCTAGGGGACACATATACACACACACACACCCACGTTTAATCTTACCTTCGTTTCTGACGCTTGCTACTTCCACACGGACATACGTAGGCCATTGTAATAGCTTTATATACACTGCGCATGTGTCATGCTCCACCTGCGTCGCCCGCCCCTGACGTTCTTTAGTATGATTTGTCCCCGCCCCTTCACTCTTCGTTGCGCAGTGGGAGTATATCGAGAAAGATGGCGGAGAGATTAAGTGGAAGTAACGCGGAGGAAAGCCCGGAGCCACAAGCATCCACACCCAGGAGGAGATATAAGGCCACCAACATGGCTTTTGAAGAGATGGTGGAGATGGTGTCCATATTGAGAAGGGAGGACTACGATGGGAAAAAAGGACCGTACATGCGTCCAATTATGCGTAAGGACAAAATAATGTCCTCAGTTGTAACCGCTCTAGAAGCTAAATTTGCCACTAAACGGTCGAAAGAACAATTGAGGAAGCGGTGGTCTGACATCAAAAGTAGGGAGCCAGAACAATATTGGCGAATAAAGAAGCTGCTTAAAAAAAGTAAGTACTTGTTGTGTGTTCCTAGTGAGATACTTAACTTGCATGCTGATCCATATGTTTTTTGTCTATACAGCATCGTTCGTAAAGACCGTTTTTTGTAAAATACATATGATACTAAGAAAATTACGTTATTTTTTCGCCAAATACGATGTTACAGGGTTGGACATACATTTAGGTCTTGATAATTTGTCGTATTCCCACAATTTGTTGATGTGGTGTAGATGTGTTTGAAAATATAATGCTTCTTCAAAAATGATTCAGTGTAATGTAAGGACAGGACACAGCAGCTGTTTTCACATCTGGACTCAGGAGCACTAGTGTACTATGTGAGCATAAATACATTTTTGAGGGGTAATACACATAGGAGATCATTGAGGTGTCTGCATCTGTGAAACTTGCATGAAAATGTGTATTGTTTAGAATTGTTGTTCAGAGGGAATTTAGGTCCTGTCTTCTAAATTTTTGTGGACTAAAAAAGGCAATTGTCCACAACTCATAACCAAAAGTTCATATTAATTTTAAACATAAAAAATATGACTGTGTTTTAACTATACCTTTTTGTTTAATTATCATAGGGGAGAAAAGACTCAGACAACAGTCCAAGGATCCCAGGACCCCCCTAAGTCACCAGCCTGAGGCTGAAGATACCCCAATCCCCAGCCCAAGACCATGCCCACCCGACGAGCTGGAGGAAGGAGAGGTGGAGGAAGTGTGCGAGATTTCAACCCCACCAAGTGAGTGACTGACACCCCAGCTTAAGGTAATCTATTTATGCGTGCATATTTTAACCCATTTTTTGATCCACACATTTTAGGTGAGGTTCTGGTTGTGGAAGGCCAAACGGAAGAGCCATTCAGCACAGACAGTGCACAATGCCTTATTGGCCAGATAATGTTGTGGAATGGCCAAATAGATCGAATGCATGACCAAATTGACAGCACAAGGATTCGGCTGGACACCATGTAACAGGAAATGAAGAACATGATTGATGTTTTGGGCAGAATATAATAACGTTTTGCCTAAAAACATCAATCATGTTCTTCATTTCTTTGTCAAGTTTGTTTCTTCTTCCAATTTTGAAGTTTTTGCCTTTAAAAACAATATTTTTGCTGATGCACACGGTGTGTCATCATGTGCTATGTTCCATCAGGGGATATCAATGTACTTGTTTTGTGTTTGCAACCCCTTCATCCTCAAATTTTTTTGTGGTGAGAGGAACAAAGGGATTGCACACACAAAACACGTCCATTGCTCCCCCATGATGGGAGATAGCACATGTTGACTTGACCCTTTTTTAATACACAATTTTGAGCATCAGAAAAATTGAGGATTTACAAGGGTGACATCACCAGCACCGTTATTAACATGCTGAACTTATATTTTTTTGTATGTTTTTAAAAACACTGTTGTTAATTGTAATTTTGTAAACAAGGTCTATTTTTGTTTAAATATGCCTTTTAATAACCTTCAAAAAAAAAATTTTGAGTAAAAAAAAAAAAAGGTTCCAAAAAATGCACCTTTCAGGCTGGGTTCACACTGGTCCGACAAACGCTCCGACATTGGGAGCTCATGTCGCATGACGTGTGAAATGTAATGTTTCCCTATGGGAGCCGTCCTAACTGGTCCGACACAAGTCGTTCCGACTTTAGAAATGCTCCCTGTACTACTTTGGTCCGACTCTGATCCTACTTCAGCCTATTGACTATCATTGAAGTCGGATCAAAGTCGGATCGCCGTCTTGCATGATCCGACTTCGGCACGCGACTTGTGCACAGATGATCTTGAGGGGGAACTCCGCGCCAAATTTTAAGTAAAAATCCGGCATGGGTTCCCCCTCCAAGAGCATACCAGGCCCTTGGGTCTGGTATGGACCTTGAGGGGAACCCCCTACGCCGAAAAAACGGCGTGGGGGGTCCCCCCCAATCCATACCAGACCCTTATCCGAGCACGCAGCCCGGCCGGACAGGAATGGGGGTGGGGACGAGCGAGCGCCCCCCCCCTCCTGAGCCGTACCAGGCCGCATGCCCTCAACATGGGGGGTTGTTGCCTTGGGGGAGGGGGGCGCGCTGCGGCCCCCCCACCCCAAAGCACCTTGTCCCCATGTTGATGAGGACAAGGGCCTCTTCCCGACAACCCTGGCCGTTGGTTGTCGGGGTCTGCGGGCGGGGGGCTTATCGGAATCCGGGAGCCCCCTTTAATAAGGGGGCCCCCAGATCCCGGCCCCCCACCCTATGTGAATGAGTATGGGGTACATCGAACCCCTACCCATTCACCTAGGGAAAAAGTGTCAATTTAAAAAAAAAAACACTACACAGATTTGTAAAGTAATTTATTAGACAGCTCCGGGGGTCTTCTTCCGACTTCGGGGGTCTCTCCGGTTCTTCTCCGCGCTCTCTGGGTCTTCTGCCGGGCTCCTCCTCTCTCTTCTGCTCTTTTGCCGCTCTTTTGCTAAAGAGGAGGAGCCCGGTCTGCTGCCTTCTTCTCTTCGGAGGTCTCTCCAGTTCTTCTCCGCGCTCTCCGGATCTTCTGCCGGGCTCCTCCGCTCTCTTCTGCTCTTTTGCTAAAGCGGAGGAGCCTGGTCTTCAATCTTCTGCCTTCTGCCCTCTTCTCCTGATGTTGACACGACGCTCTCTGGGGCTAGAATGCTCTCTGTGCGCTCTGCTCTGACTTATATAGGCGGTGACCCCGCCCTCTTATGCCGTCACAGTCCCTGGGCATGCTGGGACTGTGACGTTTTAGGGGGCGTGGTCATCACCCGATGACCACGCCCCCTGTATGCCGTCACAGTCCCAGCATGCCCAGGGACTGTGACGGCATAAGAGGGCGGGGTCACCGCCTATATAAGTCAGAGCAGAGCGCACAGAGAGCATTCTAGCCCCAGAGAGCGTCGTGTCAACATCAGGAGAAGAGGGCAGAAGGCAGAAGATTGAAGACCAGGCTCCTCCGCTTTAGCAAAAGAGCGGCAAAAGAGCAGAAGAGAGCGGAGGAGCCCGGCAGAAGACCCAGAGAGCGCGGAGAAGAACCGGAGAGACCCCCGAAGTCGGAAGAAGACCCCCGGAGCTGTCTAATAAATTACTTTACAAATCTGTGTAGTGTTTTTTTTTTTAAATTGACACTTTTTCCCTAGGTGAATGGGTAGGGGTTCGATGTACCCCATACTCATTCACATAGGGTGGGGGGCCGGGATCTGGGGGCCCCCTTATTAAAGGGGGCTCCCGGATTCCGATAAGCCCCCCGCCCGCAGACCCCGACAACCAACGGCCAGGGTTGTCGGGAAGAGGCCCTTGTCCTCATCAACATGGGGACAAGGTGCTTTGGGGTGGGGGGGCTGCAGCGCGCCCCCCTCCCCCAAGGCAACAACCCCCCATGTTGAGGGCATGCGGCCTGGTACGGCTCAGGAGGGGGGGGGGGCGCTCGCTCGTCCCCACCCCCATTCCTGTCCGGCCGGGCTGCGTGCTCGGATAAGGGTCTGGTATGGATTGGGGGGGACCCCCCACGCCGTTTTTTCGGCGTAGGGGGTTCCCCTCAAGGTCCATACCAGACCCAAGGGCCTGGTATGCCCTTGGAGGGGGAACCCATGCCGGATTTTTACTTAAAATTTGGCGCGGAGTTCCCCCTAAAGATTCATACCAAACACAGTGCCGGGCATTGGCGGGGATCCAAGTCGGATCCCCGTTCATTGAAAGTCGGACACATGCCGGCTTCATGTCGCAGGGCAAAGTCGGATCCAAAGTAGGACGGCTGTCGTGTCGCACCAGTGTGAACCCAGCCTCAATGTGCACACAGTAAAATGTTTTAATTTTAGTGTGGTTACAGTGACAAATGGCCTTATTAACTAAAGGTAAATGCACTTGCCACTACTACAAGTGCACTAGGAGACAGACAAAACTAAATGCAAACAAGAATAAAAACAAGATATTTTATCCAAAATGTATTTTCTTTATTTTTTGTAAAAATTATAGCTCTTGTTGAATAGTAATGGCCCCCCGACCATTAAAATAATTCACATATCAGTCACGCACTTGACGTGCGGTTTGGGGGGCCAAGTCAATACGGCCAATTTCCAGGCCTGTCATTGTTTGATCAAGTACAAGTCCAGCCTCAGGCCCAACAGAGGTAATATATGTAGCTGAATGTCTTCTTAAAAAATTATGGAGTATGCAGCAAGCCAGTATGACGTGATTAATTTTATAGTCCACCAGATTTATGGCTGAGAGGAACAAACGGAACCGGCTGGCCAGAATCCCAAAGGCATTCTCCACAACCGTTCTTGCTCTGGCCAGCCGGTAATTAAATACCCTCCTCTCGGGGGTGAGTGTCCTTTGGGGGAACGGCCTCATCAAGTGCTCGCCGAGAGCAAACGGTCTGTGCAAACACCCCTCCATCAGACATCCGGCCGTTCTTCCCCACGTCCACAAACAGAAAGTCCAAATGTGCCGAGACCACCGCCATCAAAACTACACTATGGAACCCCTTGTAGTTATAGAAATAAGACACCGAATGGGGTGGTGGCACAATGCAGACATGCTTCCCTTCATTCGCCCCGACACAGTTGGGAAAGTCCCAACGGTCAGCGAACTGGGAGGCCACAGTCTGCCATTCTTGTGTACTGGAAGGAAACTGTGGAGTGAAAAAAAAAATTAAGATAAGTACTTTTAAACATAACTTGGATATCAGATTACACAAAAATATTATTGAACAACAGCAGTCGAACAATATTAATATGTGTGTTTGTAATTTTAATTCGAAAAAACATAAGGCCCACTTATAGGATTACTCACCCCCTCTGATGGCCCATTGATCAATTTAAATGTGGGGGGAGGGGTACTAATTAGGTTAATAAACACACCTGAAAGTTTCAAACATTTGAGGGGGTGAGGGAGGGGTTCTAATTAGGGTCAAAAACACACCTGACAGTTTCAAACATTTGAGGGGGTGGGGGTGGGGGAGGGGTTCTAATTAGGGTCAAAAACACACCTGACAGTTTCAAACATTTGAGGGGGTGGGGGAGGGGTTCTAATTAGGGTCAAAAACACACCTGACAGTTTCAAACATTTGAGGGGGTGGGAGAGGGGTACTAATTAGGTTAATAAACACACCTGACAGTTTCAAACATTTTAGGGGGTGGGGGAGGGTCAAACAGTACAATGGAGCTGACAATATACATTGTTCAAGGGACTAGAGGCCCATGGTGGGGAGGTTATTGAAGGTAAATATGCATGTAGGGCAAAAAATGATTAATGTAAAAAAACTGGCATGCCTGAAGATAAAGGGGACATTCACAGCATATTCCAAGCATGGTAATTAGGTAACGAGGACATTTAGACAATATATTAGCAAACATTTAATACATATCATGTAATGTTAAAGGATAAAACTTGCCTTCATATAGTCCGTCTGCTCAAAAATGGGGTCCGTCATCCGGAGATAATTCCTGAAATCCTCAGGATTATTCTCACGGATCTCACGGAGCAAAGGCATATGCGAGAATTGGTCAGGCTGGCACAACTAATTCTTCATCCATGAACTCCTCCTCGCCCTGTTTATGGACTGGACTTGGGTCAAAGTATTAACCCCAACACCAAGTTCCCACGCAGCATGAACTCGAGGAGGAGTACGTCCATGCGGCATGGCTTTAAAGAACGAGCGGACCAGTACGGCCTGCTAGGCAGGTTACGAACTGACCAACACGCACTGAAAAGCAGATACAAACCTCGCAAGCACAAACTGAACCGCAGAAAACGATCAAAATAAGCTGAAGTGTGAAAAGCGCGAATCGTCTATAACCAAACTTCTACTAACACGAGATAAACACGAGATTAGCAGAAGGGGCCCAAAGGGTGTTCTAAAGGTTTTCTATAGGGCCTAGATCTTGCTCCCATGCTATTTTAGCTGTCTGGGAAACCTTAGGCACCATATGAAGGCGGATAACATAATATAGATTGGAAATAAGTTTAGTCGGGTCTGCACCAAATATAATATCCAGGACAGGTGGGGTGTCACTGATATTGGCCATCTGTGCTCGGACCGCGTGCCTGAGTTGCAGACACTGGAATAGTAAGTTATTCGGAAGTGAAAATTCTTTCTTGAGTGTTTAAAAACTTTTGGGACCAGTCTCTGTTAGGATTTGAGACAGGTATAATATACCACATGCCGCCCATAGCTGTGGTTCAGGTACCATTCTCAACTCAGACAAACGGTCGTTAAACCATAATGGGGTGTGGGAATTGAGGTTTTTAAGAATATGCCATGCCAATTTATGCCTACCTTGGCCCCATACGAATGAATTTAGAATAGCTTCCATCTTTTTAAAGACATTAAGGGGGATGTACAGGGGGGCATGCCAAACCGCATATACAATTTTTGGTAACAATATCATTTTTATAACACTCTAATTTAAATGAACATATGTGGGCCATTTCCTGTCATAGGGATTTCTGCATGATCAATGAGGTAAGCTGAAATTCAGACAGATATAAATAATGCAGCGATGTTATCAATAACACAATAGAAAATGTACTTTATGGAAAAGTAACTAATGCAAGTACATGAATAGGACTTGCTATTAGCCACATGTAATGTCCTATACAGCAGTACTAAGCTTAGGAGAGGTAGAGACAGCACTAGTACCTATGTATGTTGCATACATGTGTGTTGACAGTGGGACAGAGCAGAAGGTTTACTCATCAATATGCTGCTCCTTAGCTGTCCATTTACAGACTTGGTGTGGGCAGAGTTGCTTAAAGCAGAACTAAACTCTCAAAAGTTATTTAGCTCCACTTTAACACTCCACCTCTCCACAAGCAGAATTGTGGAATTTTTTTAAGAACTTTTTCTTTTCTAACCAATTTTATTTTAACTTTTTAAACTTTTAGTCGCAGCTCCACTGCCATTTTGGCCTAGGCTAGAATGACATTTACCTGGTCCGGCAGTCTCCTGGGGTACTCACTTTGAGTCTCCCAGGAGCCTGAAGGATAAGCACAAGGAGTGGCTGGGGGGTGGTCCAGAGGGCATGCTGGGGTGTGGGTCAGGCATATGATAAGAGTTGGCTGCCTACACCCAGGAGAGGGATTCTAGGTGGTGTTTTGGGACCAATTGTGTGACACCTGAACACCGGATCACAGTGGGACAACACTGTGTGGGTCAGTATGTGCTTTGAAGAGCACTACATGTAAGTGAAAAAAAAACATGTTGGTGGGGAGCATTGAGTAATGTTTTAAGCTGTGTTATGGCACAGAAACATTAAAGTCACCAGGCTGACTGTACTGTTAGCAAGTCTTTGTAAAAAAGAAAAAAATTATAACAATTCAAATTAAACATATGCATATGTATGCAGTATGCATACAGTAGGCTTGCTAGTAGTTCACCCTTAACTTGTGCTTGATACATTATAATTTAATGTTTAACTTCCACTTAGTGAATGTGTTCTTTTATAAAAAATCCTGAGCAGCTTTATGTGGTTTTATACACATAAAGTACATCTCCATGTTAGCAGGACCAGTGAAACATTGATTAATATGGCAGTCCACATCTCCTGTATTAGAATGCATCCTTCTTGAGGATCAACTAAATTTTCCATCATCAATTAGTTTATCTTGCTTCTCAAAGAACAGATCCCTTGGGATGTAACTGAATTTATACATCAAATTCTGAATATTTATGAAGGCTTCTAGTGTAGTTTTGAGCAAAACATTGATCCTTGCCATGTATGCAGGGTTTGCTTTCAAGATAGCAGAGAATTAATTTCAGTGGTCTGTGTTTTAGATGAAAAACACAAATTACAGTGGTATTACCCCTTATATTATATTTCTGTGAAACTACACATAAATGAACCCTGCAGGAAAATGTATCCATGTTTAAAGAGGAAGGCTTATTGAAAAAATTACACATTGAGCCTTTGATAACCATATCAGTGTAGCCATATAGGTAAACAGTTTAATGCCCCGTACACATGGTCGGACTTTGTTCGGACATTCCGATAACAAAATCCTAGGATTTTTTCCGACGGATGTTGGCTCAAACTTGTCTTGCATACACACGGTCACACAAAGTTGTCGGAAAATCCGATCGTTTTGAACGCGGTGACGTAAACCACGTACGTCGGGACTATAAACAGGGCAGTGGCCAATAGCTTTCATCTCTTTATTTATTCTGAGCATGCGTGGCACTTTGTTCGTTGGATTTGTGTACACACGATCGGAATTTCCGACAATGGATTTTGTTGTCGGAAAATTTTATATCCTACTCTCAAACTTTGTGTGTCGGAAAATCTTAAGGAAAATGTGTGATGGAGCCTACACATGGTCGGAATTTCCGACAACAAGGTCCTATCACACATTTTCCATTGGAAAATCCGACCGTGTGTACGGGGCATTAGGATGTTTTCTGAGAAGCTTTTTCTTTTAGGGCTCACAAAGGCAGGTGGGGACCATTTTTTCCACCCCAGCCCTCCATCGAAATGCTAACATTACAGCCTGAGGGTGGTGCAGAGTTTTAAATGGCTGCAGAGTTTGAAAAGTAGCACTGTCTGTCAAACTCATTCAATAATTGAAGTGCAACGCTCAGCTTGCAGTTGCAGAATGATTTTTTACTACAAAATCACCCTTAGGATTAAAAAAAGCAGACATTCAGAAGGTAGTAGGATCGGTGTGCGCCAACTGCTTCTATACTGCCCCTGAAAGCGACCCACCGCCGATCACTTTTTTCAGAGGGTGGTATGGCCCAGTGTAAAAGAAGCCTTTTTTTTATTAATTGTGTAATACATATTTAGCAATGAGTTTAAAACTTCTAGAAGTAGTGACAATGTTTTTAGTGAATGTTTGTCTGTGCTTCTAAAGTTGAACGTATCCTAGGGATTATTGAGTTAACTCACAAATAAATTTGTTCCTAACTCAGGTAATGCTTTTATATGTGCCACTGTTTGCACTCTCATAGCCTAAATGAGCCTAAATATAATAGGATAGTACTAGGGCCAGTTTTAGACAAAACAGTGCTTTGGGCAAAAATGTGAAATTGAGGCCTGATATGCTAAAATTTTGAAGTGTCACCAAGCTGCCTCTAAAGAAAGGGATGCATAAAGGAAATATAAAAAGTGTTGTCTTTAGCATACAGTCAGGAAAGGCAAAATGTGGTTGATGTTTGTACTGCTTATGCTTAAGTATTGATAAACCTTACGGCTTGTAAATGTAAGCAGCATAAGAACTCTTCCAAAGCAGCAGTATAATACCTTATGTGTCTGTCAGTATGGAGGAGCCTTGGGTTTGGGTTCAGGTTGGGCTTGTAGCAAGCCCAACCCATTTGTAGTTCATGGACCCAGCAAATAAATGTAGATTTTTGCTTCCATAGTAACCAGCTACCAATAATTTTAAAACAATATATAATCAGCTCAATATTGGAGAAACTCAATGCAAAAAATACTGTGCAGACTAATTATCAGTGACCTTCAACAAGGTTTGTTGTGATTGCTGCTAACACCTATCAGAGTGTATCCACATGTGACTCTCAAACTAAAATCAGTATAACATAACCAGTGTGGTGCAACCAATATAAAACACAATCAATATATAATCCAAAAAAGTCCCAATTCTGTGTGAAAATTTCACGGTTGTGTGACACTAGGAAATAGTTCAAAAAATAATAATTCAAAAATTCATATAATCTAATGACTTCAGTGACCACCATATCTAACTGAAATGCCTGCTCACCTCCAAATAATGACCCCACTGCAGAGTCCCAATCGTCTGTTAGAATATCTCTCAGGATGCCACGAGGTACTCCTCTTCAGGGCATCCCTGGACCATGCTGACCTCCTCTTTGGATGTCAATCAAATGTGTGTAGCCATAAAATAACAAGAGGAAACCATAGTGCTCTCTGCTATGAATATTTATTAAAAACTACACACAGGGATTCAAAATACTCACATAGATATGTGAAATACATGCATATCATCAACTCTCCACGCTGACATACAAACAAAAAAAGTCCTGAATAACGGCACCTCACACCTGTACGCGTTACGCTCTCTGTTGAGTTTGTATGTCAGTCTGGAGATTTGATGATATGGACGCCACAATCAATGAGGGAGTGACAAAGGAGGATATTGTTTATGCCTTAGACAAACTCAAAATGCATGCAGATTTAATCTGGGAAGCAGCAATGTTTTCAATCTGATGCTTGGCTCGAGTGATGCTCCATTCAATCATGGCAAAAAGAGGGCTCTAGTTGAAGCATTGGGCTGTGGACACCTCCTTGTAGCAGGACAACGTTATTCAGCTCCTGGGGTGAAGGTGCTTAATGGTGCCTAGGGAGGAAACCAGAAATGAGTGTAGTCTGGCTAGTGAACTGCTGCCAGGCGGAGCTTTGCTGCAGCAGCCAATGAGTAAACTTGTGAACACAGTGCTGTGTGATCACAGCAATAGAAACTTGGTATTTACTAGCATATATAGGATATGTGCCCTGGGTGTGCAGCTGCGACCCCCCTACACGTGTGTAGCACCCTCTAGTGTGTGCTAGATGTAAGATTTTGTAGAGTAGGAAAATTTAGTTTGGCTCAGGGCTAAGCCTGAGCTGTAAATCTGGGTCAGCCTTCATGTTGGCCAGTGTTAATTTTAGTCCTAGGACTAAAATGGCATTTTAGTTTTAGTCCCATTTTAGTCTTCTGCAATCGTTTTAGTTTTAGTCGTATTTAGTCGACTAAATCTCCAGTACATTTTAGTCGACTAGTCTTAGGACTAAAATGGCATTTTAGTTTTAGTCTCATTTTAGTTTTTGACTAAAATGGCTTTTAGTTTTAGTCGTATTTTAGTCATCCCAATTTTTTTTAGTTTTAGTCGTATTGAGTTGACTAAATAGTATTAATTTAGTCATTTTAGTCGACTAAATTAACACTGATATCGGCGAGAGTGTTTTAATTTTTTTTATTTTTCGGGTGCGGTGTGATTGACAATAGATTTACATTGGGGGACACTGTTTTTTAATAAAGGAATTGTCAAAAACTGTCTCTGTGTTTTTATTACTTTTTGACACTTTTTGGTGAATGGGTAGGCTTACTATGTATACTCATTCACATGGGGGGCGGGATCTGGCCACGGTTGTGGGGATAAGGCATCTATCCCCATCAACATTGGCACAAGGTGCTTTGGGGTGGGGGGAACAGAGCCCCCTCTGCCCCAAAGCACCCAACCTCCCATGTTGAGGTCATGTGGTCTGGTATGGTTCAGGAGGGGGAGGGGGCATTCGCTCGTCCTCCCCCTTTCCGGACCTGCCAGGCTGCATGCCTGGATAAGGATCTTGTATGGATTTTAGGGGGCCCCATGTCGGTTTTTTTAGTTTTGGAGTGGGGTTCCCCTTAACCACTTCAGCCCCGGAAGGATTTACCCCCTTCCTGACCAGAGCACTTTTTACAATTCGGCACTGCGTCGCTTTAACTGCTAATTGCGCGGTCATGCAATGATGTACCCAAACGAAATTTGCATCCTTTTCTTCCCACAAATAGAGCTTTCTTTTGATGGTATTTGATCACCTCTGCCGTTTTTATTTTTTGCGCTATAAACGGAAAAAGACTGGAAATTTTGAAAAAAAATGATATTTTCTACTTTTTGTTATAAAAAAAATCCAATAAACTAAATTTTAGTCATACATTTAGGCCAAAATGTATTCGGCCACATGTCTTTGGTAAAAAAAATGTCAATAAGCGTATATTTATTGGTTTGCGCAAAAGTTATAGCGTCTACAAACTAGGGTACATTTTCTGGAATTTACACAGCTTTTAGTTTCTGACTGCCTATGTCATTTCTTGAGGTGCTAAAATGGCAGGGCAGTACAAAACCCCCCCAAATGACCCCATTTTGGAAAGTAGACACCCCAAGGAAATTGCTGAGAGGCATGTTGAGCCCATTGAATATTTATTTTTTGTGTCCCAAGTGATTGAATAATGACAAAAAAAAGAAAAAAAAAATTACAAAAAGTTGTCACTAAATGATATATTGCTCACACAGGCCATGGGCGTATGTGGAATTGCACCCCAAAATACATTCAGCTGCTTCTCCTGAGTACGGGGATACCACATGTGTGGCACTTTTTGGGAGCCTAGCCGCGTACGGGGCCCCGAAAACCCAGCACCACCTTCAGGATTTCTAAGGGCATACATTTTTGATTTTACTCCTCACTACCTATCACAGTTTTGAAGGCCATAAAATGCCAAGATGGCACAAACCCCCCCCAAATGACCCCATTTTGGAAAGTAGACACCCCAAGCTATTTGCTGAGATGCATGGTGAGTATTTTGCAGCTCTCATTTGTTTTTGAAAATGAAGAAAGACCAGAAAAAACATTTTTTTTTTCTTTTTTCAATTTTCAAAACTTTGTGACAAAAAGTGAGGTCTGCAAAATACTCACTATACCTCTCAGCAAATAGCTTGGGGTGTCTACTTTCCAAAATGGGGTCATTTGGGGGGGGGGGGGGTTTGTGCCACCTGGGCATTCCATGGCCTCCGAAACTGTGATAGGTAGTGAGGAGTGAAATCAAAAATTTACAGCCTTAGAAAGCCTGAAGGCGGTGCTTGGTTTTCGGGGTCCCGTGCGCTGCTAGGCTCCCAAAAAGTCCCACACATGTGGTATCCCCGTACTCAGGAGAAGCAACAGAATTTATTTTGGGGTGTAATTTCACATATTCCCATGGCATGTTTGAGCAATATAACATTTAGTGACAACTTTATGCAAAAAAAAAAAAAAAAAAAAAAATTTGTCTCTTTCTCGCAACTTGTGTCACAATATAAAATATTCCATGGACTCGACATGCCTCTCAGCAAATAGCTTGGGGTGTCTACTTTCCAAAATGGGGTCATTTGGGGGGGGTTTGAACTGTCCTGGCATTTTATGCACAACATTTAGAAGCTTATGTCACACATCACCCACTCTTCTAACCACTTGAAGACAAAGCCCTTTCTGACACTTTTTGATTACATGAAAAAATTATTTTTTTTTGCAAGAAAATTACTTTGAACCCCCAAACATTATATATTATTTTAAAGCAAATGCCCTACAGATTAAAATGGTGGGTGTTTCTTTTTTTTTTTTCACATAGTATTTGCGCAGCGATTTTCAAACCCACTTTTTGGAGAAAAAACACACTTTTTTAAATTTTAATGCACTAAAACACACTATATTGCCCAAATGTTTGATGAAATAAAAAAGATGATCTTAGGCCGAGTACATGGATACCAAACATGACATGCTTTAAAATTGCGCACAAACGTGCAGTGGCAACAAAATTAATACATTTTTAAAAGCCTTTAAAAGCCTTTACAGGTTACCACTTTAGATTTACAGAGGAGGTCTACTGGAAAAATTACTGCCCTCGATCTGACCTTCGCGGTGATACCTCACATGCATGGTGCAATTGCTGTTTACGTTTGACGCCAGACCGCCGCTTGCGTTCGCCTTAGCGCGAGAGCAGGGGGGACAGGGGTGCTTTTTATTTATTTATTTTTTTTCTTTATTTTTTTTGCTTTTTTATCTTATTTTTAAACTGTTCCTTTCATTTTTTTTTTTTTAAATCATTTTTATTGTTATCTCAGGGAATGTAAATATCCCCTATGATAGCAATAGGTAGTGACAGGTACTCTTTTTTGAAAAAATTGGGGTCTATTAGACCCTAGATCTCTCCTCTGCCCTCAAAGCATCTGACCACACCAAGATCGGTGTGATAAAATGCTTCCCCAATTTCCCAATGGCGCTATTTACATCCGGCGAAATCTAAGTCATAAAATGCTCGTAGCTTCCGGTTTCTTAGGCCATAGAGATGTTTGGAGCCACTCTGGTCTCTGATCAGCTCTATGGTCAGCTGGCTGAATCACCGGCTGCATTCTCAGGTTCCCTGTTGAGACAGGAGAGCCAGAGAAAAACACGGAAGACGGTGGGGGGGGGCATTCCCTCCCACTGTTTGTAAAAGCAGTCTAGAGGCTAATTAGCCACTAGGATTGCTTTTACATGAAAGCTGGCCGCTGGCTAAAAAGAATGATACCAAGATGATACCTAAACCTGCAGGCATCATTCTGGTATAACCACTCAAAGTC
The DNA here is from genome assembly GCA_037952925.1 of Lithobates clamitans. NCBI lineage: Eukaryota > Metazoa > Chordata > Amphibia > Anura > Ranidae > Lithobates > Lithobates clamitans. The sequence continues at coordinate 4,513,892 of JBBGZY010000046.1, read as the reverse complement.
GTGAATGGCGTACCTGAAGACAAAAAAATGGTTAACAATAAAGCACAGTAAACTGTAAGGTATAAAAAATTGCATACCTGAAAAGCAAACATGATAAAACATAATAACAATAAAACATTGCAGAATAGAATACAGTAAAAAAGAGCAGAACAATAGAGAGAGAATAGAGAGAGAGAGAACAATAAAACGACAACTATTTTTTTTTATTTTTGTTTGTGTTTTGTTTTTTTTTTTACACTTTTTTTTTGTAACTGTAACTTTTATAACTGTAACCGGTTCCAGGTTCGAGTCTCTCAAAATGCGATGGCATCTTGGGAGACCCTGTGAAAGTGTGCCTAGTCTGTGCAATGCTGTACCCCACGCTAATACTCAACTAGTGAATGGTAGCGTTCAAAACATTCACCAGTGCAAAGACCAGGATTGTCAGGACAGGAGGGACAATAATAGTGGGCGTCACGTCTATATCCGCGCTTGCTGCAGACACAACATCTTTTTTGGGGGGGTTCGTTGGGTAGGGGTACTCGGGAGGATATATAAATGCCTCTCATGCAGCCGACTGCATTTGGTTGGGGATGTGAATGGGGGAAGTACGGGCGCTGCAGAAGCGGTGGGTTCCCAATTAGGATTGGCGAATGCAGCAGGAAGGGCACTATGGGCACGACGGGCCTGTGTTTGTCTTTTTGGTGGCAGCGGGACACTACTTGTGCTTGCCACCTCACCAGCTTGAACTGCACTTATGGGACTCGCCACGTCACCAAGTGTTACTGCAGTGCTGGTTTGACTACGACCGGGGTGTACTACGCCGCTGGTGCTTGCCAGTTCACCAAAACGCTACAAAAAAAAGTGTCAGTGATCGATCGATACTGCACTTGGGTGGGCTGGACTGGGCTGGGCCGGGCGGAGGGGCAAAACGCAGGTGCTAGCAGGTATCTGGGCTGATCCCGCTAACACTGCGTTTTTGGGAACCCTAAACTGCTGGGGACGCTAGTATAGATCCGATCGGATCAGATATTGATGCGTTCAGATACTATACCACTAAGGTAGGTGTACGGTGCGTGTACGGTGCGTGCGTGGGTGTTCGCGGTACTGGCGCTAATCTGACGCTGCCTAGGGCGACGCATATCACCGCCGGGCGATCAGGGGGCTAAACCTTTATTCGGTAATAAACGGCGGGTGCCCTGACACTATAAAAAATAAACGAACTAACCAGCGTCACCCGTAACGGTTATACGGTGATCAGTGGTGAAAGGGTTAACTAGGGGCCATCAAGGGGTTAAAACATTTATTAGATAGTATATGGGGGTCCCTGTCGCTATAAAACACTGACGGCTAACCTAAATATTTACGTCCCTAACTAGCGTCACCAGCGACACTAATACAGCGATCAGAAAAATGATCGCTTAGCGACACTGGTGAGGGGGGGTGATCAAGGGGTTAAAACTTTATTAGGGGGGTAAGGGGGGTACCCTAGACCTACAGGGGGCTAAACCTTTATTCGGTAATAAACGCAGGTCTAGGGGGGTACCCTAGACCTACAGGGGGGTAATACTAACTGTCCTACCACTGCTAACTGTCACAAACTGACACTATGCAGTAATCAGGAAAAAAAAAAAAAAAAAAACCTGCTCGGTGTCAGTTTGTGACAGGGGGGGGGGTGATTGGGGGGGGATCGGGGGGCGATCGGGGGGGGATCGGGGGTGTAATGTATGCCTGGCATGTTCTACTGTGTGTGTGTGTGTGTATGTTTTGTGCACTTACATGTCATCTCTCCTCGGCGCTGGAACGGAAACTGCCAGACCGAGGAGAGATGACATCACATCCTCTGCCTCTGTGTACTATACAGAGGCAGGGGATGTTTCTCATTGGCTGGGAGCGATCGCGAGGGGGGGGCCACGATCGGATGGCCTCCCCCTCGTCTGTCATCGCTCCCAACCAAATGCCGACCGCAGCTGGCACCGGGGGGGGTCCGATCGGACCCCCCACCCGCGGGAAGGCAATCACGTTTCAGGTACGTGATTTTGCCTGCCCGTGCCGCTCTGCTCACGTATATAGGCGTGAGGTGGTCGGCAAGTGGTTAAATTCCATGCCAGACCCTAAGGGCCTGGTATGGACTGGGAGGAGACCCCACAATGTTTTTTTCTTCATTTTTTTCAATAGCAGGGTGCCGGAAATTGCAACCGTGAGTCATTTTAATTAAATGTGATTTGACATGTTTTTTTTTTTCTTTAGAAATTTCATTTTTGCTGCAGCATGTTCTATATGTGCTACATATGTGCCAATTTACAGGCAGACTAAGGGGACCCCCCACACACTGTATTTAAATGAATTTTTCATTTTTATTGTTGCACTTTAAGCATCATTACAATCACTGCTCCTGAAAAAACTATTGCATTTAAAAAAAATTTGCATTGATACATGTCCCCCAGGGCAGTACCCAAACCTCCATACCCATTTTATGGCCAATTACTTGCATATGAGCCTTCAAAATGGGAAATTTAAATTTTTTCCTGTTCGGCCCCCATAGACTTCAATGGGGGTCGCCGTTGGGGTTAGAACTTTTGGGTGTTCGGCCCATCTCTACAAGCAAGTAAAGTGCAGGAGGATTATCAAGGACTGTAAATAGAGTGTGCATAGGAAGATGTCCCTGAAGATATTGCCAAAGTTTTACTGCTGAAATCCCATAACCTCCCATCCCGATCCAAGCTATTAACCCTCAATTAACCAGTCACGACTGTTCTCTGTCTCTGGAGTGACTGTGAAAATTTGGTGTGCCTGGCTGTGCAGGGTGGGGGATCTCAGTTCATCCGCGGGTCCTTAGGGGGTGCGCTACACATAAAAAAACTGAGCTCAGGGTATAAGTCCCTTCTACCCTCTGTCCTGACACTGCCTGAAGCATGAGACCAGAGCAGCAGTGATGCAAAATAAAGCCAATGAATTGCTTTGCTTTTGGAAGAGGAATTCAGGTTGTTACCTCTGAGGGTAAGCTTTGTGGCCAAGTAAAACCTTTCAATGTAATTGACTGCTTATATTGGAGTTCATGAAATGTCTTATGCTTGAGCTGAACCACACCAATATAATAAATATATATATATATATATATATATATATATATATATATATATATATATATATATATATATATATATATATAGTTTCAAATATAGTCTGCAATTAATGTATTTAGATTGGAATTTGGAATCATTTAGTAATGTTATCTGCCACTGATTTCACATTGTTGATTTAATTTGTGATGTTAATATATTACAATAATTATAGCTAGTGAGTGGATGTGTTTTCACTGCATGCATTTTCCGTCCCTTTTTTTTTTTTTTTTTTTTTAAGGAACACGTAATTTACAAACTTCAGGAAATCTCATCAGTGTTGATTACTTTTAATTAACAGTTTGATAATTCAATGTACAAAATAAATGCTAGTACATGCAACTCTATCTTGGTGATTTATAGAGCTTCACATTCTAATTAATCCGTTACTTCAATTTTTCCTTTTAAATTTATAGAGAGAATAGTTAAACTATTTTATAAGTCTAAACTTTTTTTTTCACAAAAGTAGTTTGTCTTAAGCTAGCCATAAATGGTAGTTTTTTTGTTCAGCAAACTGGCTGAATTAAAAATAAACTGAACAGATTTTCCCGTTCATACATTTGAGGTAGATGGGAGTTCCTCCCTGATGTGTCATTGTATTCTGACATGGGACTCCTCCACTACCACAATACACTGATCAGCACTACAGCCAATTTGCTGTGCTGATCAAGCAAAAATATACCAAAAAGCCCACTCATGATAAGTTGATTGATCAATTGACTTCTCATGAATGAGAACAGCCATACATGGATTGAAATTTAGTAGATCCCTGCTGAACTGACCAAATTTTGATTTACGTATGGTCAACTCAAAGGTGTTGTAAACCCTTCTTTTTTTTTTTTTAATTAACAAACATGTCATAGTTACCTCCACTGTGCAGTTTGTTTTGCACAGAGTGATCCCAATCCACTTCTTCTGGGGTCCCCCGGCATAGGATGCAGTAAGGTAGAAAAGCACGAGGGTTTAAAACTTTAAACTCTAAAACCCTTTAAACTTTAACTTTACACTCTTTAAGTCTCTGAAGCTGTGCAAAGTGTCAGGTTTCAGTTATGGATCGGCAACTTAGGGTTCCCCAGTGCGTGAAGTCCAAGCCTCAGCCTGCTTCTTTACCAGGGCCCTTGATGGTGGGGATGGACTTTCATCAAGCTGGAACCATGGCCCCCAGGTCACGGGTGAGGTCAGGACGGGCAGCAAGCAAGCACAAACAGTTGACAAAGTCAGGGAGGTACAGGGTTAGACACTGAATACACATAATACTAGGGAAACAGGAGCTCAGAGAACTAGAAAGAATACAGGCTGCACTGAGCATGTCTTTTATAGGGAAACAAACTGGGAGGAGGGCCAGGAAATAAAAAAACAAAAAATAGTAGGTGTTGGGTATACAGTCTTAGGATACAATGTAGTATAACAATCTGGTATGAGTCGACCAGGAGCAAGACTTGTGGATTAGACAAGGCGTAGTTAGGTGGAGGATCTCTTTTTCAATTTCACCTCCCCCTCCCCCCCGCCAGGCCGCCAAGGGTAGGGGGTAGCCAGAGGGCTTAAACTGGGTCTTTGTATTACACATTGTATAACCTGAGATGGCCTAATTCGCGACAGCAGGATAGGTGTAAAGAGAGGGGGAAAGGTGGGCATGTTATCGGTTGCGGTCGAATTCAGGGCATTCGACCTCGAGGGTAAGAAAAGGATATAGCCCTACTGTGGGTGAAAAAAGGGAGAATGGGGAAGATGTAGAGAAAGTAAGAGTGAAAGGGGGGAAAAGAGGGCAGAAGAGGTAGCCAGGAAGGGGGAATGAGGATGGACTTAGTTGTGAAGAGAAGGGAGAGGGAGGGTAGGTATAAAATTAGTTAAGGGAGGGGTGTAGAAAATGAGAACGTGTTGGTAGATCGTTCTTGTGTGGTTCCGTCAACCACCTCCCCCGATTCGTCTAGTAGCCCAAGGAGGCTTAATACTACGTATGCAAGTCTAATCTATGTAGCGTGTTGGCAGAAAGGGTCTGATGTTGTGAAGTGATTCCAACATGCCCAGGTGGTTGACAATTTATGTATTCTATCTTGGGAGTTATGGATCAATTCTTCCATGTTTTTTATGTTTGAGATTCTGGACAACCATTCCCTAATTGTTGGAGCGTTTTTAGAACGCCAATGCATCTGTATGCAGAGCTTAGCTGCATTTACCATGTGCATGGCTAGGGATTTGTAATAGCTTTTTTTCGATAAAGATGTGTAATGAAGGAGAAACTGAGCAGGGGAGTAATCTAGGGTATATGTGGTGATATGGGATATGAGACTGTGGACCTCTTTCCAGAAAGGTTGTATTTTCTCGCATTCCCACCAAATGTGGAGCATGGTTCCAACTGACCTTCTCACATCTCCAACATATGTTAGGGATTGTAGGAGAAAATTTATGGAGGTGGGATGGGGTCCTATACCATCTGGTCGTCACTTTGTAACAGTTTTCTTGAACAGCCACATTCATTGATCCTTTGTGGCCGTATTCATATACGGTGTTCCATTCCTCCTTGGTCAAAGATAGTTGTAGGTCTCTGTTCCATGCTATTTGTGAGGGATGTGGTTTGTGTTTGGTCTCTTCAGAAAGGAGGCTGTATAAGAGAGAAATAAGGTGTCTCTGTGGTGTTTTGCGGTGGCAAAAGTCTTCGAAGGGCATGAGTTGTCTCGTCCAATTAGTTTGGTGTGTGTGAGTCAAGAGAAAGTGCTGTATTTACCTGTATGTCCAGAAGGGGAAAGTGGTGGTCTTAGAAATGGCTTTAGCCCTCTCTAGAGGGACAAGCGTCCCGCCCGAGAAAAATTGAGAGGCTAAAACATCTTCAAAGGGCCATTCCTGGCGGAGAAAATGTTGGGAGTCACCTGGAGGAAAAGTAGGGTTACCTCTTAGAGTAGTTAGGGGTCCCGGGATAGGTGCGAGTGTCCCAGAATGTGAAGCTTTTTTGAAAGCTAAGAGGGAGGGGTAGATAAGTGGGTGTGAGGAAATGTTTGGAGGCCAGTGTTTGGAGGGTATCCAGGGGAGCAGGTAAAGAGGGTTGACTGTGAAGGACTTTTCGAGATCTATCCATTTTTTTGTATGTGCGTGTATGTTCCAATCAGCTATTCTGGTGGGATGGCATGCCATATAGTACTTACATACAGTAGGTCTGGTAGGCCAATGCCTCCTTTGGTTTTATGGAGTGTGAGGCGGGTATATTTAATACGCGGTGGAGAGTTTTTCCATAAGAAGGTGGAGCAGGCTTTCTGATCGCTCGCAAAGAATTTTGGTGGTAGGAGAATCGGTACAGATTGAATTAGGTATAGAATGCGAGGGAGAATTATCATTTTAATTAGTGCTGAATGACCAAACCAGGAAATGTTCAGTCCCATCCAGTCTCTCAGGTGTTTTTGAGCTGTGAGTAAGGCAGTATGGAAATTTTTCATGTAAAGATCCGAGAGACAGAATGGGATCTGAATTCCAAGGTATGTGATCACCTCCTTTTCCCACTTAAAGGAGTCTTGACAATGGATTACTTCTTGCGGAGGGAGGGATACATTTAGGGCATGAGATTTTGCGTGATTAATTTTGAGATTGAACTGTATACCGAAGGTTTCAATATCTTTAAGGAGGTTGGGAAGCGAGGTTCGGGGGGAAGTCAGAGAAAGTAAGACGTCATCCGCGAAAGCTGCGACTTTGTACTCCCTTCCTTTTACATTCACTCCCCATATGTTAGGATTCTTTTGTATCCTATTAAGGAAGGGTTAATATATATATATATATTAGCGGGGATAGGGGGCAGCCCCTTACGTGTGCCATTGGAGATGGAGAAAACGTTCATCAAGTGGCCGTTGACCCTTATGGCCGCAGTGGGACCAGAATACAGGGACATTATATGTGCTAGCATGCGAGTCTCCAGGCCCAGGGCCATGAGTACCTCATGCATGTAATCCCAGGCCACCCTGTCGAACGCCTTCTCCGCGTCCAGGGAAAGAAAAAAGCCTTGAGATTTTGAGGATGTCTGCCAATGATGAATGTTTAAGGTGCGTATGGTGTTATCCCTGGCCTCCCTGCCAGGGACAAACCCCACTTGGTCTGTGAAAATAATGCCAGGTACTAGAGGAAGCAACCTGTTAGCTAACATCTTTGCATAGAGCTTGATGTCCACATTTAGGAGGGAGATAGGTCTATAGCTGGCTACTTGGGCCCCAAATTTAAGGGCCATTGCAGATGTAAAGGAGGACTCTTGCTGTAAAAGGGGACTCTGATGTGAAAGGGTGGCTTTTAATGTAGGGGTCTTCTGATGTAAAGGGGAACTACTGGTGTGAAGGAGGGGACTTTAATGTGAAGGGGGCACCTGATGTGAAGGGGATATTCTGATATAAAGGGTGACTATGTATACCTCAGCCTGTAACTGTATCTAAATGTATACATGGTGTAGGTTTATGTCAGCGGGCCTCTCACTCATAGCACAGAAATTAAGGAGTATTTTGTGGGTATAAGGACTGCGGACTGTGTACAGTATATACCACTGTAAAGCCATAATAAACCCAAAATCAAAAATGTAATATATTTCAGCTTAGTAATCATTAGATGTGGTGGCTGCATTTGTTTGTTTGTTTTTTTGTTTTTTTTTAATTTTCACCTGGTGATCTGGTCAGTAACACACCTCCTGTATTAGTGAGACACAACTCTGGATGAAACAGCAATGGGGGCACCTTTGAACAGCAACATTGTCAGTCTGGAAGGAAGGGAGTGTTAGATGGACTAGAAGATTTAAATACACTAACACTTTATAAGCAATTGCAGCAAACATATTTTTTCTTTCAGGATAAAGGTCTTACATAAATAAAAAAAAGCTGATCATTGTAAGCACCCCTGTCAATGGTAAATGGTTTGTCTCAACTCTCTAATGGCTACATCTGCAGGACAGCTTGTTCTTTTGAAAAACAAAAAAACATACTGGCTGGATCACCAGGTGAAAATAGAAGAAAGCCTAAAAAAGAAAGAAAAAGAAAACGAATGCAGCCATCACATCTAAGAATTTGTAAGCTGAAATATAATAAATGTTTGCTTGTGGGTTTAATACAGCTTTAGATTCTATTTAACCATGTTCTTTTAAGCCACCTCAAAATTCAACGCATTTAAGCCACGCCCATTATTGTCGCGATGCGCTCCGCATGTCTTTTCCATCCCTAGGTGTCCCTCATTCTTAAGTTCTAAAGTTGGGAGGTATGCACAAGGAAGAAAGATACCAAGGCAAGCATATGAGGGCTTGCCGGGTATTTATAGGACTGACTATAATTGACTTCAAGTCACACCTGAGCGCAGAGGGTGCTGTTTGCTCCACACTGCTGGAGTGCACCCGCTGGAGGACACCGGTACTACGGCCCAAGGATGCAACAGTGCCACCAGCAGGAGAGACCTCTTACTGCAGGTCCCAGGTGTTGGAAGACACCCGCTGGTGGACACTGGTACTGCGATCCAAGAGGCCGATAGCGCCACCAATGGGTAAACCCTCTCATGACAGTACCCCCCCTAAAGGAGCGGCCTCCGGACGCTCCAACAAGGTGCAATTGTCCAAAGTTCATGGCCTCCAACCGAACAGATGAGGGCACATCAGGCTGGGCATCGGGTACATCAAACTGGACAGTGGGTACATCAGAGAAGACAGCGGGCACATCTGAGCAGACAGCGGGCACATCCGAGATGACAGTGGTCACATCTGAGATGACAGCGGGCACATCCGAGATGACAGCGGGCAGGAATACACCAAGCTGGGCAGCGGGCAAGTCGAGATGGCAGCGGGCGCATCAGGCTGGGCAGCAGGCACCGGCACTTCAAGCTGGGCAGCAGGCACATCAGGCTGGGCAGCGGGCACAGGCACTTCGAGCTTGGCAGCAGGCACTTTGAGCTGGGCAGCAGGCACATCAGGCTGGGCAGCGGGCATGGGCACTTCGAGCTGGGCAGCAGGCACATCAGGCTGGGCAGCAGGCATGGGCACTTCGAGCTGGGCAGCAGGCACATCAGGCTGGGCAGCAGGCATGGGCACTTCGAGCTGGGCAGCAGGCGCATCAGGCTGGGCAGCGGGCATGGGCATTTCGAGCTGGGCAGCAGGCACATCAGGCTGGGCAGCAGGCATGGGCACTTCGAGCTGGGCAGCAGGCACGTCAGTCTGGGAAGCTGGCACGTCAGTCTGGGAAGCTGGCACTGAGACATCAGGCTGGAAGGCAGGCACTGGGACAATAGACTGGGAAGCTGGCACATCAGACTGGGAAGCTGGCACATAACACTGGGAAGCTGGCTTTGAGACATCAGGCTGGAGGGCAGGTACTGAGACAACAGACTGGGGAACTGGCACATCACACTGGAAGGCAGGCACATCACACTGGAAGGCAGGCATCAAGGCATCAGGCTGGAAGGCAAGCTTCGAGACATCAGGCTGGGAAGCTGGCACATCAAACTGGGAAGCTGGCACATCAGACTGGGAAGCTGGCACATCAGTCTGGGAAGCTGGCACATCAGTCTGGGAAGTTGGCACATCAGTCTGGGAAGCTGGCACATCAGACTGAAAGGCAGGCACATCAGGCTGGTAGGCAGGCATCGAGACATCAGGCTGGGAAGCTGGCACATGAGACTGGGAAGCTGGCACATCAGACTGGGAAGCTGGCACATCAGATTGGGAAGCTGGCACATCAGACTGGTAGGTAGGCATCAAGACATCAAGCTGGAAGGCAAGCTTCAAGACATCAGGCTGGGAGGCTGGCACATCAAACTGGGAAGCTGGCACGTCAAACTGGGAAGCTGGCACGTCAAACTGGGAAGCTGGCACATCAGACTGGGAAGCTGGAACATCAGGCTGATAGGCAGGCATCAAGACATCAGGCTGGGAGGCTGGCACATCAAACTGGGAGGCTGGCACATCAAACTGGGAAGCTGGCACGTCAAACTGGGAAGCTGGCACGTCAAACTGGGAAGCCGGCACATCAGACTGGGAAGCTGGCACATCAAACGGGAAGCTGGCACATCAGGCTGGGAAGCTGGCACATCAGGCTGGGAAGCTGGCACATCAGGCTGGTAGGCAGGCATCGAGACATCAAGCTGGGAAGCTGGCACATCAGACTGGAAGGTAGGCATCGAGACATCCGGCTGGAAGGCAGGCATCGGGACATCCGGCTGGAAGGCAGGCATCGGGACATCCGGCTGGAAGGCAGACATCGGGACATCTGGCTGGAAGGCAGGCATCGGGACATCCGGCTGGAAGGCAGGCATCGGGACATCCGGCTGGAAGGCAGGCATCGGGACATCCGGCTGGAAGGCAGGCATCGGGACATCTGGTTGGAAGGCAGGCATCGGAACATCTGGCTGGAAGGCAGGCATCGGGACATCCGGCTGGAAGGCAGGCATCGGAACATCCGGCTGGAAGGCAGGCATCGGGACATCCGGCTGGAAGGCAGGCATCGGGACATCCGGCTGGAAGGCAGGCATCGGGACATCCGGCTGGAAGGCAGGCATCGGGACATCCGGCTGGAAGGCAGGCACATCAGACTGGATAGCAGGTGCATCAGACTGGAAAGCAGGCACCGAGACTTCAGGCTGGAAGGCAGACATCAGGACAGACTGGACAGCGGGCACATCAGACTGTGAGGCAAAGACATCAAGCTGGGAGGCAGGCGCCGAGACATCAGGCTGAAAGGCAGGCATCAGGACATAAGACTGAAAAGCAGGCGCATTAGACTGGAGAGCGGGTGCATCAGACTGGAAGGTGGGCACATCAGACTGGAAGGTGGGCACAACAGACTGGAAGGCAGAGACATCAAGCTGGAAGGCAGAGACATCCGGCTGGAAGGCAGGCATCGGGACGTCAGACTGGGAGGCAGGCACATCAGACTGGGAAGTGGGAGCAGGTTGGGTTACTGGCAGGATTGTGTGAGTGGGGAAGAACTTCCGTTTCTTCTTTGGCTTAACTGCTGGAGATCTGTAGGTGGCTGTAGGACTGTAGACAGGAGGTGAGGCATACTGAAAGGAAGGGCTGGGATATGGCAAGGAAGGGGGAACAGCGGCCAGAGGGAGTTCTTGTGGGGAAGTTGCAGGTATTAGAGAAGAGGCAGGTGGGTTAAAGGCAGGATAGGTGCAGGAAGTAGAAACAGGGCATTGATACTTGGTGGGGAGCAGGGTATATTGGACTGCAGCTGAGGTTGCCAGGGGTGATGGGTGAAAGGACATCTGAGCAGGCAGGTATTTAGTAGCAGGTCTGGTTTGTGGAGAGCTGACAGAAGCTGGGCATAACAGGTCTAACCATACCTGAAGTACAGGTAGCACAAAAGTGGCCTCACATTCCCTCTGTCTGACCAGCGACTGCACTTCATCTATACAATCCTTCAACAACTGTTTGGGACAAACCGAATAATGCTCAAAAAAGGATGCAGAGTCATCCTCCAACAGCCATACTAAGGACGCAACCTGGTTAATGCTGAAGGGGGGAGAAAAATCATCATGGCCCTTTGGGATACAAGGCAGAGACAGCTCTGTACACATTCCAATCAAAGGCTGAACATCCTCAAACCGTATACTGCCCTGATCGACCACAGAGTGAGCTAAACGGATAATCTCCAGCAGCTGATCACTGGACCACCCTTCCAATGTCTGGCGGAGATATTCAGAACTCTCTGTTGCCAGCAGAGCATAATAAGCAATTATATCTGAATTAATCCCAGTAATGTGCAACAGAACCGAGATGGTTCCCCTGTGAAGCCACTTCTGGTCAGAGATGGCCTTGGTATACTGTCATGAACAGGTGTGACCAGATTGTGTGGACTGCAAAGAGGAAACCAAAACGCATGTAAAGTGAAATAAAAATAATGTTTATTTAAGATAAGTAATATAAATAAACAAACACCCCAAATACAAATAGTGCTCAACCGACCAACAGAAACCCACAGACAACAGATAATATATACAGCAAGGGGCAATACTGGAATCACAGATGTCAGCCAGGCCAGGGTCATACACAGCAGGTCAGCAGGAACAAGGGATATACCAGAAACATAAACGTTTATCCAAGCCAAGGTCATACACAGGAGATAAGCAACTGAACAGGGGCAGGTTAGGAGAGGGAGATAATGGATGGGATAGGATGCAGGCTCAGGTTCAGATACAGATACAGGTTTACGGGATACGGGATAACAGGTCAGGGCACAAGGAAGAAAGATACCAAGGCAAGCATATGAGGGCTTGCTGGGTATTTATAGGACTGACTATAATTGACTTCAAGTCACACCTGAGCGCAGAGGGTGCTGTTTGCTCCACACTGCTGGAGTGCACCCGCTGGTGGACACCGGTACTACGGCCCAAGGATGCAACAGTGCCACCAGCAGGAGAGACCTCTTACTGCATGTCCCAGGTGTTGGAAGACACCCGCTGGTGGACACTGGTACTGCGATCCAAGAGGCCTATAGCGCCACCAATGGGTAAACCCTCTCATGACAGGAGGTTTCAGGAAAGGAGAGCGTTATAGTAATCGGGTGTTGATCGGAGAGAAACATAGGTTCTATAGTGGATTGTTGTGGGCAGGATAGGTCTGTTTGGGAAAGGAACAAATAGTCAATCCTGGAATATTTCTGGTGGGGGGCCGAAAAGAAGGTTTAGTCTTTGGCAGAGGGGGATAAGGTTCGCCAGGCATCATGTAAGGTAAGTTTCTGGAGTTCCATTTTAATTTGGCGGAGAGCTTTATAGGGTAAATTAGATGTGCCCGAGGAAGAATCGAGGACCGGGTTCAAGGGGACATTAAAATCCCCTCCAAGAAGTACCATTCCCTGCTGGAAAGACGATAGAAGTTCACAGGTCTTCCTAAAGAAAGTAACGTGATGTTCGTTGGGACAGTAGATATTGGCCAGTGTTATTGGTTTTGAGGCGTACATGCCTTTAAAAAAGATGAACCTACCGTCGGGGTCGACAAGAGAGTCAAGAAGGTGAAAGTCTGCGTGTTTAGATACTAGGATAGAGACCCCTTTAGTCTTGGATACCGGGTTAATGGCGTGAAAAGCAGATTGGTACATATGATTGGATAGTTTAGGAATAGAATCCGAGTGAAAGTGCGTTTCTTGTAAGTAAATGAAGTGGGCCTTGTGTTTCGTGAACAAGCATAACACTTGTGTTCTCTTTTCTGGGAGATTAAGGCCTTTCGTATTTAGTGACATACATTTTAAGGTTAGGGGGAGTTGAGGTAAGGGACTTACTTTGCATGATGAAAAATAGATGAGGCGTCAAAATTTAAGTGCAGGGGCGTCTGCACTTAAATAGGTGAGTGAACTGGAACTGGGGGGGACAGGCAATTGAGTGGAGGCGGAACTACACGAGAAAGAGTCACTTGGTATAAGGGGTGAAGAGGGAAAGAGGAAGAAGGGGCGTATATAGAATTTGCTGGGGATAACAGGAAAGGGGATGCTAGACCTTGGGGGTGAAATAGTAGAAAAAACAGAAAGAAATAGTATGGGAGAGACCAAAGGGTGGGAATAGAGGAGAAATACCAGAGGTGATGATAAGTTAACTACTCCACCTAAAAAGGGAAATTCTGGGGGTGTCAGCCAAGGTCCGAGTGGACCGCTGTGTGGGGACGAAAAGAGGGACGGAGATCCCGGGATCTCTGCGGGCCGGGGAGCGAGAAATGAAAAGTTGAAATGGAGTGTTAATTTAGTGGGGAGACATCTAAACAAAATAACATACCATGAGACTGATTCTTATTCAACGTAGAAAACATAAAAGCAATAACGTTAACAATAATAATAACAGTAATTCAGCCATCGGGTAACTTTGCCTCGTCAGAGTGCCCCCGTAAATGTGAACACTCCAATAAGGCAGAACGCTCAGAACTTAAACATACATAGATGAACAATTTTACATCCTAAAGGTAAGTAGAGTAGCCTAAAGAAAAGGGGGGGGAGGGGAGAGGAGGAGGGGAAGGAAGGAGGGAAAGAGGAGGAAGGGGGAGAGGAGTGGAGAGGAGAAGGGGGGACGGAAGGGGAGGGGGAAAGGGGGAGGGAGAGAGAGGGGAAGGAGGGGTGTTGGATAGAGAATACGGAGAGGACCGGAGGAGTTTAGGAGTCCTGGGAGAGCCTGGGATACCCTACAGTGCTACCTCAGAGCTGTGATCTTGCAGACTGCAGAGGCCCACCAGAAGCCTAGAGTGCGTTATATAAGTTATTTGACGTTTAAACGTCGCTTAAGATAATAAGGATGGTATCCCGAGAACCAGGGGGATCGTAATATCTCTGATGTTATCACCTGAAAGAGTGATGATCTCTCAGAGGCATAGAGTTATCTACGCTCCCTAAATAGCTGTGTGGTTGGATTAGCATTCTAAATTGGGTGTTAGCATTGATTGATAATTAGTAAGATGAAGGTAACAGATTAAGCATTGCCTGTCCATCCCCTTTAGGTTCCTGAGATACCACCTATCCCTTACATCCATCAGAGCCTCATAGACATGCATGTTACGTTGTAGAGGGCTGGAAGCCCGACCTGTTTATAACAAGATTAACCAAAGTTATTCGATGCTACCGCTAGAGGCACCGCTACCTGTGAACTGACCCTTAGTGCAGCTTTTTCACGTCTTGTGGGTACATTAAAAATGTCGAAAAATCTTCTAAGGGTCACGTCTTGTACTGTGCATGTTGATTGTTGCTTCCATGTTATTTTGGCTGATGTTGGGGATGCAGCGTAGAAGAGAAATAGAGTCAGCAGAGGTCCAATATGCTACAACTGCTATGGGAATACACCTTGTATGCTTGGAGCGGGAGACAAGACAACTTAACTCATGCAATGGGCATGCAGTTTGTGGGAAGCTGTATGGTAACATTAATGTCACTAAAATCTTACCATGTTACAGGATAGGAACATGTGGGTATTTATATCCTGGATGACTTTAGTTGTTGGATCGGGGTACCAAGGCAACAATAGCACTTACATGTATGTGCTAGTCCATGGCTAAATAGAGAAACGAGTCCTTATGCAGCAAAACGGTCTTTCTTCGTGGAAGGTGATGAAGGGGAGCCCGGGCTTCATTGATAGAGGTCCCGGTGGGAGGAGCGGGCATTCGGTGAAGCCTGATCTGCTCTTTGTTTGCGGGATCGGTGGCGTTGAGCTTTCGGTGATGGGTTTAGGGAGATCGGGAGCCACGGTTCCGGGGGGAAATAGAAAGTATACCAGTGCGGAAGTTCTACACGTGGGAGATCAAGTTGTTTGCAGAACATCTGGAGGCCTTCTGGCGTGCGGAGTATTGCAGAGCGCCCTCTGGAGGATGCTGACAAAGCAAAAGAAAATTTCCAGCGATACTGTATGTTCCATGTGCGCAGTATCTCCAGCAGGGGGTGTAGGGCTCTCCTGTTCTGCAGCGTGATCTGTGATAGATCCTGAAAGAGTTTTATCTCTGTGCCACTGTAGTGAATGTGTCCTCTTTCTCTGGCCTTGCAGAGAATTTCCTCCTTCAGTGGAAAATTGACTATGCAGCAAATCACGTCTCTGGGAAGTTCATTCTCCCGGGGGTTGAGGGCGAAGAGCATGATGAGCTCTTTCCATCTCAATAGGAGAGTCAGCAGGGTGATCAATCAGGTCAGTAAAGATTGCACAGAGAGTTTGGTGGAGATTTCCCGGGTCGCCATTCTCAGGGATACCCCACACTCTGATATTATGTCTTCTACCTCGGTTGTCGAGGTCCTCGACGTGTCTGTGGAGGTCAAGAAGATGGGGTAGCTGGGAGTCATAAGTGTGCTGTACCTGACGAATGGCTGCCGCATGGGTCTGTGTTGTCTGTTCCACATCTCCAATCCGGTGCACTGCAGCTTGTATGTCGGATCGAAGATCAGCAATGGCCGCTGTAAAAGTGTTTTTAATATCAGAGGCAATTTTCTCCAAGTCAAATAGGCTGGGAGGTTGTCTATGGTCCGCAGTAGGCATAGTTCCCCCCACCGTTGAGGGACTGGGCTCAGTGTTAGGTGAGCTCGGTGTCTGGGCCTGCAGGGCCACGTGTCCAGACATGCGCTGGGTCCGAAAAAGCTCCGGTATATTTCTGCTGAGTTGTGTGCCGGATTCCACAGCAGCGCGGGAGGTGGAGGAGCTCCGGGTGGTCCTGTTCATGATGTTTGGGGAGAGAATCTGCGGTTTCGGCTTCCCACTAGGCTAGTCTCGGTCCCCGGGTCGCAGGAGCCAGAAGGTTAAGCTGCCATCTTGGTCTCCGTCCAGGCCACGCCCCCTGCCGCTTGTCATTTTGGCGCCTTCTCCTCTTGGCTGTTAGCGTGTCATGGTGGACACCCATGACCCAACTGAAGTGTATATATCAATACCTTAGCTTCAGGGTTAATTGGCATTTTTCACTTTTTCAATCTATTTTTTGCTATCACAACGGGGGTTATTATGTTACCCCTAATACCCTGCATTATAGGTTACCCCCTATGACATTTCCATGTCATTGATAGTCCCTGCATCATAATTTCTTAGTTTTTCCATTAATATTTTTGATACTATCAGTCACTTTTTGTAATATATCCACTGCTATATCCCATATATTTTACTATATATCTCCTTTTTCATAGATGGTTACATTTCTGTGGATCACATTCTCTTTTTCTATCTATGGGGGCCTATCCCTGGGGAATATTGTCTCACCTTGGTTATCTATCTACGGTCCGGTTTGTCAACCCCAGCTCCGGGCACTGATGTTGTTTCTGGTCGGCCTTCTGGCCCTCCATCCCTGCACCCAGTCTCATTAGCATTCCTGTAAGTAGCCTTAGGGATATCTCCCCTCTCCTCTTCCTACATAAAATACCTATTATTCTATTTTTACAAATTAATTATGTGTTTCAATACTTATAGACATCTACTTCATACTTTCTCCTGAAGAGTGGCAGTGGCCACGAAATGCGTCCAGCCAATAGATGCCTTTTCGCTCATATTTTGCAACACCATTAATTACCATACTTACCAATTGGATTGTACTATTGAACTAGAGATACAGTTTTTTACCAGGGAGACACACTTTTATGAAAATGGTTCTATACAATGTGTACAATATGAACTCATTATGTTACTAGTATATTATGTCATTATTATTTTTGTCATATTTTATATATCCCTTGTCCCATATAATGTTTACATTATGAACTTACTATGTCAATATTTTATCATGGTATTACTATTATTTTTATATTTTTATATCAATGAACCAATGACTGCCAATTGTTGTTTTGCAAAGCTGTCATGGAATGTCTATAGTTCTAATATACTTAGAACCGGCCATCTTCATTTATATTGTGTTATCTCCAGGGGTTTTATGCTTCATATAAAGTCCTACCCTCCTTCCTTTTTATCAAATCAATAGGGATGAAGGCGCTTGGCGGTGTTAGCCTTGCGTTCTCATACAAAGTAATTACCATACTTAACAATTGGATTGTACCATTGAACTAGAGATACAGTTTTTTACCAGGGAGACACGCTTTTATGAAAATGATTCTATACAATGTGTACAATATAAACTCATTATGTTACTAGTATATTATGTCATTATTATCATTGTCATATTTTATATATCCCAATGAACCTTGTTCTTCTTTCAATAGAGGTTTATTGTATATTTAACAGAAAGTATACAGTATTACAAGGTCATATAATAATACAATGAATATACAGCTTTTCCTTGTCAAAAGAAGTTTATTGAGTATACAATATTATAAAGATACATAAAGTAAGTTTACAAGGATCTATAAAGTAAGCTCATTGTTTTACAGTAGGGTTTATATAGGTAAATATCATGAAATTTTAAATATTAAACATTGGGTTCATGTAAACCTAAATTAAAGATATATATCATTTCCTTAGTTACTTTTGTAGGTATTTAAATGATTTATACCTACTATACATATTGTTTACAGGTAGAGTGTATATAGGTCAAATACATTCTGATAATGAGCTTTAATCGTAAGGTGGAGAAAAGGAAAGAGAAAGAAGAAAAAGGTAGAAAGGCAGAGGTATGGTCCACAAGGTTGTCCCGCTCGTCAGTTTATTATTCTTTTTAATTCTCTTTGAAGCCTTAGAATGGGTGTCTCTGTAAGTCATTTAATCTGTCACCATGGCAACAGGACAGAGTCATTGAAATTTGACAGGAACTGTTGTTTTATCCAAGGATGCCAAAGTTTTTCAAATTTTGGAATTTGATTTTGATCGATGGCTACCATCTTAGCATGGGACATTGTATTATTCATTCTGTGAATTGTTTCTGCTAGTACCAATGTAGGAGATTTCCATGCCTTGGCCACTGTTTGTTTGAATATACAATTTTTCAAAAGATAAGTGTAAACAGTCAAAGTATGCTTATAAAAAGCTTATAAGAAATAAGGTTATGGATAATAATGTTAAGATAATAAAAGTGAAAGCAAAATTTGTAATTTCACCTATACCTTTTATATAACAATTCACGCAATCTAATTAAGCTGCGAAAATCATACACAAGTAAATTATATTAAATATCTTAAATCTGGTAAACTAAATAAAGTCATTTTGTGTGTAATAGAACAAACCAAATAACTATAAATAAATGATATAAAAGTTTAGGATAGGTCGGCTTAGAAGTAATCTTAACAATGAAGGGAGACATATGGTAAATATTGTAGAGAACTCGAAGGATTGCGGTCCCTGGACCTCTAGCGAATCCTTACTAACCTGAAAGATTATATGTGTCTCAACTGCAAATTGGGAAAATTAGTTCTATGATTAAGGAGATATCAAGAAAACAGAAATTATAAGTAAAGGGTATAATAGGGGGGAGATCAAAGCTTAAGAAGAAATATCTATATCTAAGGGGGATAGAGAGGGGATGATAGAAGCATTTAAGGGTGTCCTGCAATAAGGACCTTATTATGAATATAACTATATTCTAGTGAAGCATAAGTAAGGGTAATGAGAGAAAAATGAAGAGAGGGAATTATTTCTTCTTCCTCCATCTACCTGATCTAAAAGTAAGTTGAAGGATTACCTGGAGATTAATTGTTTGAATTCAGATGATATTTGGAAGAGGTTCCAACATGCCCATGTTTTCTGGAAATATGAGACGTAACCCTGACTTGATGAATCAATTCTTCCATATCTGCCACTCTATTTATGCGACTAAACCAATCTCCAATAGTGGGGGGAGTAACATTTTTCCAAAGAGCTGGAATACACATTTTAGCTTCATTGATTAAATGCAAATCAATGACTTATGGTACTGGTATTTTGGGATGTGAGAATGATGTAAATCATTTGTGCTGGGCTGAAGTCTGTTGGAATTGTGGAGATGTGAGTAGTTAAATGATAAATTTCCTTCCGGAAGGGTTGAATACGAGGGCAAGACCACATTTTATGTAGTAAAGAACCATCTGCATCTTCGCATCTCCAACAGTTAGGTGGTATTGAGGGGGAAATTTTATGTAATCAGATTGGAGTTTTATATCATCTTGAAAAAATCTTGAAACCATTCTTTTGTACGGACACATTAATAGAACCTTTATGAATGTGAGAGTAAACTCTACTCCAATCCTCCTCTGTTAGGTCAATAGAAAGATCTCTTTCCCAACACTGACTCACAATATTGGATTTAGGACTGTGGCATGAGAAGAGGGAGTAAAGTTCAGAAATACTATGTCTCTGTGGTTCCGTTCTTGTACATATCAATTCAAAAGAAGTATATTGTCTAGCATGAGCTTCTCGAATCAGAGGATTATTCAAGAAATGCCTAATTTGGAAGTCAGGCCAAAATGGAAAGGGGTGATCTGAGTTCAGTGAAGGAAAATCAGTCAAATTCATAAAGGAATTGTTTTGAAAAAATTGGGCAGCTCCCATATTGGTATGAGGCCAAGATTTTGCAAGGAATGTTTCCGAAAGGCCTGGTGGGAAATCTGGGTTGTTACGAATAGGTGTAAGAGGTCCTGGGGTAGAGGAAATTTGAAATTTTTGACAGGGCTTACGGAATATTTGTAAAGAATTACCAATTATAGGATGTTGTTTACAATTTTGCGGAATGTGAGTAGGAGTAATCCAAGGTAGTTGGTGTAGAGGTATGGGAGAAAAGGAATGTTCAATGCTTACCTAGTCTTTGGTAGAGAAATCAACATTCCAATCAATAATTCTTGCCAACTGGCAAGCCCAATAATATTTGGTGATATCTGGTAAACCTATACCCCCTTTCATTTTGGGTATGGTCAGTCTTTCATGGCTCAATCTAGGTTTTGCCCCTCCCCACATAAATGTAGAGCAAGCTGTATGAATCGAGGTAAAAAAGGCTTGAGGAATTTTGATGGGAACTGTTTGTAGGATATATAGAATTCTTGGGAGGATATTCATTTTGATTATAGATGCTCTACCAAACCAGGAGAAGATACCTGTAGCCCATGACTTCAAATCTTTTTGGATGTTATGAAGAATGGGGATGTAGTTTATTGAATAGAGTTTAGATACATAAATGGGTAATTGGATACCTAGATAAGTGATTGATTCTTTACTCCATTTGAAAGGGAAATTAGACTGGCAGCGAGAAATCTCATGAAATTCTAGAGAAGCATTCAGTGCCTCTGATTTGTTAAAATTAATTTAAAGATTGGCTAAATTCCTGAACATATCAAAATCTTTGAGTATATTTGGAATAGTAATGTGAGGTTCTGAGATAAATAATAGAATGTCATCGGCAAAGGCCGCAAGTTTGTAGGTGTGTTGATTAATGGTGATACCCTTGATGTCAGGGTTAGATCTTAGACGTTGAAGTAAGGGTTCAAGGGTAAGAACAAAAATTAGAGAAGATAGGGGGCATCCCTGAGGAGTACCATTTGAGATTGGGTAGGCGTTCGATAGGTGTCCAGTAATTCTGATCCTTGCCATTGGGGAAGAGTATAAAGCCAGGATGAAATGTAACATACAGTCTGGCAAGCCGATCTTTTTAAGGGATTCAAGCATATAGTCCCAGGCCACTCTATCGAACACCTTCTCTGCACCTAGGGATAGAAAAGAAATGCATTGGTGGGTGGATGTCAACCATGTATGTAGATTAATAGCCTTAGTGGTATTGTCTTTCGCTTCCCTACCAGGTATGAAACCCACCTGATCCTTTGAAATTAATTTGGGTAAAAGGGGTAAAAGACAATTAGCTAAAATTTTGGCATAAAGTTTAAGGTCCACATTTAGTAAAGAGATTGGTCGAAAATTAGTTACCAAGGAAGAATCTTTGTTGGGTTTTGGAATAACCGTTATATGAGCTGTAAGGAGATCTCGGGTGGAGGGTTATCTGGTGATAATGAGTTAAAAGCCATTATAAAATGTGGGCGAAGTATTTCCTGAAAGGATTTATAATAGCCAGATGTTAAGCCATCAGGACCAGGACTTTTACCGGGTTTCAATTGTTTTAGAGCAATATCAACCTCCTCAGGAGATATAGGATGAGCAAGTTCATTTGCTTCCTGATCAGAAAGTCGTTTAGGGGTGTGTTTTGATAAGAATTCATTGATCAGTTGAATGTGGGCCCTTTTCCCAGATTGAGTATTGGAAGGTGCTAAATTATAAAGATGGGTGTAATAGACCACAAATCTGTTAGCAATGTCATCATTAGTAACCAATTTGCGTCCTGTTGAGTCGTTTATAGAATGGATAATTGTATGTGCTTTCTTTGAACGAAGAGCATTGGCTAGCAATTTCCCTGCTTTATTCCCATACTCATAAAAAAGTTTTTGAGATAAAACATAATTCCGTTTAGATTTTTTGTCTTTCTTCTAGTAGTTCTTTCCTAGCTTGACAAGTTCATGAAAGGATGATATTGCTTGTGTAGATTTATGTACCCTTTCCAAAGTTTGAATACGAGTTGTCAGTTTAGTAATATAGGACTGTCTTTCTCTTTTACATTTTATGGAGATAGCGATTAAGTATCCTCTAATTGTGCATTTGTGCGCTTCCCAGCACATCATTGGTGATATGTCTGGTGAAGCATTTTCAATGAAGTATTGGCTTAATTGCTTGTTAATTTCGGGTACTATATTGTTATCCATAAGAAGGGAAAGAGCTAAGTGCCATATTGAGGAGCGTGGTGTGACGTCAGGAAATGTAAGGGAAATAGAGATAGGATGATGATCCGACAAAAACATGGGATCTATGGTAGCAGAATTGAGAAAAGTCAGGTCTCTTTGTGAAATAAAAAGGTAATCAAGTCTGGAATAACATTTATGTGGGGCAGAATAGAATGTATAATCTTTCATTGTGGGGTAAAGTGTATGCCAGGTATCATGTAGTGATAAGTTCTGAAGTTGAACTTTAATAGAGTGTAATGCTTTGTATTGTATAGAAGAGGTTCCCGTAGAATTATCTTGAAGGGGATTAAGGGGAACATTGAAACCACCACCTAAAATCAGGATACCTTCTTGAAAATTGGGGAGTATTCATAATGTCGATCTAAAGAACTGACCTTGTTTAGAGTTAGGTACATATATATTTGCAAAAGTTATTGGTTTTCCATGAAGGGAACCTTTCAAAAAGAAGTAACGACCATTCAGATCCATACACGTGTCTAAAATTTGAAATGGGCATTGTTTCAAAAATAAGATTGATACTCCTTTAGATTTTGAGGTCGGGTTGGTGGCATGTATGAAGGTCGGGTATCGTGTATTAGAAAGTTTTGGGATGGAATCTGTTTTGAAGTGCGTTTCTTGCAAAAAGATTATATCTGCCCTATTTTTATGCATTGAGGAAAGTAGTTGTGAGCGTTTTTTGGGGATGTTAAGACCTCTGATATTTAAGGAGATGATTTTTATAGTGGATAAGATTGTCTTAGGACATGATAGGTCCATTTTGTGTAGTAATATTATGTCAAAAACCAGGTAATTTATGTGTTAGAGTATTCAGGAGAAGGATAGGGAATAGGAAAAAAAGGTAGCTATATAAGGTATAAGGAAGGAGGTTTAACGAAAATAAAACAAAAGAATACGGGGTGAGACAAAAGGGACAGGGAGTCAATAAATGCACATTTTATGGAATAAAGGGATACACGATGAGTGTATAACAATGTAAGTGAAAAAACATTGATTAACAAGAACCTGCTTGCCAATCCGTTAACTGTAGACACTAAGTCTACTATGGGGCCGGATAATGTCAGTGGTATGGATAGTGATTTCGAGAAATCAAATATTTGAATAATATCTGTTACCTCTGTGTGTGGATGAGATCAATCGCGTCAAAGATGGGTTTTCTCAATCAATGAGGTGCTACCCGCTAGACAGAGTATAAGGTAATGAACACCAGAGGAGGTAGAGAGTAAAAGACCGGGAATATTTGGCCTAATAAAGTGTCAATAGGAATGTAAAAATTTGTTTCAAGGATGGAGATTGAGAAAAGTTCCCCAAAAAGAAAAAAAAAATTATGAGATAATTAGCGGGATGTGAATAATATGAGTATAGTGAGGAACATTGTCGAGTACTATACCAATTATTACTAAGAGAGTAGTTTGTCATAAGATTCATAAGATGTCCAGTAAATGTAATAATTAATAGAGTATAATAATCCTTATCCATAATATAAAAAAAAATAGAAAAAGGGGAATAGATTGATTAAAACCATACTGAAATAAAAGGAACAAATGGAGAACCATAAAGATTCATGAGGACAAAATAACCCAAAGTTTAATATGAGATAAATTGTATAATATCACATCTCCAGGTAGGCAAATATAATAACAAAAAAATATATTTAGTGAGAAGTGAAGAATGGGATGAGTAATAAACAGCAAAAAAAAATACAATATCTGGATAAAGTGTGATATAATAATATGAATAACAGGTATTAATCTAAATGAATTAAAAAGATTAACTGTAAACTTGTTTGTTGAAATAATTTTGGAAGATGATCCACAGGAGTAAACCTTTCAACGTATAAGTGAGTTTTTATTATAATAAATAAAGGAAGACTCTTTTTTGTTATCATGAAAAGAAGGAATACGAGCATTGGGCATGAGCACTGCATGTCAGGTGTAGAATACATCTGTTATCCAGATGATAAATGTGTTACTTGTTTGTGTAAATTAACAAACAAACAGTCATTGTAGATAACATTTATACAATTGAATAACATGCAGAGCGTCAAAGCATCAATGGATCATTTCCCAAAATCTTCTTCAGCATATAGTAAAATATAAACTAATTGAGTAATATGCTAACATATAAGCAAAAGATAGACAGGGCATCAAGAACCTTAAATGAATATAGAATTGCTAGATATATAATATATATAATAACATAACGATTTCAAAGCGCATTGGATAAGTATGTTTTAATGATGTTAATTTTATTTACATATATGGTATAAATAAATGTAAATAGAAAACCAAATCATACAATTATGAAACCTTGAAAGTCTTTTAAGGTTAAACATTTAAAGTAAGAATAAGGGACTAATATGTCCTTGAAACAAAGAAAAAAAAAAGGGAAAATAAAGGTTAAATAAAGTGTTTTGAGCAATGCCATGAACTTTGTCTTCTGAAACAAACTTCCTGGGTTTCCATCGGTTCGCTTCTGGGTGTTGGAGATTTAGCAGCCTTTGGACAAAATTCAGCATACCATTCCGGTACTTCCATTATCAAGATATCCAATGTTTCACAGAAATGGTGCAGATCTTCCAGCACTCTTAGGAGAGCTGTGCGTCCCATTGATGAAGCTGACAGGCAAAAGGGAAATGTCCACCTATAAGTGATTCCTTTTGTACGGAGAACTTCTAAAATGGGTTTAAGTTCTCTGTGTCTCTGAAGTGTAATATAAGAGAGATCCTGAAATAAATGTAGTTCTGTACCATTATAAGAAATTTGGTTTTTGGTACGCGCCTTTCTCCGTATATCTTCTTTAAGCTGATAATCAATTATGTGGCATATAACATCCCTGGGATGGTCTGGGTCTTTTCCTCTAGGTCTGAGGGCATGATGTATCCTCTCCATCCCTATTGGGGATGCACTGGGTTTATCCAAGAGATTATTAAAAATGCCCAAAACAGTGTCAATAAGATGGTCAGCATCAGTTTCTGAGAGACCTCTCAGTCTCAGATTGTGGCGTCTGCCACGATTGTCCAGATCTTCAATTTGTCTATTAAGTTCCCTGAGTTGAAGGGAGTGTGTATCAATAGATACAGCTTCCTGTGATTGACTAAATGTCAATGCGGAGGTCAGTAATAGCCGTTGTTAGAGTTTCTTTAATATCTGCTGCCACTGAATGAAGATCAGTAAGGCTGTGGTGCTGATGTGGCGTTAAAACAATGTCTGCGTGAGGAGTCTGTGAGAGGGATAATCCCGCCTGTGTCTGACTGGAATTTGACTGTGTGCTCTGTGTGAGCGCCATAGATGCCGATTGTGACAGGAACATTGCTAGGATCGTTTGTGACAAACCTCCGCTCAAATCGCGGGAGACCATGACCTTGGGGTGGAGGAAC
This sequence comes from Lithobates clamitans, assembly GCA_037952925.1. NCBI lineage: Eukaryota > Metazoa > Chordata > Amphibia > Anura > Ranidae > Lithobates > Lithobates clamitans. The sequence continues at coordinate 4,488,336 of JBBGZY010000046.1, read as the reverse complement.
TCCTGGATGATGTTCCCATATTATTTTGGGTAAGAAAGAAAGAATAATACCTCCGTAGGAGACCGAAAACTGGCTCTGTCAGCGGGAGCTCAGGAGTTAAGCTGCCATCTTCTTCAGTGGCTAAGCCACACCCCGAACCTTGTTCTATATAATGTTTACATCATGAACTTACTAAGTCAATATTTTATCATGGTATTACTATTATTGTTATATTTTTATTTCAATAAACCAATGACTGCCAATTGTTGTTTTGCAATGCTGTCATGGAATGTCTATAGATCTAATATACTTAGCACTGCCCAATTTTCATTTATATTGTGTTATCTCCAGGGGTGTATGCTTAATAAAAAAGTCCCACCTTCCTTCCTTTTTATCAAATCAATAGGGATCGAGGCACTTGGCGGTGTTAGCTTTGCGTTCTCATACAAAGTCCCAACTGACTGCTTTTGTTTTTTATCAACATATTGTGAATAGGGATGAGCTTCGAGTTCGAGTCGAACTCATGTTCGACTCGAACATTGGCTGTTCGCAAGTTCGCCGAACACCGAACAATTTGGGGTGTTCGCGGCAAATTCGAATGCCGCGGAACACCCTTTAAAAGTCTATGGGAGAAATCAAAAGTGCTAATTTTAAAGGCTTATATGCAAGTTTTTGTCATAAAAAGTGTTTGGGGACCCGGGTCCTGCCCCAGGGGACATGTATCAATGCAAAAAAAAGTTTTAAAAACTGACGTTTTTTCAGGAGCAGTGATTTTATTAATGCTCAAATTTCGTACCTGGGGGGTGTCTATAGTATGCCTGTAAAGGGGCGCATGTTTCCCGTGTTTAGAACAGTCTGACAGCAAAATTACATTTCGAAGGAAAAAACTCATTTAAAACTACCCGCGGCTATTAATGAATTGCCGGTCCGACAATACACATAAAAGTTCATTGATAAAAACGGCATGGGAATTCCCCATAGGGAAACCCCGAACCAAAATTCAAAAAAAAAAAATGACGTGGGGGGGTCCCCCTAAATTCCATACCAGGCCCTTCAGGTCTGGTATGGATATTAAGGGGAACCCCGGCCAAAATTAAAAAAAAAAAAATGACGTGGGGTTCCCCCTAAATTCCATACCAGACCCTTCAGGTCTGGTATGGATTTTAAGGGGAACCCCGCGCCAATAAAAAAAAAAAAAGGGCGTGGGGTTCCCCCAAAAATCCATACCAGACCCTTATCCGAGCACGCAACCTGGCAGGCCGCAGGAAAAGAGGGGGGGACGAGAGTGCGGCCCCCCCCCCTCCTGAACCGTACCAGGCCACATGCCCTCAACATTGGGAGGGTGCTTTGGGGTAGCCCCGCAAAACACCTTGTCCCCATGTTGATGAGGACAAGGGCCTCATCCCCACAACCATGGCCGGTGGTTGTGGGGGTCTGCGGGCGGGGGGCTTATCGGAATCTGGAAGCCCCCTTTAACAAGGGGACCCCCAGATCCCGGCCCCCCCCCTGTGTGAAATGGTAAGGGGGTACTTACCCCTACCATTTCACTAAAAAAGTGTCAAAATAATTAAAAATGACAAGAGACAGTTTTTGACAATTCCTTTATTTAAATGCTTCTTCTATCTTCCTTCATCTTCTTCTTCTTCTGGTTCTTCTGGCTCTTCTGGTTCTTCCTTCGGCGTTCTCGTCCAGCATCTCCTCCGCGGCGTCTTCTATCTTCTTCTCCTCGGGCCACTCTGCACCCATGGCATGAGGGGAGGCTCCCGCTCTTCTCTTCATCTTCTTCTTCATCCTCTTCTCTTCTTCATCTTCTTCATCTTCTTCATCTTCATCTTCTCTTCTTAATTTTCTTCTGCGGGCCGCTCCGCATCCATGCATGGAGGGAGGCTCCCGCTGTGTGACGGCGTCTCCTCGTCTGACGGTTCTTAAATAACGGGGGCGGGGCCACCCGGTGACCCCGCCCCCCTCTGACGCACGGTGACTTGACGGGACTTCCCTGTGACGTCACGGGGAATGCCACAGGGAAGTCCCGTCATGTCCCGTGCGTCAGAGGGGGGCGGGGTCACCGGGTGACCGTGAACCGTCAGACGAGGAGATGCCGTCACACAGCGGGAGCCTCCCTCCATGCATGGATGCGGAGCGGCCCGCAGAAGAAAATTAAGAAGAGAAGATGAAGATGAAGAAGATGAAGAAGATGAAGAAGAGAAGAGGATGAAGAAGAAGATGAAGAGAAGAGCGGGAGCCTCCCCTCATGCCATGGGTGCGGAGTGGCCCGAGGAGAAGAAGATAGAAGACGCCGCGGAGGAGATGCTGGACGAGAACGCCGGAGGAAGAACCAGAAGAGCCAGAAGAACCAGAAGAAGAAGAAGATGAAGGAAGATAGAAGAAGCATTTAAATAAAGGAATTGTCAAAAACTGTCTCTTGTCATTTTTAACTATTTTGACACTTTTTTAGTGAAATGGTAGGGGTAAGTACCCCCTTACCATTTCACACAGGGGGGGGGCCGGGATCTGGGGGTCCCCTTGTTAAAGGGGGCTTCCAGATTCCGATAAGCCCCCCGCCCGCAGACCCCCACAACCACCGGCCACGGTTGTGGGGATGAGGCCCTTGTCCTCATCAACATGGGGACAAGGTGTTTTGGGGTTCTACCCTAAAGCACCCTCCCAATGTTGAGGGCATGTGGCCTGGTACGGTTCAGGAGGGGGGGGCACACTCTCGTCCCCCCCTCTTTTCCTGCGGCCTGCCAGGTTGCGTGCTCGGATAAGGGTCTGGTATGGATTTTTGGGGGAACCCCACGCCGTTTTTTTTTTTTTTTGGCGCGGGGTTCCCCTTAAAATCCATACCAGACCTGAAGGGTCTGGTATGGAATTTAGGGGGAACCCCACGTCATTTTTTTTTTTTAATTTTGGCCGGGGTTCCCCTTAATATCCATACCAGACCTGAAGGGCCTGGTATGGAATTTAGGGGGACCCCCCCACGTCATTTTTTTTTTTTAATTTTGGTTCGGGGTTTCCCTGTGGGGAATTCCCATGCCGTTTTTATCAATGAACTTTTATGTGTATTGTCGGACCGGCAATTCATTAATAGCCGCGGTAGTTTTAAATGAGTTTTTTCTTTCGAAATGTCATTTTGCTGTCAGACTGTTCTAAACACGGGAAACATGCGCCCCTTTACAGGCATACTATAGACACCCCCCAGGTACGAAATTTAAAGGGATATTACACTTTTATTGTTTGACTTTAAGCATTATTAAAATCACTGCTCCTGAAAAAACGGCCGTTTTTAAAACTTTTTTTTGCATTGATCCTTGTCCCCTGGGCCAGGACCCGGATCCCCAAACACTTTTTATGACAATAACTTGCATATAAGCCTTTAAAATTAGCACTTTTGATTATTCATGTTCGTGTCCCATAGACTTTAACGGTGTTCGCGTGTTCGAGCGAACTTTTTTCCTGTTCGCATGTTCTGGTGCGAACCGAACAGGGGGGTGTTCGGCTCATCCCTAATTGTGAATAGAATCACAGGTCTAGCAGAACCACTGCACCGAGAAGGTAAGAATTTCACAGGCAAGAAACTTCAGACTAATTTGTGACACAAAGTATAAGCAAGTTAAATTAACCCACGACAACCAGTTCAATTATCTCATATAAACACTTTACCAAATGCAACAGTTTTATACAGAAAAATGTGTTGCATTTGATAATCTGTAATGCACATGTTTTCATAAGGTACAATTTACTATTTTAATTTATTTAAAGCAATGATTTTATAAATTTCAAGCTGTCCTCTGCTAGGAGTGCAGAGTAGACACCATCTTCAAATATACTAGTATTTATAAAGTATTTTACTGGAGATGAAATAACATTTTCTGATAGAATGTAATGAAACAGGAGAAGGACAAGAGATGCCATAACAGGTTTGTAGTAAAGGAAAAAATGAAAAAAGAGAAATGAAGGGATAAGTGGGGAAGGAAATAGAACATAATCAGGAGGGGTTATAGGAAAAAAAAAATATAACAAAGAGGAGGCAGAGGTTTTTAATTTGATCCAATATATTCGTGTTTTACACAACATATCATCTAGATTATTTAAGCATGTGCTTTAGCTGAGTAGCCAAAGAAAAACAATAGAATATTGAAAGGATAGATGGATTGTTACCTGGAGGCAAGGATGCAGTCCTTAATTTGTTGGTACATCTGCCAGATACTAGAAACTGAAAGGAGGAGAGATGTGGCTTGGCGAGCGGCTTGGATGGTAGCACATTAGTAGAGCTCCGACAAACATACAGCCCTTATAGGGGTTGTAAAGGTTCAGGGTTTTTAAAAAACAAACATGTCATACTTACGGTACCTCCGCTGTACAGTTGATTTTGCACAGAGTGGCCCCGATCAGTGGCATAACTAGAACCTTCAGGGCCACAATGCATGAAACCATGAAGGGCCCCCCTGACCCCCGGACAGGGCCCTTTCCTCCAAGCCTGGTGGCGGAACAACAAGGCCCAGTCGCAAGTGGGTGGCTGCATATAAAGGGAACCAATTCTCCATTTCCCCCTGCTTCTCCTCCTCTCCCTCGCACAGGCATTCAGCAGCTGCAGGAGGAAATAGAGAGATTGGTTCCTCTATGTCAGTGTTTCTCAATCTTTTTGCAGTCAGGGCACCCTTGAAGTATATCCCTAGGTGAATGGAGCTGCACTGCAACCACTCTGCAACTATGTGCATTGCATGCAGTTGCAACATAGTGATGATGCATTTAAGGGGTTAAAACAGGTGGTTTGATAGCCTCTTTACCGACTGTCAAACGACTCTGAAATGTTATCTGAGCATGGATCGCTTTTCAGAGGAACAGCATTTTTTGCTGGTACTATGAACAAGCAAGAAAAAAAATCAGTTCTGATTGTACATATATAGGGGGTCAGGATTTAATGTGCATACATACATGTAAACACACACACACACATACACATATATAAATACACACACACATATATATATAAACTATAACTAAATATACTGTATACTATAAGGTCCATAAATATTGGGACATCGACACAATTCTAATCTTTTTGGCTCTATACACCACCACAATGGATTTGAAATGAACAAGATGTGCTTTAACTGCAGCCTTTCAGCTTTAATTTGAAGGTATTTACATCCAAATCAGTGTGTAGGAATTACAACCGTTTGTATATGTGCCTCCCACTTTTTAAGGGACCAAAATTAATGGGACAATTGGCTGCTCAGCTGTTCCATGGCCAGGTGTGTGTTATTCCCTCATTATCCCATTTACAAGAAGCGGATAAAAGGTCCAGAGTTCATTTCAAGTGTGCTATTTGCATTTGGAATGTGTTACTGTCAACTCTCAATATGAGATCCAAAGAGCTGTCACTATCAGTGAAGCAAGCCATCATTAGGCTGAAAAAACAAAACAAACCCATCAGAGAGATAGCAAAAACATTAGGTGTCGCCAAATCAACTGTTTAGAACATCCATAAAAAGAAAGAATGCACCGGTGAGCTCAGCAACAGCAAAAGACCCGGAAGACCACGGAAAACAACTGTGGTGGATGACTGAAGAATTCTTTCCCTGGTGAAGAAAACACCCTTCACAACAGTTGGCCAGATCAAGAACACTCTCCAGGAGGTAGGTGTATGTGTGTCAAAGTAAACAATCAAGAGAAGATTTCACCAGAGTGAATACAGAGGGTTCACCACAAGATGTAAACCATTGGTGAGCCTCAAAAATAGGAAGGCCAGATTAGAGTTTTCCAAACAACATCTAAAAAAGCCTTCACAGTTCTGGAACAACATCCTATGGACAGATGAGACCAAGATCAACTTGTACCAGAGTGATGGGAAGGGAAGAGTATGGAGAAGGAAAGGAACTGCTCATGATCCAAAGCATACCACCTCATCAGTGAAGCATGGTGGTGGTAGTGTCATCGCTTGAGCATGTATGGCTGCCAATGGAACTGGTTCTCTTGTATTTATTGATGATGTGACTGCTGACAAAAGCAGCAGGATTAACTCTGAAGTGTTCCGGGCAATATTATCTGCTCATATTCAGCAAAGTGCTTCAGAATTCATTGGATGTCGCTTCACAGTGCAGATGGACAATGACCCGAAGCATACTGCAAAAGAAACCAAAGAGTTTTTTAAGGGAAAGAAGTGGAATGTTATGCAATGGCCAAGTCAATCACCTGACCTGAATACGATTGAGCATGCATTTTACTTGCTGAAGACAAAACTGAAGGGAAAATGCCCCAAGAACAAGCAGGAACTGAAGACAGTTGCAGTAGAGGCCTGGCAGAGCATCACCAGGGATGAAACCCACAGTCTGGTGATGTCTATGCATTCCAGACTTCAGGCTGTAATTGACTGCAAAGGATTTGCAACCAAGTATTAAAAAGTGAAAGTTTGATGGATGATTGTAAATCTGTCTCATTACTTTTGATCCCTTAAAAAGTGGGAGGCAGATATACAAACTGTTGTAATTCCTACACTGTTCACCTGATTTGGATGTAAATACCCTCAAAGTAAAGCTGAAAGTCTGCAGTTAAAGCACATCTTGTTTCATTTCAAATTCATTGTGGTGGTGTATAGAGCCAAAAAGATTAGAATTGTATCGATGTCCCAATATTTATGGACCTGACTGTATATACACACACTCACATATATAAATACACATCCACATATAAATATACATATAAATACATATATACTCTATATATATGCACATATGCACACACATATAAACATGCACACACACACATACATACACACACACATGCATACATACATGCACACACACACACACCCACACACATACATGCACATACATAATTACATACATGCACATACATACATGCACATGCACATGCACACACACACATACATGCACACACATACACACATATAAACATACATACATAAATACAGCCTTTTAAAAATCGATAGTGCTTTACCTTACCTCTTCCTGCCGGGTACTGCACTGTTGGGGGAGACAAAGAGCACTGCACACACTGTACTTTCACTTTTAGATGTAATCAATGTGATAAACTCCCCGCAGCGCTGATTACAGTTCGGCTGAGCTCGGTTTCAGCCACCCCCTTGCTGCGGTATACAGCATGGGGCACAGTCGCCATGGCGACCTCAGCGACTCCTATACTTCCGCCACTGGTCCTACTCTTTTTGGGTCCCTCAGCAGCACTCCTGGCTCCTCCTCTTCTCGAGTGCCTCGTCAGAGAAGCACTCTTCTTTGTGGACATTCATGCAGGCTCGCTCCTGTGTCCTGCTTCTATTGACACAGGAAGCAGGACTCTCCCCCCCCGGTGCCGACATCATTGGATTTGATTGATAGCAGCTTGAGGCAATGGCTGCGCTGCTATTAATCTATCCAATCAGGACACGAGACACCGGCCGGAGCTGGTGTGCTCGTTCCCATCATGGGAAACACAGGGCTCAGGTAAGTATAACGGGGGCTCGGGGGGCTGCTGAGTGACAGAAGGTTTTTCTCCTTAATGCAGAGAATGCATTAAGGTGAAACAACAAGAGGGTTTACAACCCCTTTAACCTGACACCTGACATTCCACCTCCAGATGACAGGCAAGCGGCTTCATAATACCCCTCACTCCCATTCCTGCCGTGGATCGGAAGCCCCCTCGGCAAGGAACATTTTGGATTTATTTAAATCTCAGCGCTCAGTCCTCAGCAGCGTGGTGGGGAGGAAGATGGCGCTGACATACCATGAGAAGGACTTCAGTGAGGACTCCAAGTCTGCTTCAGAGGACGCAGGTAGTGTAGCTACTTCCCATGCTGATCAACCCCTCACATACGCGGACATGTTTGGCTTCGCTGCAGACATTAAGTCCTTATTCTCAGTGGCTATTACAGATTCAAAAACTAACCTACTGGTGCTAACTGAGAAGCTGGCCTCAGCTGAGGCCGAGGGGAAGAACAGAGACAAGGCTATTCACAGGCTGGAAAAGGTAGCTTTCTCTTACTCTTTACACTTTATTGAAGCGAAGAGTCATTTGGAAGATTTGAACAATAGAGGACAGAGAAACAATATCAGAGTGAGGGGAATCCCTGAATTAGTAGAAACGGATCAAATTGTGCCAGGTCTGCAGAGAGTCTTCAACAGCCTCTTAGAACAACAGGAAGACATGGAGATAGAATTTACCAGGGCTCACAGAGCTATCAGATCATGGGGTCCGGATTCTGCACCCCCAAGAGATATCTGTTAGTTTGCAGAACTTTGCCCTTAAAGAGGACATAAGGAGTCAAGCCAGAAGGAATTATCAAATAATTTTTTTTCCATAAAGATTTTATTGAATAGAATAATTAGAAAACAAGTAGAAAGAGTACAAACAGTCTTATACAGTTGTCATATGACTTAAAGAACGTTTAACATGGTATTCATAAGACTTTCAACAATAATGCTAGTAAGAGGTCGGTCGAGAGGGCTATCCAAGATAAGGTTGGGAGCAAAAACATGGTACCACAAGACAAAGTGCTTAAATACAGTGCAAATTTCCCCCCACTCACATCGTCTTCCGGTGAGTATTAGGGGAGGAATTGAGCACCAGACTAGGCCTGGCTAGGGTTCAAAGAAAATCGAGACCCCCCAGGGCGTATGTGCTGAATGTCCTGAAGCATCACACTCGACAAGTGGAGACCCTCATCTTGGAGTATAAAAATATGAGACAATTACATAAGGACTGCTGACAGAGAGAAGGAAAAATAGAGTGATATAGAAAGAAAACAGAAGAGAAAAAGAGAAGAAAGAGAAAAAGAAAAAAGGAAAAAAAAAAAAAAAAGGAAAAGGGGGAGGAGAAGGAAAAAGGGGGGAGAGAATTCTCAAATAGAAAAGAAGAATGGGCAAAAGAGAGGGTATATTAAGAAAGAGGTAATGGAGAGGGGAAATGAATAGAAAACGAGGGAGTCAGATATGATAGTCCAGAATGAAATATGGGTCAGTAAGAGTAGAAAGAGGTAAGGGAGAAAAGGGAAAGGGAGAACGTAAGGAGTAAGGTGGAGACAAGAGTGAAAAGGGAATAAAGAGGATAGTAGATGGGCGGTGAGACAGGTGAAAATCAGAGGTGAATGGTTCCGGGAGGCAACCGGGCCCGCCCCCCCCAGGACCAGAAGGGAAGGAAAAAACAGGGGCAGCCCTCCTGATTGGTAGTAATTATGTTTGCAGGGTAGCCTTTGGGAGGTACTGATGGTATCTTTCAGTGGTCGTGAAATGTATCCAACAAGACCAAATAACCGTAAACTTATGAACCCTATCCTGAGAAACATGAATGAGCTCTTCCATGTCTTTAGTTTTGGAAATTCTTGCAAACCATTCTCCGATTGATGGAACGGAAGTAGATTGCCAATGTTTTGGGATGCATAATCTAGCAGCATTAACTAAGTGCATCGCTAAAGATTTGAAATATCTTTGTTTGGGTAAGGATGTATGATGTAAAAGAAATTGGGCTGGGGTAAAATCCAGGGTAAATGTAGTAATTTGTGTTATTAAATTATGAACCTCCTTCCAAAAGGGTTGGAGGATTGTGCAGTCCCACCATACATGAAGCATTGTACCCACTTCCAGTCTGCATCGCCAGCAGGTGTTGGGAATAGAGGGCGTAAATTTTTGAAGTCTTGAGGGGGTTCTATACCACCTGGTAGCTATCTTATACCCATTCTCTTGAGTAGTAACGTTCAATGAGCCCTTGTGTAAGGGTGTCGTTAGGTCCCTATTCCATGAAATCTGTGAGGGCGTAAGGCTAGAGGTCAAGGGTTCATTAAGCAAGGCATACAAAAGAGAAATGAGGTGTCTTTGTGGAATTTTGCGGTGACACAAGGTTTCAAACTGTGTGAGCTGTTTAATCCCATGAGTTTGACTGTTATGAGTTTCCAGAAAGTGTCTAATTTGTCTATAGGTCCAGAAGGAAAATGCTGACGTTTTGGACGTTTCTTTGAGTTTGTCTAGGGAAACGATTTTCCCATCATGATAGAAATGCATGACTAGGACATCTTCATGTGGCCATTCTTTCTGCAGAAAGTTGATGTGGGAACCCGGGGAGAATGCAGGGTTTCCTCTTAACGTAGTTAAGGGACCTGGAATTGAAGCTAAATTTCCCTTTATTGAAGCTTTCCTAAATGCTAATAGAGACGGATATATTAGTGGATGTGTAGTTATTGATTGTGGCCAATGCTTAGGGGGTAACCACGGGAGTAAGTGTAGGGAAAGATGTGATACAGCATTTTCAAGTGCGATCCAGGATTTCTTGAAGGTATGGATATTCCAGTCTGCTATCCTCGTAAGGTGACACGCGATATAATATTTGCCCAGATCTGGTAGCCCTATACCACCCCTGGATTTGGGTAAGGTGAGTCTAGAGTATCTAATGCTGGGGGGAGAGTCTCCCCATAAAAAGGCCGAGGAAATTTTTTGGTATGTTGAAAAAAAGTTAGTTGGAAGAGCTATTGGGATTGCTTGTATTAGATATAATAGACGTGGTAAAATAAGCATTTTAATCAGAGCTGCTCGCCCAAACCAAGAAACATTTAACATCCTCCATTCTTTAAAAAAATTTTGGGCTTTAAGTAGTGCTACCTGAAAATTCAATACGTATAGGTTTGATAAGTGGGATGGGATCTGTATCCCTAGGTAGGTGAGGGCCTTTTTATGCCATTGAAACGGGAAGGATTCTTGACAACTAATCACTTCTTGAGGGGGAAGAGAGATATTCAAGGCCTGTGATTTAGTGTGGTTGATTTTTAAGTTGGATATTTTGCCAAAAAGGTCAATCTCATGTAGAAGATTTGGCAGAGAGACACGGGGTGCTTGTAATGAGAGCAAAATATCGTCGGCAAATGCCGCTACCTTGTACTCTCTCCCTTTCACAGCAATGCCTTGAATATCGGGGTTGTTTCTTAGCTTATTGAGGAAGGGTTCTAAGGTGAGAATATAAAGAAGTGGTGATAATAGGCAGCCCTGACGTGTGCCATTACTGACAGGGAAGGCGTTTGACAGGAGGCCGTTAACTCTAACTGCAGCGGAAGGACCAGAATACAGTGACATAATGGAGGAAAGCAGACGATCTCCAATTCCAATCGCTGAAAGAGTTTTGCGCATGTAGTCCCAGGCCACCCTGTCAAACGCCTTCTCGGCGTCAAGTGAGAGGAGAAATCCCTGAGTTTTAGTGGAAGATATCCAGTGGTGTAAGTTTAATGTGCGGATTACATTATCTCTGGCTTCTCTACCAGGGACAAACCCTACCTGATCAAGAGATACGAGATTTGGTATTAAGGGAAGTAGTCTGTTAGCAAGAATTTTTGTGTATAATTTGATGTCCACGTTTAGTAGGGATATTGGCCTGTAGTTCGCGACTGATGATGGGTCTTTGCCCTCTTTGGGTATGACGGAAATGTGGGCAACTAACATTCTAGAAGGGTCAAATTGGGCGTCAGCTAAGGCGTTGAAGGTGGTCAGGAGTGTGGGGAAGAGAATGTCCGCAAATGTTTTATAGTATTGGAGAGAGTAACCGTCGGGGCCAGGACTTTTGCCTAGCTTCATTTGTTTGGTTGCCACTTCTATTTCAGTTAAAGATATGGGTTTGTCGAGTTCTAGCTTAAGTTGGGGAGATATTGGCTTGGGGCTATATCTGGAGAGGAAAGATTTAATGAGTTCCGAGCGGGCTTTCTGGGCATTTTGAGACGGTTGTTCAGGATGGAGGTTGTATAATTTTGAATAAAAAGTCTCAAATTCCTTAGCGATATCGTCATTCCTGACCAGAAGATCTCCCTTGGGATTACATATGTGGTGTATTCTGGTAGAGGTTTTAGCAGATTGAACCGAGCGTGCCAGCAAGCGGCCACATTTGTTCCCTTGCTCGTAAAAGATCTTCTGGCAAAGGATGTAACGCCTGCCAGAGCGTTTATCTAGTTCTGCCTTAATTAGAGCGCGGGCGTGAGATGGCTCCTGTAAAGTGGCATTTGCCTGCGTTCGTTTGTGAGTTCTTTCCAGGGATCTGATTGTTTCAATGAGAGAGTTAACAAGTTCTTGGTTTAATTTTTTTGGTTTTAGCTGCCAGAGCAATCAACTCTCCCCGGATCACACACTTATGAGCCTCCCAAAGAGAGATAGGAGAGATTTCAGGTGTCGAATTCTCAGTAAAATAGTTATGAATGCTCGTGCGTATGTGGTCTAGAGAAACTGGATCCTTGAGCAGTGAAGGGTTAAAACGCCACGTGTTAGTTCTTGGTTGAGTTTCGGGAAAGGACAGTGTAACCGTAATGGGGTGATGATCTGATAAGAACATTGGTTCTATCGTAGATCGTTGTAAAAATGGTAGGTCCGATTGGGAGAGGAAAAAGTAATCAATTCTAGAATACTTCTAATGCGGTGCAGAGAAGAATGTGTAATCTTTTACTGTGGGTGATAATGTGCGCCATGTATCGTGAAGGGTCAGGTTTTGTAATTGGGTTTTGATCTGACGTAGAGCTCTGTATGGTAGGGCAGATGAGCCTGAAGAAGAATCTAGTAGTGGGTTCAGGGGAACGTTAAAGTCTCCTCCAAGAAGAACTAAGCCTTCCTGGAAGGACGCCAATCGGTCACCGATATCTCTTAAAAGGAAACTTGATGTTCATTGGGGCAGTAGACATTTGCTAATGTTATTGGTTTGTTTGCGTACGTCCCTTTAAGAAAAATATATCTGCCTGCTGGGTCAATCAATGAGTCTGAAAGAAAAAAATTTGCATGTTTGGAGATTAATATTGAGACGCCTTTCGTCTTGACCTGGGTTGGTGGCATGGTGGGCCGATCGATATATGTGGTTGGTGAGTTTAGGTGTAGCGTCGGAGCGAAAGTGGGTCTCTTGTAAAAAAATAAAGTGAGCTTTGTGTTTAGAAAGTGATGACAAGACCTGGGAGCGTTTCTCAGGTAGGTTAAGACCTTTTACATTCAGGGATATACATTTTAGCGTCAAGGACTGTTCGGTTAATGGTTTTGATTGCATGGTTGCGCTCAGGTTGCGATTGGAAATCAAGCCCTACCAAAGTATAATGCAGTATGGAATAGTAGATAATGTGTAAGGACTGTCAAAGAGGGGGCGGGAGCAGGCCCAGTCAAGCCCTGGAACCTTGGGGGCAGAGCAAAAGAGAAAAAGAATTAGTGGGGAGGGAAAAGGGGGGGAGAATTGAAATGGGAGTAAGTCCAGGGTATGGAAGCGGAAAGAAAGGAAGAAGGGAAATGGGGGATGAAGGAGAGAGAAAGAGAGGAAAGTGGTGAACAATAATACAGGGAAGGATAAAAGAAAGGAGAAAAACCTAACAAAAAACAAACCAGAGGTGAAGCTAGAAAATCTGCCTCACCTAGAGGAGAAGAATCCTGTAGTGTCAGCTAGTGTCCCTAGGGACTCGCTGTGTGGGGGAAAAGAGACGGGAACCTTAGGTTGGGTGCGGGCCGGGGAGCAGACCCGCTAATCTGCTGAGGGGGAGAAATGTAAACTATGGTTCTGTGGGGAGCCACCTAACATTTTACTATAGGACCACCGGGATCATAGTAATGAACCCCAAAAATGGAACAATTAGCATTTTTAAGAAAGACAAAAAAGAAGGTAAAGCATATGGAATGTATACCTTAATATTTCAGCCATGTAATAAGCGTGTCAAATAAAGAGGAGAAAATAACAGTAAAAACCAAGACAAAAACAAGAACAAGGACATTTCCAATGCACACTGTGAGAGAGTTAACAAGCTTAAACATTTCCTACTAAACAGAAGGCTGGTTACCATCGTAAGTAAGAAACTAAAATGGCAAATCCCAAGAGGAGAGATAGAGAGGGGAACAGGAAGGGAGAGGGGAAGGAGGGATGGGGAGGTCAGGAAGGGGGGGGGGGGTGAGGGAATGAGAAACATTTAATCTGAAGGATCATAATATGCAGCAGTGCATTTGCAGGACTATTGATTGATCAGTAAACCCAGCGGGGACCTAACCTATCTGGTTAAGTACATTGTATGTGTTCTAAATCCTAAGATAAGTGTTTTGCTTACCGAAGACCAGGGACGTCTGGGTAAATGAGATCTCTCCCTCTTACCTTATGGGCAAACTGTGCAAGAGGTGATCAGGATTAATATAAGAAGGTGAAACCCACGGGGGGGACACCCCGGGTTAGGTAAGGAATTTGAGGATGACGTCCCTGGTGATCAGTGTAGTAGAAAACCCGCCTTCTCTAAATACATATACTTGGTTTCAATAAAAATATTGTTCTTTATGCAGTGTTTCTTACCGCTAGCAGCATACATGTATTGCCTATAATAATGAGTGAGAGGAAGGTATAAATCATTATCTTACAGTGAGAGGAGAAAGGCAGTTCGTATTTTGCTCGTTGAAAATTTTGGAGGCAGAGGGATTCTGGAGTATGGTCCATTGCTGAGGAAACAGGCAAGTTCTGCTATTTTTAGACTCTCGAAGAGGGTGCTTAAATCCCTATAAAATATGGTAAGATAAAGTAAAAATGGAATAAAATGAAAGAAAGAACAAAAAAGAAAAAATTTGAGATAGAGGAAGTCTCAGTGGGAAAAATTGTGGTTGTGGTACTTTGAGTCCTGAATGCTATTTTCCAGCTATAAGCAGGCCGGGCTTGTGGAGTAAAAGGGAGTCACTGCATATAACAGACGGGTGAAGCTGGGGAGGAGAGAATAAGGTGAAGGAGAAGGGTGCCGGAGAATGTTAAATGGTTGTTTACCTAGAAGGTAGCATAGTACACAGCACAAAATGGGGGGGGGGGGGGGCAGTGTGCATCGGGAGTTAAGTCATTAACTTACTGATGTTGCAACATGGCTGAGTGGGTACAGTTCAATCATCCAGATGGTTGCGTCCCGGGGGGGACAGCGGTACACGAGCAGGGCTTCGTTGGTAGAGATCGCGACGGGATGAGTGTGCTTTCGGAGATGCCGAGCCTGCCTTGCGTCTACGTGATCTCTGGCGCAGAGCTTTCAGAGATGGGTTAAGGGAAACCGGGAGCCATGGTTCCGACGGGAAGAAGAGGTCATACCATTTCAGAAGTTCAATCCGTGGGAGATCGAGCTGGTCGCAGAAATTCTTTTTAAGTCATTTGGTGTGCGAAGAGTAGCAGAGCGTCCCCTGGTGGACGCAGATAAGGCAAAAGGGAATTTCCAGCGATATTGAATGTTCCTGGCGCGAAGTGCATCCAATAACGCTCTTAGGGCTCTTCTGTTTTGTAGTGTAATCTGTGACAAGTCCTGGAATAGTTTTATATCAGCCCCATTGAAAACTACTCGACCCCTTTCCCTGGCCTTCCGCAGGATTTCCTCCTTAAGGGGAAAGTTCACCAAACAGCACACAATATCCCTAGGTGGTTCGTTCTCCCTGGGTTGGGGGCGTAGAGCACAGTGGGCCCTTTCCATATCAATAGGTGAGTTGGCAGGTCTACCTATTAAATCATTGAATATTGCACATAAGGTTTGCTGCACTAAGTTAGGGTCAACGCTTTCAGGGACCCCCCTTACTCTTATGTTGTGCCGGCGACCGCAGTTGTCAAGGTCCTCCACATGCTTGTGGAGGTCGAACAGTTGAGAGAGTTGCGAGTCATAGGCGGATTGAACCTGGCGGATGGCCGCAGCGTGAGTCAGGGTTGTTTGTTCTACCATTTCAATGCGGTGTGCAACCGCCTGAATGTCTGATTTCAGGTCAGCGATTGCTGCTGTCACTGTACTTTTGATATTTGATGCCACTTTTTCCAGGTCGAACAGATTGAGTATGTGAGCTCACCCAGTATTGGTTGTAGGAATAGGAGTTCCCATGGTCTGCATGTCAGGCAGCTCTTGAGGCGAGGCCGGCGCCTGGGCCTGTGAAACCGCATGTACGGACAGTTTCTGGGTACGGAAGATGTCAGGAATGTTCCTATTGAGTTGCGTACCTGAGTCCATTGCGGTACGGGATGTAGAGGAGCTCCGGGTGGTTCTGCTCATGCTAATGTCGAGGTGTGGGCTCCCCTTCAAGCTAAGATCTGTCCTCGGATCGCAGGAGCTCTCGGCTTATGCTGCCATCACGGTCTCCGTCCAGGCCACGCCCCCATCAAATAATTTTTAATGGGGAAACCATCACGCTTTTTCAAGATCTTTCTCAAATTACCTTGAAAAATTGCAGGACATTGTGCTCCCTCCTGGATAAGCTGAGAGAAAAAGATCTAAAATAAACGTGGTGTTTCCCATTTGCTTTATTCGTCACTCATAATGGCCGACAACATATTCTGCCATGACATATTCGGACTTCTGCCATGACTTCTGCCATGCTCTAAACTTAGACCCTGGTACAACTAATTTGCACTAATTCCCATGAAAAAAAGTCCCCCAAGATCACCTTTCTCATCGCCTGAAAAGCGGCAATCAAAAAAAATGAAATACAACCGCAACGGAGGCTCAAAAGCTGGGACCCCCAACCCGAGACCTGCCTCCCTAAGGGATCCGGAGGACAGATAACTATGTAACTTCTATAGTAGTTCTATGCTCACTAACCACGCTATATTTGTTTCTGTGTGAGCCAGATAACCTCAGAGACTCCTGCTTAAGCTGAGACATCAGAGATGATAGCAGTTCTTCAAATCATCCCTACTGATTTTCCACTCTGGGTTGGCTGAGTTTGGTTTTTACTGACTGAGGTTGCTGAGACTTACTTAGATGTCCAAGCAACAATACTACAGGTACTACAGGACGATAACTCTTTGCCTGAGAAAATCTGGGGATTCCCCCCCCCTTTAGTGACCAATAACACTCTTCTGCCTAAATTTAGGACTGGCTTACATGGACCATGTTTCAATCCTTAAACCTCTGATTAAGTGCACAATTTAGTGACACTACCTATTTACATATTTAACTAGTATGCTGTCATGTTAATGGCTTTAGCCCATTCCTCCTATTTCCGTTATGGCTGGCTGTAGCTTTGGGATTGAAGCAGAGGCGGCCATGGTGACAAACTGGATTTCCCCCTCATGAAACTGTGTTATAACTCCCTTGTTCACAAACAAGCAAGCTTGTCAGGGACTAACCCGCAGGAGAACTGACATCTATGGCCAGCAGAATCTTGCATCAACAAACACAAATTCTCCAGTGGTGAGAGCTGTCAGGACAGTGTATTCTTCAGTGTGCACACGCGCAAAAAAGCGTGCACCAATGCGCACACGTGTGCGCCAAAACGCACGCACTACGTCAGAGACTCCAGGCGCCAGTATACTATTTAAAGCATGTTGCAGCACTCACCAACTGCTGCATGATCTTAAGCTTCTTGTATATTCCTGAGTTCCTGTTCCTATTGTCTTGGATTACCTGCTAACACCCGGCTTGTCTTGACTTATCTGATCTGCATTGTCTCCGGCTTGAACCTTGGCTTGTTCCTGTTACCCCGCTCTGATCTGCTGCACTGTGTATGACCCCTGGCTTGTTTCATTGACTTTGTTACTGCTTGCTGATCTGTGTATGAACCCCGGCCTGGCTCCTGACACTGCTTCTGGTACTCCCTGCTGCACAATCTCATTTGGTACTTCCGAGGTACCCCTGCCTAGCAGTCTACCCTGTTCATCAGCTGCCCACCAATGGACTTCTCTGCTTCATCTCAGCTTGCCGCAGCCAGCGACCCCTGCCGCTTTGAGTATAGCTCCCCCTGTGCCACCTTCAGGGGGCCTTCTGCACTTAGTCGCAAGGGAAGCCCTCCCAGCATTTCAGCCTCCGATCAGGTACGTGATAGTATCATGCAGCCAGTAATGTCAGAGGCTGATGGAGGTGCTTCCCCATTCAAGACTCTGTGCCAGCAATTCGCTGCACTTCCCCAAGCAGCGACAAGCCTACAAGGACATTATTCCCAGTTGGAGATTCACCTTCAGAACCAAGCAATGTCTCCTATGATGGTTCCGCCCCCTGAACCAAGGGTACCTACTCCTGAACGTTTCTCTGGTGACCGAAGGAAGTTCCGAGCATTCAAGGATACCTGTTTACTTTACCTGGCCCTCCAACCAAGAACTTTTTTCCTAGAAACTGTTAAAGTGGGATTTGTTATTTCCCTGCTGTCCAATGAACCCCAGTCTTGGGCCCATCAGTTATTGGAGCAAAGGGATCCTGCTATTAATTCAGTGGACTTGTTCTTTGAAGCCATGTCCAGATTATATGATGATCCACAACATATGGCTACTGCTGAGGCCGCCCTTCATGCCTTGCGGCAAGGGCAGCGCCCTGTAGAGGATTATATCATGGACTTTCGCAGTTGGGCTGCCGAAACAGGGTGGAATGAGGCTGCTCTCAGATTCAAATTCCAGCTTGATTTATCTGAACTTGTCAAAGACGAACTTGCATGAGTAGAGTCCCCAACCGCATTAGAAGGACTCATCCAGCTAGTCATCCAACTTGATAGGCACCTGCGGGAGCGACAGTCTGAACGTGCACAATCCCTCTGGCCTTCTTGAATGATGCCTACAGTTCCAGCCGTTCCTGCACCCACCACCCCTGTCATGTCCAACAAAGGGCCTATGCAAATTGGCGCAGTTCGCTCGGCTCTGACCCCTAATGAGAAACTTCAACGTCGGCAAGCTAACCTATGTTTCTATTGCGGAGAACCCGGACATATTCATTTCAACTGTCCAATATGGCCCAGTAGATTCTCTTTCCGCAATTCTACTAGACTCCAAGTCCCGAAACCTTCTCCAACTCATCTTGTTCTCCATATCGCATTACAGTTGGCAAGAGGAGAGGTCAGACTTCCAGCAATAATCGACTCCGGGGCTTGCAGTTACTTTTTGGACATTTCCCTGGCTAAAGACTTTCAGATTCCACTTCAGAAGAAGGAACATAAACTTAAAATTCATTTGGCCGAAGAATCAACACCGCAGTTTGGGCCTCTCGCCGCCGACATTCACATAGCGTGTATTTTCAAATATGGCACCGCGGAGTTCGGAGGGACTCGGCGGCGCTCGTTCAGCTGAACGAGCACCGCCGAGGACACAGTGTCTGGGCGGAGCCGAGATACACATAGCCGAGGGTTGTCAGCTCTTCTCGGCGCCGTTCACAGTCCCGCCCAGTCCTGCCATTGGACCTGTGTTATGTCCATCATAGGGACTGGGCGTGACTGTGAACGGCGCCGAGAAGAGCCAAGAACCCTCGGCTATGTGTATCTCGGCTCCGCCCAGTCACTGTGTCCTCGGCGGCGCTCGTTCAGCTGAACGAGCGCCGCAGAGTCCCTCCGAACTCCGCGGCGCCATATTTAAAAATACACTGTACTGTGTGCCCTAACTAAACTTGTGTATGTCGGCGGCGACAATGCTGCACTGACTACTGGGGCAAGGCTGCACTGGGGCAAAGCTGCACTGACAAGGCTGCACTGGGGCAAAGCTGCACTGACAAGGCTGCACTGGGGCAAAGCTGCACTGACAAGGCTTCACTGGGGCAAAGCTGCACTGACAAGGCTGCACTGGGGCAAAGCTGCACTGACAAGGCTGCACTGGGGAAAAGCTGCACTGACAAGGCTGCACTGGGGCAAAGCTGCACTGACAAGGCTGCACTGGGGCAAAGCTGCACTGACAAGGCTGCAGATGGACACGATAACGCTGCATTGATGCATTTAAATGTAAGTTTTTTTTTCCTTAAACTTCTCTCCTAAAAGTTTTTTTCCTTAAAATTCCCTTATAAACTTGGGGTGCGTGTTATACGCCGGCGCTTGTTATACGCTGATAAATACGGTATATTTTTGTAGGTATTAGGAGGGGGGATGTACATCTCTTTGTGTGATTCTTACTGCATCTTTTGGCTTGTAAGCATCATCCATTTGTGTGACACATCTGAAATAAATTGTCTGCTTTTCAATACATCTGGAATTCGACTGATCAGAACAGGAGAGTAATCCTAACATTTATTTAATCATCTATAAAAATACAAAAACAAAAGAAGATTACCAACATCACTTTTACATACCTTATTGACATTGCATTATTAGCCAAACAAAACTATCTCCCAATTCATTTTCAAACTGTATCCAATTCATTTTCCCATTTTTTAATGAATGGCAGTATTTCCCGCCCCTCTTCACTCGCCAAAATTTTATATAACGCCGAAATATTCTTCCCTGGCATTTCCCTCAAAAAAAGCTTCTCTATCGGCCTGTAGTCCTTTTTGTCTCTTATAGGGCCAGGAAGACTTCTGACAAAATGACAGAGCTGGCTATACCGCCATTCACCAACTTTCACAAACCCTGTGTGTGTAGATAATTCCTGAAATGTGAGAATTTTACCTTTTTTGGTGATATCTTTTAATTGTGCTTCCCTATTTTTAATTCAGTTTCCACCCACTGTATCCATCCCAGGGGAAAAAAACTTATTATCTTTTAAATAAATTAAAGGTGAATTGGACTCCCATTTATTTTTTAGATGAATCTGATCCCAAATTTTCAATGTGTAAAGTGTTATTTCCTGTGTGTCTGGGCCTAGATTCCTATGGTGAGGAGGATTCCAAATCAAATGATTTAAACGTGCATTACTTATACCTATTTCCAAATTGACCCATCTTTTATTCACCCCCCCTTTTCCCACTCTAACACCCATGATAAAACTATGGCCTTATGGTATTTTTTAAAGTCTGGAAGCGCCAGACCCCCATGTGCTTTCGCCCTACACAAAACTGTGTGTGATATCCATGGTTTCTTGTTATTCCATACAAATCTACTTATTAAACCAGTTAATATTCTAAAAAATGTTTGAGCCAATGGAATTGGAAGCATCTGCATTTTATACAGGACTTTTGGAGCTAAAACCATTTTGACTGTATTCACACGCCCAATCCAAGAGATCGGGCGGTAAGACTTTTTTTTATTTCCTGTTTAATTTCATCGAGTAAAGGAATATAATTTAACAAATAGATCTTCCTAAGTGAATTGGCTAGTTTTACCCCTAGGTATTTAATGCTTTCCCTCCAAGGGAAGTGGAACACATTCTTAAGTCTAGTTACTTCCTGTCTATGTTGATGTTTAGGGCTTCCAATTTACCTAGATTAATCTTATAGTTTGAAAGTTCTCTGTAATTCTTCAGTGTAGATAGTAGGTTAGGGATCGGCTTTGTGATAAAGAATAACACATCGTCAGCGAATGCTGCCAATTTGTGCTCCTCTACACCCACCTTACAGCCACTAATATCCTGGTTTTTATGGATCAAGGCCAGTAAAGGCTCCAATGTTAAGACAAACATAATCGGAGACAGCGGGCAACCCTGCCTAGTCCCGTTCTCCATTCTAAACTCTGCAGAAGCTGTATTATTTACTTTAACAAATGCAGAGGGGTGATTATATAAAATTTTAATCCACTTCAACATTTTTGGCCCGACTCCCATGACTTCCAACGTTTTAAACATGAATCCCCAGTCTACTCTGTCAAATGCTTTCTCAGCATCTATAGACAGAAATAGACCTGGGGACCCACTAGTATTAATAGCTTCTGAAATAGGTAGAGACTGCACCCCATTATCTCTCCCCTCTCTTCCTGCAATAAAGCCCACTTGGTCCGTATGTACCCAATAGGGCATTTTTTCCTTTAGCCATAATGCCAGTACCTTGGCGTACAGTTTAATATCTGCATTTAAAAGTGCAATCGGCCCATAGCTGAAACACAGCGTACGTTGCCATATTTTAATATTAAGGTCACTGAGGCTGTTAATGCTCCCTCGCATAGTTCCCCTTGCATCCCCAGCCCATTCCACACCTGGCAGAGTCTCGGTACCGAAGAGTTTTTAAATTTTTTATAGAAAAATGATGTAAACCCGTCTGGTCCGGGACTTTTACCTAGAAAAGACGAGTTCAAAGCCTGATAGATTTCCTCTTCCGTAATGGGTCTATCTAGTTCCAAAGTGTCTACTTCGGATAAAAAAGGAAGCCCAGCACCTTTCAAAAAGTCTCTCACCCTCTCATCTCTGTCCACACTGCTACTTTCACTTTGTCTAACAGCATAGATAGCTGTAAAGTACTGCCAAAATACTTCCCCTATCTCTTTAGATGTATACCTAAATTCTCCTTTTTTGTTTTGGATTTTATCAATAAAGTTTATATCCCTTTTTTCTTCAGGATTGTTGCCAAATATTTCCCCACTTTATTTCCCCACCGGAATCTGTCTTTTAAACGTTTATTTAAGATCCTATTTAATTTGGACTCCATCACATCTTTAAGTTCTTCTCTTTTGATTATTAATTGATGTAAGAAAGTCCTGTGTTTCCCCTTATAGGCTTTGTGGGCTTGTTCAAGTTTATATATTTCTAAAATAAGATTCTCCTTCTTTTTTAAACTTTCTTTTTTCATTCCAGCCCCTATGGCTATCAAAACCCCTCTAATATACGGCTTAAAGGTCTCCCACAGGACTGTTCCTGAGGTCTCACCCGTATCATTAATAAAAAAGAACGAGTCGATTTCCTGCTGAACTTTTTCAGTCACCTTCTCATCCCTGATAAGATTTTCATTAAGGCGCCAAGTATACGGGTACTTATGGAGCCCTTTTATACTCACTTTCATTAAAACCGGGGCATGATCTGATAGCGTTATTATCTCTATCTTTGTGTCTTTCACTGACTCCAATAAACTGTGATCCACCATTAGATAATCCAGCCTTGGTAATCCAAGGTAGTAGTAGGGACAAAGTAGGGGACAAAGTTTGGCTCTCCACATTCAATCTCAAATTGTCTTGCCCCTCCTGGAAGCTGGGCCCAAGGTTTATCGGTCCCTTCACAATTAAGAGAGAGATTAATCCTGTGGCTTTTGAATTGTCTCTGCCGAGCTCTTACAAGATTCACCCAGTCTTCCACGTCTCGCTGCTCAAACCAATCAGTGCTGGCCCCTTTTCTGGAAGAGAGGATCCTCCTCCACCTCCAATCGCAGTGGGTGAAGAAATGGAGTTCGAGGTGGAAGCCATCCTGGATTTTCGAAAGAGAGGTAGACAAATTCAATATCTAGTGAAGTGGAAGGGTTACTCACCAGAGGAGAGCTCTTGGGAACCCGCAAATAATGTTCATGCCCCTAAACTGCTATGTGAATTCTTCAGAAGATATCCGGAGAAGCAAGCACGCCTGGGCATCCAGAGGCTGCCCCTTGGGGGGGCACTATGAGGGACTAACATCTATGGCCAGCAGAATCTTGCATCAACAAACACAAATTCTCCAGCGCTAATGCGCACGCGCACGGGTGAGGCCTGTCAGGACAGCGCAAGCATTACGTGAGAGACTCCAGGCGCCAGTATACTATTTAAAGCATGTTGCAGCAGTCACCAACTGCTGCATGATCTTCAGCTTCTTGTATATTCCTGAGATCCTGTTCCTATTGTCTTGGATTACCTGCTAACGACCGGGCTTGTCTTGACCTATCTGATCTGCATTGTCCCCGGCTTGACCCTTGGCTTGTTCCTGTTACTCCGCTCTGATCTGCTGCACTGTGTATGACCCCTGGCTTGTTTTATTGACTTTGCTACTGCTTGCTGTCCTGTGTATAAACCCTGGCCTGGCTCCTGACACTGCTTCTGGTACTCCCTGCTGCACGATCTCATCTGGTACTTCCGAGGTAGCCCTGCCTAGCAGTCTACCCTGATCGTCAGCTGCCCACCAGTGGATTTCTCTGCTTGATCTCAGCTTGCCGCAGCCAGCGACCCCTGCCGCTTTGAGTATAGCTCCTCCTGTGCCACCTTCAGGTCGCAAGGGAAGCCCTCCCAGCATTTCAGCCTCCGATCAGGTACGTGATAAAGCTATATCATTCTAATATTTCTTTGGTCGATTTAGTTATGCATATTTAAAGCCCTCTGGGCTTTGTATGTTGTTGTTATGTTCCGATTTAAAAGAATAACTTTTCACTTAATATATTGAATACTGCTGGTAATCATTTACCTCCGTAGCCATAACCTCCCTTCTCCCCCACAAAGTATCCTTGAACATAAGCTACCCCGGTTCAAGGTGCACTCATTTGGAATTTTAAGATAGCACTTGCTATCCAAAAGTATATCATTATCTCTCCCTTTCTACTTAAATATCTCTTCTAGTTTCTTAATTCACCTGTGTTTCTGACTACTACTCTTTACTCTTTACACTAGTGCCTCTCCTCCTGAGTCCTCCAGATGGCGTACTCCTCCCTGGGGTGTTGCCGTATGGTGATTTCACATAACGTAAAGGGACTGAATATCCCCAAAAAGGGCTCCACTCTCTTGAGAGAACTCAAGAAAGGTAGGTCCCACTTTGTATTCCTATAAGAAACCCACTTCAAAACTCACCATGTGCCTAAACTTACCAATTCTTTCTTCAAGGCCTACCATGCCACTAATGACACCTCTAAATCAAAGGGTTTTTCAATTTTAGTGAGCAAAGTAGCCTCATTTGAGATGATGGACCAATTGACAAATCCAGGGGGAAGATTCTTGTTCTTAAAGGGAACATATGGTGGTTCACCAATCACATTAGCAAACATATACTTCCCAAACACAGCACATTTAGGGGGTCGTTTACTATAGCGCTGAAAAATGATCCTGCAGTCCCAGAAAATAGCTCTCAAATAAGGCCAAGTAAGACTTAAACTCTCAGAAACTGAGCACTAATGCAAATGGAAAGCAGCGCTATTGCCTGTCAGATCACATATGCGGGAATAGTGGAAGTCAATGGGGCTCGAACCTGCAAAATCCAAAGTTCTCACAGAAGGCTTATATGCAAGTTCTTTTCCATAAAAAAAGTATATGGGGACCTGGGTCCTGCCCCAGGGGACATGTATCAATTGGAAAAAATGTTTTTAAAACAGCCGTTTTTTCAGAAGCAGTGATTTTTTTAATGCTTAAAGTGAAACAATAAAAATTAAAAATTCCTTTAAATATTGTGCCTGGAGTTGTCCTTAGTATGCCTGTAAAGTAGCACACCTTTCCCGTGTTTATTACTGTACCGCAGCAAAATGGCATTTCTAAAGGAAAACATTTCATCTAAAAATTGCTTGCGGCTGTAATGAATTGCTAGTTCCCGGCAATATAGAGTTAAAATCAAAGAAAAAAAACAGTGTAGGTTGCCCCCAACAGTTCATACCAGGCCCTTCGAGTCTGGTACGGATATTAAGGGGAACTCCGTGCCAATTTTTTTTTAAAAAAGCGCGTAGGAGTCCACCCGAAAACCATACCAGACCCTTCAGGTCTGGTATGGATATTAAGGGGAACCCTGCGCCAAAA
This sequence comes from Lithobates clamitans, assembly GCA_037952925.1. Classification (NCBI taxonomy): domain Eukaryota; kingdom Metazoa; phylum Chordata; class Amphibia; order Anura; family Ranidae; genus Lithobates; species Lithobates clamitans. The sequence continues at coordinate 4,463,143 of JBBGZY010000046.1, read as the reverse complement.
TTTTTTTTAAAATTGGCGTGGGGTCCCCCCTAAATCTATACCAGACCCTTATCCGAGCACGCAACCTGGCAGGCCGCAGGAGAAGAGAGCGGGATGAGAGAGCGCCCTGTCCATTATTCCAAGAAGCGTGTGCTCCAACAGGTGGACAAGGGGGACAGTGTCACTGATGCATGCACTGTCACTGCTCACCATCCTTGTGGCCTCCTCAAATGGTGACAGGACAGTGCATGCATCCCTGATCATGGCCCACTTGTGTGGGGAAAAAAAAACAAGCTCCCCTGACCCTGTCCTGGTGCCATAGTCGCACAGGTACTCATTGATGACCCTCTGCTGTGTGTGCAGCTGCTGCAGCATGGCCAACATTGAGTTCCACCTGGTGGGCATGTCACAGATTAGGCGGTTCTTGGGCAGGTTCAATTTCTTGTGGGGGTCTGCAAGCTGAGCACTGGCATTATATGACCGGTGCAAATGCACACAGACTTTCCTGGCCTGCCTCAGGACATCTTGTAAGCCCGGGTACCTGCCCAGGAACCGCTGCACCACCAAGTTAAGGACGTGAGCCAAACAATGCACATGGGTCAGTTGTCCCTGTCGGAGGGTGGAGAGGAGGATGGTGCCATTGTCGCAAACCACCATTCCTGCCTTAAGTATGGCGTCAACCACCTGTGAACCTGCCCCTGTAGAGCTGACAGAATCTCAGCCCCAGTGTGGCTCCTGTCCCTCAAGCACACCAGCTCAAGCACTGCATGGCATCTTTTGGCCTGTGTACTTGTGTAGCCCCTTGATTGCTTACGGTGCACCACTGGTTCCGAGGACAAAGCAAAGGAAGAGGCCATGGAGGAAGAAGAAGAGGAGGGGATGGAGGAGAGAGGTGTGTCAGAATCACCAGCAGTGGCATTTTGGAGGCGTAGTGGTGGAACAACTTCCAACACTACTGCACCTTGTCCTGCATCCATCCCAGCTGCCAGCAGAGTCACCCAATGCGCCGTGAAACTTAGGTAATGTCCCTGTCCATGCCTGCTGGACCATTAGTCAGTGGTAATATGCACCTTACCACTGACTGCTCTGTCCAGCGAGGCCAAGACATTGCCTTTCACATGCCGGTAGAGAGCTGGAATCGCCTTCTGTGAGAAAAAGTGGTGTTTGGGAACCTGCCACTGAGGAACCGCACATTCCACAAACTCACGGAAGGGGGCAGAGTCTACCCACTGAAAAGGTAGCAGTTGAAGTGCTAGCAATTTTTCCAAGCTAGCATTCAACCACTGGGCATGTGGATGGCTGGGAGCGAACTTCTTTCAGTGGTGCAGCAGCTGGGGTAGGGAAATTTGCCTGGTACAATCTGACGTCGGTCTACCGATAGCAGATGGCCCACAAGTACTTGGCTGTGACACACCTAATTCTACACCTTCATTCCTCTCAGTGCAGGTCTCAGAGAGGACTGAAGGTATAGTGGGGTTGGAGATCCCAGCTGATGAGGAGCAAGGAGAGGTCCTCTTTGTTCTTTGGTATGGGTCTTTTATGTACGCTTGCCAACGAACTGCATGGCAGGTCAGCATATGTCTGGTCAAGCATGTGGTGCCCAAATTGGAGATGTTTTGGCCACGCGAGATACGCTTGAGACATATGTTGCAAATGCACTCGCCTCAAAAAAGGCCCACACCAAAGAACTTTTGGAATAACATGCAGTGACAGCAGCGCCCTGCACATGCGGAGCTCTGCAGTGTGATGTGGTCAGTGTGCTGCCCTTAGGCTGTCCCCTGCAGGGCATCCTGCCTCGTTGGTGATGTGCTTCCTCCTAATCCTCCTCTCTCCTATCAGGCACCCACATGGAGTCAGTGACCTCATCATCCCCTCTCTCCTCATCACTGAAGCAAACCTGGCAGTATGCTGCAGCAGGGGGAACATGACTGCCAGATTGCTGTCCTTCTTGGGCACCCCCTCTGTCTGGTCTCACGTTACTGCCTTCCTCTAGCTGAGTACCATCATCGGAGCCTTCAAAATGCTGGGCATCCTCCTGGAGCATGTACCCAACACTGTGGTCAAACAGTTTGGGGGACTCCTCAGGAAGATATGGTGGGGCTAGGGAAGGAGTCACTGATACCATTGAGCCAAGGGAATAGGCCGTGTTGGCAGCTGCTTTGCCAGACAAATTACCCTGAGCCTGGGTGAGGGAGGATGAGGAGGATGAGGACAGCTTGGTCATCCACTCAACCAAGTCTTCCACATGTTGCGGCTCAACACGGCCAGCTGCCGAAAAAAAGCCAAGCATGTCCCACGGCCACGTGCTGATGAGGATGCACCGTGTCCACGACCAGCACTGTTGCCTCTAGACACAGAGCCTGCTTGCCCTCTTTTATTGGCTTGTGACGGTCTGCCTCTCCTTGTTGGCCTTCCAGACATACTATTGGCCTGCAGTGAGATGTAGCTGCACAAAACTGGGATGTATACATATACCGATTATACTGCAGCTTTACTGCAGAATCAACTGCCTGCCTGTAGTATTATTAGTATGAGAACACCTGCACTTGTCTTTAGGTAACTATACTGTAGGTGCAACTGAGCAGGGTACACAGTACAGTAACTGGAAATATGTCAAGAGCCTACACAAGCACCTGGCTTTAGGTAGTTATACTGTAGGTAAAACTGTGCAGGGTACACAGTACAGTAACTGGAAATACGTGAAGAGCCTACACAAGCACCTGGCTTCAGGTAGTTATACTGTAGGTGCAACTGTGCAGGGTACACAGTACAGTAACTGAAAATACATCAAGAGCCTACACAAGCACCTGGCTTCAATTAGTTATACTGTAGGTGCAACTGTGCAGGGTACACAGTACAGTAACTGGAAATACGTTAATAGCCTACACAAGCACCTAGCTTCAGGTAGCTATACTGTAGGTGCAACTGTGCAGGGTACACAGTACAGTAACTGGAAATACGTCAAGAGCCTACACAAGCACCTGGTTTCAGGTAGTTATACTGTAGGTGCAACTGTGCAGGGTACACAGTACAGTAACTGGAAATACGTCAAGAGCCTACACAAGCACCTGGCTTCAGGTAGTTATACTGTAGGTGCAACTGTGCAGTGTACATAGTACATTAACTGGAAATACGTCAAGAGCCTACACAAGCACCTGGCTTCAGGTAGTTATACTGTAGGTGCAACTGTGCAGGATACACAGTACAGTAACTGGAAATATGTCAAGAGCCTACACAAGCACCTGGCTTCAGGTAGTTATACTGTAGGTGCAATGGTGCAGGGTACACAGAACAGTAACTGGAAATATGTCAAGAGCCTACACAAGCACCTGGCTTCAGGTAGTTATACTGTAGGTGCAATGGTGCAGGGTACACAGAACAGTAACTGGAAATATGTCAAGAGCCTACACAAGCACCTGGCTTCAGGTAGCTATACTGTAGGTGCAACTGTGCAGGGTACACAGTACAGTAACTGGCAATGCATCAAGAGCCTACACAAGCACCTGGCTTCAGGTAGGTATACTGTAGGTGCAACTGTGCAGGGTGCACAGTACAGTAACTGGAAATACGTCAAGAGCCTACACAAGCACCTGGCTTCAGGTAGTTATACTGTAGGTGCAACTGTGCAGGGTACGCAGTACAGTAACTGGAAATACGTCAAGAGCCCACACAAGCACCTGGCTTCAGGTAGCTATACTCTAGGTGCAACTGTGCAGGGTACACAGTACAGTAACTGGAAATGCGTCAAGAGCCCACACAAGCACCTGGCTTCAGGTAGCTCTGCTCTAGGTGCAACTGTGCAGGGTACACAGTACAGTAACCGGAAATACGTCAAGAGCCTACACAATCACCTGGCTTCAGGTAGTTATACTGTAGGTGCAACTGTGCAGGGTACACAGTACAGTAACTGGAAATACTGTAAAAACACCTGCCTGCCTGTCAGTATATTAGGAAGAGAAGAACAGGATCTAGCTAAACTGAATACAGTGTATATAGTGTATATACATATATAAACACCTGGGATGCATATATATACACAATACACTGCAAGTGCAGCTAACTGACTCGACCTTCCTTCTCTATCTAACTTAAATCAAATGACACTGTCTCTCTGTCTATCTATCTCTCTCCACCGCAACACACTACACAGGGCCGACATGCAGGCGGCCTTATATAGTGTGGGGCGTGTACTAAACCCCCTGAGTCATAATTGGCCAAAGCCTCCCTGGCTTTGGCCAATTACGGCTCTCTGTACACACGGTGCTGTAATTGGCCAAGCATGCGGGTCATAGTGCATGCTTGGCCAATCATCAGCCAGAAATTCTCTGCGATGCCGCAGTGAATTATGGGCTGTGACGCGCCACTCAAATTTGGCGCGAAAGGCTCATAATGTTCGTAATTCGGTGAATGACCGAACACACGATGTTCAAGTCCAACATGCGTTTGACTCGAACACGAAGCTCATCCCTACACACTGCATTTGTTTTTTCACTCCAGTTTCTCTAAGGATAGCTGTGATCTACAGGCCCCCTGGACCAGTATCAAACTTTCTTGACGACTTCTCTGCCTGGCTACCCTACTTTCTTTCTTCTGAAATCCCCACAATCATTCTCAGGGACTTCAACATCCCTATTAATACTAACACTCCTGCCACTTCCAAACTTCTCAGCCTAACATCCTCCTTTGAGCTAAAGCAATGGATACATGCTCCTACTCACTCCGAAGGCAATACCCTTGACCTTGTTTTCTTCCACCTTTGCTCTCCATGCACCCTCTCTAACTATCCATTCCCTCTCTCTGATCACCACCTTATTAGTTTCACTCTCTCCCTCTCCTCCACCACCTCTCCCTCCAACCGTCTAAAAGTTACCCACAGAAACCTACGTCATCTCAACCCTTCTCTTCTCTACTCTGCTATCGACAACCTCTACGACAAAATCTCACCCCTACTCTGCACCAACCTAGCCACTTCAGTCTACAACGCCTCACTTCTAGCCTCACTGGACTCAATGGTCCTCCTCACTACACACAGAATCAGGCCCTTACCTCTTCAACCTTGGCAAACAGATGATACTAGAAGTCTGAAAAAATGTAGTCGTGCTTCTCTACCTTCAGTTCTCTACTTCGTCCTCCACTGCCTCCACCCGCCAACTCATTCACTGGCCAGGAGATCGCCAATCACTTCAAACAGAAGATTGATACAATTCGTGAGGAGATCTCTACTGTTCTGATACCCTCCACGCTTTACACTTCATGCCCACAGGCACAATCATTACTTCCCTCTTTCAACCCCACCACTAAAGACGAGGTTGCTAAACTACTTGCTAATGTCCACCTTACCACCTGCTCTCTGGATCCTGTTCCCTCACAAATGCTACGTTCAACCTCTGGCTCTATGCTACATTCTCTAACCCACATCTTCAATCTCTCCCTTTCCTCTGGCATCTTCCCCAACTCTCTAAAACATGCACTTGTCAGACCCATACTTAAAGAGCCCTCGCTGGACCCATCCGATCCTAACAACTTACGCCCCATCTCCTTGCTCCCCTTCTTATCCAAACTCCTCGAACAGCTGGTCTACAACTGACTGAGCATCCAGCTCACTGATAATAGCCTTCTTGATCCCCTTCAGTCTAGATTTTGTCCTTAACACTACACAGAAAATGCTCTCTTAAAACTAACAAACGATCTACTAATGGCCAAAACCAATCGACACTATTCTGTACTCCTACTCCTGGACCTCTCTGCTGCCTTTGATATGGTTGACCACCCCCTCCTCCTCAAAAATCTCCATGCCTTTGGTCTCCATGACTGTACTCTTCGCTATTCTCTTCCTACTTTTCCAACTGCACCTTTAGCATTTCCTACAACTCTTCTCCTCTTCCTTTCTCAGTTGGGGTCCCCCAAGGTTCTGTTCTTGGACCACTCCTATTTTAAATCTACACCTCCTCCCTGGGTCAGCTGATAGCCTCCCATGGCTTCCAATACCACCTCTACGCTGATGACATCCAAATCTATTTCGCTATCCCTCAGCTCACTCCCTCTGTCTCCTCACGTATCATTAAATTACTGTGATATATCAGTCTGGATGTCACACTACTTCCTCAAACTCAATCTATCCAAAACCAAACTTATAATTTTTCCTCCCCCATATGCCCCTTCCCCTGATCTCTCTGTCTAAATCGATGGCACAACTATAAGCCCATCTCCACATGCCAAGGTTCTAGGTGTAGTCCTGGATTCCAAACTCTCCTTTAAGCACCATGTCCAATCACTATCCAAATCCTGCCGCCTCAACCTCCGCAACATCTCCAAAATATGACCCTTTCTAACCAATGACACAACAGAGGTCTTAATTCACTTGCTGGTCATCTCTCGCCTCGACTACTGCAACTCCCTTCTCATTGGCTTACCTCTACATAGTCTATCACCTCTTCAATCCATCATGAATGCTGCTGCCTGACTCATCCACCTTACCAATCACTCTGTCTCTGCTACCCCTCTCTGTCAATCCCTCCACTGGCTTCTGGTCGGCCAAAGAATTGAATTAAAAATACTAACACCTACGTACAAAGCCATCCACAATTTAGCCCCCAGCTACGTCACTAGCCTAGTCTCTAAATACTAACCTACTCGTTCTCTTTGTTCCTCTCAAGACCTTCTGCTCTCTTGGTCCCTCATCACCTCCTCCCATGCTCGCCTCCAGGACTTTTCCAAAGCCTCTCCAATCCTATGGAATGCCCTACCCTAATATGTCCACTTATCTCCTACTCTATTAGCTTTTAGACAATCCCTGAAAACCCTCCTCTTCAGAGAAGCCTACCCTACCCCCACCTAACAACAACTGTTTTTTCATTTTCTCCATCAGCTCACCCCCCACAGTGATTACATTTTGTTTCCACTTGTCCCTCCCTTCTAGATTGTAAGCTCTAACGAGCAGGGCCCTCTGATCCCTCCTGTATTGTAAGTGTACTGTCTGACCTCATGTTAAGTAAAGTGCTGCGTAAACTGTTGGCGCTATATAAATCCTGTATAATAATAATCCTCAACACAAGACGTAAGGCACTAACTGCTAGTTCCAAGGACTTTATGCTTAAAACACGGAAAGGGCTGCAAAATCAGTGTGGGAAACTGAAAGGAAGCTGGTTTGTGGGACAATCTTAATAGCAGTAAAAATAGCAAATAATAAAATAGTGTCTTTGAGGATCACCTCATGTATTTCAGAAGCAATTTTGAATTGTGCTCTTCATTGATACGTTGGCTGTGTGGAACTGCTGATGCACTAAGGGAGTAACATTTACCATTAATGTTGAACAGGAAAAACAGCTTTAAGAAATGATGTGTGTGGCTGGCAATAATCATGGTTGATAAAAGGAGGAGAGGAGAGCTGGGCCTGAACTCCAATAGAGGACGGGTGGAAACAGATGGAAAGATTTGAGGACTCTATGCTCAATGTTTAAAACATATAAAAAAATATAAAAAGGCAAATCTGGTAAACCTGGAGAAAGGATAAAAGTTTTTTTCTTTATACATAGATATATACCTCATAATTTTTTGACTGAAGTTATCTGAAGACACTAGTGCCTAAAGGAATAGTGGAGATAAAAGTATAACTACCGGGAGGTCCCTGGAAATTGTGAATATGGAGAAGATGACAAGGAAAAAAGGTGAAGAAGCTTTGCAACAGGAAAGTTCACAAGCACAGCACACAGTAAAAAATAAAGGTAGACCAAGCAGCAGCAAAATTAGAAAAATATACGCATACACCGGTCAAAGATCTTCAAACTTCCTTACAAGCTAAAAATCAGGGGGGGCCCAGGTACTAAAAAAAGTCAGGGCCAGCAAAAGATGGATATAAATATAGAAACACCATCAATAATGGAGAATCCAGTATCAGCTTTGGAGGAGGGGGCTAGAAGTGGGGATCAATCCTCATTAAAAGAAGTACTACTGGCAGTGAACTCTTGCAAAGCCTCTATTAATGAAATGATGGAGCAACTGAGGGGAATAAGAGAGGAGATACATTTCTTAAGACATGACGCACAGAAAGTTTGTGAACGCACGATGGCTTTGGAAGGGAGAATGAGCCTGGTGGAGGATGATTTAAACCCATTCAAACAGGAGGTGAAGATGACTGGCGATAAATTAAATACATACGCCTTTAAAATGGAAGATTTGGAGAACAGACTGCGTAGGAAGAATGTGAGAATTTTGGGGCTATCTGAGCGGTGTGAGGGCTCTAGCCTCATAAGTTTCATGGAGAAATGGTTGGTGGAGATTTTTGGGAAGGCAATTTTTCCCCTTCTTTGCAATTGAAAGGGCACATAGGGTGCCATTTAGAGTATTTCCTTCAGGGGGCCATCCCAGATCATTTTTGGTGAAACTACTGTTTTCTAAGGACAAAGAGACCATACTCCAAAAGGTCAGGGAAAAAGCGATATATTTTATAATGGGGTCAAGATTTTATTTTTTCCAGATTTTTCCCCTGAACAGCAAAGAAAAAGAGCTAAGTTTTTTGACATGAAGAAAAAATTGCAGCATCTCAAAATTGTATATGCTATGCTATATCACTCTCAGCTACGGGTAGTGGTATTAGGTGAAACACATTTTATTTATGCCCCAAATGAGGCGTTTATGTGGCTGGAGAAAAATGAAGAGAAGATACAGGATCAAGAGTGGAACACAGGAATTTAATCTATGATGTTTGGGTCCCAGTTTTTGATTGGACTGATTTTTATTTATTTTTTGGGGGGGGGCTGCACGATGAAGAGTAAATGATAGCTGAGCGTCCTTTGGGGATGGGTTGGCCTGGACATCCTTCTTTTTCCTCTGTTCCTCTGCTGGGAGGGGGACGGGGAGAAGGCGGATGCTCCGGTCATTGAAACAAATCCCTTTAAATGCCCTTGGTATGGGCCTAATGTGGGCCAAGTGAAGGGTGTGAAAGGGATTTTTTGTATTTGTCCTTTGTGCATTTTTTTGTGTTTTTTGTTTATTATATTGATTTTATTTGTTTTTTTTTTTTTTTGGTTAGTGAACTACACAGGAATTGTCAGTTGGTTTTTTTTCTTTTTTTTAATGTGGAAGGGGGGAAAAATTGCATGGGAAATTGGGAAATATACAAGTTACTGGTCACGCACTACTATGTGATCTATGGGTTGTGTGGGACTATGTTTTTTGAGGAGGGAGGGAAGAGGGGAGGGAGGGAAGAAAGGGAAAAGTCACAGTAATAAAAATAATGTAAAGGGATTTGAGTATCAAGAAGAAACACGTTTAAAGTTCACGTAGCTTATGCTGGTTGATATATATAGGAAAAAACAGGATTTAAATAGTGGAAAGAATGACACAGGGAGGAAGAGAAAGAGAAAATATAGGTGGATTGGGGATATCAAGTTATTGATATTTGACTTTTTCTCTCCTTTTGATTTTTGTTCTCTTATTTCTTTTTTTTTTTCATTATTAATTTTTTTTTTTATTTATATGCAGTCTAAAGTGATAAGGATATGTTCTTGGAATGTCCGAGGATTGGGAGACCCTATAAAGAGAGCTACGGCTATTAATGTAGTGTTGGCCCTTCAGGGGTCTGTGGTTTGTCTGCAGGAGACCCATTTAACAAAAGAATCGATTGTACATTTAAAAAGAAAAAAATTTCAGACTCAGTATCACTCGGTATATACTTTATGTTCAAGGGGGGTGAGTGTTTTGATTGGGACAGGAGTTGAGTTCTCCTGCAGACAGATCAATATAGACGAGAGTGGACGGTATATTTTTTTGTATTGTATTATTGGGGGATTGACCTGCATCTTGACTAATATATACATCCCTCCAGGGTTTAAAGCTTATATCAATTGATGAAATTTATGTCTGGTAAACCCAGTTTCCCAATAATGGTGGCGGGAGACTTCAATATGGTACTAGATGGGAGAGTAGACAGATATCCACCAGGAACTCAGGTTGGAAAAGGGGTTGCTGCGCTTTCACAAATAATAGCAGAATTGGGGTTAGGAGATATATGGAGGTTGAAGAACCCAACTGATCAGCAATATTCTTGTTTTTCAAAAACTCATTCCACGCTTTCTAGGATTGATTAAGCTCTCGGCAGCGAAGCTATGTTTCACTTTGTTAAGAATATAAAATATATGCCCAGCGGCCTTTCAGATCACTCTCCATTGGTTGTATCACTGAGTCGAGGAGAGGAGCTTGGTAAAAGGGAATGGAAAATTAGCTCATATTGGCTAGGGATAATAGGGGGTAAAGAGGAAGTGTCATCATCCTTGGAGGAATTTATGAAGATCAATGCCGGGACAGCTTCACCTGCATTAGTCTGGGATACCCTTAAGGCTTATCTTAGGGGGATACTGATACAGCATATAGCGAGAATTAAGGGACAGACTAAAGAACAGGAAAAACTGGTTGGAAACAAGGTTATGGAAGTTGAACGGGCGTATGTAGAGAGGTCAACCCCTGGGGCACTTCAGGAATGGGTTAAAACCCAACAAGAGTATAAGGACTTACTACAAACAAAAGCTGAAAATAAATTGTTGTTTCAGAGACAGCATTACTATGTGGAAGGAGAGAGTGTAGGACATTTGTTGGCCCGATTAGCAAAGGCAAATACAGCTACTACTGCTATACCCGCTATTAGAACGGGGGGGGGGGAATAACAGCATATGGCCCTGAGATTGTAGATGCCTTTAAAAAATATTATGAAAAATTGTACAGTGCCCAAGGTGGAGAGGTAAAGGGGGAGGTATGGGATTTTTTAGAGACCTGAGGATTCCTTGCCTTACTGAGGAAGATAGAGAGGCATTGGGTGCCCCTATAGGTTTGGAAGAAGTAAGACAAGCGGTGTCAGCTTTGGCAAACCAGAAAACTCCTGGGCTGGATGGCCTGCCTGCAGAGATATATAGATAATACAAAGAGATATTGCTAGCAGAGCTGTTGAAGACATTTAATAAGGCCTTAGAGGAGGGTGTATTGCCTTTGTCTATGAGAGACTCCACCATTATAGTCCTTCCAAAAGAAGGGAAGGATTTACTTGATCCATCCTCCTATAGGCCAATAACACTGTTGGGTACAGATGTGAAAATTTTGGCAAAGATATTAGCTGAGAGGCTAAAGAAGATAATTCTGAATTTGATTCATATAGACCAAATGGGGTTTATACTAAATAGATCAACCAGTATTCATATAAGGAGGGTGCGGTTAAATCTGCAGGCACCGGCCATTAATGTAGGATCAAGGGAAATATTATCTTTGGATGCGGCCAAGGCCTTCAACAGCCTGGAATGGTATTATTTGTGGCAGACCTTGGCCGTTTTCCAATTTGGTCCAAAATATGTGGGATGGGTAAGACTTTTATATGAAAGGCCTAGAACAAAAGTGAAGATAAACAATATATGAGTCATTTTTTTTTACCCAGGGGTTGAGACAGGGGTGTCCCTTGTCTCCCCTGTTATTTGCTTTGGCAATGGAACCTTTGGCTATATCTATCAGGTCATCTAATGGGGTACAGGGATTTTAGAGGATTTCAGGAGAGGAGAAAATAGCATTATATGCTGATGATGTGTTGCTCTTTTGGGGGTATATGCAGGGGTCCCTGGCAGCGGCAATGAATATAATTACAGGTTTTGGGCAGATATCGGGCCTAAATATAAATTGTCACAAATCAATGCTGCTTCCAGTTGACCCGCTAAAAATTGCTTTGCCACCAGAGCTTTCACAGATGGAAATAGTCAATAGGCTCAAATATCTAGGAATATACATTACGTTAAATCCCAAAAAATATATAATAAACAACATTGTCCAACTTTTTAGATAGACTTAGGTGCAAAGGGAAGGTGTGGAGACAACTACCCCTGTCAGTGGCAGGAAGGTGCAACTTAATTAAGATGACATGGATGCCTCAGCTGTTCTATGATCTACACAACTCTCCAATTTGGATAAATAGACAATGGTTTCAGAAGATTGATATTATATTTAGAGAATTCATCTGGAAAAAAAAACAGTCAAGGATACGGTTATGCACCTTACAGTTGCCAAAGGATAGGGGGGATTGGCAGTTCTGCATCCATGGTGCTATTTTTGGCATCACAGTTGCAGAATTTGAAAGGATGTAATAATTTGTCTGAATATAACCCAACTAGGGATCTGTTGTTACTGGGCACGTGTCACGACAATTTGATAGTGGCTTTGGAGGCTGATTCCTTGTAAATTATATATCCTACTTTATTAATGTTAAAGAAATTATGGAAAGCAGTTAAAGGAATATTAGAGTACTAGGGATTTACAGATCTCTCACCATTATGGAACAATAGGCATTTGCAGGAATAAATCAACGTAGAGAAGAGCAGGGACTGGGAGAGATGCGGACTTACCCGCCTCTCCCAATTATATAGGTTGGGCGTATTTAAGTCCTTTTTGGAATTAAGGAAAGATTATGGTATATCAAATAAGTCCTTTTTTGAATATTTACAAGTTAGACATGCCTTGAGGATTCAAATTAAAGAGAAACCACCAGAATGGAGTGAGGCAAACTTTCTTTGGAAGATAATTGATGCTGATGTATCTAGAGGTTTAATCTCATTTATATATGACGGTATTTGTGACAGAGTCATAAAGGGAAACGAGGAGCTCCCTTGTAGGAGGGTGTGGAGGAGGATCAGGGAGATATATCCAATGAACAATGGAAGCATATCTTTGAGATGGGCCCCTTAAGCACTCTGTCACCATCACAATCTGTGCCGTATCTGATGTTATTACATAGAGCATATAAAACGCCTCAGAAATGATTTCTTTATGGGTGGAGGACAGATGCTAGATGTCAAAGATGTAGAGACCCAAAGGGTGATCTAATTCACATGATGTGGAGGTGTCCCAAACTAAATAGATACTGGAGCGAAGTTATTGATAAAATAAATCAGATATTTGGAGTATCTCTTGGTTTGGACCCTAAAATATGTTTACTGAGTTGTATGGAAGAAAATAGGAGTACGTAAATGCACGTAAATTGATAACAAGAAGGTGGCTGGCAGTGAGTCCACCAACCCGGGTAGAGTGGGAGGGGGAGGTTAATAAAACAATAAGAATGGAGAAATTTGTTTATAATAAAAGGGGAAATACCAAAATGTTTAAGAAAATATTACAAATATACAAATTGTATATCTACAGGAGACACACTTTAAGGGCTGACAAATACCTAAACTAACAAACAGTTAATTCACTGAACCATTACACGCTACGAACCCACATGCCAAAACAAAAGGTGTCTCAATTCTCCTAAACACACAACATTTTCTACAGAACATCGATTGGTTGACCCAGAAGGTAGATACATCTTCTTGAAAGGAACTATGGACGGAAAACCTGTCACACTAGCGAACGTTTACTTTCCAAATAAATTGCATATCACTTTCTGTCAACTAATAATAGATGAACTGAAGAGCTTTGCCGAGGGATGCATTCTTTTAAGCAGAGATTTTAACATCCCTTTGAACACAAATCAAGATGCTTCCTCAGGCAAATCTTGTATTACAAACAGAATTCTAACAAAAATAAAAACTCTACTAAAATCAATGACTCTGATTGACACTTGGAGAACATTACACCCCACGGGAAAAGACTACACCTTTTAATCCGCCCCACAGAAGCGCTACACCACCTCTTCATCTCACAAAGAGACCTTGCAGACCTCGAAAATGCTGAAATAGGATCCATAACCATTTTGGACCATGCTCCAATTCCAATCACCTTAAAAACAAATAGAATTCACCCACAAAAATTCTACTGGAGATTAAATGCTTCACTGCTAGTTGACCCAATTATCCAATCCCAGATACACCAGACATTTCATCTTTGACAATATGGGAAGCCCATAAAAGTGTTATTAGAGGCAAACTAATCAAATGGGGCTCACAAAAAAGAAAGAAAAGGAAGAACACCTTTAATGACCTCTTACTCAAAATTACTAACTTAGAACTCATCCATAAACAATCACAAGCCCAAAAGATGGATCAAAAACTCACACAAACTAGGAAAACCCTACAAAATTTACTTGACTGCAGATCACTATTCCTCAGGAGGTTGATTTATTATGAACACGGGGATAAAGGAGGTAAACTCCTGGCAAAAGCTTTAAAAGAAGCAAAATCAGCAAAAATTATCCACGGAGTTCGTAATACAGATGGCAATATGATCCATGAATCTACTAAAATAGCAGAAATCTTCCATAATTTCTACACTACACTCTATAGCATCCCACCCTAAAACAAACTGACAAATTTTGCTGGTAACAGAAAACAGATAATTTCAGATTATCTAACTAATTGCAATATGCCCACACTCCCCCAAATTGATGCAGCCTCACTGGAAAAACCCATAACACCAGGGGAAGTCTCAAACGCCATTTAAGAACTGAAAATGGGGAAAAGTCCTGGTCCCGATGGCTTCACCTCACAATATTATAAAATGTTTGAAAATACACTAACCCAATCACTGACTAAAGCTCTAAACACTATAGCCAAAGGACACAAGGCATCTAAAGAATTTCTTCCAGCATACATTACGGTGATCCTGAAACCAAATAAAGACCCTCCTGATTGCACAAATTATAGGCCCATTTCCCTATTAAACTTGGATCTGAAACTTCTTGCAAAAATCGTAGCCAATAGAATTAGACCTCTCCTTGAAGGACTCATTGGACCTGAACACGTAGGCTTTATGCCAGGTCGTGAAGCAAACGACAACACAACTAAACCACTCAACCTTATTCATAGGATCCGACAAAGCGATATAGAAGGCCTTCTGCTGTCAACTGATGCAGAGAAGGCCTTCGATAGGGTCTCTTGGGATTATATGTTTTCCACCTGCAACATGATGACATGGGTAAAATCCCTATATCAACCCAAGTGCAAAAATAAAACTTAATGATACTTATGTCACGTACACACGGTCAGAATTTCTGACAACAAATGTTCAATGTGAGCTTGTTGTCGGAAATTCTGACCGTGTGTAGGCTCCATCGGACATTTGTTGTCGTAATTTCCAACAACAAAAATCTGAGAGCTGGATCTCAACAACAACAAACAACAAAATCCGTTGTCGTAAATTCTGAGCGTGTGTAGACAATTCCGATGCACAAAATTCCACGCATGCTCTGAATCAAGTACGAGATGGAAGCACTCGGTCTGGTAAAAATAGCATTCGTAATGGAGATAGCACATTCGTCACGCTGCAAATGTTTTAATCTTTTAATGCAGCGCATTTTCTTCTTCTTTATAATGCTAGAATAATGAAGTTGTTTTGCTGCTAATATTCACACAGAGTTCTGACAAACTGATTTCTTTATTATTTCTTGTGATCTCATGAATAATCGTTATTATTTTTTTGCCAGATCTCCAGAATAATGTTTATTTTTTTTTATAGTGATCTACTTTTTTTTATCAAGATCTCCTGATTTTTTTTCTAGTGATCTCCATAATATTTTTTTTTGTTTTGTGTGTCAAGTTACCACAACACCATTATTGTCTTGTATTTTTTTTTTTTTTTTTTCCACAAAAAATTTTTTTTTTTATTTCAAAAGAGTAATGCCCCGTACACACGGTCGGATTTTCCGATGGAAAATGTCCGATCGGAGCGTGTTGTCGGAAATTCCGACCGTGTGTGGGCTCCATCGGACATTTTCCATCGGATTTTCCGACACACAAAGTTGGACAGCAGGAGATAAAATTTTCCGACAACAAAATCCGATCGCGTCAATTCCGACCGTGTGTGGCCTGTTCCGACGCACAAAGTGCCACGCATGCTCAGAAGAAATTCCGAGACGGGACAGCTCGTTCTGGTAAACTTAGCGTTCGCAATGGATACAGCACTTTCGTCACGCTGCAATGTTAAAAATGGTTTAATACAGAGCACTCTCTTCTTCTTTATAATGTGACAAGAATTAAGTCGTTTTGCTGCTCATATTCACACACACTTCTCACAAACTTTTATTTGTGTTTTTTTAGTGGGATTCCCTCAATATATTGTTATTAGTTGTCACATCTGACAGTTTTATATTTTTTATGTTTTTTTTTTTCTTTTTAAGCCTTTTTTTTTCTTTAATGTTTGGATTTTTTCCAAGGCTGATCTTTGTTCAATGTTATTTTTATGTTTACTCCAGAATATTTTTGTGTGTGTTTTGTGTGGCAAGTTACCCCAACACCATTGATATCTTTTATTATTTAATCTCCAGGAGATTTTTTGTTGTTGGTGTCCCTTGTTCATTTCACATTGTATATTAGAAATGTACCTGAATCCTCACAAACAAACCATCATTTTTGAAGTAAAACACATAGGAGAGTATAATTCAAAACAAAAATCCTTTATTAAGGGCTCAGAACCAAGCAAAGAGGAAGGCAACACTGGATCAACAGGAGAAATTAGTGAAGCCTGGGACCCCCACGGCAGACATCAATTCTTAAACCTCAAAATTGGTGGCCTGAGGAGTCCATATATAAGGGAGGGCAGTCTGGTCCGGGATTCACAGAGACTTGGATAGCAGCAGATGACATCAGTGTCCCCAGGCTGTGGTACCACAAGAGGCTGCATCTTTTGGCCGACCAGACTAGATCCAGGGTCCTCACTCTCTGGTCTTCCTTTTACTCTTCCTTCCGGGCTGTGGCTGTGCAGTTGGAGATGTGGCAGGAGGAGGAGTAGGACCTGGAGGAGGAGGAGGACTGGGAGGACCTGGAGGAGGACTGGGAGGACCTGGAGGAGGACTGGGAGGACCTGGAGGAGAGGGAGGAGGAGGAGGAGGACCATCCCAAAGCTGTGTGTGAGGTGTAAGTTGGCCCCTCACACCTTTCTCCAGAGCCTCTGATATGAGGGCCTGACACATGGCTTGTTGGCCCTCCTCCATCCTCTGCATTTTATAGGCAATGAATGCCGCAAGGTTCTCCTGCATGGTGTGGGGTGCTCCCAGGACCTCTGTAGCCCTCCAAAAAAATCTGATAGCCGCCTCCTCTAGGCTACTCCTCCTGCTGCCACTTTCTGTTTTCAGGGTGGGTGGAGGGACCTGCAGATCAGCCACCTCCTGGCTGAGACTTCCCTGTGTATGAAAAAGGGACATGGTTTTAGTTTTTGCATCATCAATCACAATCATAAATTAGTACTCCCAACTAACATCTAGTTAACATCATTGATTGGACAAGCAGAAATATTTAGAGGAATGCTATACCTGGCTCAATCTGGGCTCCTCCACATAAGGCCCAGGTTGGGCATCAGAAGCCTCAGCCGGGGGGGGAAGGAAGCGTGGAAGGAAGACTGGAGAGGGATGGCCTGGGTTCAGTCTGGCCTGCCAGAAAGTGCAGCCTGTCGTAGTACAACATCCTGGGGACATAGATGTCACCTGCTGCTCCGGATCTCTGTGAATCCAGGACTTTATTGTGCTCCCTCAGATATGTGCTCCTCAGGCAACCAATTAATATCTTTAAATAAGTGATGTCTGCCGTGGGGATCACCTGCTTCACAATTTCACACAATTGCTCCAGTGCTGCCTTCCTCTTTGCTTGGTTCTTGAAATGGGGGTGGGTAATCTCCCACAGACAGGGCAGCTCCCTTAGCATATCAATGAATAGTGACATGAAGTCAGTATCTCTCATTAAGATATCCATGTTCACTGCAAGACACAACACAAGACAAAGCCTAATGTCAGACCAAACTCTCCTAATCTTGTTACAATATAGGCCTCAATCTAGAAGCAGTATAGTCCCAAGTTTGTCTCTTACCTTCGTTCTTACGATCGGCGCGTCCAATGCTCCTTCCTCCGCTCACAGATCGTACGTAATACGCACGCGTGTTACGCTTTATACACACTGCGCATGTGTGTAACTCCGCCCGCCCCTGACGTTCTTTCTATTCTATTCCCCGCCCCTTTTCATTCGGCGCAGTGGGGGAAGAGCATGATGGCGGAGTTACACCAGGTGCGTGATAATTCGAACAACGAGGAGGAGGAGGAAAGCCCGGATCCAGGCACGTCCCGATCCAGAAGGAGACGTTTTAAGGCAACAAATATGACGTTTGGGGAGATGTTGGAGATGGTCGACATCATGAAGAAGTCCGACTATGACGGAAAATATGGGCCTTACCCCCACCCCAACATCAGAAAGGCCAAGATCATTGGTAAAGTGGTCAGGAGTCTGGAGAGGAATTTCGGGGTACGAAGATCTAAAGATCAGCTCAGGAAGCGGTGGTCGGACCTGAAGTTGAGAGAGCCAGAGCAGTACCGAAAGATCCGGAGAGTGCTGCAAAAAAGTAAGTAGTTGTGCTGTGTTCATATTCTTTCTGTCTTTATTCCATTCGTTCTGCTCCATATGCTTTTAGTAATTGTAACGTTTAAAAGGGCAACTTTAATGTTCATGGGCCCATTATTCGTTCGTATCAAACATTTTTTCTTTCGGCCTCTAGAACACCATTGTTTAGGCCATATGCATTTTCACACATTTTTTTTGGGCCTACTTGGATGCCAAATATTTGTTTGTGTAGATGGGTTTGTTACTAGAATGAAATGCAAACTAGATTGTGTGTAAGGAGAGGACACTGAGCAGCTGTTTTCACATCTGGACACTGGAGCACTAGTGTGGGACCCCAGAACACCATTTTTATTAGGGGGGGCACACAGGTGCTCCAGTGTATACTATAGGGGGGGTTACATGTGTGAAGCTTGTACCAAACAGGTAAAGTATTGCAGCTTGACAAAGGGCAATAAAAAAAAGACATCTTTGAACTCGGCTAAAATAGACAATTGTACCCCACTTCCAAGCAATGTTTCCTATTTCTAGTTCTGCCATCAAATATCTGTGTGCTAAGTATACCATTTTTGTTTTACATAGGGGAGAAAAGACTCGGAGGTCACTCCTCATCCCAGGAGACCAGAGCCCCCCCCTCTGGAAGAAGGGGAAATACCCCAAACACAAGAAGAAGAGCAGGAGGAAGAAGAAGACGTGGTGGAGATTGGCACCACAACAGGTGAGTGTCTGCGACCACAGACTCAGGTAAAAGAGATGGCTGGTGGCAGATTTTTGAGACCTGTTTTTTTTGTTCTTTATCTCTTTTTAGGTGATCGGGATCCAGAACGCTTTACATCAGAAAGTTCCCAGATACTGATAGGGGAGATCATGGGATGTAATCTCCAATTGCAAAACATCCAGCAACAAATCACTGATGTTATTAAAAAAAATAATAACATCATTGATGTTTTGGGGCGAATTTAAACCCCACAAAATCACCTGGTTTATCGTGGTCCAATCTTACCAAACTTTTTTCAATGTTTAGAAAAGCCAAATTTGGAGGATGCACACAGTGTGCCAACATGTGCTATCTGCCATCACGGGAGATCAATGGACACGTTTTGGGGGTGCAACCCCTTCCTCAATTATAAAGTAGCGTTGAGGAAGGGCTTGCTCCCCCAAAACACGTCCCTTGATCCCCCCTGATGGCAGATAGCACATGTTGACATTCGTAAATTGGTGTGCATCTTCCAAATTTGGCTTTTCCAGGGGTGAGTTCCCCCCATCTGAACGCTATATCAATGTGAACTTTGTAAGTTCTAGTTTTTTGGCTTTCTTGTTGGTTTTACACAGGCCTGTTTTATCTGAAATGGATATTTTGATTTTTCATAATGCTACTGCAAACATTTTATACAACAAACATGTTGGTTTGTTTTAAAAACCTTTGGTAAATGCGCATGTGATTGTGCAGGTATAAAAAAAGTGCCTTACTCAAGAATGTGTGGATTATTGTCTCAACACTACAACACTTTTGGGGTGATGTAATTGCTGTTTTATGCAAAAATGGGGGTTATTTCCTAAGGGCAAATACACTTTGCACTACAAGTGCAGGCTCAGTGCAGTTGCAAGTGCACTTGTAGTGAAATGTGTTTTTGCATTTAGGAAGTACCAGCCAACACTATTCTTTATAAGGTTACCCAATCACGACATTTTCTGCACTCAACACATTTCTGTCAGGGTCAGCTCAAACAAACACAAGCAGTAAATGTCCACCAAGAATTGCTTTTGGTTGTTTTTTATTTGAAAAAGGTGTCACAGATTGTCTGGCATATTGATAGCCCCCCTACCCGCAAAGAACTCCAGGTATCGTAACCGGACATCACAGGCACTCAGGGAGGGCAAGCCAGGACGGCCGATTTCAAGTGCCGTCATTGTTGATGTATTTGGTATTCCGGCCTCAGGCCCAACTGAGCCAGCATAGTTGGCTGAATGTTTCCTTAAAAAATTATGGAGAACACAGCACGCCAGTATAATATGGTTCAGTTTATACTCCGCCATATGGATGGGTGTCAGAAATAGTCGGAACCGGCTGGCCAGGATTCCAAATGTGTTCTCCACCACTCTTCGGGCTCTGGCCAGCCGGTAATTAAAAACCCTCTGTTCCGGGGTGAGGGTCATCATCGGGAATGGCCGCATCAGGTGGTCCCCCAGCGCAAATGCTTCATCAGCCACGAACACAAATGGGAGACCTTCAACATTGTCCTCTGGAGGTGGCAAGTCCAAGCTGCCATTCTGGAGACGCCTGTAGAACTCCATCTGGGCGATGACTCCACCATCGGACATCCAGCCATTCTTCCCCACGTCCACATACAAGAAGTCGTAATTAGCCGACACCACCGCCAACATCACTATACTATTAAACCCCTTGTAGTTATAATAGTACGACCCCGAGTTGGGTGGTGGGACGATGTGGACGTGTTTCCCATCAATTGCCCCTCCGCAGTTAGGAAAGTCCCACCGCTGGGCAAAGTGGGAGGCCACAGTCTGCCATTCCTGTGGCGTGGAAGGAAACTGTTGAGGAAAAAACAATAAACATTACTATTTTTTCACAGAAACCTGGCAAGCAGATTAGACACAAACATTATGGGTCAACCTCCAGATAGCATTTATTAAGGGGAATTTAACAACAACAAAGTATAAGGTACACCTATCATATTCCCCCTCCCCCCTCTCATGGGCCATTTCTAACATTATAGGGGGGGGGGACTCTTGGACAGGTAACCCTCTTCACTTCATTGAGAGATGAATGCCTAAATACAGGGTATTACTTGGAACAGCCCCTCCTTAGTTACACTATTGGCAGTCCACTGGACAGGTAAGAAGTGTCATAATACAAAGATATAAATACACACTGTACACATTTGAGCACATTTGGACATTCTGCTATTACCTATCAAGATCATAATAGGATACAAGAACTTTAAACAGTACCATTGGAAAGTATACAGGCAGGCCCTTGCACTACATGCTTTGGGGAATTCATCCATAAATCTGAGCACTATAGAGGTGGGTATAGTGTGTATGGGTTTGGCAAAGACAGCAGATAGATGATTGAGGATAGAGAATTGGGATCAGCTGACTTAGCAGTTGGGGGAGGGAGGGTTACAAAAAATTTGGGGACACCACAAAAAAAAGCCTCTGGCACTCTGCCTGAATTTAAATCCAAAATAACATTTCCAAACATTTTAGGGGGTGTTTGGGGTAAAGCACTACTATGGAGCTGATAAAATACATTGTTAAGTGACTACATGAGGTGAATATAGGGCAGGAGACACCATGCTGGAGAGGTTAGTGAAGGGCAAATATGTATGAAGGACCTAAAATAATAATTACATAAAAATCCAGCATGCATGAGGACAAAGGGGACATTCACAGCATAATACAATCATGGTAATTAGGGAATGAGGAAAGAAATACAATATATTATCAAACATTCAATACAATAAAATGTGATATAAAAGGATAAAAATCTTACCTTCATATACTCCTTCTGTAGGACCTGTATGATGGCAGAACAGGTCTCTGGGATAATGATCCCCAGAGCCTGGGGGGAGATGCCTGTCGAGAACTTGAGGTCTTGCAGGCTTCTCCCTGTGGCCAAATACCGCAAGGTAGCGACCAACCTCTGCTCCGGAGTGATGGCTTGCCTCATGCAGGTATCCTGCCTGCTAATATAGGGGGTCAGCGAAGCCAACAAACTGTGAAATACGGGGTCCGTCATCCTGAGAAAATTCCTGAAATCATCAGGATTATTCTCACGGATCTCACGGAGCAAAGGCATATGACAGAACTGGTCACACTGCAGCAACCAATTCTTGGTCCATGAACTCCTCCTCACCCTGTTCATGGACTGGACTTGTGTCAAGGTGAGGACCCCAACACCAAGCCCCCGCACAGCACGAACTCTACGAGGAGTACGCATACGAAACATGGCTAGAAAACGGTCGGCTGCTCAGAACGAAGTAACAGAACGCACTGAAGAACAGCAAGGCCTGTGAAGAGCGACCTGAAAAACAGTAACGAATGAACAAGAATACAGTGACTAAAGTCACGCGGAACTTGCTTGCACGCACTGAAGAGCAGATACAAACCCACAAGCACAAACTGAACGGCAGAAAACGATCTGAAAGCCACGAGTCTGAAAAAGCGTGAATCGTCTCTCACCAAACTTTTACTAACATGAGATTAGCAAAAGGAGCCCAAAGGGTGCTGCGCTTGGTTCTGAACCGGCCTTTTCTAGTCTCGTCGTACGTGCTTGACGTCACCGCGTTGTTGGCGATTGGAAATTCCGACAACTTTGTGCGACCGTGTGTAGGCAAAACAAGTTTGAGCCAACATCCGTAGGAAAAAATCCGAGGATTTTGTTGTCGGAATGTCCGATCAATGTCCGACCGTGTGTACGGGGCATTAGACAAGACATACAGGACAAAAGTATTGTCACAACACATCATTTAACAGAATCATATAAAGAGTATGTATGTCACGATACAACATAAAGATCCTAACTGAGAATAAGTAGAACAACAATGGCGCCACTCTAAGTGCAGTATTAAAAACAAATTTAATATATCTTTAAAATCAAGTACTCACAAAGGTACATGTAAACAGGCGTGTAGAAAATAAGTTGATAGTGCCAGGTGTCCCAAATAAGTTGTCCAGTCACATCGTACGGTGGCGTTCTGATTCATATGACAGGCTGCGCTGCTGGATGTTTGCTGTGTCCTGCCGCTGGAACGCACTGTTTTTGATCCGGGGAACAGGGTCACTTCCGGGTCCGTGCAGGGATAGACTGATTGGCAGACTGATAGGCGACGCGTTTGCGGAGCTACGCTCCTTCCTCAGGCCTAACGTGACCTGTGATTGGTCAAAACTAATATAGTCTAAAACGGGCCTTGATTGGAGGGGAAAAACATCTATCAAACTCAGGCATAAAGCTGTGTGCTGCAGCTACGTTCATCTTTATTTTTATTTTTATTTTCATCTTTATATTCATTTATTTGTATTTTTATTTTTATTTTTATTATTTTTTCCAACAATTCCCCATTTACATATAATTTTCTCTATATATATATACATATATATTTTTTATATATTTTTTTATATAATTTTTATCACTTAATCTCTCTACCGATCTAATATATTAATTTTTACTTTCCTAACCATACAATAATTTATTTTATTTTTCCATCATCATTATTAGTAACACTCCCATTATTATTATTTTTTAGTAATAATATAATTTCAGTTTATTATTTTTATTTGTATTTGCATGTTTATCAACATTCACATACTATTCTTTTCCCTTCTTCTTTCTTTCCCATTTTTCATTCTTTCCATTTCCAAGCATATCAGGTATCCCATCTACACCATTTCATTAACCTCCTTATTTGATATGTCAGCACGTAGCTGCAGCACACAGCTTTATGCCTGAGTTTGATAGATGTTTTTCCCCTCCAATCAAGGCCCGTTTTAGACTATATTAGTTTTGACCAATCACAGGACACGTTAGGCCTGAGGAAGGAGCGTAGCTCCGCAAACGCGTCGCCTATCAGTCTGCCAATCAGTCTATCCCTGCACGGACCCGGAAGTGACCCTGTTCCCCGGATCGAAAACAGTGCGTTCCAGCGGCAGGACACAGCAAACATCCAGCAGCGCAGCCTGTCATATGAATCAGAACGCCACCGTACGATGTGACTGGACAACTTATTTGGGACACCTGGCACTATCAACTTATTTTCTACACGCCTGTTTACATGTACCTTTGTGAGTACTTGATTTTAAAGATATATTAAATTTGTTTTTAATACTGCACTTAGAGTGGCGCCATTGTTGTTCTTCTCCTTCAGCACCCAGAGGATTGCTTCATCCTAATCTACAGGGCTGCCTTCTACAGTTGCTTCTTATGGATTATAATTTAATTTAATTTAATTTAGTTTTGTTTGGACTTTAGCAGCTCAGAGTCTGCTTGTTGTATTATTACAGTTTCATTTTTTACCATTAATTTTTAATCATAGTTATGTAACTACCCTTCAGTTATTTATCCTCTCTCTAATAGAGCAATATATGTGTGTTTTTGGGGTTCTAACTGTTTCAAATTGGTTGATTGTAGCACTCACATGTACATGTTGTAACTGAGAATAAGTGAACATTACTGAGACATAAAATTGTCATTAAGCGTATGTGGGCGGAGGATCTTCATTTCTATTGTCCCCTCCCCCACCCCCCCGGTTAGACTGCAGGAAGGGCAGGGATCAGTCACTCAAGTAAGTTCACCATCTAGATTACAATGTATCCTGACAGGATGAGGACTAAGTGTCGATCTGGGGAAAAAGAGAATAAAGAAAGGGAAGAAGAGAAAGAGCGAAGAGAAAGAGAAAAGAAGGAGGAGCAAAAAAAAAAAAAGGGGGGGTGGGGGAAGGGGAAGAGAAGGGGGGAGGGGGGTGAAGAGGGGACAAATATTAAGTGGGGAGTAAGGATAAAGGAAGTGAGAGGGGAAGGGTGAGTGGATCCGCACCTGCCCCCCCCGCACAAAACGTCGATTGAGACGTTGTTACACTCTACAGGTATCCTTACGATACGTACTGAAGGTATTGTTCAGTAGTAACAAAATGAGACCAGCAGGCCCATGTGGTTGAAAATTTATGCATCCTGTCTTGTGCGGTAAAGATTAGTTCCTCCATTTCTTTTATAGAGGAAATCCGTGCAAACCATTCCCTGACTGTTGGAATGTTGGTGGAGCGCCAATGTCTGGGTATACAAAGTCTAGGGGCATTAACCATATGCATCGGCAGTGATTTGTAGTAATCTTTTTTGGATAGCGATGTGAGGTGTAGGAGAAACTGGGATGGGGTGTAGTCCAAGGTGTAGGTAGTGATATGTGAGATGAGACCGTGAACCTCCCTCCAAAAGGGTTGAATGTTCACGCAATCCCACCACACATGAAGCATAGTTCCCACCTCCAACCCGCATCTCCAGCAGGTATCAGGAGTATTAGGGGAAAATTTGTGGATACGTGACGGAGTCCTATACCATTTTGTGATCACCTTGTAGCCATTTTCTTGGATGGCAACGTTCAAAGAGCCCTTGTGTCCGTACTCATAGATAATGTTCCAGTCCTCCATGGAAAGAGGTCTTTGAAGATCTCCACTCCAGGAAACCTGTGAGGGGGCGGGGGTCTGCGTTGAGGTTTCTGAAAGGAAGGTATACAGAAGGGAGATTAAGTGTCTTTGCGGCTGTTTACGATGGCATAAGGCTTCAAAGGGTGAAAGTTGTCGTGTCCAGTCCGACTGACTGGCATGGGTTGTGAGGAAATGACGGATTTGTCTATAAGTCCAAAAGGAAAATGAGAGCGTCCTGGTGTTAGATTTTAAAGTTTCAAAGGATAAGGGCTTCTCATTGGAATAGAATTGAAGAGCTAGGACATCTTCGAATGGCCACTCCTTACTTAAAAAATCTGCAGAGTTCCCCGGTGGAAAGTCAGGATTCCCCCGGAGAGTAGTTAGGGGGCCTGGGGGAGGGGTGAATGAACCCCTTATCATAGTCTTTCTAAAAGTCAGAAGTGTAGAATGTATAAGGGGGTGGGTTAAGAGGGTATGGGGCCAGTTCCGAGGAGGTAACCATGGGAGAAGGAGTAAGGGTCCTGACGAGAAGGACCTCTTTAGGAAGACCCATGCCTTTTTAGAGGCATGGATGTTCCAGTCAGCGATCCTTGTGAGATGACAAGCGGAGTAATATTTTTGGAGGTCAGGTAGACCTATTCCTCCTTTAGATTTAGCTAGTGTGAGTCTGGAGTATTTAATGCGAGGTGAAGAATCCTTCCACAGGAAAGCAGAACATGCCTTCCGGTAGGATTTAAAAAAACTTGCTGGTAAGGATATAGGGATCGATTGCATAAGATAAAGAAAGCGAGGCAGGATTATCATTTCGATTAAGGCAGAGCGTCCGAACCAGGAGACATTTAGGCCTTTCCAGTCCTTAAGGTGTTTTTGTGTCTGAAGGAGGAGCGGAAGGAAATTTTTTGAGTATAGATCTGACAGGTGGGTGGGGATTCGAATGCCTAAGTATGTAAGTGTATCATGTTCCCATCGAAACGGGAATGAGTCTTGGCAATGTGTCACTGTCTGAGAAGGAAGGGAGACGTTTAGGGCCTGTGATTTGGTATAATTAATTTTGAGGTTTGATAAGGTACCAAAGTATTCAATGTCTTTGAGAAGATTGGGTAGAGAGATATGGGGCAGTTGCATCGAGAGCAAAATGTCGTCTGCGAAAGCAGCGACCTTAAGCTCTCTGTTCTTCACAGTGATCCCCTGGATATTTGGGTTGCTTCTCAGACTGTTGAGGAAGGGTTCCAGGGTTAAGACGTATATCAGTGGTGAAAGTGGACATCCCTGGCGTGTGCCGTTACTAATGGGAAAGGCGTCCGACAGGTGGCCATTGACTTTTACCACTGCAGAGGGGCCCCTGTAAAGGGCCATAATAAATGATAGCATGCGGGTCCCCAGGCCTATGGCAGTGAGCACCTCCTGCATATAGTCCCAGGCCACTCTGTGGAACGCCTTTTCTGCATCAAGTGAGAGAAAGAATCCTTGTGTATTGGAAGTCGTGAGCCAGTGATGTAGATTCAGTGTGCGGATGACGTTGTCCCTAGCTTCACGCCCAGGGACAAAGCCGACTTGATCTAAAGATATAAGGAAGTAGTCTGTTTGCTAAGATTTTCGCGTAAATTTTAATATCAACATTTAATAAGGATATCGGTCGGTAGTTTGCGACTAAGGAAGCGTCTTTGCCCTCCTTGGGAATCACCGCTATTTGTGCAGCTAGCATTCTATCAGATTTAGTTTGGGGGTCTGAAAGGGCGTTAAACGTGTCCAAAAGTTTAGGAGCTAGGGACTCAGTGAAGGCTTTGTAATATTGGAGGGAAAAACCGTCCGGGCCAGGGGCTTTGCCTGTTTTCATTTGTTTCATAGCTGTATCTAGTTCCAACACTGATATAGGACCATCCAGGTCCCGGGACTGTTGGGTAGATATTGGTTTAGGACTGTAGTTGGAGAGAAATTCTTTGATAGTTGCGGTGCGGGAGTCAGTATTGTTCCGTGGGGCACTGGTGGGTTGTAAATTGTAAAGTTTATGGTAGAACCTTTCAAATTCTTTGGCAATGTCAGCATTCTTGGTTAGGAGCTCCCCCCTAGGGTTACGTAAATGATGGATTGTAGAGGACAATTTTGAATTTTGGACTGTGCGCGCCAGTAGAGGGCCGCACTTGTTGCCCTGTTCATAGAAAATCCTCTGGCCGAGGATGTAGCGTCTTCTAGAGCATTTGCCCAGCTCCTCTAAGAGCAAGGCTCGGGTGTGTGTTAGTTCCTGTAGGGTGGCTTGTGCGTGTGACAATTTATGGGAGGTTTCGAGGAAGCCAATCGTCCTGATGAGAGAGTTTATGTATTCTTGGCGCTGTTTCTTAGCTTTTGTAGCAAGGGCGATTAGCTCACCTCGAATCACGCATTTATGCGCTTCCCAAAGGGAGATTGGGGAAATCTCCGGATTCGAGTTTTCCGTGAAGTATTGTTGAATTCTCGTGCGGACATGGTCCATCACCAGGGGGTCTTTGAGGAGGGAGGGGTTCAGAAGCCAAGTCTTCGTTCTAAAATTGGGTTCGGGGAAAGATAAGGTCACCGTTATTGGGTGGTGGTCAGACAAAAACATCGGTTCTATAGTGGACTGTTGGAGTAAGGGAAGGTCAGTCTGGGAGAGAAAAAAGAAGTCGGTCCTAGAGTATTTTTGATGTGGGGCCGAAAAAAAGGTGTAATCCTTATCAGAGGGGAATAAAGTGCACCATGCGTCATGTAAGGTCAATGATTGTAGTTGTAGATTGATCTGACGTAACGCTTTATAAGTTAAAGTAGATGTTCCTGTGGAGGAATCCAGTAAGGGGTTTAGGGGCACGTTAAAATCCCCTCCCAGGAGTACTATTCCCGATTTAAAGGAGGTCAGGAGGTCACATGTTTTTCTAAAGAAGGCGACTTGGTGGTCATTTGGGCAGTAAATATTGGCTAATGTGATTGGTGTGGAAGCATAGGAACCTTTAAGGAAAATATACCTGCCGTCAGGATCGATAAGTGAATCAGATACTTGGAAGTTAGCGTTTTTTGATACGAGAATAGAAACGCCCTTGGTCTTAGATTCAGGATTGGTGGAGTGAAACGCAGTCTGATAAATGTGGTTAGACAGTTTAGGTATGGCGTCAGAGCGAAAATGGGTCTCCTGCAGAAATATGAAATGAGCCCTGTGTGTGGTGAGAGAGGATAATACTTGTGACCTTTTCTCTGGTAAGTTCAGGCCCTTCACGTTTAGAGATAGGCATTTCAACGTCAGGGAAGACATGGCTTGGGTCCGGTAATATTGGGTAGGTGAGTGAGCGGTGCGGGGGTAGCACTAGGAGAGGCAGGGGCGGATCCAGTCAAGGAAGGAAGGAGAGAGAGAAAGAGAAAGACGGGAGGGAAGGAAAAAAAAAAAAAAAAGGGGGAGAAGGGGAGGGAGGGGTGGGGGGAAGGAAGGAAGAAGCTAAGGAAGAAGATGGGGGAAGGGTCAGAAAGAGGTAAGTTGGGAGAGAGAAGAAATAAGAAGAATAGAGAAGGAACAGAGAAAAGATCAACCAGAGGTGGAATTAGGTTAACCAAGCCACCTTAGAAAAAGGAAAGTCTGGAGGGTCAGCAAAAAATCCCAAAGGAATCGCTGTGTGGGTACGTAAGAATGGACGACGACCTCAGAGAGGTTGCAATCCGGGGAATGAGTAGATATCTTTGTTTAGAGTAGGGTGAGTGTAGTGGGGAACCTACCACTAGTGCAAAAACCATAACTCAATAACTAAAGTGCAATCTAAAGCCAGATTGTTATGAACACTTTATGCTACAACTGAGGTGAGTGAAACATAACAAACATATGTGCCCAGTGCCGCCGCTGATTACCTTAACCCATCTACAAGGGTAGAAGCTGTAATCGGGGGGGCAAAAGAAAGAAATCAGCCGTAACATGTGACTATTTGAGAGCCTGAGACGTCAAGTGAAGTTTTTCCCCTTTTCTTTTCTTTTTTTTTCTTTTTCTTTTTCTTTCTTTCTCCTTTTTCCCTTCCCCTCCTCCTCTTCCTTCCTTCCCCTGCGGGCCATTCAAGGAGAGTGGATCTCTCCGGAGGAGGTAGGGGGATTGCGTAGGAGGACAGCCCCGGCAATCTCGCTGTGATTTGGGGGACTTTCTCTTGCGGTATTAGAATGGCCCAAAGTGACGTCTCAGGCTGGCAAAGAGAGGCATACTGTTTACTTAAAGGCTAAAACAAAGGTTACATTAGCTGAACTAAGCATTGTCAGAAATTCTTATATACCTCTATGCATGAAAACAGAGGGATAAAAAAAGAAAAGAACGCCCTCACAGTTATTATATGTGTAAAGTGAGAAAAAAAAAAAAAACAAAACAAAAAAAAAAAAAAAACCCGTAGTCCGCAATAGGCTGACAGTGTCATCAAAGGCAATGCAGAAGACGGTGTGGTTGTCGAGGAAGGATGGGTAGTGAGGCTTCAGTGCTGTTTACCTTACAAGGTAATTATCCGGGAATAAGGTAAGTTAGGCATCCATACGATCCCTCTTCCTGGAGGGTGTAGACGGGGATCCCGGGCAATCTCGCTGTGATTTGGGGGACATTCTCTTGCGGTATTAGAATGGCCCAGAGTGACGTCTGAGGCTCTATGCATGAAAACAGAGGGATAAAAAAGAAAAGAACGCCCTCACAGTTATTATATGTGTAAAGTGAGAGAAAAAAACCCAAAAAAAAAACCAAACAAACCCCCGTAGTCCGCAATAGGCTGACAGTGTCATCAAAGGCAATGCAGAAGACGGTGTGGATGTCGAGGAAGGATGGGTAGTGAGGCTTCAGTGCTGTTTACCTTACATGGTAATTATCCGGCAGGTGGATCAAGGCCTCCATAGAGTAATGTTGCCAGGCAGTTTCACGGAGAGATTGGAGGCTGGTGCGGAGGACAGTGAGAGTAGGAATCAGGCGGCGGCATCTGGTGAACAGGGAATAAGGTAAGTTAGGCATCCATACGATCCCTCCTCCTGGAGGGTGTAGACGGGGATCACGGGCTGCGTTGGTGTTGATCACGGCGTGAAGTGTGGTTTCCCGGATTAGGTTGGTCAGCTCTGTATCTGCGGGATCTGTGGCGTTGGGTCTTTGGTGATGGATGTAGCGAGACCGGGAGCCAGGGTTCAGAGGGAAAAAAGGCGGCGTACCATTCTGGAAGTTCAACGTGCGGGAGATCGAGTCGATCGCAGAAACTCAGCAAGTCATCGGGTGTGCGAAGGAGCGCAGAGCGTCCTCTGGCGGATGCTGACAGCCCGAAGGGGAATTTCCAGCGGTATTGAATATTTCTGGCTCGTAGGACGTCCAGAAGGGGGCGCAGTGCTCGTCTATGCTGGAGTGTTATTTGGGAAAGATCTTGGAATAGCTTAATTTCCGTGCCATTATGGAGGATGCGGCCTCTTTCCCTGGCTTTGCGGAGTATCTCCTCTTTCAGTGGAAAGTTGACTACACAACATATTATATCCCTTGGTGGTTCATTTTTACGGGGTACAGGGCGCAGGGCTCGGTGGGCTCTTTCCATTTCTATGGGAGAGTCTGCTGGGCGGTCAATCAATTCATTAAAGATAGTGCAGATGGTTTGTTGCAATGACCCTGGTTCTATGGCCTCAGGTACCCCCCTCACTCTAATATTATGCCTCCGACCGCGGTTGTCGAGGTCTTCGACATGTCTGTGTATGTCCAGGAGTTGGGAGAGCTGGAAGTCAAAGGCAGTGTGTACTTGTCGAATGGCGGCTGCATGTGTCTGAGAGGTTTGTTCCACCTCATCAATCCTGTGTACCACCGCGTGTATTTCGGCTTTGAGGTCAGCGATCGCCGTTGTGACAGTGTTTTTAATGTCTGCAGCCACTGTTTCTAAGTCAAACAGACTTGGGGGGTGAGTCCGACCTGTAGTTGCGGCGGAACTCCCAGGCAGTGGAGTGTCGGGTTCCATGCTAGGCGAGGTCAGGGTTGGGGCCTGTGAGGCCGCGTGTGCAACCAAGCGCTGGGTCCGGAATATGTCCGGTATGTTTCTACTCAGCTGCGTACCTGAGTCGATAGCTGCGCGGGATGTCGAGGAGCTCCGGGTTGATCTGCTCATGATGTTGGAAAGATGTAGGTTCCCCTAAAGGCTAGATTCAGTCCCCGGATTGCAGGAGCTCTTGGCTTATGCTGCCATCTTGGTCTCCGTCCAGGCCACGCCCCCCTGTCTTGTATTTTTTAACCTCAAGGAGATTGGTTGGTGATGGTGTCCCTTGTTATTTTGACATTGTCTTTTTGAAATGTACCTGCCTACTCACAAACAAACTGTCCTTTTTGAACTAAAACACATAGCCAGGTATTTGTGATAAAAAATAGACATTTATTAGGGGTCATAACAAAATAAAGAGGAAGATAACGCTTGATAAACTGGTGAAATTGGCGAAGCCTTTGTACCCCAGGGCAGACATCAATTATTTGACAGGCAAAATTGGTAGCCTGAGGAGTCCATTTAATAGGGAGCACAATCCGGTCCAGGACTCCGAGAGATCAGGAGCAGCGGCAGATGACATATATGTCCCCAGGCTGTGGTCATACCACAGCCTGCGTCTTTTGTCAGACCAGACTGAACCCAGGCCATCACACTCTTGTCTTACTTCCACGCTTGCTTTCATGCTTGCTTCCGGGCTGTGGCTCTGGAGTTGTGGCAGGAGGTGGAGGAGGTAGAGGAGGAGGAGGATGGTCCAACTCACACAGGTGGGTTTTGCTTGTGAGTTCGCCCCTCAACCCCTATTTAGGGTCAGATAGATCACTTCCTCACTAATGAGGCATTGGCCCAACTCCATTTCCTGCATTTTGCTGGCAGCACTGCAGGCATAGGCCTCTTGAATATGGGGTGGTTCTGAGGGCTGCAGTAGCCTCCTGAATCAAAGAAAGCGCTGACTCCTGCAGTTCCTCCCCTTCCTGGTCCTTTTTTGGAAGGTGGAGGGGAGGAATCTGGGATTCGGTCAGGCTACTGGGCCTGGCCACCTTCTGGCTGCCACTTACCCCCACCACCTCCTGGCTGCCACTTTCCCCGCCACCTCCTGGCTGCCACTTTACACAGCCTCCTCCTGGCTGAGACTTTCCTGTGTATGAAAATGGGACATAGTTTTAGTTTATTTTTCATCAATCACACACAATTTTGAGAAATATGTTGAACAATGCTATACCTGATTCAAACTGGGCTCCACCACTTCTTCCTGGGTGGAAGGCCCAGGTTGGATGTTGGAAGCCTCAGCTGGGGTGGACGGAAGCGTGGAAGGAAGGGTTGAGAGTAATGGCCTGATTTCAGTCTGGTCTGACAGAAATCGCAGTCTGTCATAGTACCACAGACTGGAGACATAAATGTCATCTGCTGCTGCTCCTGATCTCTGGGAATCCTGGACTTTCTTGCACTCCCTATTATAAGTGCTCCTCAGGCCACCAATTTTGCACTTCAAATAGTTGATTGTTGCCGTGGGGATCTGCGGCTTAACAAATTCCAACAGTTAATCCAGCGCTGCCTGCCTCTTTATTCTATTAGTATAAAAGGGGTGTTTTGTCTGCCACAGACAGGGCAGCTCTCTGTACATATCAATGAATTGGGGGAGGAAGTCATGAGCGTTGAATCGATACATTTTATCTGCAAGACACAACACAAGACAAACTCTAATGTCAGGCTAAACTCTCATAATATTGTCCTAATATAGGCCTCAATCTCTAAGCAGTATAGGCCACTGATGCCCCAAGTTAAAATTGTACCTTCGTTAGCATGATCGGCACTTCCGATACTCCTTCCTCCGCTCATAGATCGTACGTACTACGCACGCGTGTTATGCTTTATATACACTGCACATGCGTGAAACTCTGCCCGCCCCTGATCTTCTTTCTAGTATATTCCCTGTCCCTTCTCTTACGACACAGTGGGAGAGCATATGGCGGAGAAAGAACAAGTGCATGCAAACAGCAGCAGCAACGATGAAAGCCCGGAGGCATGAACGTCCTGATCCAGGAGGAGATTTAAGGCCTCAAATATGTCCTTTGTAGAGATGGTGGAGATGGTGGACATCTTGAAAAGAGCCGACTATGATGGGAAGCATGGACCATACCCAAACCCAAATGTGAGAAAGGTCAAGATCACGACTAAAGTAGTGAAAAGTCTGCACAGGAATTTTGGGGTATGACGATCAAAGGATCAATTGAGGAAACGCTGGTCAGACCTGAAATTGAGGGGGCACGATCAGTACAGAAGGATCAGGAAACTGCTTCTAAAAAGTAAGTAGTTGTCGTGTGTTTTTTATTATTATTATTACTTGCATGCTTCTCCATGTGCTTTTCTTTACTGTTGTACGGTTTAAAATGGCAAGTTTCAGGTTACAGTAATCGTTCGAAGTAAACATCATTTGTTCACCCATTAATACGATTTTTTTGACAGATGCAGGTTAACTACATTTGGTCATGCCTATTTGGATTAAAAGAAGTTTAGTACATTGTTGTCTAGATGGGTTTGTAACCAGAATGAAATGCAAACTTAATTCAGTGTAAGGAGAGGACACTCAGGAGCTGTTTACACATGTGGACGCAGGAGCACTGGTGTGGGACACCAGAACAAACTTTTAGGGTGTCCCACACAGGTGCTCCAGTGGATACTAGGGGTGTCTCCATGTGTGAAACTTGCACAAAAAAGGTAAGTATTCCAGCTTTAGAAACGGGAAAAAATAATGTCTTCAGCTTGGTACAGACAATTGTACAACACTTCCAAGCAATGTTTCATATTCCTATTTCTGACCTCAAATATATGTGTGCTAAGTATACCTTTTTTAATTCACATAGGGGAGAAAAGACTCAGGACATCTGAGGATACCAGGAACCCCACACCTCCCAAAGAAGGGGAACTCAGCACACCACAATCTTAGGATGTGGAGGAAGGGGAAGTTTATGAAGTGGCCACAACAGTTCAGTGTCTGAGACCACAGCTTCAGGTAATAGATGGATGCCTGCATATTTATAATACATGGTGGTTTTTTTTTTATTTTAGGTGATGTGAATGTTGTGGAAGAAGAGTCTCATTTCACAAGTGCAATTGCACAAGTACTCATTGGGGAGATAATGGTGTGCAATTGTGAATTACAGAAGATCAAGGAACACACCAATGATGTTGAAAAAAGACTCAAAAACATCATTGACTTAAAACCTAAAACACCACTTGTTATACATATAACTTATGATCAAACATTCAAAGAATACTGAATAGGGAATAAGTACCCAAATCAAGGTTACGATTTGCGAATGTAAGATGAAGAGTTGTGGGTTAAATTGCAGATCCAGGTAGATTTTCTCTTAGTCGCTCGACATGTTGCGCGTCTAAATAACGCTTCTTCAGGAGCTAAAGATAGTTCCCACATGGTCAGACATGATGGAACGAATATAGGTATACTATTGCAACTGGTAGGATGAGTAGTCGCTTGATTGTATTAAGAAATTGGCAGTATATACAGGACGTTGCAGGGGCACCAGTATAGCCGCAGTTCCCAATATGAAGACAGACGTAAGTAAAAAGCCTTATAGGTAGCAGTAGCTTGTAGAAGCTGCTATTTCTAGAATTCGTTTGGGAAGGCTATGAGGTATGATGCAGCTCCCTCTGGTAAGACAACGTCCGCTGATGAAACTTTTTGTATGAAAATGTAACATGTACAGTATCTATTTTCAATCTTGTAACTTAAACCTAATAAAATAAAATTATTTTTATCTTTTATAGTTAAACTACTCTTGTGCCTTTAAAGTCCAATTTTCTAGCTTTTACACTTTACCTATCTGATATAGGGACATTGGCACACTACTATAGCAGTATCTACAGTGTCACCCTCTTTTTAGGTACACATTCACTTGGGAATCCTTTAAATAGAACCTAATGCAGCCTTCACGTTAATGACCTTTCCTATAAAAAATACAAAAACTCCTTAACAAGACATTTACTCAATGCAGCCAAAGCAATAATTCCAATCAACTGGAAAACCAAAAACATCCCATCAATTAAGGATTGGTTAATGAAAGTTAAATCGATATACGAAATGGAAGTAACTATAGCTATTAAAAGAGAAAACACAACTCAGTTCCACCTCAGATGGAAACCTTGGTTCATTTTCACCCTTTCTGAGACCTTTGTGGAAATCACCCATGGTTAACTCTCCTTTTAGAATCACCTTTTAAAGACAAATTATTCTTTTATTTCATAACAAGAAAAAATACTCCTCTTACATTTGTGTTTGTACTTTTATACGTATGCATTTGTATTTACCATCACACAACCGATTGCTAATATTATACATGAATATTGTTAATTTATTCAGTTTCATAGGTTTTAGACAAAAATTATTTTATATAATATACTGCCATATCTCATATATCTGTTAACAGTTTGACATCTATGTTGTAACATTTATATACCTTGTTAAACGATTGCATTTTGGGTATTTGCAATACCCATTTTCCTTGTAACCCTTTTCCCTTTTCCTTATCTTTACAATAAAAGTTATTGTGAAAAAAAAAAGAAAATATGGGAAAGTTGGTTAAGTGGAGAAATACTACAGAATTAAGGGCAAAGGGGTCCCATCCCCTACGGATGCCAAGAATTGTTTTTTGTGTTTTTTTTTCCTTTTTTCTCCCATTCTCCCTTTTCTTTTTTTTAGCTGTTTGAAATGTGATAAATAGATATATTATAAAAATTTGGAGATAAAAGTAAGAGGTGAAATGAAATGTGTTATGTATATTTTGGGGGGTATCTGTTAAATGTTGGTGGTATGGGAGTAAAGAGTAAATGTGGGATGTATAAATGTATACTTGTTTTTGTTTTTGTTGTCTTTTTATATGAATAAAAACTACTTTAATCGAAAAAAATTCTCACTCCTGACCAGGTCTAAAGAGCACGGGGGGATGGGCTTACCCAATTTCAAAAAATATTACCTTGCTTCACATCTCACAAGAATAATTGATTGGCATTGCCAAGATGACTCGAAAGACTGGGTCTACTCGGAATCGGGTTTGAGCCGAATCCCCCTACGTTTTTGCCCCTTGGCCTAAAAGGCCATCCTCTAACAGGGACCAACCTGGAGGCTTCTCACAAGATAGCAAAATTAACAGTTGTTGCCTCCTCACTCAGTCCACTCGCACCACTAAAAGACATCCCTGACTTCATACCTGGAGTTGGGAATCTAACATTTCGACCATCGCACCTTAAAAAAGAAAACAACCTCACTCACTTACTTTTGTTCATGTCCACCAGGGCAGTGTCCAGCTACCCAAGCTTTTTAAATTGCAAACTGGCCTTGGAAAAAAATTACAAGATTTGGCTCATCTATCTATCTATCTATCTATCTATCTATCTATCTATCTATCTATCTATCTATCTATCTATCTATCTATCTATCTATCTATCTCTTTTTGTCTGTGTGGATCAAATCACAAAAAAGCTAAATCATTTACCTCACACCAAGTTGTCCAGTCCATCACAAACCCTAGCTCAATAGGTAGCCACTATCTCCATATCAAAGTTTTCATGTTTCCTAGCTTTCTGAAGTGCTCTACAAGAGACTGATGCTGGTATGCATACCCATTGTAAATTGGCATTTTAATCGCTTACATGAGTCCACAGGTTTACTCAACACAAAAATGAATTTTCAGGGCAGAAATATTACAGATAATATCTGTTGGGTATTTGCTATTTTCTATGTGCAGCTGGTGAGGTTTACTTTCAATTCCTGTCAGTGATTCCCTCAGTGACACCTATAAGGCTGGGTTCACACTGGAGAAGGGAGCTGCTCACAGCAGGAGGCCGGTGCATCTCCATTCATTGTTTCAGGTCTGATTTCAGCCCGAATTTGGACCTGAAACAGACCAAAAGGCACACAGGTCTCCAATGCTATTTGCACCAGAGTCGCTGTGGGGATGTGTGAACTGGCTCCATTGAGAGCCGTTTACAATCTCCTGCTATGCGAATTGGATGCGGGGAAACCCGCATCGAATTCTCAATAGTGTGAACCCAGTCTAACACTAAGTGAGAATGCATGGTGAAATCTTGGGGCATATAAAGTCCTAAACAAAAGAAAAACTTTTGGCTGCAGTTTGAGTTTAAAGTGGAACGTCAGTCATTTTTTCCTTTTTCCATCTATTAAATCTGCTGCCCTTGTTTTAACTTTGGATAGTAAAAATTTTTTTCTGCCAGTAAATACCTTATACAGCCCTTCATGTTTCTTGTCTGGGCATTAGCCTGGGCTTACAACATCATGCACAGCTCTCTCTCTCACTCTCCTAAGAGTTTGCCAGGAAGGGAGGGGGCGAGTCATAAGAGGGCCAATGAGAGCTGGAGGTGTGCCTCTGTAAATCCAGGAAGTGAACAGGCAGCAGCTGACGACAGTTAAAATGGTTGCAGCCGGACTCAGTGGAGGGAGATTTCTGCAGCATATTTGGCAAGTATAGAATCATAGTATATATAAAATAGTATAGTATATATAAAATAATATGCAAAGTGGTTGGAGGGAAGCTTCAGAGAGGCAAAGATGTTTTTATTACAAATTATCTGAGCAGACTGCAGTTCCTCTTTAAATGGCTCCTTAGCTATGATTTAATCTTCCTTTAGGTATCTGTTTGTATTAATTTTCAATTCTTATGATGTCAGTTAAATGCAGAGCAGACAATTTTTCCTGTAGGTTGCCAAATACAAATGCTAAACTACAAGGTATGTAATGCATTGTTGACTCAATATTATCCCATACGTAATTATGATTAGGGATGAGCCGAACACCCCCCCGGTTCGGTTCGCACCATAACATACCAAACAGGCAAAAAATTCAGACGAACACACGAACACACAAACACCATTAAAGTCTATGGGACACGAACATGAAAAATCAAAAGTGCTCATTTTAAAGTCGTATATGCAAGTTATTGTCGTAAAAAGTCTTTGGGGACCCGGGTGCAAAACTTTTTTTTTAAATGGCCGTTTTGAAATATTCCTTTAAATGTCATGCCTGGGGGTGTCTATAGTATGCTTGTAAAGTGATGCATTTTTTCCCGTGTTTAGAACAGTACTGCAGCAAAATGACATTTCTAAAGGAAAAATTGTCAAAACTGATTACGGCTGTAATGAATTGCTGGGTCTCGGCAATATAGATAAAACTCAATGAAAAAAACGGCATCCCCCCCCCCCCAGTCCAATACCATGCCCTTTGGGTCTGGTATGAATAATAAGGGGAATCCCGAACCAAAATTAAAAAAAAAATGGGGAGGGGTCCCCCCAAAATCCATACCAGACCCTGCAGGTCTGGTATGGATGTTAAGGGGAACCCTGCACCATAATTTATGAAAAATGGTGTAGGGGTCCCTCCAAAATCCATAGCAGGCCGTTGTCCGAGCACGCAACCTGGCAGGCTTCAGGAAAAGGGGGGGACGAGAGAGCGCCCCCCCTCCTGAACTGTACCAAGCCACATGCCCTCAACATGGGGAGGGTGCTTTGGCGTAGCCCCCAAAAGCACCTTGTCCCCATGTCGATGGGGACAAGGGCCTCATCCCTACAACCCTTTCCCAGTGGTTGTGGGGGTATGCGGGTGGGGGGCTTATCAGAAACTGGAAGCCCCCTTTAACAAGGGGACCCCCATATCCCTGCCTCCCCCACATGTGAATTGGTAACGGGGTACCTTGTAACCCTACCATTTCACAAAAAAAGTGTAATAGATGCTAAAAAATACAAGAGACAGCTTGGGACAAGTCCTTCATTAAAAAATAAAAATGTCCCGCAATGTAAATTCACACCGCCGGATGGACCGAAAAAGAAAAAAAAAAAAGCCGCAACCATTCCACCTCCATGGTTGCAGCTCTCTCGTCCCCCTTCTTTTCCTGCGGCCTGCCAGGTTGCGTACTTGGATAAGGGTCTGGTATGGATTTTGAGGGGACCCATTTTTTTTAAATTTGGCTCAGCGTTCCGCTTAATTTCCATACCAGAATTAAATGGCCTAGTATGGATTTTGGGGGGACCCGTACGCAATTTTTTTTATTTTTGGTTCTGGGTTCCCCTTAATATTCATACCAGACCAAAGGGCCTGGTAATGGACTGGGGGGACCCATGCCCTTTTTTTCAATGAGTTTTATGTATATTTCCGAGACTCAACCATTCATTACAGAAATGTTATTTTGCTAAACACGACAAAAATGCGCCACTTTACAGGCATACTATAGACACCCCCCAGGCACAATATTTAAAGTAATATATCATTTTTATTGTTTCACTTTAAGCATTAAAAAAATCACTGCTCCTGAAAAAACGGCCGTTTAAAAAAAAATGTTTGCAAGGTCCCAGGTCCCCAAACACTTTATCAATAACTTGCATATACACCTTTAAAATGAGCAATTTTGATTTTTCATGTTAGTGTCCCATAGACTTTAACGGTGTTCCGACGGCTTTCAAATTTGGCCTGAACACCGCATATTGTTCAGTATACGCAGAAAATCAGAGCAACCAAATTTCATCCCGAATTTATGCTCGGGCCGAACCGTTCGCCCATCCCTAGTTATGATGGCCAGTGTGCTACTTTTTTACAAGTTACCAATTTACCTTGTACTCTTTGTAAGTGAACTTATAGTAAAAGTGTATTTAATTTCCCTGGAGTCTCTTGACAAACATTTTGGCAGTTACTTACTGTGACTGAAACTTTAGCATGTTTGACAAGTACCATAATTATTAGCTCTTGTCACTCACTTCCCAGTGGAAAAGATTATTTAAAGCACTAGTTAGATGTGCTCACACTTTGCAGACCCTATAGTACAGAGATAGCATGTGCATCTATTGCGATGGGGTTTAAAAGGAGAAAGGCCAGCTGCAAACCAAAGCAATTGAGAATCCCAGGGAGAGTTAGAGCCAAAAGCTTTGAAAGGAGCTCAGAAGTACAGTCAGGATCTCTCTTCAGATGTTATCACACAGAACCTGCAAGAACTCACTTTAGCATAAAAAAGACACAGGAAATAACAGGAAGAGATAAATCTTTAAATTTAGTGAAGCTAGCCACAAACCAAACTTTGTACAGTAAACTTATATGTTAGGCATGCATGGGTTAATTATTAGGTGCTTGGTTGTGTATTTTTGATTGAATAGAACATTTGGTTGCAAAATGATTGTGTACAGTATTTTTGGTCTATTATAGTATATTATATTTAGTCTAGTATATTTCTCTTATAGCTCTCATAATCCAAATACTTTGTACTATTACTATTATTTATAATAATAATAATAATAATAATAATAGCTGCATATGTAAAATTTCTCCCATATGGGAAATTTGTTAAAGATCTGTCTTCATACTCCTGTCAGTCTGTTGGTGTTTTTAAAAACAGAAATAATTGCTAGCTCTTTTGGAATTCAAATCTACTAATGAAATCTCAGATATAAAAGTCCACATATAGCACAACCCCCACAAGCTCCTTAGAAAGTTCCACTAGACAAAAGGACTTTGTCGTGGTGGAGATGCAGTTTCTAGACTTGAATGACATAATGGCCTCCTCTTACATGCTTACTAAAGGCAAATAGACCATGCACTTTTTAAGTGCAGTTGCAGCTGTTCACCTGTGTTACCAGTATTACCCTTAACCTTACTGAGAGGAATTCTTTGGGTAGTGATGAGCTGATCATACCCATGGTTTGGCAAATGTTTTTGAAGATCAGATTGGTAATCCAAGTCCCATTTAAATCAATTTAATCTTAATGGGTTTTTTTTTCCATGAATTGCCATTAAAAGTTAAAAGTCAAAGGATTAGCAAAGAAAGTAAAATTCCTTTATATAACCTACTTGGGGGATAACCTAAAGCTGTAAATTGAATTGTATTATATTTTGACTTTCAGGGATAGTGTCAGCTATACCATTTTCTGACATCACATAAATTGCATTTCTAATCATTCACTTTATTTACACATAATGGTTTTGCTTGCATACAACAGCAGAAAGCCAATATGACTGTTTTTTTGGAAAAAAAACAGATTTTTCTGAGTAAGCTTTAATTGAGCTCTGAAAACAGCAGATGTAATACAGGAAAAAAATGAAAGCTATTAATACCATATAACTTGCCAAATAGGGGCAAAACAAGTCACAAGGGCATAACATATTGTGATCTTCTATTCAGTAAACACTGTTTTGTGTAAAAATTTGACAAAATGTCAACCCAGAGTACTTTAAAACACTTCCAAACCACAAACCCATATGACAGAGGTGAGGAAGGTGTTATGCACAGCAATAAAATAAAAATTACAGTGCCATGTTTCAAAGACAAAAACAAACATTTTTTTATGGAACAGCATACAAGCAGTTTTATTGGGATTCAAGGTAGCAATTAGAAAGAGGGATCAATTTTTCCAAGACTGTTACTCTGATCTTTATATAATATGATTGTTTTCTGTATGAATTTGTGGTATACAGTATATACCTCCAGTTTGTGTGTATAGTTACCCACCAGGGAGTGTACTGATATGCATACATTTTTGTAAAGATATTGCCTCTGTTAAATGAAACAATAAGGTAGTTGTACCATTTATTTCCATGCCCACTTGAGTAGTATGTTGAAGATTGGGAATGATTACCTGTGTTATTTTAAACCACCCACAGGAGGGACTGTTTTGGGCTACCCAGAAAGTATAATTAATACAATAATATTCAAAATATATAACTGATCTTGGATTAAGAGGAAACGGCACCTGTTGGGTATGATGCCGTTTCCTCTTGATCCAAGATCAGTGATTGGCATGTTATAAGCTGTTTGGGCAACCATTATATCTAAACCGCATGTGTTTTTATCTTTTTGTATAAATAAAATTGATACTTTTTAATATTATTGTATTGATTATACTTGTGGGTAGCCATAATAGTTCCTCCTCCTGTTGGCGGTTTAGCGAGTATCTTTATGTTTGTTTTTTTAGTGCTCATGAGAATTCTTTGTTAACACATCATCATATATCATTTCATCACCTAGGTAATTTCACCTGTTGCTGTGGTATGTGCAAGGACTAGGCTTATACATTTAGGCATTTCCAAGAGCAGTATGTGAAAACTACAGCAACCCATGGCAACAAATTTGATTCTTGCACTTACTGCATGTTAACTAGGCCATATATATAGAGAGATCTTTAAATGATATTCAAACCAAGTATATGGGAGATCTATACATTATCTTGAGATTTTCACAATAATCACAGATTATTTTGCTTTTTGAAGGTCCAATGCAAAAAAAATATTTGTTTTCCAAGTAAACAAAAAAAAATCACGTATTGTTATTGTTTATAAAGATTTTACTACATGCCTGTCACTGTCAATAGCAAATCTTGGTTTTGAAGACTTGCTTGAAAATGATTGGTGATATTTAGGGCACATTAACACTAGCATCCATATTATATTGTGACCCTTAGTGTTTACTGTCAAGAAGGCATTCCTAATGCATTTTAATGACACATTGCACTGTTCACTTTTTTAACTTTATTAAAATGTCACAACATTATATTTTATTTACCTTTATGCACCACCTGCATCACGATATGCTGTGAGACAAAAAGTTGGGCATGACCTACTCATAAGACTCAAGACAAATTGCTTTACTTGTGTGTTAAAAATTCAATGGACGGTAGGATATGAATAGGCACTTATTGACAGAATGCATTTTGGGGTGTAATTCCACACATAACCATGCCATGTTTGAACAATATATCATTTAGTGACAACTTTGTGCAAAAAAGACAGTGTAATTTTCACGAAAATTGTGACAAAATATAAAATATTCCATGGATGCAACATGCCTATCAGCAAATAGCTTGGGGTGTTTACTTTCCAAAAAGGGGTCATTTGTGGGGGGGGGAGGTTGTCCTATCTTGGCATTTTATGGTCTTCAAAACTGTGATAGGTAGTGAGGAGTAAAATCAAAAATGTACACCCTTCGAAATCCTGAAGGAGGTGATTGGTTAAAACAGTTTAATTTTCATGAAACTTGTGACAAAATATAAAATATTCCATGGACTCAACATGACTATCAGCAAATAGCTTGGGCTGTCTACTTTCCAAAAAGGGGTCATTTGTGCGGGGGGGGGGGGGTTGGGCTATCTTGGCATTTTATGGCCTTCAAACTGTGATAGGTAGTGAGGAGTAAAATCAAAAATTTACACCCTTCGAAATCCTGAAGGAGGTGATTGGTTTTCGGGGTCGTGTAAGCGGCTAGGCTCCCAAAAAGTCTCACACATGAGGTATCCCCGTACTCAGGAGAAGTAGAAGAATGCATTTTGGGCTGTAATTCCACATATAACCATGCCATGTTTAAACAATATATCCTTTAGTGACAACTTTGTGCAAACAAAAAAAAGTGTCATTTTCCCGAAACTTGTGACAAAATATAAAATATTCCATGGACTCAACATGCCTATCAGCACATAGCTTGGGGTGTCTACTTTCCAAAAAGGGGTCATTTGGGGGGGTTTGAACTGTCTTGGCATTTTATGCATAACATTTAGAAGCTTATGTCACACATCACCCACTCTTCTAACTAACCTCTTGAAGACAAAGCCCTTTCTGGCACTTTTTGTTTTCATGAAAAAATATATATTTTTTTACAAGAAAATTACTTTGAACCCCCAAACATTATATATTTTTTAAAGCGAATGTCCTACAGATTAAAATGGTGTGTGTTGCATTTTTTTTTCACACAGTATTTGTGCAGCAATTTTTCAAATGCAATTTTTTGAGAAAAAAACACACTTTTTTAAATTTTAATGCACTAAAACCCACTATATTGCCCAAATGTTTGATGAAATAAAAAAGATGATCTTATGCCAAGTACATGGATACCAAACATGACATGTTTTAAAATTGCGCACAAACGTGCAGCGGCGACAAACTACATACATTTTTAAAAGCCTTTAAAAGCCTTTACAGGTTACCATTATGGACCAATATGACCGCAACTCACTCTTTTTGGTTATGCCCATGAGGAGGGATAGGCCCAGAAAGGTCTTAAATTCGGAGACCGTAATAGGTCTCCAATCTCTGGCAAGGGTCAGTTGGGGATCTACAGTTAAAATTTACTGCCCTCGATCTGACCTGATACCTCACATGCATGCTGCAATTGCTGTTTACATATGACACCAGACCGACGCTTGCGTTCGCCTTTGCGTGTGAGCACAGGG
Organism: Lithobates clamitans; assembly: GCA_037952925.1. NCBI lineage: Eukaryota > Metazoa > Chordata > Amphibia > Anura > Ranidae > Lithobates > Lithobates clamitans. The sequence goes on along the minus strand of JBBGZY010000046.1, from coordinate 4,418,536 downwards.
GGGCAGGGGTGCTTTTTTTTTAAATGATTTATTCTGCTCTTTTATTATATCTTTAAACTGTTCCTTTCCATTTTTTTAAATAATTTTTATTGTTATCTCAGGGAAAGTAAATATCCCCTATGATAGCAATAGGTAGTGACAGGTACTCTTTTTTGAAAAAATTGGGGTCTATTAGACCCTAGATCTCTCCTCTGCCCTCAAAGCATCTGACCACACTAAGATTGGTGTGATAAAATGCTTTGCCAATTTCCCAATGGCGCTGTTTATATCCGGCGAAAACTAAGTCATGAAATGCTCGTAGATTATGGTTTCTTAGGCCATAGAGATGATTGCAGCCATTCTGGTCTCTGATCATCTCTATGGTCAGCTGGCTGAACCACCGTCTGCATTCTCGGGTTCCCTGTTGGGACAGGAGAGCCCGAGAAAACCATGGAAGACGGGGGAATTTAAAAAGTGTCACGCTCATGTAATAATTGTCCAAGTACAAGTGGTACCCCTTTCCAAATAAGGGTGACACCAAGTCCCACACAATCTTACCATCGCTCCCTATGTAGTCTGGGCAGTTCTCTGGCTCTACGTGACTAGCTTTTTCCTCGTAAACCATAAAACTATATGTATAGCCTGTGGCCCTGTCACAGAGACTTATACATCTTGACTCTGTATCTGGCGTGCTTGCTGGGAAGATACTGTTTGATAGACAAGCGGCCAGGGAACTTAATCAGGGACTCATCAACGCAGACAACTTGATCGGGAGTAAACAAGGCTGCAAAATGTTGGTTTAAGTGGTTAAAGAGAGGCCAAATTTTGTAGAGCGGATCAAATCCAGGGTCACCCCGGGGACGACAGAGTTCATTGTTGCTGAAGTGCATGAACCGCAAGATCTGCTTGTATCATGTCCTGGTCATGGAAGCAGGGAACACTGGCATATAGTGAAAGGTCCTAAATTCAGAGACCGTAATAGGTCTCCAATCTCTGGCAGAAGTCAGCTGGGGATTGTAAAATCAACCGTTTCCACCTGAATTCTGGGTTGGCCAGTGAATGGGGTTAGTACGGGTGCTGCAGAAGTGGTGGGTTCCCAATTAAGATTGCCGAATGCAGCAGAAAGGGCACTATGGGCTCCACGGGCCTATGTTTGTCTTCTTCTTGGTGGCAGCAGGACACTACTCGTGCTTGCCACCTCGTCAGCTTGAACTGCACTTATGGCACTCGCCACATCACCAAGTGTTACTGCAGTGCTGGATGTATGACCAGGATGTACTAGGCCACTGCTGCTTGCCAGTTCACTAGAAGGAATAGCGGCGCTAGTACTGGCTCTCTGCTCCATATGAGGAACCTGCAGTTCTTGCATCTCAATGAAAGCAGAAGAAGATTGGGGTCTGGTATGCCTGACCTTGGCAGGGACCACAACTCCGTCATCAGAGATATCTGTCAGGGTGCCACTGCTGTCTACAGGTTCGTATTCTGAGCCTGAATCTGACAGATAAGCGACTTCCTCTTCACTATCTGTCATGCTCAGAAACGTGTAGGTCTCTTCACTAGTCTACCTTCGATTTGTCATTTTGGGCTCTAAATTTACTAGTACACTAGTGAGACTCACAGGTAAAAAAGCTTCCAACTGTTAGCGACTGATTCAAATGCTACCAAAAAAAAGTTAGCGCTCGCAGGGATCAGGCCTGACTGTGCGAACGCTGCAGTTATGTGTTTAGTGTTTTTTAAGTGACAGTGATCGATTGATACTGCACTTGGGTGGGCTGGGCGGAGGGGCTAAATGCAGGTGCTAGTAGGTATCTGGGCTGATCCTGCTAACACTGCGTTTTTAGGAACCCTAAACTGCTGGAGACGCTAGTATAGATCTGATCAGATATTGATCCGTTCAGACACTGTGCTACTAAGGGAGGCATATGGTGCGTCCCTAAACCTATCTGGGCCTAAGACTATTTACCCTAACACTGATTTTTTTCACTAATGACACTAGTACAGCGATAAAAAAAAATCGGATTGCTGTACTGGGTGACACAGTGACAGGTGGTGAAGGGGTTAACTGGGGGGGGTTATCAGGGGTGATTGAGGGGTGAATTGCGTGCCTACGTGACCTGGTGTCAGTGTAGTGTTGGTGCAACTCACTGTTTGATGCTCTCTTCTCTTGGTCTGGAACGAAAAGACCGACACGAGGAGAGATGACATCACTTCCCCTGTCAGTGTTTATAGTTACACAGACAGGGGAAGGTTATCATTCGTCAGGAATGATCACCAGGTCCAAGGCAGATTTCATTGGCCTGGGGACTGATCAGTTCCTGATTGAATCTGATCATTGGGGACGGTGGGGGCACACGCGCGTGCCCCCCAGCCGGTCGCGCGCATCACGTATAGTAACGTGATCTCACGCAGCCAGACCAACCTGCCGCAGTAAAACTGCAGCGGCTGGTCCTTAGCTGGTTAACCACTTCAATACCAGACACTTATGCACCTTCCTGCCCAGACCAATTTTCAGCTTTCAGTGCTTTTACACTTTAAATGACAATTACTCGGTTATGCTACACTGTATCCGAACAAATTTTTTATCATTCAACAAATTGAGCTTTCTTTTAGTGGTATTTAATCACTTTTGGGTTTTATATTTTTTGCAATATAAGCTAAAAAAGAGCGGACATTTTGAAAAAAACACTTTTTTTTCATTTCTATTGTAAAATTTTGCAAATAAATAATTTTTCTTCGTTAATTTGGGCCACAATCTAGAGCCTACAAGCTATGGTGTCAATCACTAAAAATTGATCAAACCTGATCACACCTGATGTACTGACAGCCTATATCATTTGTTGAGACCCTAACACACCAGGAAAGTACAAATACCACCCAAATGATCCCTTTTTGGAAAGTAGACAGCCCAACGTATTTAGTAAGAGGCATGGTGAGCTTTTTGAAGTTGAAATTTTTTCCCACAATTTTTGGGAAAATTAAGGATTTTTTTTTTTTACACAAACTTGTCATATTACCAGGTTATTTCTCACACACAGCATATGCATACTTTCAACTACACTCCAAAATACATTCTGCTACTCCTCCTGAGTATGGCGATACCACATGTGTGAGACTTTTACACAGCCTGGCCACATACAGAGGCCCAACATTGAAGTAGCACCTCCAGGCGTTCTAGAAGCATAAATTACACATCTCATTTCTCAACCACCTATTACACTTTTGAAGGCCCTGGAGCAACAGGACAATGGAATTGCCCACAAAATTCCCCCATTTTGGAAATCAAACACCCCAACGTATAATCTATGAGGCATAATGAGTCTTTTGAATGCTTCATTTTTTTACAGAAGTTTTTGGAAAATGTGTCTCACATGTGTGAGAGTTTTATACAGCTTGGCCACATACAGAGGCCCACCATCCAAGTAGCACCTCCAGGCGTTCTAGTCATATAATTTTCTGACTACCAATCACATTTTTGAATGCCCTTCATATTTCTAACACATAGCATGTACATACCAAATAACAAAAGATTACCTGTGGTTTTAGTAGTGCAGTGGTCCACAGAGGAGAACATCGGTCCAGGCAGCAGGCAGGGATGTGGTCAGCGACAGCAAAAGCAATTGTCCAGGCAGCAGTCAGGAATACTGTCCATAGTTAGTACAGGCAGAGATACTGTCAACACAGCCAAAGAACAGCCAAAGCATTGGTCCAGGTAGCAGGCAGAGATGTTCAGGCAGAAATACTATTCATAGTCAGTAAAGGCAGCAGGCAGCGATATGGTCAGCACAGCCTAAGTATTGGTCCAGGCAGCAGGAAGGACCATCAAGCTTAGGACCAGGGAAGACCAAGGTGCCATTTTGGTTAGGATGTGCAATTCAGTTGCCACCTAGGTAGCCTCCCTACATTTTTGACTGATCTAGATAATGCCTTCTGGGAAGAGCTAATGGCTAGATCTGCTTCTCTGGTACAGTATCATTTCAAAATATTGACCCTTTACCTAATACCTCCGTCCTTCCTCTAAACGAAAAACAAAAAAGTTTCCTAGCCAAATCCCAATGTAGGATTAACAATAACAAAAAAATAACAAAAAAAAAACAATATTTTTTCAGTTTATGTAAATCTATCAATATTATAAATCTAAACCATTAACTCTTTAATAACTATCTATGTGGGTATCAACATACTAGATATTTTGCTTTAGTCATTGTCATGGTTATGCAGTAATCTTTCCCTGTCTGCTTACCTCTCCTCATGTGTTCAGACTAAGAGGCCAACCACTCTCACCTGGCTGTTTTTATAACCTCTCATTTCCGTCCGGGAATGATGCACTTCCGGTCGGGACATGTATATGTACACACAGCATGCCTAATGCTATCAGCAAACGCTGATCAGAAGACTAATCAACATCACACAGCTTGGCTCCAAAATCTTTGAGGTAATAACCCCATGTATTCTCCTATATACTGTTAGCTTTATGGCTCCTCTTTTTTGAGCAAGTTACCCATATTACACCATATTTTTATACCTTTATTATAGGTGTTAGCCTCTCTGAACCTCCAGTCTGTTTTTTCTACATTACTCAAACAGACTTCTTAATCACATGAACGCTGGTCTACACTACCAGTACTTGTGTTTTTCTAGTGCTGTGTTAATGCTTACCTGTCTTCGGACATATCCAGATAATTTTGCTTACCAGCAATATATTACGTTACTCCCTCTGCATTTGATGACTACATGGTAAGCTTTGTGTCTTTTTCTTTTTACCCCTGTTTTTTGCTTTCAGCACTACAATAACCTTTTTAAATGCAAGCAACCCTCTTGTCACCTTATAGTCTGTTTAGTTTATATTTACCAAATAACACCATTGAGCATTAGTTTTTTGGGAACCTATTGGTTTCCATTGTTTCCTAATATGTTTGATGCTACCTGTGTTCACTCTAACTATTCTATCTGTGAACATTACTGATTCCCTTTTTTATGACCCAGACATAATTTACATCATGGTGTACTATAGCTGCTCAGTTTGTTATATATATATTAGCTATTGCTAGGACTTGTTTAACTAACTCCTAACCTTTTATACTAATAAACCTTCATCTATTGCAATTATTATATTACTCTACAATTACGCATCCCAGCTGGTTGACTCTGCTCCCTGCTTCCAGGTGGCCAATCCAGTCTGAGGAGGTTGTTTGCGGTCAACTGACCTAGCTAGAGCACCTTTCTGTATTCCCTGTTGATTACTTATCATTAAGGGTTTTTTTTATATTATGTTAATAAACTGTATATTTATTTGTTGTTTCTTTATATATATTCAATAGAACTTTTTATGCCTCTGAAGAAGCGTACCTCTACGCGCAACATGTCGAGTGAATAAAAGAATATTTTGTGCCCGATCCACATCCTGACCCACAGCCCTCCTTACTTACATCCTCATTTGAATATTACTACGGGAATTCCAATTTCCGCTCTTTTGGATGTATTATTGTATTTTTCTATCGTAGTAAGTGGTGTCAGAGTTTATGTGTGGGGTATACAATACCAATTTCATGAATTTTTATATGTATTTATATGTAATAACTTTTTCACTTAATTAATTTTGTACCCAATAAACCAATCTAATCATTTTTAGATGGTCTACCAGTGTGCCTTTGAAGTTCACTCTTTTAGTCTTTATTTTTCATTTGTTTTCTGTAAAGGTGGGGAAAAAGGGGCAGGCTGGCATAATAGTTGTCCACATATAAATGGTATCCTTTTTTGAACAGGGGGTATGCCAGCTCCCAGACAATTTTTCCACTGGTTCCAATATATGTGGGGCACTCACGGGGCTGGAGCTGGGAGTCTTTACCTTTATAAATATGGAATGTGTACACGTATCCAGTGGCTCAATCACACAATTTATTCAATTTCAACTGGTACCTGGCTCTCTTACTTGGGATATACTGCTTGAAGTGCAGTCGGCAAGTAAAATGTATAAGGGATTCGTCCACACAAATGTTTTGGTCTGGAATAAACACTTCAGCAAATTGCTGGGAAAATGAATTTATTAGGGTGCATATTTTGTATAATTTGTCGTGGTTGGGGTGATCTCGGGGAGGGCACTGCAAATTAGCATTAAATTGTAGGAAACGCATGATCATGTGGTAGCCTGTCCTGTACATGACAGGAGAATATTTGGGCATGTGGTGGATGGGGTTGGTGGACCAATAGGCATGGAGTTCATTCTTCTTTGTAAGCCCCATATTGAATGTAAGGCCAAAAAACAATTTAAATTCATCCAGAGTGAGACATCGCCACTGGAACATGCAGGCGTAGAATGAATTGGGGTTGGCAGCAATAAATTGCTCTGCATACATATTGGTTTGCTCCAACATATTCTGCAACAATTCTTGTGTTAAAAATAAATAAAAATAATCCAATTTTGAAAAATTTGTCATGTTGGGCTGCACATCTGGCTGTGTGGTGAAAGGGGGGATTATAGTGGATCCTGAGTTGGCAGGCGACCATAAAGGGTTTGCCAGGGCATCGGGAAGGTAGGACTGGATTCTTTGGGTTGGGCGTGTACTTCCAGTACTGGTACTGGGCTCCTCTCCCTGGGGTCTGGTGCTGCTGGTGGTAGGCAGGACTTCTGATCTTGGTCCTGATCCCCTTATTCTTTTTGAAGGGACGGTTTACTCCTCTGACTCAGACTCCGATCCACTACCCTCTAGTGGCTCATATTCCGAACCAGAATCAGATGATGGGAGCTCTCCGCTGCTCTCATCATGTGATATGGTAAGGATGGCATATGCCTCCTCAGGTGTTTAAACCCTTTGAAACATAATGGCAGTACTTATTGGCGGGCCTGTGTGACGGTACTGCTAGTGGTACTGGTGGCAGGCCTGTGTGGTGGTACTAGTGGTGGGCCTGTGTGGATATACCGATGGCGGTACTTGTGGTGGGCCTGTGTGGATATACCGATGGCGGTACCGATGGCGGTACTAGTGTCAGGCGTGCGCAAGGGGTTATCCTGAATGATGTCATATGACATATGTCATATGAGCCACCATTCTGCTATACGCCGGACGGGAAGTGGTTAAATAAACATGTTTTCTTGCTATTGTTGTTTGTTGTTTTCAAGGTACATGTTTCTACAGTGTATGTTGAGCTTATAATTTAACTATCTGATCACTTTTGTACAAAAAGGGAGCTTTTGTATCCAGAGATAAATATCTACTGAATTATCTACAGCTGCAAGGTTTTCTTCAAATCCTAGTCATTCTTGTGCTCTAGTCACCATGAAAAAGCTTGTTTAATTTGCTTGTATAGTTTTCACAGTATTTTGTAGTGGCATTTTCATTTCTGTCAAACTATGAGTTTCTTCACAGTAGTCCTTTTTTATCTATTTCCAGTTTCTGCATGGAGCCAAATTGATATGTGGCCTTATGGAATATTGTTTCTTTACTAGTGATCCTCATTTGCCACCAAATCATCATTCAGAGAGAGGAGTGGCCTTCCTTGGAAACTAGCTTGCCACTGTGCATATAATAACTATGAAACAGAACAAGGGTGCACACACCACTTCAGGCAAAAAATTGACACACCCGGTCCAAGGTGCTAATCCCGGCTCATTACCATGGGCACTATCAAGAAGAGAAGAAAAGATTGATCGCACACTTGGATCCAAAAGATGCTTTAGAAATGTCTTTATTGTGAGTCAAAATTGCAATGATGATCAGTTGACGCGTTTCACATGAAAAGAACCATGCTTGTTCAATTCCTTTATTGTCATGAGCCAGACAAAATTACAATGATGATCAGATAACATGTTTCACACAAAAAGAACCGTGCTTGTTCAATTTCATTATTGTCATGAGCCAGACAAAATTGCAATGATGATCAGTTGACGCCTTTCACACGAAAAAACGTGCTTGTTCAATTTTTTTATTGTCATGAGCCAGACAAAATTGCAATGATGATCAGTTGATGCGTTTCACATGAAAAAAAGTCCTTGTTCAATTTCTTTATTGTCATGAGCCAGACAAAATTGCAATGATGATCAGTTGACACGTTTCACACGAAAAGAACCGTGCTTGTTCAATTTCTTTATTGTCACGAGCCAGACAAAATTACAATGATGATCAGTTGACGCATTTCACACAAAAGAACCGTGCTTGTTCACAAGCACGGTTCTTTTGGTGTGAAACGCATCAACTGATCATCATTGCAATTTTGTCTGGCTCATGACAATAAAGACATTTCTACAGCATCTTTTGGATCCAAGTGTGCGATCAATCTTTTCTTCTCTTCTTCATATAATAACTATGTTTATATCTCTATCTACTCCCAGATGAGACAACTATGTTAATTCAACATACAATTGCCTATTAAGCTTTGCTAAAAATGTATTTAAATAAAATGTAGCTTTGCTAAAACTTTAAAAGAAGTAATTTGCAATCAAAAGACTTTAACTTTAAAACAGCTAATTTGCATTATCTCTCCTAAGAAAAATACACTCTGTATATAAGAAACTTAGTTCTGAGCATGTGCTTATTTACTCCAAATGTAATAGTAATAGTAAATGACAGGAGCAAGATACACTTTAGATGCATCACTTACAGCTCTTACACAGTTACGAGTTTGCTTAGATGTGGTAGCTAGAGAATTGAGCTGTGTCAATTTAAGTAATGCAGATTACAGAATGACATTAATCAAGTTGTGTGTCTCAATCCATCTATTATCCCATTCCTTAGCACCAGTCAAACAGATCTTCATCAAATTTTATAAACTTGATTAGGAAGTTCCTTAGCATTGTTGGAGCCACTAATGAAGAGAGTAGAAAAATCTTTGATGTTCTGTCAGAGCTGTAAATGCTGGATTGGCTTTGATTGGCTTTGAATGCCTTTGATTGGTTTCATAGGCAAAGGGCAATAACGCTCCCAGTGTAACAAGCAGGCTTTTTTTTTTTCTAATCTTGACGTTTTCTCCTCTTTCAGAATACAATTCTATGAGATCTAATTGCAATCTGTAAAATATTTTATAAAGAACAAATAAACTATTTTTCATAAAGTGCAGTCATTTCTTGGTCTTGGATTCTCTGTTTTTTTACCCTGTTGGGATTCTCCCTCGCTTTCTGTTCCTAACAGTCTGTGAAAGCGTAACAAGAAATGAAATGAGTAGTTGCCAGCGGGGCAATATATTAATCATAATCTTTCCGCTTCTTACTGAAATTAAGTGTTTTGTTTTAACTAGTGCCAGAAAAATTCCTAGGTAAAACATCCCTCCCTTTCTCTCCCCATATCCTTTATTTCACATGCAACTCCCCCCTCAAACTTGTCATCCCACTCACTCACTCTTCTTTACCTTCTCACATTTTTTTTGCCCCCCAATTTTTTTCCTCTGTTTTTCTCCCTGTCTATCATACACTCTTATTAAGCAGAATAGTACTCCCCTCCCTGCAATCAAACTATGCTCTCACTCCTAAAAAGTGCTATACCATTAGCAGAACTCAATCTATTGTTTTTTTAATCTGTGAGTGTATGTTAACCCTTGCTTATTAGTCTTCAGTTTTTTTTTTTGAAACACAGCTGAATTCCCATAAAAATCCAGTGTCATTCAACTACAGTACTAGAAAGAGTAATGTCATTGTCCTTATTACACACCCCCAATATAAGACAACTGCTATCCCAAACATGGAAAATCAAAAGTAATCATTTTAACCACTTCAATACCAGGCACTTAGACACCTTCCCGCCCAGGCCAATTTTCAGCTTTCAGCACTGTCACAATTTGAATGACAATTGCGCGGTCATGCTACACTGTACCCAAACAATTTTTTTATCATTTTGTTCACACAAATGGAGCTTTCTTTTGGTGGTATTTGATCACCTCTGCAGTTTTTATTTTTTGCGCAACAAATAAAAAAAGACTGAAAATTTCAACAAAAAAAACAAGTTTTTCTTTGTTTCTGTTAAAATTTTTGTAAATAAGTAAGTTTTGTCCTTCTCTGCTCTATATTGGGCACCGACAACCTTCAAGTGGGTATGCACCTACAGATTTTAAGCGAAATGAATATTGGTGTTGTAATTAAGAAATCTTGGCTCTAATGCTATTATATGCAATTTAGATGAATCCACAGATGCATGCGACGCCCTCGAAGAAGCAGGATAATGCGAAACATGTTGGCTTTCTGCATATTCAAGCATCTTGTGTGAAAGTATATCCCAGTATCAACCACCATAATGCATTTCGTGAATTTTGTGATTTTATATGCAATAGATATTGTACTTTTGTATTTTGTATTGATTAAATTAAACAATTTTTAATTTGAGTCAATGACTTTGTGCTTATCTTATTATACAGATATGATGGTCTCCTTTAAAAATCCCAGTCCTATGGAGTTAGCCTAAGCTCTCTCTCACTAGTTTGGTTGTTGTATATTATTAGGAATTGGAGACATTATCTGTATCTGGAAATAACCCAACAATACTTATCTCTTTATATACGTTTTCTCCTTCAATGATGGGCACTGATATGGCTGCACTGACGGGCACTGATACGGCGGCACTGATGGGCACCGATGAGGTGGCACCAATGAGGTGGCACTGATGAGGTGGCACTGACGAGCACTGATGATGGGCACTGATAGGCGGCACTGATGGGCACTGATGGGTGGCACTGATGGGCACTGATAGGTGGCACTGGTATGTGGCACTGATGGGCACTCATAGGTGGCACCAATGGGCACTCATAGGCTGCACTGATGGGCACTCATAGGTGGCATTGATTGGTACATATGGGTTGCATTGATGGGTACTTATGGGTGGCACTGATGGGTGGCACTGATGGGCACTGACAGGTGGCGCCGATGGGCAATGACAGGTGGCACCGATGGGCAATGACAGGTGGCACTGATAAGACATATTGGGGGCATTGCTGGGCAGATCTAGAACATAATGGTGCCAATCAGTGCCCACTTGTGGGCACTGATTGGCACAGATTGGGCACATTGGGCACATGTGGATGGCCATGGGGTACATACCTGGCCATCCACATGTTGCCCCTTCCCTGGTGGTCCTAGTGGCGATCCCTGGTGGTCCAGTGTGGTGATCTGAGGGGGGGGCTGCGCTGATAAACAATCTCCCGGGGGTTACCTTGCGGGTGGGCTCCTGAGTCCACCATTCAGCGTCCATAGACATGAATGCCGGACTCTGCCCCACCCCCAGGTGCCCACGTCATTGGATTTGATTCACAGCAGCGGGAGCCGATGGCTGCACTGCTATCAATCTATCCAATCAAGAGCTGAGAACCCTGGGCAGAGGAAGAGCGCGTCTCCGCCGGGTGAAATTCCTGGGCTCAGGTAAGTAAAACAGGGGGCTGGGGGGCCGGTCACTGACAGGTGTTTTTTCACCTTAATGCATAGGATGCATTAAGGTAAAAAAACACGAGGGTTTACAACCCCTTTAATTATTCCTAGTGCTTGTATTTGGATTCATACCTCTAGCTCTCCTGTGGTGGATTCTGTCCTTTAGGTGTGATTTGGAAAGACTCCTTCATAGCCTGATGTCCTTGCATGACAATTTGTGTTACAATAAACCCCACTTTGCCTACCCTTTTTATATACTGTAGATGTTGTGAATCACCCCACTCTTTTTGTAATTTAGGATACTATCCTTCCATTCAGCTTAAGGGTTTCCTTCTCTTTGTTTATATGGAATTGCTGCTGAGTGAGCTGTCATATTCATGCATTTCTTTTTAAGTGATTACTTACTGATAGAACCCACCCCTTTGTTTACCTTTGACAATGGAGCCCCAGGGAGATGTCATTCAACGTGAGTTAGCAACCATATCAGACATGTTCGTCAGCTGGCATAATTTTTTTCTTTCAAAAGGTGTCGTTCATTGTGTTTGGCCTGGATCTGCATTGTTGGATTATGTGACTGACAATGGAACACGTCATGGAACAATTTTTTTTTTAAGAAAGGACCTGTCAAAACTGTATAAGTGTCTTTATTTCCTGTTTACTTCTTTGTGTGAATGAGTAGAAGTACTATTTACCCCTTACTCATTCACAAGGGGGTGGTGTCTAGGTGCCCCCTTTTTAATAAAGGGTTCTTCTAGATTCTGATAACCCTTCTACCAGCAGACTTAAGCTGGCAATATAACCCAATAGAATTGGTACAATTCCTGTGTCCCTCAATAGATTCCTCAGAAAATGGCTTACAAGAAATACAATCATTTTCTGGTTTACAAATTCCTCTTTGTTTAAGGCATTTTCCTACTTATCATTTCAGTCCTCTGAAAAAGTGGTAATTGTGAGCATAGTTTTCTTCCCAAAATTAGTGTTGTATTTTTATTTGTAGATTGCATAGAAAATACAATAATTTTGCACAACAATATTGCCAAAAGAAAGTCTTGTTTCTTTGGGGTGTGGGTTTTTTTTTGTGCCTATGGGCTGGATAATGCCACTCATCATTTTCTTACACTGGATGATACAGTATGTTTGCATAACTCCCCAGAGTCTTCAATTTTATTTTTTGTCATTTGTGTACCCAAATGCCAGACCTGCAGATGTCTGTACATTTCTTATTTGAATGTCACCAATGTGATTACTTATTCTAGCGTAACATTATTTCCCATTTTAATACCCATCCTGAACTACCAAACAATGTTCTTCAATGTATGATTACTACTGATAACTCTCATTAACATACTTTTACTGCTTATAGATTTTCTCAGGTTATTTCCCTAAAGAGCTGAATACTTGTAAAGTTAAACATAGAAAAATGCACCTTTTGCATCTGGTAATGTTTTCTACTGATCCCAATATTCACTAGATGCCAATACTGATGATAATTTCTGATTTGCAGATGGCATTTAAAATGCCATCCAATCAAGGCACAAAACAGATTATTTTCTTTGCACTAATGACTAATCTCTTAGGATCTCACAGGGCTATACTGAAAAAAATGCAATTCTAAATTAACTTCAGTACAGCCATTTGGCAAAGGAGCAAAACCAGTAAATAAGAAAATAAGAAAAAAATGTAAAATGTATGTTTTTTGTTTTGGCAGATTTCCATCTGTACCTACTGGTGATGAAAACAAATGCACTAAGATTAAAGGCAGAGAACTCTGATGTTCCATTATAGATGTGGATTATTTTTACTTTCAGAATGTAAACTTGTATGGTACTAAAAAATACAGTATGATATTTGTAAATCTGCTTTTCTTCATTTTTTTTACATTCCTTTAATTTTGAATTAGCCTTTCATTACAAATTACAATATATATTTAACAAGCTTTGAGATTTGTGGCGCTGTCTGCATACCTTTTGAATTTAAACACCTCTTTTTAGATTGAATTTATCTAATTATCTTCTACATTAGGGAAATGTCTACAATTTTAGTGAGTATTAAATTTAATGTCCGTACCTGACAGTTATTTCCCCTTGATACCTGATAATAGTGAAAAATTATCATAAAATAATGGAAATTAATAAAATTAAAATGTGCATATACACCTTAATCAATGAAACCAAAAATTAATAAGTCCATAAGTGATCAATTGAAGAGATGATATACATCAATGCAAACAATTTATAAGTCCATAACTTATAAAAATGAGTGAATGTGAAAAAACAACAAAATCTAGTGAGCAAATGAATAAAAAGTCACCAGTGCAAAAATAAAAAGTCCATAGATTACGAACAAGCCCTCCTCAAAAACACTAATGCCCTTTACACACGATCAGACATTGATCGGACATTCCAACATCAAAATCCATGGATTTTTTCCAACGGATGTTGGCTCAAAGTTGTTTTGCGTACACACGGTCGCACAAAGTTGTCGGAATTTCCGATCACCAAGAACGTGCTGACGTACACCACGTAGGACGAGACTAGAAAAGGCCAGTTCAGAACCAAGCGTGGCACCCTTTGGGCTGCTTTTGCTAATCTCGTGTTAGTAAAAGTTTGGTGAGAGACGATTCGCGCTTTTTCAGACTCGTGGTTTTCAGATCGTTTTCTGCTGTTCAGTTTGTGCTTGTGGGTTTGTATCTGCTCTTCAGTGCGTGCAGTCAGTTCGTATTGTACTATTCAGTGCAATCTTGTCCGCTCGTTACTGTTTTTCAGGTCGCTCTTCACAGGCCTTGCTGTTCTTCAGTGCGTTCTGTTACTTCGTTCTGAGCAGCCGACCGTTTTCTAGCCATGTTGTGTATACGTACTCCTCGTAGAGTTCGTGCTGTGTGGGGGCTTGGTGTTGGGGTCCTTACCTTGACACAAGTCCAGTCCATGAACAGGTTGGGGAGGAGTTCATGGACCAAGAATTGGTTGCTTCAGCGTGACCAGTTCTGTCATATGCCTTTGCTCCGTGAGATCCGTGAGAATAATCCTGATGATTTCAGGAACTTTCTCCAGATGACGGACACCGTATTTCACTATTTTTTGGCTTTGCTGACCCCCTATATCAGCAGGCAGGATACCTGCATGAGGCAAGCCATCACTCCGGAGCAGAGGCTCGTCGCCACCCTGTGGTACTTGGCGACGAGGAGAAGCCTGCAGGACTTGAAGTTCTTGACAGGCATCTACCCCCAGGCTCTGAGGATCATTATCCCAGAGACCTGTTCTGCCATCATCCAGGTCCTGCAGAAGGAGTATATTAAGGTAATATTTTAGTCCTTTAACATTACATTTTATTGTATATAATGTTTGATAATATATTGTGTTTCTTTCCTCATTCCCTAATTACCATGATTGTAATATGCTGTGAATGTCCCCTTTGTCCTCATGCATGCTGGATTTTTAGGTAATTATTTTTGTTGTCCTTCATACATATTTGCCTTCACTTACCTCCCCAGCATGGTCTCCTGGCCCTATATTCACCTCATGTAGTCACTTAACAATGTATTTTATCAGCTCCATAGTAGTGCTTTACCCCAAACACCCCCTAACATGTGTTTAAATGTGATTTTTACTTTAAATTTAGGTTCCAGAGGCTTTTTTTGGGGTGTCCCCAAACAATTTTTAACCCTCCCTCCCCTCAACTGCTAAGTCAGCTGATACCAATTCTCTATCTATCCTTAATCATCTATCTGCTGACTTTGCCAAACCCATACACACTATACCCACCTCTTTTGTTGTCAGATGTATGGATGAATTCCCCAAAGCATGTAGTTCAAGGGCCTGCCTGTATACTTTCAAATGGTACTGTTTCAAGTTTCTGTATACTATTATTATCTTGATAGGTAATAGCAGAATGTCCAAATGTGCTCAAATGTGTACAATGTGTATTTATATCTTTGTATTATGACACTCCTTACCTGTCCAGTGGGCTGCCAATAGTGTAACTAAGGAGGGGCTGTTCAAAGTAATACCCATTATTTAGACATTCATCTCTCAATGAAGTGGAGAGGGTTACCTGTCCAAGAGTCCCCCCCTATAATGTTAGAAATGGCCCGTGAGGGGGGGGGGGAATCTGATAGGTGTACCTTATACTTTGGTCTTTAAAAACTCCCTCAAATAAATGTTATCTTGATGTTGGCTAAAAATGTTTGTGTCTAATTTGCTTTCCATGTTTATGTGCAAAATGACTACATTTTTTTTGTTTGACTCCACAGTTTCCTTCCACGCCACAGGAATGGCAGACTGTGGCCTCCCACTTTGCCCAGCGGTAGGACTTTTCTAACTGCGGAGGGGCAATTGATGGGAAACACATCCACATCGTCCCACCACCCAACTCGGGGTCGTACTATTATAATTATAAGGGGTTCAATAGTATTGTGATGTTGGCGGTGGTGTCGGCTACTTATGAGTTCCTGTATGTGGACGTGGGGAAGAATGTCCGGATGTCCGATGGTGGAGTCATCGCCCAGACGGAGTTCTACAGGCGTCTCCAGAATGGCAGCTTGGACTTGCCACCTCCAGAAGAATGTGGAAGGACTCCCATTCGTCTTTGTTGCAGATGAAGCGTTTGCGCTGGGGGACCATCTTATGTGGCCATTCCCAATGAGGACCCTCACCCCGGACCAGAGGGTTTTTAATTACCGGCTGGCCAGAGCCAGAAGAGTGGTGGAGAACATGTTTGGAATCATGGCCAGCCGGTTCCGCCTATTTCTGACACCCATACATATGGCAGACTATAAACTGAATCATATTATCCTGGCGTGCTATGTTCTACACAACTTTTTACGGCAACATTCTGCCAACTATGCTGGCTCAGTTGGGCCTGAGGCTGGAATTCAAAATGAAACAACCATGACGGCGTTTGAAAGTGGCCGTCCTGGCTTGCCCCCCCTGAGTGCCCGTGATGTCCGGCTAAGATACCTTGAATTCTTTGTGGGTAGGGGGGCCATCAATATGCCAGACAATGTCTGAAACCTTTTTCAAATAAAAAAAACAAATAACTACTCAAATCTTTGGTGACATTTACTGCTTGTGCTTTTTTGAGCTGACCCTGACATGTTTGTTGTATAACAATTTTTGGGGTCACAATAGAAAAAGTAGAAATGTATGTTTAAGATAAAACAGACATGTTTAAAACCAACAAGAAAGACACAAATCTTAAACTTACAAAGTTCACATTTGGTAGAACTTGAAGGCAATATCAGACATGAGTATTTACAAACTGTGTTTGATATTGCATTCAGATGGGGTGAAGTCACCCCTAGAAAAGCCAAATTTTGAAGATGCACACCATTTGCCGAATGTCAACATGTGCTACCTGCCATCATGGGGGATCAAGGGACGTGTTTTTGGGGTGCAACCCCTTCCTCACAGCTACTTTATTATTGAGGAAGGGGTTGCACCCTCAAAACGCGTCCATTGATCTCCCGTGATGGCAGATAGCATGTTGACACACTGTGTGACTCTTCAAAATTTGGCTTTTCGCAAATATGTCAAAAAAATAGTAAAAAATTTTAGCGCCAAAAAAAAAGGATTTTGAGGGGTTTTAAACTCTCCCTAAAACATCAATGATGTTCTTCATTTTTTTAAACATCATTGATGTTTTTAAGGATGTTTTCCAAGTCCCTATTACACCCCTTGATCTCCCCGATCAGGATCTGTGCACTTTCCGAGGTGAAAGGATCTGGATCCATCACGATCAGCTCAAAAATATAGAATCAAAAACACACCATGTATTATAAATCTGCCGGCATCCATCTCTTTCCTAAGCCTGTGGTTGCAGACACTCATCTGTTGTGGTGACTAGTTCCACCACATCTCCTTCCTCCTTCTCCTCCTGTTGTCTTTGTGGGATCTCCCCTTCTTCCAGAGGTGGGGGGGAGTCTGTGGTCTCCTCGGATGAGGGGTGTCCTCTGAGTCTTTTATCCCCTATGTAAAAAAAAAATAGGTATACTTAGCACACAGATATTTGATGGCAGAACTATAAATATGAAACATTGCTTGGAAGTGGGGTACAATTGTCTGTTTTGGCAGAGTTCCAAGATGTTGCATTTTTCTTGTCCTTTGTCAAGCTTCAATACTTTACCTGTTTTGTACAAGCTTCACAGATGGAGACACCCCTATAGAATAAACACGAGAGCACCTGTGTGGGCCCCCTAATAAAAAGGGTGTTCTTG
Source organism: Lithobates clamitans (assembly GCA_037952925.1). NCBI lineage: Eukaryota > Metazoa > Chordata > Amphibia > Anura > Ranidae > Lithobates > Lithobates clamitans. Next base: position 4,401,005 of record JBBGZY010000046.1, on the reverse strand, counting down.
TCTCCCACACTAGTGCTCCAGTGTCTAGATGTGTAAACAGCTGCTGAGTGTCCTCTCCTTACACAGAATCTAGTTTGCATTTCATTCTAGTAACAAACCCATCTACACAACCAAATTATTTCAGACAAGTAGGCCCTAAAAAATGTGGGCAAATGCATATGGCCAAAACAATGGTGTTTTCTAGGCCGAACGAAAAATGTTTGATACGAACAAATAATGTGCCCATGAACATGAAAAGTTGACATTTTAAACTGGATAACAGTTAAGAAAAGCACGAACATAATAAACATAAAAAGAATAGGAACACAGCACAACTACTTACTTTTTTGCAGCACTCTCCGGATCTTTCTGTACTGCTCGTGCTCTCTTAATTTGAGGTCCGACCACCGCTTCCTGAGCTGATCTTTAGATTGTCGTACCCCGAAATTCCGGTGCAGACTTTTGACACTTTCGCCATGATCTTGGCCTTTCTGACATTGGGGTTGGGGTAAGGTCCATACTTCCCATCATAGTTGGCCCTCTTCAGGATGTCCACCATCTCCAACATCTCCCCAAAGGACATATTCAATGCCTTATATCGTCTCCTTCTGGATCGGGACGTTTCTGCCTCCGGGCTTTCCTCCTCCTTGTTGGTGTAATTATCTGACACCTGCTGTTTCTCCGCCATGTGCTCTTCCCCCACTGCGCCGAACGAGAAGGGGCGGGGAATAGACTAGAAAGAATGTCAGGGGCGGGCGGAGTTTCACGCATGCGCAGTGTCTATAAAGCGTAACACGCGTGCATAGTACGTACGATCTGTGAGTGGAGTAAGGAGTAACGGAGGCGCCGATCGTGATTGCGAAGGTAAGATTTAACATTGGGCCTATACTGCTTCTAGATTGAGGCCTGTATTTGCACAAGTTTAGAAGACTTTAGGCTGACATTAGCGTTTGTCTTGTGTTGTGTCTTGCGGTGAAAATGGATATCTTGAAAGATAAGGACTTTATGCCAATCTTCATTGATATGTTCAGGGAGCTGCCCTGTCTGTGGGAGATAAACCACCCTGAATATAAGAACCAAACAAAGAGGAAAGCAGCCGTGGATAATTTGTTGGAATTTGTGAAGACGGTGATCCCCACGGCAGACATCACCTATTTGAAGATCCTAATTGGTGGCCTGAGGAGCACTTATCTAAGGGAGCACAAGAAGGTCCAGGATTCCCAGAGATCAGGAGCTGCAGATGACATTTATGTCCCCAGGCTGTGGTACTATGACAGGCTGCATTTTCTGGCAGGTCAGACTGAACCCAGGCCATCACTCTCCACTCTTCCTTCCACGCTTCTTTCCCCCCCAGCTGAGGCTTCTGACGCCCAACCTGGGCCTTCCAGGCAGCAACATGTGGAGGAGCCCAGCTTGAGCCAGGTATAGCATTTCTCTAAATCTTCATGGTTGTCCAATCAATGATGTTAACTAGATGTTAGTTTGGAGTACTAATTTCTGTTTGTGATTGATGATGCAAAAACTAAAACCATGTCCCTTTTTCATACACAGGGAAGTCTCAGCCAGGAGGTGGCCGGGCCAAGCAGGCTGCCTGATACCCAGGTCCCTCCCCTACACCTTCAAATACAAAGTGGCAGGAAGAGGAGTAACCTGGAGGAGGCTGCCATAGGCCTCTTTTGGAAGGCTACAGAGGCACTGAGAACACCCCACAGTGTGGAGGAGGACTTTGCTGGCATAACTGCCTGTAAAATGATGCAGATGGAGGAGGGCCAACGACTCCTATGTGAGTCCTTAATTTTGGAAGCTCACAATAAGGGGTTGAGGGGCCAAATAACATGTGCTACCCACATTTGTGACCTCACACATAGTCCTCCTCCTCCTGGCACTTTGTGCGTCGGAATTGTCCACACACGGTCGGAATTGACGCGATCGGATTTTGTTGTCGGAAAATTTTATAGCCTGCTCTCAAACTTTGTGTGTCGGAAAACCTGATGGAAAATGTCCGATGGAGCCCACACACAGTCGGAATTTCCGACAACAAGCTCTGATCGCACATTTTATGTAGGAAAATCCGACCGTGTGTACAGGGCATAAGTAGAAAACTGTGTTGAATCCACCACCAGATCAGCATAAATGAACTCTTACCAGAGTTTAATGATCCCTCATGACAGAGGATCAAGGAATGCATGCAAGGAAACACTATATGGCTCTAAAGGACATCAAGCACAATCACAGGTGCCAGGCGGCCCCCTCCCAACCGATCAGATTATCACATGGATACCGTGGTGCATAAAAAATATAAACACTCCATAGTGTAAAGCCTAATGGTAACATCCGCTAAAGATCCATAAGAGTCAAACTTGACCCCCCGGGACATCCCATAGTGAGTAGGATCGATTCAATCACGTCCTGGGTGGGCAAGTACATAGACTATTATTTACAGCCTCTAGTTAAAAAAATTCTGTCCTATATTAAGGACTCCAAACAGGTCATTAATCTGCTATCTGGGATCACCCCTAGGAGGGGATTATGGTTAGTCACAGTGGATGTTACTTCGCTTTATACCATCATCCCCCACCAATTGGGTCTGGAGGCAGTTAAACTGTATTTGGAGAAGGATTCAGGATTGGTTCCAGCCCAGATTAATTTTATTATGGAGCTATTAAATTATGCTGCTACCCATAATTATTTTGTGTTTAACCAGCAGTTCTATCGCCAGGATAGGGGGATGGCTATGGGGGCCAAATATGCTCCTATCCTGGCCAACCTGTTCATGGCCAATTGGGAGGAGGACATCATCGATGCCCAATATAGACCAGAAGTGGTCTTGTGGGCTAGATATATCGATGATGTCCTCCTCCTATGGGATGCCAGAGAATCGGACTTGCTGGATTTTATGGCATCCCTCTATGATAATGATAGGGGCATTACATTTATTTTGAGGCGAGTTTGAAGGAAATTAACTTTTTGGACCTTACTATCACAGTTGAAGAGGGGAGGTTTATCACGTCGACTTATTTTAAGTCGACGGATAGAAACTCCTACATCTCTTTAGTTGCCACTATGAACCTTGGCTTAGAGCTGTCCCTCTGGGTCAGTTCACACATTTGAGGCGCAACTGTACCGAGATTAAAACTTTTAATGACCAGGCAGCTGTTCTTTGTACTAGATTTTTAGAAAAAGGCTATGATCCCCAAGTATTGTCTCGAACTGTGGAGAGGGTAAGAGCTATGGATAGATTGTCACTTTTGGTAGATAAACCATACCAGGTGAAGGATGATAAAATGTCCCTGCTGTTCATTACTACATTTTCGTTACATCAGAGCATTAAGAAACTAATTCAAAAGCATTGGCACTTACTATGCAATGATCATGTTTTGAAGAACATACTACCGGATAAACCACAGATAGTGTTCAAGGGGGCTTCCTCACTTGGGAACAAAATTGCCCCCAGTGTTCAGGACCATCCGAGAGCAAACTGGTGTTTCTTCCAAAACCTTAAGGGTTATTATAGGTGTAAGAAGTGCCAGGTTTGCTCCGTGAATAGTTGTAAGGAGAGGAAGATTTGTAAATTTATATCTACCAGCACCTCTCGGGCCTTTGAAGTATAACCTCTCATCACGTGTTTATCTGAGTGGTTTACCACATCCAATGCCCCTGTGGGCTGCAATATGTTGGGAGGACTAAAAGGGCTCTTCAGGTCAAACTAAATGAACACATAAGTAACATCAGAAGGGGCTTTAAGAAACATTCAGTCTCCAGACATTATGATGAAGTGCACCACAGAGACCCCTCCAACACACTTTACATGGGGATTGATAAATATAAACTCCATTGGAGGGGTAGTTCACCAGTTAGGGAGATCTCAAAATAAGAAATGTCCTGGATTTATCATCTCAGAACTTATGTACCCTTTGGCCTAAACATGGATACCGACGTTAATGCATTTATCAATAACTCTTAGTTTGCATTTTTGTCGCTATCCACGTTTGTGTCTGGTCAGTGATTTTTATGTTATTGTGTAGAAAGAATTTTTTACTAACCTATTAATCTCTGATTTCATTGTCATCTAATTATGATTATGATAGACTGTCTCTGCTGTCATATGTGGATATTCCTGGTTACTGGACACTTAATTTGTATGTACCTTTTGCTGTATTTATTTCATGAGTGTCTAAAAATAATAATCTCTTATATCCTGTGAATTTCATTATTGATCCTTGGTCTGAGCCCCTACATGTCATATTTTTGGTAATTATAGCAGATGAACCCTTTTGTTCCATCTGCTGATATTTTAGTCGCATATATATTTCTCATGAATATAATGTATTTTTATTAGTGAATATATTATTTATCAATTGACCCAAAAGCTGTTTTTTTGGGAGGGTGGACAATTTTTACGTTGCCCACTAGGTGTCGCTCGGCTTGAATGCCGACCTTGTCACCGTTACACACATTTGATATACTTCCAGTGTGCGTCTGCATGATGTGGCATTGTCTTATTCTAGTTTTTTTATATTTATAGTTTGGATTGTTTATGTCCCAACCGTCAACCGTCTAGTCCGCAACCGTCTGGTTGTGGACTAGATTTCACAAGATCATCTTTCGTTTGGTAGCCATTTCAGGTGTCCGCACACTATACAGTGTGACGGACATTTATTCATACTATTGCGCATGTGCAGTGAGGTAGAAAGAAATCCTGGATAGCCGCACTCTGGGATAAGGACATCTTTATTTCAATAAAATCCAACAATACAGTCAATTGCAGAGACGTACAGGGTGGTAGACTACTAACGCGTTTCACATCATTTGGATGCTTATTCGTGATGTGCACTGATGTGTGGTGGCTGGGAACGAGGCTTGGTACGCTATTTTTTGTATAATTAGAGGTGACGCAGTGCGCCGCCCGTGCCCATGGACGACGTAAGTTATTACAAAACGTGTAGGGCGGAGTGACGCGCTGACATCACCTCGTACTCCATTCACTTACCCAGAGGATGGGTTGTCTGTTTGTGCTTCGGCCGGCACAGCAGATTTCAGGCTCTTTTTTTTTTAAATAGTTTTTATTCAAGTTTTGTCAGTTTACAAAGATATACACCATGCTTACATATAACAGTAGATATCATAAACCAAAATATAAACCATAGATGCTAACAGTTACTTATATCTTTACAGTCTTAATACAATTCCCTGAAATGTGAGGAATAAAACAAGGGAGAAGGGGCTGTATGCCTCTGCCAGCCACCCCATTTGGGAACTAACTGTGGCTCGACTGAAGCACAGCCTCCGCCTGCCTCTGTGTTAACAGCAGTATTAACCAGTTTATATCTGTTAGCGTTCTTGTAACAAGAGCGTATAGTTAGAAACTAATAAAAGAAACTAATGTGTATATAATACAGGATCATTTCAGAAGCCATATGGAAAGGGATGGTCATGGGTCTTAAAAAAAAATAAAAAACATCAGATGTGGTGTCAATCATTTATGATAATTATCGTACCACTTTATCCAACTTTGCCAGCGTGGAAGAAATTTGTCATACTTTCCATTAATGGATGCTAGCTAGCTAGCTAAGTGTAATGCAAAGACAATGTAGTTACCGCCTCTTCTATGTCTGGAGGGTGCAGCGATCTCCATTTTCTTAGTATTACTAATTTGGCTGCTAGGAATAAATGAATAGTAAATTGTCTATGTAGTGGTGGGATATCTTCTATACCTATGTTTAGGATAGCTAATGATGAAGGGTTCCGTATAGTTAGATTCGTTATTTGACATAGGATTTTGAGGATGTGGGACCAATATGACGTCAGGTGTGCACATTCCCATGGGATGTGATAGATTGTGCCCGGTTGCCCACAATTCCTCCAACAGGTGGAAGGTGTGGAGCAGTTGAATTTAGCTAGACGATATGGTGTTAAATACCAACGCTGTATGATCTTATGTGAGAGTTCCCAGAGGTTGGTGCTATTGGTAGCCGAGTGGATATATTGTATAGCCTTGTGCCATTGTTGTGGGGAAAAGGTGTCATTAAGATCTCTTTCCCATGCTAGCATGGAATTTGTTTTGATGAATATGTTTTTATCATGGAGATAAGTGTAAAATAACGATATACCTCCTTTACGAGGAATTTTGGCCGTGAGATATACGTGAATCTGCCAAAATAACTTATAATTGACGTTATGTTTTTTGAGGTAAGTAGCAATTCTAAAATGTTGAAAACGTTCTGAAGAAGGCAGTTTATAAGTCGTTTGTAGAGTGTCAAACGAACTGACTTTAGTGTCGGAGTGTAAGTCCGAAACCCATTGTATTCCCTTCGCTGTCCACCTATTCAAGGGTATGTCTGGGACCAATAAAGCCAATGTTGACATAGGGATCGACAAAGATATAGTAGGAAATGATCTAGATTTAGTTGTTATCAGTGTTTTCCATGAGTTTAGTGTTGCTAGAATCGGGAGAGAGAGGTCAGAGGGTTTGGACTTTAGATACATAGAAGCTAACAAATAATCATAGATGCTTCCTCCTGGTATATTAGATTGTTCAATAGAACACCAAAGAGGCTGTTGGAGATGGGGGAACTACCCTCTTAGTTGTGCTAGGATTGCAGCTAGATGGTAGTCAGCAAATATTGGGAGACCAACCCCTCCTGCTGTTTTTGTTTTACAGAGTTTGGTTAGAGCGCTTCTGGCTTTTTTGCCATCCCATAAATATCTAGAAAGTATGGATTGTAAGGTATGAAAGTGTTGTTGTGGGACGGGGATGGGAACTGTACGAAATACATATAGTATTTGTGACAGAATTTGCATTTTGAAGGCAGCCAGCCTGCCTGACCATGACAATGTGTGTTTGCTTAGGGATTGGAGACCTATGTGCAATGTACGTATTAACGGAAGGTAATTAGCGTGAAATAGTTGTAGGGGTAGGAAGTTAGTTTAATCCCTAAGTAAGTTATTTCTTGTGAATCCCATACATATGGGTATATATTTTGCAAAATTGTTCTATTGGATGCTACTACTCCAAGATCCAATATGTAAGATTTGGTTTCGTTCAACTTGTAATATGATATCTTACCATAGTCATGTAAAAGTTCAGAGACATGTTGTAGGGAAGACGCCAGATTATTCAACATGAGGATCACATCGTCAGCGAAGAGACTTATGATGTGTTTACAGTTATTGAAGATAAAACCTTGTATATTAGGGTTTTGTCTTATGCTGGCTGCGAGGGGCTGCATTAAGAGGTTGAAAATGAGAGGGGATAATGGACAGCCCTGGCGGGTGCCATTTGTAATCTTGAAAGGTTTAGATAGCATACCAGAGGTATATACCCTAGCTGATGGTGAGGTGTATAAAGATAGTATTGCAGACAATATGTGACCTGTAAAACCAAATTTTTCCAAAGTGGTTGAGAGATATGTCCAATGCACTCTGTCGAACGCCTTCTCTGCATCCAAAGCAAGAAGCAGAGAAGGCGTCCCATGCTTCCTGGCTGTATGAATCACATCTATTAGTCTTCTGGTAGCATCAGATGTTTGCCTACCTTTGGTGAATCCAGATTGATCTGGGTTGATTATAGTGGGGAGAATGTCAATAAGCCTCATTGCTATCATTTTAGCATAAAGCTTTAGATCAGTATTCAATAAGGATATCGGTCTAAAGTTTTGAGGAACATCCGGTGTCTTCCCTGGTTTAGGCAACGTGACTATTAATGCGTCTAACATCTCAGGTGGAAAAGAAGACGAAGCAGCAGCAGCCTCAAATACTCTTAGAAGGTGCGGTCCTAAATAGTGTTTAAAAGTCTTATAATATTTCCCTGTCAAACCATCCGGTCCTGGAGATTTATTGATAGGAAGAGTGTCAATTACTGTCAGTAATTCAGATAGTGAGAAAGGGGAATTTAAGGCTTGAAGTTGAGAAGCGGAGAGTTTAGGTAGATTAATATTTTCTAAGAACTCATTTATAGCTCTTTGCGATGGCTGGACAATATGACTGTCATGATTAAGGTTGTAAAGGGACCCGTAGTATTCGCTAAATGCATTAGCAATGCCTTGGGGGTCAAATACTTTTTGTTTGGAAGTAGGGCTAATGAGGAAAGGTATTTTAGTTTTGAAGCATTGGCCTCGTAGTTTACAGGCCAGTGCTTTGCCAGATTTGTTGCTGGTCGATTAGAATAATATTTTTAGTCGTCGTTCCTTTTGCTCAAAGGAATGAAGTAATTCTAATCTGAGAGCGTGTCGCAGGTCTGTCAGTTTTTTGCTAACCTGGCTTGTAGGGTTTTTTTTTTATCTAGATCTTCTAGAGCTTTGATATCTGCGTAAAGAGTATCAAGCCGCTGCTGCTTCTGTTTTTTAAGCTTTGTAGCTAATTGAATAAATATGCCTCTAATGTATGCCTTGTGGGCATTCCAAAGCACTTACGGATCATTTGTGGAAGAGGAATTGATCTGGAAGTAATCAGACAAATGGTTTTCTAACAATTTCTTAGTGGTTGTTGTTTGTATTACTTGAGGGCTTGCGCGCCATATGTATGCCCCATTAGTAGGATAATTATCTCCTAGCGTTAGGAGGATAGAAGCGTGATCAGACCAAGTAATATTATTTATTTTAATTTTAGTCACTTTTTGAAGCAACCATTTGTCCATTAGGACCAGATCGATCCACGAATAAGTGCAATGCCTATGAGAGTAAAAAGTGAAGTCCCGTTCATTAGCATGTTTACAGCGCCAGCTATCGAACAGATCGTGCGATCTTAGGAAGAAATTCAAAGAATGAGATTTTTTTGAATAAGTTGAGGTAGAGTCCATGCTGGAATCAGGAGTAATATTGAAATCTCCACAAATTATAAGGGAACCTTGTTGGATTCTTTTCAGCTTCTTCATCAATCTGTTCAGGAAATTAATTTGTTTGGTATTGGGAACATATACATTCACAAGAGTATAACGGGTAGAGTTGATATCACAGATAATAATAAGGTATCTGCCCACTATATCGGATATTTCGGAATGAAGGGGAAATGATATAGAGTCTTTGATAGCTACCATAACCCCTCTTTTTTTCGCATTCATGTTGGAGAAAAAGTAGTGTTGAAAATTTCTGTGAGAGCATTTTGGTGGTGTTGCGTGATGGAAGTGTGTCTCTTGAGCCCACAGAATATCGCATTGGGAAGAGTCAGCTTCTTTCCAAAGAGATGCTCTCTTGGCTGGGTGATTTAAACCGTGGGCATTGATGGATAGTATTTTAACTGGCATTGTGTATATAGGAGGGTATGCTGTATGACGAGGATGGGTAGTACTCACGCTTGATGGATGATTTATTTTCCAGGATGGCTTTGCGTCTGGAGTGTCCCTCAAGGTGGACAAGCAGGTCGCAGGGTTGGTAGGTTCCTTTCCATAAGAGCATATATGGGTACAGCTCTGTAGATGGTGGTTGATCCATAAAAACTATGCAAAACAAGTAACAGAACAAATGAAAAGGAGAAAAAAGAAAAGTTACAGAGTGATAGGAGAATCCACAGGGGGATTCTTGATCCATAAGCACTGTTCAATAGGTTTGAGGGGTATTGGAAGTATTTCCAAGTGTGCCTTCTCCGGGGGATTGCGGATATAAGAATTGAATGGATCGCTTAGGAGCAATCTGGTATTGGAGCAGGTTTTTTGTCACTCTTCTTTCGTTTCACCACCTGCCATTATGCCTGTATGTGTGAAGGAGGATCGACTTGTATGGGAGATGGATATGTCTCCGACAGTATTCCCCATTGTCTGAGGATGTGCAGACCTTCTTCCATGGTGGAGACCGTGGTGGTCACGCCGTTATGAGTGATTGAGAGCGCAGCCGGGTACTTCCACCTGTGAAGTATGTGATGGTTGCGTAGCGCTTTAGTAATGGTAGCTAGATTTCGGCGTTTTTGGAGGGTGTCTAGACAAATCAGGGAGTAGCTGAAGAGAGGCATATTTAGGTGGGCGCTGATCAGGGTTGCGGAAGGAGGCCAATATACCTTCTTTTGCTTTGTAAAAATGGAGCCTTAGTAGAACATCTCTGAGTACATCATCTGGTAAAAAGGATGGTTTTGGTATTCTGTGCACCCTATCTACTGTGAGCTCCAACGCAGACATTGCAGGGAGCAGTGCTGTGAATAATTCTTGGACATATTGTGGTAGTTGTAGTACAGGGATGGATTCAGGAATGCCTCTTACTTTTAGGTTACTCCTTCTGGATCTGTCTTTGAGGTCAGATAATTTGTCTTTGATCCAGGAAACTTCATCTGATTGAATGGTATGAGCATCCACCATTGCATTGAAAGAGGATGCATGTAAATCTAGAGTAATCTCAATCTGATTTACCCTTTCACCTAGTGAGTGCACTTCTGCCTGACACTTTTGTACTGTTTACAGCATGTCCTGATGCAGAGATGATCTCAGGGACATTAGCATCTCCTTGAGGACAGTGTCTGAAACTGGCTGCCTTGATGTAGGGAATCCCTCTATGGGATCAGGGGCTGCTGAGGCCTGTGACTGTGAGGTAGTGTGGGCGCTTACCTCCATGTCATGCAGAGGCCTAGTATCCTGAGGAGAGGATGTCCTCTGTCTGGATTTGGCAGGGCTTCTGGTGGTTGGGGTGGACGCTGCTGTGGACGATCCGCTTCGTGGATGCCCTGGATCGGTGCCGCTCAGACCGGGAGGATAGGCCATGGATGCGGCCTGTTTCGATCCGCGCTTCGGCTGGGAGCCATTTTGGTTAGGCCGCACTGAGGTGAAGTACCCCGGCAGCTTGCGGAGCTGCGGCGGCGGTTCTTTTCTTCTCCGCGGCATCTCTGGAGGTGGTTTGTGCTCCGATGTGGCAGATGGAGGAGGATGGCTCTTCTAAATGCTCCGATGGAGACGGATTTCCCCGGCGATGTGGCGGAGCTCAGAAGCTAAGCGGCCATCTTCAGGCTCGGATGCCACGCCCCTGGGCGACTTCAGGCTCTTTTAAACTGCAACATTGTAAGTGTGTTTCTTTCATTTTAATGTAATAAACAACCATTAGGTTTTACACTATGGAGTGTTTATATTTTTTATGCACCACGGTATCCATGTGATGATCTGATCGGTTGGGAGGGGGCCGCCTGGCACCTGTGATTGTGCTTGATGTCCTTTGGAGCCATACAGTGTTTCCTTGCACGCATTCCTTGATCCTCTGTCATGGGGGATCATGGAACTCTGGTGAGAGTTCATTTCTGTTAATCTGGTGGTAGAATCAACACAGTTTTCTACTTAGTGTTTTTGAGGATGGCTTGTTCGCAATCTATGGACTTTTTATTTTTGCACTGGTGACTTTTTATTCATTTGCTCACTAGATTTTGTTGTTTTTTCACATTCACTTATTTTTATAAGTTATGGACTTATAATTTGTTTGCATTGATGTATATCATCTCTTCAATTGATCACTTATGGACTTAATAATTTTTGGTTTGACTGATTAAGGTGTATATGCACATATTCATTTTATTAATTTCCATTATTTTATGATAATTTTTCACTATTATCAGGTATATTTATGAGATCAGTTTGACTCTTGGTCAATATTTCATGGATAGCGCAATTCTAACTTTCCAAACTTTCTTTTTTGTATTAATGTCATACATGAGAATTGCAGCTCCCGAGGGATTACAGTTTTGGAAGTAACCTCTCTTTTTCATTTTAATTTTATTTGTATTTTTATCTTAGTGCTGTTTTTTATCCGTTTTCCACATTATAGTATGGGTTGAATCCAGATTTTTGATTATTATTTTGTATTTTTTTTAGACTATACTGTATACTGTTGAATTTAGATATCTTAAAATGCACTTGGGCCCAGACTGTGGAAATTATTTACATATCCCTAACTAGCAATGAAGGAGGTATAAAATAAGCCTTACTAACCTCTGTAGCAGTAGGTACTGTGGATAGATCAATCTTAATGGCTCACAAAAGAGGCACTAAATAGCTGCTCCCCTCCACTCCCTTTTTGTTTCTGGTAGCAAAAATGTGGCAGATTACCAGTGCTAAACAAGCATCAGGTGCTTTAAGCTGTTAGAAGCTGATTGAAACTGATTTTAGAAACTTTATTGTGATCTTTGAGGCATAAAGCAGTATTAAACTAAAAACAAAAATTGTATATATTTCAGCTTGCCAGTCCTTTTCTGTTTTTAGTTATTTTTTTCTTTATTTTTACCTACTGATCCAGCAGGTAACACCACTTCCTGTCATAAGCTGGCCATAAATTATTAATTTCTTTTTTATCAGCTGGCTGGCTTATAAAAAGAAAAGGTTCTCCTATCCACACATTGGAGGTGCATGAATGGAATCACTGCACTATTGTATTCTGACAGTGGGAACTCCTCCACTGCTAGAATACACTGATCAGTACTGCAGCTGATTGGCTGTATGCACTAATCGAACACAAATTTCCAACATTCCTGTTCAAGAGGAGTTTAAAACTATGTTGACCAGTGGAGGCTGGTGCTCAAAATTTTTTTGGGGGTGCAAACAAACTGAAAAATTAAACTGTTGGTAATGCAGGCCTGGTCTGTACATCTACTGTGACCATTAAGAGGGGTTCCCATCATCCCTGTGCTGATATCCTGGGTCTGTACACCTGCTGTGCCCATTATGAGGGGTTCTCACCATCTCTGTGCTGAGTCCGGGTCTGTACACCTGCTGTGCCCATTATGAGGGGTTTACACCATCCCTGTGCTGAGTTCCCGGGTCTGTACACCTGCTGTGCCCATTATGAGGGGTTCCCACCATCCCTGTGCTGTACATGTTACCCCCCTTCCTGCACACATTACCCCCCTGTACATATTACCCCCCTCCCTGTACATATTACCCCCTCCCTGTACATATTACCCCCTCCACAGCAAGGATGGCAGAGCAGTAGCAAAGCTACCTAGTCTCATAAGAGTAGTAGAGAAACTTGGAGTTTTGCCAGTAATAGGTCTGTTGCTGCAGTCACAGTACCAGAGACAGAGCGGCTGTAAGTTCACTGAAGGATACTGAAGAAAAAAAAACACTGCTCGGGCAGTGCGTTCCACAGAGCTGAACAGACATCACTTCCGGTTTATCACTGACACAGAAAAGCCGGAAGTGATGCCGCAACTCTTAGGGAAAGCACCGCCCAGTGGTGCCAATCAAAAACAAGGCAACCATATTAACACTACGGGAGGAAGTATTCTGGTGCATTGCATTGCGCCACAAGGCAGGTCAAAAGCACACAAATGAAGCATCTCGTCTGCAATCATGTGATTGCATAGACCTCACGCTTCCCATAGTGCACTGTGTCCGGCGCCCAAACACAGTACACTTGTGCACTTAAAGGACATTTTTTTATTTTTAAAGGGCCCTTTTTAAAAAAAAAAATATTTTATTTTTTTATAATTTTTTTTGTGACTGCCTTGGTTGGGGCGGGAGCGGCGCACGTGCGCCCCCTATGGATAGGCCGCCACTGATGTTGACTTCTCTCATACTGTAACTAAACAGCAAAGGGGGTCCCCTAGTGGTGGACTTTTCAGGCACATGTAGCAATCATAATAGAGGTATACTTGGTACAAATATAATTTATTGAATTAACATAATAAAATATGACAACAACTGTAACATCTATTGTTAGGAATGTAAATCCATCAGTATTACAATCGTGTATATACAGAGTTTTGAAGCAGTACTTTTTCACCCGACGCGTTTCGGAGTCAATTAAACTCCTTCCTCAGGGGTAGTGTATGCTTTAAATGGCTATTAACCAGTTGCCAACCGCCTCACGCAGATATACTGCGGCAGAATGGCACGGGCAGGCAGAATCACTTACCTGTACGTGATCTGTCTCCCGTGGGCGGGGGTCCAATTGGACCCCCCGGTGCCCGAGGCGGTCGACTTCTGTCCGGGAGCGATGAGAGGTGAGGGGGAGGCCATCCATTCGTGGCCCCCCATCGCGATCGCTCCCAGCCAATTAAATCCTTCCTCTGCTGCTGTATAGTAAACAGCAGCAGAGGAAGTGATGTCATCTCTCCTCGACTCTGTATTTTCCGTTCCGGCGCCGAGGAGAGAAGACATCGATGTGAGTGTAAAACACATACACACACAGTAGAACATGCCAGGCACACATTACACCCCCCATCACCCCCCGATCAGACCCCCCCACCCCCGTCACACTGACACCAAGCAGGTTTTTTTTTCTGATTACTGCATTGGTGTCAGTTTGTGACAGTTAGTGTGGTAGGGCAGTTAGTGGTAGCCCCCTTTAGGTCTAGGATACCCCCCTAACCCCCCTAATAAAGTTTTAACCCCTTGATCACCCCCCGTCGCCAGTGTCACTAAGCGATCATTTTTCTGATCGCTGTATTAGTGTCACTGGTGACGCTAGTTAGGGAGGTAAATATATAGGTTCGCTGTCAGAGTTTTATAGCGTCAGAGACCCCCATATACTACCTAATAAAGGTTTTAACCCCTTGATTGCCCCCTAGTTAACCCTTTCACCAGTGATCACCGTATAACTGTTACAGGTGACGCTGGTTAGTTCGTTTATTTTTTACAGTGTCAGGGCACCCGCCGTTTTCTACCTAATAAAGGTTTAGCCCCCTGACTGCCCGGCGGTGATATAACTTAGGTTTTAGGGTCAGATAGGGTCTGCGTCGCCCCAGGCAGTGTCAGGTTAGCGCCAGTACTGCTAACAGCCACACACGCACCATACACCTCCCTTAGTGGTATAGTATCTGAACGGATCAATATCTGATCCGATCAGATCTATACTAGCATCCCCAGCAGTTTAGGGTTCCCAAAAATGCAGTGTTAGCAGTATCAGCCCAGATACCTGCTAGCACCTGCGTTTTGCCCCTCTGCCTAGCCCAGCCCAGCCCACCCAAGTGCAGTATCGACCGATCACTGTCACTTACAAAACACTAAACACATAACTGCAGCATTCGCAGAGTCAGGCCTGATCCCTGCGATCGCTAACAGTTTTTTTGGTAGCGTTTTGGTTAACTGGCAAGCACCAGCGGCCTAGTACACCCCGGTCGTAGTCAAACCAGCACTGCAGTAACACTTGGTGATGTGGCGAGTCCCATAAGTGCAGTCCAAGCTGGTGAGGTGGCAAGCACAAGTAGTGTCCCGCTGCCACCAAGAAGAAGACAAACACAGGCCCGTCATGCCCATAGTGCCCTTCCTGCTGCATTTGCCAATCCTAATTGGGAACCCACCACTTCTGCAGCACCCGTACTTTCCCCATTCACATCCCCAACCAAATGCAGTCGACTGCATGAGAGGCATTTTCTTTATGTCCTCCCGAGTACCCCTACCCAACGAACCCCCCCAAAAAAGATGTTGTGTCTGCAGCAACCGCGGATATAGGCGTGACACCCGCTATTATTGTTCTTCCTGTCCTGACAATCTTGGTCTTTGCATTGGTGAATGTTTTGAACGCTACCATACACTAGTTGAGTATTAACGTAGGGTACAGCATTGCACAGACTAGGCACACTTTCACAGGGTCTCCCAAGATGCCATCGCATTTTGAGAGACCTGAACCTGGAACCGGTTACAGTTACAAAAGTTACAGTTACAAAGAAAGTGTAAAAAAAAAAAAAAAAATATATAAAATAAAAACAAAAATAGTTGTCGTTTTATTGTTCTCTCTCTCTATTTTCTCTCTATTGCTCTGCTCTTTTTTACTGTATTCTATTCTGTAATGTTTTATTGTTATTATGTTTTATCATGTTTGCTTTTCAGGTATGCAATTTTTTATACTTTACCGTTTACTGTGTTTTATTGTTAACCATTTTTTTGTCTTCAGGTACGCCATTCAGCTGCAGCGCAGATTTATTTATCTTGACAGCAACAGCGTTTGCTCCCACAATATATAAAGCCGTTACTCCAGCGGAGGTGATATATGCCGAAGCATGGGGGCAGCAGGGGCGGAGGAGCGATTTGCTCCTACCTTTTGCAGGAGGATGCCCCCATGCTTCGGCATATATAAATGGTGAATGTATGCCCATCATTAGAAGTGGGTGGATGAAGGGAGGTATTCTAATGGTGGGCATACCCACCAATCAATCGCTTTTTTTTCGTTCAGCCCACAGGCTGCATGAAAAAAAAAGATTACAATATATGCTCAACAAGGACCAGCAACGTACTGGTATGTTGCCGGATTTGAGTGGTTATACCAGAATGATGCCTGCAGGTTTAGGTATCATCTTAGTTTCATTCTTTTCAGCCAGTGGTCGGCTTTCATGTAAAAGCAATCCTAGCAGCTAATTAGCCTCTAGACTGCTTTTACAAGCAATAGGCTATATGGGTAGAGATCAGTGTTTACAAACGTTTTTTTATGTGTGTACCATCATCCCTAAAGTAGTAAACCAAAAAATATGTAGAAAATTGGATTTTAAAGGTACCCCTGATATAGGAAAAGACATTATCTACTAAAAATATATCAAATATTTATTAAAGCAGTTTTACAAAAAAAATGTACGATAAAATGTGAGAACAGTTTTACATTCACAGTCAAAGGTATACATCCTCAACCTAATATTGACAATGAAAAAAACTGTGGTCACACAGTTCAAAGCATAACCACGTCCACATAATTTAAACATGTTTCGCCCAGAAGGCTTCATCAGGAAAATGGACAAGGCTTTTCAATTATACAACAACAATATTCACGATAAAAACAACCTTGGATGTTCAAAAGAGAAAGAGAAAAAAAGGTAAATACACAGAAAAAATATACATGAAACATTCACATTTATGTAGCTTGAAAGCTCTTTAGCTTGTGCAACCATAACTCCACCAAAACCACCCTCCAGAAACAAAAACAAAAACAGGAACAAAAACCATCCCACCCCCCATCCCACTCCCCCCCCCCCAAAAAAACAAAAACACACCCAAACACCCCCCATCACACAGACTCACACCCAACCCTCCCCTAGTACTCCCACCCAACACAACCACCGCGTCAACTCCATACCTCTGTTGTAGAGTTCTGGGGAAGTCGCAGGATACGAGGCGTCAACTAAAAGAAGAGGGGAGGAGGGGTGCCCTTAGAAATGACTCCCCTCTGTGTAGTCCAGATGGATTGGAGACTCTTAACAAAGGTATGAGGGGCCAAATTACAGCTCAGACACACCTTTGCGATGGTCCTCCTCCTCCTCCTGCAGGTCCTCCTCCTCGTCCTCCCTCTCCTACAGGTCCTCCCAGTCCTCCTCCAGGTCCTACTCCTCCTCCTGCCACATCTCCAACTGCACAGCCACAGCCTGGAAGGAAGTGTGGAAGGAAGACCTTCTGGCAGCCTCCTCTAGGGCACTCCACCTAGTGCAACTTTCTCTTTTCAAGGGGGGTGGAGGGACCTGCAGATCAGCCAGCTCCTGGCTGGGACTTCCCTGTGTATGAAAAAGGGACATGGTTGTAATGTTTTGCATCATCAATCACAATCATAAATTAGTACTCCCAACTAACACCTAGTTAACATCATTAATTGTACAAGCAGAAATATTTAGAGGAATGCTATACCTGGCTCAATCTGGGCTCCTCCACATGTGGCCTGGAAGGCCCAGGTTGGGCGTCAGAAGCCTCAGCCGGGGGGGAAGGAAGCGTGGAAGGAAGACTGGAGAGGGATGGCCTGGGTTCAGTCTGGCCTGCCAGAAAATGCAGCCTGTCGTAGTACAACATCCTGGGGACATAGATGTCATCTGCTGCTCCGGATCTCTGTGAATCCAGGACTTTCTTGCGCTCCCTTAGATATGTGCTCCTCAGGCCACCAATTAATATCTTTAAATAGGTGATGTCTGCCGTGGGGATCACCTGCTTCACAATTTCACACAATTGCACCAGTGCTGCCTTCCTCTTTGCTTGGTTCTTGAAATGGGGGTGTTTAATCTCCCACAGACAGGGCAGCTCCCTTAACATATCTATGAATACTGACATGAAGTCATTGTCTTTCAGTAGCATATCCATGTTCACTGCAAGACACAACACAAGACAAAGCCTAATGTCAGACAAAACTCTCCTAATCTTGTTACAACATAGGCCTCAATGTAGAAGCAGTATAGGCACAAGTTTGTCTCTTACCTTCGTTCTTACGATCGGCGCGTCCAATGCTCCTTCCTCCGCTCACAGATCATACGTAATACGCACGTGTGTTACGCTTTATATACACTGCGCATGCGTGTAACTCCGCCCGCCCCTGGCGTTCTTTCTATTCTATTCCCCGCCCCTTTTCGTTCGGCGCAGTGGGGGAAGAGCACATGGCGGAGTCACAGCAGGTGCGTGCTAATTACAGGAACGAGGAGGAGGAAAGCCCGGATCGGGACACGTCCCGATCCAGAAGGAGACGTTTTAAGGCCGCAAATATGTCCTTTGGGGAGATGTTGGAGATGGTCGACATCATGAAGAAGTCCAACTATGACGGAAAGTATGGGCCTTACCCCAACCCCAATATCAGAAAGGCCAAGATCATGGCGAAAGTGGTCAAAAGTATTTACAAGAATTTCGGGGTACGAAGATCGAAAGATCAGCTCAGGAAGCGGTGGTCGGACCTGAAATTAAGAGAGCCAGAGCAGTACCGAAAGATCCGGAGAGTGCTGCAAAAAAGTAAGTAGCTGTGCTGTGTTCCTATTCTTTCTGTCTTTATTCCGTTCGTGCTGCTCCATATGCTTTTCTTAATTGTAACGTTTAAAAGGGCAACTTTAATGTTCATGGGCCCATTATTCGTTCGTATCAAACATTTTTCTTTCGGCCTCTAAAACACCATTGTTTAGGCCATATGCATTTTCCCACATTTTTTTGGGGCCTACTTGGATGCCAAATATTTGTTTGTGTAGATGGGTTTGTTACTCAAATGAAATGCAAACTAGATTGTGTGTAAGGAGAGGACACTGAGCAGCTGTTTTCACATCTGGACACTGGAGCACTAGTGTGGGATACAAGAACACCATTTTTATTAGGGGGCCACACAGGTGCTCCAGTGTATACTATAGGGGGGTCTCCATCTGTGAAGATTGTACAAAACAGGTAAACTATTGCAGCTTGACAAAGGGCAATAAAAAAAATACATCTTGGAACTCGGCTAAAATAGACAGTTGTACCCCACTTCCAAGCAATGTTTCCTATTTCTAGTTCTGCCATCAAATATCTGTGTGCTAATTATAACATTTTTGTCTTACATAGCGGAGAAAAGACTCGGAGGACACCCCCCATCCCAGGAGACCACAGACCCCCCACCTATGGAAGAAGGGGAAATAACACCAACCCAAGAAGAGCAGGAGGAAGAAGAAGACGTGGTGGAAATTGGCACCACAACAGATGAGTGTCTGCGACCACAGGCTCAGGTAAGAGATGGATGCCGGCAGATTTTTGATACCTATTTTTGTTTTGTTTCTCTCTTTTTAGGTGATCGTGATCCAGATCCTTTCACATCAGAAAGTGCCCAGATCCTGATCAGGGAGATCATGGGGTGTAATGTCGAATTGCAAAACATAAAGCAAAAAATCAATGATGTGAGTCAAAAAAAATAATAACATCATTGATGTTTTGGGGCAAATTTAAAACCCCACAAAATCACTTTTTGGATTGTGGTCCAATCTTTAAAATATTTTTACAATGTTTTGAAAAGCCAAATTTGGAGGATGCACACAGTGTGCCAACATGTGCTATCTGCCATCACGGGAGATCAATGGACGCGTTTTGGGGGTGCAACCCCTTCCTCAATTATAAAGTAGCGGTGAGGAAGGGCTTGCTCCCCCAAAACACGTCCCTTGATCCCCCGTGATGGCAGATAGCAATTGTTGACATTCGTAAATTGGTGTGCATCTTCCAAATTTGGGTGATTTCCCCCCATCTGAACGCTATATCAAACCCAGTTCCTAAATACTGATGTCTGATATAGCCTTCAGGATTTACCTAATGTGAACTTTGTAAGTTCAAGTTTTTTGGCTTTCTTGTTGGTTTTACACAGGCCTGTTTTATTCTAAATGGACATTTCGATTTTTGATAATGCTACTCCAAAAATTGTTATACAACAAACATGTTGGTTTGTTTTAAAAACCTTTGGTAAATGCACATGTGATTGTGCAGGTATAAAAAAGTTGGTTACTCAAGAATGTGTGGATTATTGTCTCAACACTACAACACTTTTGGGGTGATGCAATTGCTGTTTTCAGCAAAAATGGGGGTTATTTCCTAAGGGCAAATCCACTTTGCACTACAAGTGCAGGTTCAGTGCAGTTGCAAGTGCACTTGTAGTGAAATGTGTTTTTGCATTTAGTAAATAACAGCCAACAGTGCTTTGTATAAGGTTACACAATCACGACATTTTCATGACTCAACACGTTTCTGTCAGGGTCAGCTAAAACAAACACAAGCAGTAAATGTCCACAAAGAATTTCTTTTTTTTTTATTATAAAAAGGCTTCACAGATTTGCTGGCATATTGATAGCCCACCTACCCGCAAAGAACTCCAGGTAGCGTAACCGGACATCACGGGCACTCAGAGAGGGCAAGCCAGGACGGCCACTTTCAAGCACCGTCAGTGTGGTTTGATGTATCATTCCGGCCTCAGGCCCAACTGAGCCAGCATAGTTGGCCGAATGTTTCCTTAAAAAGTTATTGAGAACACAGCACGCAAGTATAATATGGTTCAGTTTATACTCTGCCATATGGATGGGTGTCATAAATAGGCGGAATCGGCTGGCCAGGATTCCAAATGTGTTCTCCACCACTCTTCGGGCTCTGGCCAGCCGGTAATTAAAAACCCTCTGTTCCCTGGTGAGGGTCCTCATTGGGAATGGCCGCATCAGGTGGTCCCCCAGCGCAAACGCTTCATCAGCAACGAACACAAATGGGAGTCCTTCAACATTGTCCTCTGGAGCTGGCAAGTCCAAGCTGCCAATCTGGAGATGCCTGTAGAACTCCGTCTGGGCGATGACTCCACCATCGGACATCCGGCCATTCTTCCCCACGTCCACATACAAGAAGTCGTAATTAGCCGACACCCGAGTTGGGTGGTGGGATGATGTGGACGTGTTTCCCATCAATTGCCCCTCCGCAGTTAGGAAAGTCCCACCGCTCGGCAAAGTGGGAGGCCACAGTCTGCCATTCCTGTGGCGTGGAAGGAAACTGTTGAGGAAAAAACAATAAACATTACTATTTTCACTCAGAAACATGGCAAGCAGATTAGACACAAACATTATGGGGCAACCTCCAGATAGCATTTATTAAGGGGGATTTAACAATGCCAAAGTATAAGGTACACCTATCATATTCCCCCTCCCCCCCTCTCATGGGCCATTTCTAACATTATAGGGGGTGTGTGGAAATCTTGGACAGGTAACCCTCTTCACTTCATTGAGAGATGAATGCCTAAATACCGGGTATTACTTGGAACAGCCCCTCCTAAGGTTACACTATTCACTGGACAGGTAAGAAGTGTCATAATACAAAGATAGAAATACACACTGTACACATTTGAGGACATTTGGACATTCTGCTATTACCTATCAAGATAATAATAGGATCCCAAAACTTTAAACAGTACCATTTGAAAGTATACAGGCAGGCCCTTGCACTACATGCTTTGGGGAATTCATCTATAAATCTGACCACAAAAGAGATGGGTATAGTGTGTATGGGTTTGGCAAAGTCAGCAGATAGATGATTGAGGATAGATAGAGAATTGGGATCAGCTGACTTAGCAGTTGGGGGAGGGAGGGTTACTAAAAATTATTTGGGGACACCACAAAAAAAAGCCTCTGGCACTCTGCCAGAATTTAAAGCAAAAATAACATTTCCAAACATTTTAGGGGGTGTTTGGGGTAAAGCACTACTATGGAGCTGAAAAAATACATTGTTAAGTGACTACATGAGGTGAATATAGGCCAGGAGACACCATGCTGGGGAGGTTATTGAAGGGCAAATATGTATGAAGGACCTAAAATAATAATTACATAAAAATCCAGCATGCATGAGAACAAAGGGGACATTCACAGCATATTACAATCATAGTAATTAGGGAATGAGGAAAGAAATACAATATATTAGCAGACATTCAATACAATAAAATGTGATATTAAAGGATACAAATTTTACCTTCATATACTCCTTCTGCAGGACCTGGATGATGGCAGAACAGGTCTCTGGGATAATGATCCCCAGAGCCTGGGGGGAGATGCCTGTCGAGAACTTTAAGTCCTGCAGGCTTCTCCCTGTCGCCAAATACCGCAGGGTAGCGACCAGCCTCTGCTCCGGAGTGATGGCTTGCCTCATGCAGGTATCCTGCCTGCTAATATAAGGGGTCAGCAAAGCCAACAGATGGTGAAACACGGGGTCCGTTATCCTGAGAAAGTTCCTGAAATCATCAGGATTATTCTCACGGATCTCACTGAGCAAAGGCATATGAGAGAACTGGTCATGCTGAAGCAACCAATTCTTGGTCCATGAACTCCTCCCCACCCTGTTCATGGACTGGACTTGTGTCAAGGTCAGGACCCCAACACCAAGCCCCCGCACAGCACAAACTCTACGAGGAGTACGCATACGCAACATGGCTAGAAAACGGCTATGAGTAAGCACTTGATATAGTGCAAAACGCGTAAGCTGCCTGTCTGTACACTCTGCCTTTGATGTACTGTATGACATGTTCCTGATTTTAAAATAAAGAAGTTTGGATTATAATTTCCTGGAGTGCGGCTGTCCGGATTTTCCCATTTGCACACAGCCATGGCTAGAAAACGGTCGGCTGCTCAGAACGAAGTAACAGAACGCACTGAAGAAAAGCAAGGCCTGTGAAGAGCGACCTGAAAAACAGCAACGAGCGGACAAGATTGCACAGAAAACTCCAATATGAACTGATTGCACGCACTGAAGAGCAGATACAAACCCACAAGCACAAACTGAACAGCAGAAAACGATCTGAAAACCACGAGTCTGAAAAAGCGCGAATCGTCTCTCACCAAACTTTTACTAACACAAGATTAGCAAAAGGAGCCCAAAGGGTGCCGCACTTGGTTCTGAACCGGCCTTTTCTAGTCTCGTCGTACGTGGTGTACGTGACCGCGTCGTTGGCGATCGGAAATTCCGACAACTTTGTGCGACCGTGTGTAGGCAAAACAAGTTTGAGCCAACATCCGTCGGAAAAAATCCTAGGATTTTGTTGTCGGAATGTCCGAACAAAGTCCGACCGTGTGTACGCCCTATTACAGATATCATAGATAATAAAATTTCACACATATTGCGGGTGAAGAGAGAGGTAGACCACAATACAAACTAGACAGTGGACACCACTCATCAACCCCCCGAAGAGTAGAAGAGTATTTGTATTGGGAGCTCATGAGGACTGAATGGCACAATATCAATTGTAAAAAAGCACCTGTGCAGGTGAAGACAAAGCTGCTCCACAGTTTCTAAAAAAGTATATAAAATGCATGTAGCTATGTTAAACTTCAATGCAATGAGGAACATATGTACGCTGCAGTTTTAAATCTTCAAGAGCACCTGCTCACCTTGAAAAGATATCACATCGTTATGTAAGAAGCTACATCACATTTCTATGGGCGCTGCTGAAAGGGCACCCTAAAGTAGTGGGCCACCAAAGATAATCACTTCCTATATTTAGAGAGAGAAAAAAAAAGGGTTTGTTTAAAAGGAAATAGAGCACCAAAAGTGGTGTTTTAGTTTACAATTAGACATATCACAGAGTGCTAGACCGATTAACGGTCAATGTTTAGTTTTACCTGGTGCCGGTGTCCATGTTTAGCATGAGCTCCCAGACTGCTAGCAAGCATCTGAATGTGTGGGGTTTAAATATCCCGCCCCATGGCACCAAAATGCTGTGCGTGTCATCACACTGCACCTGGAGCCACGCGGACGCAAAAGGGAAGTTCCTGGTCCAAGGACTGATGACCCGGGACCGGAAAAGACAGACCGGAAATAAAACTACTTCCTGTGTGCCCAAAACAGCACTAAGACTCAGTGGGAGGGAATGCCCCCCCACCGTCTTCCATGTTTTTCTCTGGCTCTCCTGTCCCAACATGGAACCTGAGAATGCAGCCGGTGATTCAGCCAGCTGACCATAGAGCTGATCAGAGACCAGAATGGCTCCAATCATCTCTATGGCCTAAGAAACTGGAAGCTATGAGCATTTCATGACTTAGATTTTGCCGGATGTAAACAGCGCCATTGGGAAATCGGGAAGGCATTTTATCACACCGATCTTGGTGTGGTCAGATGCTTTGAGGGCAGAGGAGAGATCTAGGGTCTAATAGACGCTGATTTTTTCATAAAAGAGTACCTGTCACTACCTATTGCTATCATAGGGGATATTTACATTCCCTGAGATAACAATGATTAAATGATTAAATGATAAAAAAAAAAATGAAAGGAACACTTTCCCCCCCTGCTCTTGCGCAAAGTCGAACGCAAGCATCGGTCTGGCGTCAAATGTAAACAGCAATTGCACCATGCATGTGAGGTATCACCGCGAAGGTCAGATCAAGAGCAGTAATTTTAGCAGTAGACCTCCTCTGTAAATCTAAAGTTGTAACCTGTAAAAGGCTTTTAAAGGCTTTTAAAAATGTATTTAGTTTGTCGCCACTGCACGATTGTGTGCAATTTTTAAAGCATGTCATGTTTGGTATCCATGTACTCGGCCTAAGATCATCTTTTTTATTTCATCAAACATTTGGGCAATATAGTGTGTTTTAGTGCATTAAAATTTTAAAAATGTGTTTTTTCCCAAAAATTGCGTTTGAAAAATTGCTGCGCAAATACTGTGTGAAAAAAAATAATGAAACACCCACCATTTTAATCTGTAGGGCATTTTCTTTAAAAAAAATATATAATGTTTGGGGGTTCAAAGTAATTTTCTTGCAAAAAAAAATAATGTTTTCATGTAAACAAAAAGTGTCAGAAAGGGCTTTGTCTTCAAGTGGTTAGAAGATTGGGTGATGTGTGACATAAGCTTCTAAATGTTGTGCATAAAATGCCAGGACAGTTCAAACCCCCCCCAAATGACCCCATTTTGGAAAGTAGACACCCCAAGCTATTTGCTGAGAGGCATGTCGAGTCCATGGAATATTTTATATTGTGACACAAGTTGCGGGAAAAAGACAATTTTTTTTTTTTTGCACAAAGTTGTCACTAAATGATATATTGCTCAAACATGCCATGGGAATATGTGAAATTACACCCCAAAATACATTCTGTTGCTTCTCCTGAAATGGGGATACCACATGTGTGAGACTTTTTGGGAGCCTAGCCGTGTACGGGACACCGAAAACCAAGCACCGCCTTCAGGCTTTCTAAGGGCGTAAATTTTTGATTTCACTCTTCACTGCCTATCACAGTTTCGGAGGCCATGGAATGCCCAGGTGGCACAAACCCCCCCCAAATGACCCTATTTTGGAAAGTAGACACCCCAAGCTATTTGCTGAGAGGTATAGTGAGTATTTTGCAGACCTCACTTTTTGTCACAAAGTTTTGAAAATTGAAAAAAGAAAAAAACATTTTTTCTCTTGTCTTTCTTAATTTTCAAAAACAAATGAGAGCTGCAAAATACTCACCATGCCTCTCAGCAAATAGATTGGGGTATCTACTTTCCAAGATGGGGTCATTTGGGGGGGGGGGGTGTGTCACCTGGGCTTTCCATGGCCTCCAAAACTGTGATAGGCAGTGAAGAGTGAAATCAAAAAATTTACGCCCTTAGAAATCCTGAAGGCGGTGATTGGTTTTCGGAGCCCCGTACGCGGCTAGGCTCCAAAAAAGTCCCGCACATGTGGTATCCCCATACTCAGGAGAAGCAGCTAAATGTATTTTGGGGTGCAATTCCACATATGCCCATGGCCTTTGTGAGCAATATATCATTTAGTGACAACTTTGTGCAAAAAAAAAAAAAATTGTCACTTTCCCGCAACTTGTGCCAAAATATAAAATATTCCATGGACTTAACATGCCTCTCAGCAAATAGCTTGGGGTGTCTACCTTGCAAAATGGGGCCATTTGGGGGAGTTTTGTGCCATCTGGGCATTTTATGGCCTTCAAAACTGTGATAGGTAGTGAGGAGTGAAATCAAAAATTTACGCGCTTAGAAATCCTGAAGGCGGTGATTGGTTTTCAGGGCCCCATACGTGGATAGGCTCCCAAAAAGTCCCACACAGGTGGTATCCCCTTACTCAGGAGAAACAGCTGAATGTATTTTGCGGTGCAATTCCACATATGCCCATGGCCTGTGTGAGCAATATATCATTTAGTGACAACTTTGTGCAAAAAAAAAAAAAAATTGTCTTTGTGATTATTCAATCACTTGGGACAAAAAAATTAATATTCAATGGGCTCAACATGCCTCTCAGCAATTTCCTTGGGGTGTCTACTTTCCAAAATTGGGTCATTTGGGGAGGTTGTACTACCCTGCCATTTTAGCACCTCAAGAAATGACATAGGCAGTCATAAATTAAAGGCTGTGTAAATTCCAGAAAATGTACCCTAGTTTGTAGGCGCTATAACTTTTGCGCAAACCAATAATTATACACTTATTGACATTTTTTTACCAAAGTCATGTGGCAGAATACATTTTGGCCTAAATGTATGACTAAAGTTGAGTTTATTGGATTTTTTTATAACAAAAAGTAGAAAATATCATTTTTTTTCAAAATTTTCAGTCTTTTTCCGTTTATAGCACAAAAAAAGAAAAATGGCTGAGGTGATCAAATACCATCAAAAGAAAGCTCTATTTATGGGAAGAAAAGGACGCAAATTTAGTTTGGGTACAGCATTGCATGACCGCGCAATTAGCAGTTAAAGCGACGCAGTGCCAAATTGTAAAAAGTGATCTGGTCAGAAAGGGGGTAAATCCTTTCGGGGCTGAAGTGGTTAAACTCTGTATTGGCTGATTTGACATTCCATAAGATTTGTGATTAAAAACAATGACAGTGACAAAGTCTGTCTCGGATCGGAGTGTGTGGAGGATGATCCTCCACACACTGTGGGATGTTACTGGCCTGAACAGCTACTTGATCCGATTCACTCTCATGTCATCTATCAATAGATACATCTATGAACATCAACTTTTGAGCCACCTTCAGGATTTGCCTCTCGGCCTCAGTGGAGCCTCAAGCATTTAGTTTACGCCCATATTTCTTGGGCTTTTCTTTTCTTTTTGAAGAGAACAACATATATATACTCTGGGTGGAGTAAGAAAAAACACTTCAATCTGTTTACATCATCTCCAACACATAGATGTTTGTTCATATTGGAATCAAGAGCATACTGGGCAGACAGACTTTGTCACTGTCGTTGTTTTTAATCACAAATCTTATGGAATGTCAAATCAGCCAATACAGTGTTTAATAACCATTTAAAGCGTACATTACCCCTGAGGAAGGAGTTTAATTGACTCCGAAACGCGTTGGGTGAAAAAGTACTGCTTCAAAACTCTGTATATACACGATTGTAATACTGATGGATTTACATTCCTAATAATAGATGTTACAGTTGTTGTCATATTTTATTATGTTAATTCAATAAATTATATTTGTACCAAGTATACCTCTTTTATGATTGCTACATGTGCCTGAAAAGTCCACCACTAGGGGACCCCCTTTGCTATTATGTATAAATAATTTTGGATGTGGCACAAATTCACAGTCAGATGCTGATCTACAATATACATCTCTCATACTGTAACGGCCATAGATGGATCAAAATTCTATCTATGGAAGAGCAACAAAGACACCCTTGGACAGCAGCACTATCTGGAGAGTGTGTTGTTAGATACAGTAGTATATGTAAGTTTTACATTGACTTTAGATAAGTGACTTACAAATGAAATTTGAGCTTCGCCTATCTTTTTTTATGCAGTTACATAAACAGTTTTACTTTTCTTTTGGAATAATGGTTTTAACTAAATGAGTAAAGCTGGCCATTGTAAGCATCCTTGTTAGTGTTAAAAGGTTTGTCTTAACCCTGTAACTTTCACTTTTGTTGCACACAGCTTTGTCTGTTGAATGAAGTTAACAAATAACAGCATGGATAACAGAAAAATAACAGCATTAATAACAGGTAAATAAACTAACAGACAAAAAAGTCCTAAGCTCTGCACATCACTGCAAGTCCATGTGGATATGTGTAATGATTGATAGCCTCAGCCCGGGTTCCCCATGATTAAGCTCCGGGGGGGTGGAGTAAAATGTGTTTGGCTAAAGCCTGAGCTGAGGCTGTCATTTCACATATCCACAGGGTATTGCAGTGATGTGTGGCACATAGGACCTTTTCTGACTGTTGTATTATTGGAGCTGGAATGATCTCTGTCCTTGCCAGCATTCCCTCTGGTGTACTACAAGAGAGGACCCGGCTGCAGCCTTTGAGCAGCACCCCCTATTTGTTGTCTGGCCACAGGTAAATAAACTACGTTACAGGAGCTACTGCTTTGCTAATGATAGACTGCATCATATATATAATTTTTGAGTCTGCCTTTAGTACAGTTTTGATTACCCACAGTACCAGCAACTACAGGGGTCAGCAACTGATTGTTTAAAAGCTTGTTGACTAATTATTGAGACTATATAAGTACTGTATTTATAGTATGGGCACACATGCACTTTTAATAGACCTTATTACAATCCCAATATACACAGATGATGTGGTTTCACTTATATTAAACATATCAGCAAAAGGTATTACATTTATTTAGGTTGTTAAGTCAACTTTTGTAGTATACTAATATTTTTATATTACTAATATACTACTGGTAACTATACTTGCATGTTATACTATACTACTGTACTTTACATCTGCAGAATTAAACTGCTTCCATAGGTGTGTGTAGTGGGGTTTTTTTTTCTTGAAAATACTACCTACTCAGTACAAAAGAATATATTCATTTTGTATCTGTAGTAGTATACTAATGCAGAAGCATCTACTTTAAACCTCAAGCACATAATAATTTTGACTGACATGATCTGAAATCACATGTGATCCTTTGTACAGTTATACTAACTTGTGTATTGTAAGCGGTACACATATCTTGATAGCCTATTATTATCAAAGGCAGCAGACAAATCTTTTTATCTGGGAGCTTATCCAGAAAAGTCTGTTTGACTTTTTACATTTTAATATCAATAATCTTCCTTCTGAACACAACCTTTGGCAAACCTGTATTTTTTTAACTTTGCAAAATGTTCCCAGTTTGTAGCTCCATATATTAGCCACAACACATTAATTTGTGTCAACAATATACAGTATATGACAATGAAGTTTGAACTCTTTCAGAAAATCTAATATGTGGGTTTTACTTTCCTCTAACAAAATAAAGTAATAATAACAAAATTAACCTCTGTACAAATTGTCCTGATCTTACTCAATCTGTGATCTACTACTAAAATTAGAAAAAAGTGTAATGTAGTAGGGGATGTTAGTAGTTTTACAATATGTTTTCTAATTTTTCTATTGTGGGTGTTGTACTGAGCAGACTGGGCATGCTCTGAGATTAAGGATTTCACATTTTAAGAGCAAAGCATTAGGGCCACTGGCATTTAGTGACTGCATGGACAGATACTTGCAGGAATCAACCCTGAAACCACATAGCTCTGTGAGCCTCTTAGTTGTGTTATTTCCCAATCTTAGCATGCCAGGTCCCCTGAATCCCAGGCCACTTATGCTATATATTCAGGGTACACTGCTCAAACACTTTGAAAACACATCAGATCTCAATGGTGAAATATATATCATGCTGGATTTCTTTACTGATATGAACTGGGTAATGTGTTAGGAATGAAAGGATGCCACATTGTTTGATGGAAATTAAAATAATCAACCTACATAGGGCTGAATTCAAAGACACACGAAAAATCAAAGTAAAAAATGATGCAGCAGGCTAGTCCATTTTGCTGAAATTTCATTGCAGCAACTCAAAATGGTAATCAGTAGTCTATATGACCCCCACGTGCTTGTATGCATGTATGTCGGGGCATGGTCCTAATGAGACGATGGATGGTGTCCTGGGGTATTTCCTCCCAGATCTGAACCAGGGCATCACTGAACTCCTTAACAGACTGAGGTGCAACCTAATGGCGTCGCATGAACCAAAACATAATGTCCAGAGGTGTTCTATTGGATTTAGGTCAGGCGAGCGTGGGGGCCATTCAATGTTTTCAGTTCTTTCATCCTCCAGGAACTGGCTGCATTCTTTCGCCACATGAGGCTGGGCATTGTCCTGTACCAGGAGGAACCCAGGACCCACTGCACCAGCGTAGGGTCTGACAATGGGTCCAAGAATTTCATTCTGATACCTAATGTCAGTCAGGGTGCTATTGTCTAGCCTGTAGAGGTCTTCCAGACAATCACTGACTCACAACCAAACCAGTCATGCTGAATGATGTTACAAGCAGCATAATGTTCTCCATGGCTTCTCCAGACCCTTTTATGTCTGTCACATGTGCTCAGGTTGAACCTGCTCTCATCTGTGAAAAGCACAGGGTGCCAATGGCAGACCTGCCAGTTCTGGTGTTCAATGGCAAATAACAATCAAGCTCCATGGTGCTGGGCAGTGAGCACAGGGCCCACTAGAGGATGTCAGGCCTCAGGTCACCCTTATGAAGTCTGTTTCTGATTGTTTGGTCAGAGACATTCACATCAGTGGCCTGCTGGAGGTCATTTTGTAGGGCTCTGGCAGTACTCATCCTGTTCCTTCTTGCACAAAGGAGCAGATACCAGTCCTGCTGATGGATTAAAGACCTTCTACGGCCCTGTCCAGCTCTCCTAGAATAACTAATGTCTCCTGGAATCTCCTTCATGCTCTTGAGACTGTGCTGGGAGACACAGCAAACCTTCTGGCAATGGCATATATTGATGTGCCACTCTGGAGAAGTTGGACTGCCTGTCAAACCTCTTTAGGGTCCAGGTATTGCCTCATACTACCATTAGTGACACTAACCCTAGCCAAATGCAAAACTAGTGAAAAACAGAAAAGATGAGTAGGGAAAATATGTCAGTGGCCTCCACCTGTAAAACCATTCCTGTTTTGGAAGAATCTAGTGCACCTGTTGTTGATTTCATTAACACCAAAGCAGCTTAAACTGAATAACAACCCCCTCTGCTACTTAACTGACCAGACCAATATCCCAGGAGTTTAATTGACTTCATGCTTTACTCTGATTAAAAAGCGTTCCTTTAATTTTTTTAGCAGGTTATTTACCCAGGCTTCTGGGGCAAATGCATGGCCCAGCTTCCCTTTACCCCCTAAACTCCACTATGATGTGCATCTTCAATTGCCAATACAGATGCTTAAGAGGCGGAAGATGACTGGGCTTAACCAGAAACTTGACAGACAGAAGCTTGACAGAAATGTTGTCAGCATATACATGCCAGAGAGGCGTGGTTTTCAAGAGTTGCAGAACATAAATGGAGAAAAATAACTGAAGTGTGGGCATCTAAAGTTAGCTAGTATGTGGTGCCAAAGGAATGTATACAGAAGTGTATTAGTTAAAAGGCCAATTGCAGTACAGCACACTTTTGTTGGTCACACAAACATTTGCACTCTCCAGTCTGACTAAATAAGGTAGAGCATCTTAGTGTCATGGTTATGCAGTAATCTTTCTCTGTCAGCTTACCTCTCCTCATGTGTTCAGACTAAGAGTCCAGCCACTCTCACCTGGCTGTTTTTATAACCTCTCCTCTAAGCATGGCTCCACCCCAGGCCCTATCAGGGAGCCCTATATTAACCTGTGCACTGCAAGCCAGCAGTGCTGATCAACCATTGTCTATTCATTATGTGTTTGGCTTCCTGTTTCCTGCTTGCCGTGTGCTCTTCGTTTGTCTCTGTTACCGACCTTGGCATGTTCCTGACTATTCCTGTCTGCTCGGGACCCTGACCTTTTGGCGTGTCCCTGACTATCTCTGTTTGCCTGTGACCCTGAAACTTTGGTGTGTACTCTGTTGTCCCTGTCTGCTAGTCGCCCTGACCTCCGCCTTATTCCTTTACTATCCTTGTTGTTCCAGCCTGCTGATTCCTTCTCCTGTAGTTTACCATGAGCATGAGCTGTGAGACCCTAGGGGCCTTCGACCTGGAGCCAGACTGCAGTACAGTCCATACTCATCACTAGAGGCTCTGGTGAACACCTGCTGGCTCTTAGACTCCGCGCCCTGGGAAATCTATGCTCTAGCTCCCACTGGGATCTGTGTCAGTGATCCAGTAGACCTGCTTTCTGAACCTCCCTGGGTACTATCCGCAGCAGTCAGTCCTAGGGTCCACTATCTTAGCGGTGCACTTCTGACTCCTACAGAGTGCACCTGTCACCTGGTCTCAGGTGACCTGACACTTAGCAAAGCCCATAGCATCTTACTTGTACTGGAACATGGGAATTATAGAAAAAAATTTGGATACTATAGCAGCAAATCTGCACCTTTAGTAAGGAACTTGGCCACTTACAGTATATAGATCTCATGGCACCACACCATCCAGATCCTTGGCTTAGCCAATTTCCCAAAAAAGATTAGAGATGGACTCTTTGCTGGCAGGTAAAACTGAAAAGGCCCTCAGATGGTCAAAGGCAAAGTTGTTTGTATACAATAAGGCAGCTTCATCCATGTTTACTCGCAAACTGAACCATATTTTACATCATCCACATGTATAAAGATTGAAATCCTTCACTGGTAGTGTGGCAACTTTGCCATCTGATGTGATAAAAATGTTTGAAAATGTTTCCCTCCAAATTATTGTCCCCTCCTCCCTCTTCTATTCCTGCTTCCACAGAATTGTAGTTTGCTAATATTCCACTCGCATTCACCTAGCAACATGAGCTTAATACTCCCTGTACAGATGAAGAAATCAAAAACAGTAATAAATGTTTAAAACATCCTACTGCCCCAGGACCAGACAGTTTTACCACACCCTATTATAGTTATTATTCTCATCTGTTGATCCCCAAACTAACTATATTATTCCATTTCATCCTACAAGGTCATCACTTCCATGATCAGATGCTTCTAGCCAACATATCCTTAATTTCAACACCTAAAAAACATCATCTGTTTCCACAAAATTATAGGTCCATATTCATGACAAAAAAATTAGTAGAAAGATTGGCTCCTGTCATTTTTAACCCTTGCTTCCCCAAAATCAGTCAGGTTTCATTCCTAATAGACAAATTATGGATAACATACAGTATGTTTAGTTTCTAATGTTATACAAGATTCCAACCTACGTGTCAGGGCTGGGCTCAGCCCTTCCTTTTCTGAGCTGGTCGCTCAGCTGTCCGCTAATTACAAGCTCCTATCTCTCCACAGTGACTCACCTATTGATGGTATCCTGCTCATCAGTCTTGCCTACTTAAGCCGCCCAGTCCAGATGATCTCTGCCTTTGCCTTGGTCACATCTCTAGAGACGCTCTCCTGTGTGTCTGTTAAAGACTTGCTTGGTTGACATTCCTTCTGGCTCCAGATCGTGCTTGCTGTTCTACTTCAATGTTCTCTGGCTTCCTGATGTTTTGGCTTGTCTGACTATCCGTTCCAGTTCCTGAACTCTGGCTATGTTTTAAATACATTCTCTCTGTTTAGCTTTTTTTTATTATTATTAAACAAGTGTAATTTCAGGGTCGGTTCACACTGAGGCAGCACGACTTACAGTTCGACTGCCTCAGGCGACCCAGGACACGACTGAACGGTTCCATTGCACAGAACGGGATGCTACTTGTCAGGCTACTAGGTCGCCTGACAAGTCATCCCAGTGTGAACCGGGGCTAACTGTACTTCTGTCTCAGTCTGATTCATGGTTTCTAACTCTACGCTCTAAAGAAGTTCTATCATCCAGTTTGGAAATACATAACGTGTTTGATAGCATAACATTGCCCCTAGCTAAAGAAGCTTTTACAGCATACAGTGCTATGGTTTTAATACAGACTTTTTTTCATGGCTTTCAAACCCTGTATCATGCCCCTAAAACTAGGTTTAAAATCCCAGGGTGTTTTTTTTTTACTGTGAGCCGGAGTACCCGCCCCTACTCTTTGCGCACTCTATGGAGCCATTGGGGTTTATTTACTAAAGCTGAGGAGTTCAAAATCTGGTGCAGATGTTCATGGTAACCAATTAGCTTACAACAAGATTTTGCACTTTCCACTTTTAGTAAATCAACCCCACTGTCTACTGTTATTAGGATGCACCCTGGTTTTCCAAATACTCCAAAGGCTCACATAGTTTTAAATTGTGCATGTACACAGATAACAAAATGTTTTTTTCTTTCTCAGTCAAATATCTCCCTCCCAGGAGAAAACTTACTTATTTACAATTTTTTTTTAACTTCAAATTTTATTCATTTTTCAAAAGGTACAAAAAGCAATATAAAAGAGTACAGTGATACATTCTCAGGTTATGGTATGTATACACATTGGTATGTATCTATACAATTCAAGTATACATTTCACAAGAGTGCTAATACAAAAGCTATAGCATGCATATACATTGTCTTGTATAGGTAGTAACAGAAACTTTATGAGATTTAGATTTAACTTTACCTTAACCTTACTACCTATAGGAAGTAGAACCAGTAGGCAATCACACATGTTGTTAAATCTACTATGTATTGATACTAAGTGCACAATGCAGAGGCAAGTGTGTTGCCTGTTTGTTATTGAGGGGTAAGATGGGAGCATACAGAGTATTATGAATCTTTTGTGAATGGAAAGTCAGTCCAGCGGTATACTTCTGGGGTCATTGACCCATGAGTCCCAATTTCTGTAAAATTTTTCAGTGGTAAGTTGGACTTTGGAGAAGCCATGTTCCAATTTGAGATTGCTGATTAGGATTGTAATTACTTCCTGGATGTCAGGAGAGTGAGAACTATTCCATTTTTTGCTAGTGCCAACCTTGCGGCAATAAGGATATGGGTGGCCATGGTTTGAGATTTTCTGGGCCATGTGGAAACCATCAAGCCCAGGAGGAGGTCAACAGAGGATAGGGTATTTGCTGTGGGGACAATTGATTTGAGCAATTTTAGTATGTGGTTACAAAATTCTTTGAGGGTTGGGCATTTGCGCCAGATATGGAAAAGAGTTCCTGGGAGGCTACAATTTCTCCAGCATAGATGAGACGTATTGGGGTAAATTTGGGCAATTCTGCCGGGGGTGTACCAATGTTGGAAGAGCTTGGTACATTGAGAGAGTTTGGAGGGTAATGATAGCGCTTTGTACCATTGAGTAGGTGGAGGGGCTGAGGGGATGTGTTTGGACCACTGCAAGATTTGGATCTGAGTGGAATCCCTTGTGATTGAGAGAATAGACCATAGATTTATGAGATACCCTTAAGTATATCTTTACTTGAATCAAGATATTTTAGCGAAGAAGATTGAATCTTGTCCTGTTTAATCCAGTGTGATTTGTTGAGTAGAGACCTGACCTTGAGGTATATATAGAAAGTTCTTGGCGAAAGACCAAATTTGGTTTGAAGGTGAATGCTGAATGATGTCTATAAACCGCTGGGTCCCGTCTGATGTTTGTCTACCCAGTATGAAGCCGACTTGGTCTATATGTATCAGCTGATACATAACTGTGAGGAGTCGGAGAGATAGTAGCTTTGCATACAGCTTTGTGTCCGTGTTTAATAGGAAGATGGTATGGGGTTAAGTCACAATGTGATTGTGATCCCTTCACCACATATAGATGGCCCCTCACCTGAAGCATTCGACCTGAGACAGGTCATAAAGCATAAATACCATCAAATAGGTAAGCCGATCCAAATGGTGACAGCACAGTGTTCAGTGTTCCGCACTCATCAGATAATGGGCAGTAGTATATGCAAGAAATAATAACACATATAGTGCTCTCTGCTTGTATGTTTATTTAAAAAACAAGATAAAATATATTGCACTTACAATAACCGGCACTCAGATCCCCCACGCTGGCCCCACGCTGGCCCCATGCTGAAGAAGTCCCGCCCACGGACGTAGCGCGTACGGGGGCTAGGAGCGCATGACGTCACCCGCGGCCATCAGCCTAATCGACATGATTGTACACTGCTGAGCCGACACTCGGATCTGAGTGCCGGTTATTGTAAGTGCAATATATTTTATCTTGTTTTTTAAATAAACATACAAGCAGAGAGCACTATATGTGTTATTATTTCTTGCATATACTACTGCCCATTATCTGATGAGTGCGGAACACTGAACACTGTGCTGTCAACATTTGGATCGGCTTACCTATTTGATGGTATTTATGCTTTATGACCTGTCTCAGGTCGAATGCTTCAGGTGAGGGGCCATCTATATGTGGTGAAGGGATCACAATCACGTTGTGACTTAACCCCATATTGTCTTGAGTGTGCACTGGTGACCCTGCCTTTTCACTCCATCTGCTCCGTTTGTTCCATCTGATGCATTTTTGAAGGACATTTTTATTTGCGCAGCACTGTTTGTTTTTTATTTATGGAATTTAGGTGTTGTTGAATTTACCTTTGTGTCTGCTAGCATTTAATTTTGTATTGTCTGTTTGTTTAGTCAGTGCTGAATATTTTTACCTGCTTCTTTAATAGGAAGATGGGTCTGTAATTCTCTGGAGCGTCCGTTGGTTTGCCTGGTTTGGGAAGGGTCACTATCAATGCTTTGAGACATTCCTTAGGGATTTTTCCTGTGGAAGCATAGTGGTTAAATGTAGTGCATAAGTGGGGTGATAAGATGTTGTTGAAGTGTTTATCATATTCATTAGAGAACCCATCTGGTCCTGGGGCCTTATGCAGTGGGAGAGATTTAATAGCATTACAGATTTCATCTAGCCTGAACGGGGTAGTTAGTGTGGCTACTTGTGTGGGTGTCAGAGAGGGAAGTTGTATGGACAAGAGAAAGGCTTCTATTTCTTCGGGACTTGGTGGGGTGGTGGTTTCTGCCTCTTGCAGATTATATAATTTAGTGTAGAAGGATGCAAAAGTATTGGCTATATCCAGTGGATTGGTCATACGTGCCCCTTGTGTGTTTAGGAGGTTGGGGATTTTTGCTCACATTTGCTGACGTTTGACTTGCTTGGCCAGGAAGGCTCCAGATTTGTTGCTGAAGGAATAGGATTTTAATTTTAAATGTTTGACATAATAGTCAAATTTATGGTGTAAGAGTTCACTTAATTTGTATCTGTGGTCCCTGATCGCTTCAAGTGTTGCCTGATTGTGTGAGTTTATATTTGTTAATTCTAAAGTCTTAAGTTGTTACAGCACTGAATCTATCTCCGCTGAGCGTCCTTTACGTTCTTGAGCACCAAATTTGATGAGGAGACCTCGTAGAAAAGCTTTATGGGCTAACCATACCATAGATTGATTGCTGATAGATGCACTATTAGTCTTAAAGAAATTCTCACTCTCTGATTTAATTTCCCTTTCGTATCTTGGATTGGTTATGAGTGATGAGTTCAACCTCCATAGAGAGTGATTGGATGGGCATGATTGGGGGAATATTTTCAAGGATATTGGGGCGTGGTCTGACCACGTGATGAGACCTATATGCGATTCTGAGGTGGCCAATGAAGCTTTTTTGTTTGTGAGGAAAAGGTAAATCCGAGAGTAAGAATTCCCAGAGTGAGAATAGAAAGTATAGTCGCACACAACATCATGCATGCACCTCCAGGGATTGTATAGATCTTCATTATCTATGAATGAAGCGAGAGCTGATGCCCTCTTTCTGTCTGAGTTGGTGGAATCCAGTGTGGGGTTTGGGGTGTCATTGAAGTCACCACAGATGATTGTTTTTATAGGGGTCCAGTCAAGTATTGAGTTTTTTGTAAAAAAAAAAATTGGGAGGTGTTGGGTACATAAACATTCACCAGTCATTGGGTGATTATCAATGGTGGCGGATAGAATTATAAATCTGCCTTCATGATCTGTGTCTACGTGATGTAGGAAAAGGAGACTTTGGCACTAATCACTATCATTACCCCACATTTCTTTTTGTTGTTGTTGGAGAAGAAGTAATGTGAGTATTTTTTATGTGTACAGGATGGTGATTTGGTGCTTGAAAAGTGCGTCTCTTGAACACATAGTATGTCTGCATGTTGGAAACATGCTTCTTTCCATAAAAGATTTCTCTTAAAAGGGGAGTTAAGCCCTTTGGCGTTAATAGATGTAACATTGAGTGGCATTATTACAGGTGATTGAGGTTGGTTTGCAGGAGTTGAGTGAGACTATAGTATTGTATACAGCTTCCTGTTATAGAGATTGGTTATTAGATAGTAGTTTGCTTAGAGGGTTATAACAAATGATTAAATAGCTCTTGCCGTCTGAAAAAAAAACAATTGTTGCAACTCAGAGTATAAGTAATACAAATTATTAATGTTCAGTAAAAACACTCAACACTATCATGGAGACCAACCCGCCATGCATCGCAGCTCCTAGGGCAGAGAAACCCACGAGTCCCCAAACACCGACAATAGCTACCAAGAAAGGAGAGAGATGGGATGGGAAAAAATAAAAAAATATATTATTAGATCTGTTACAAGCGGTGGGTGGGGGGTTCCCGCAGCACATCAGCGCAATGTATTTATACCTGACACATCACGTCACACCACATCATGGTGCCGAGGTGATCTCCTTCCATCTGATGCCATCATGTGGGGCTGTCCATCACGTCCAGACTAGGCATTGTCCCTCCATCTTTCCCCAAACTAAGCATCCACATGGCGCTAGTGAGGACCCCCCTTGGAACCTGTTATAAGTGGTAGTGACGCACCATGAGGACCATACATTTTTGCCTTTACATGCTGGTGGACATGGTGAACTCTCTCCCCTATCATTTATCTTTATATGTTAGACACCATGGGGTTACTATAGCTATTACACAACTCCTGTGTCGGATCTGCTTATTATTTTTTTACATTTTTTTCATCTTTCCTTGCTGGTGGACACGGTGAACCCTTTTACCTATTATGGATCTTTATATGTTGTAACACTATGGGGTCATTCTAGCTATTGCACCACTGACTTATATTTATTCTTTTGACCATTTGATCAGCCTACACTGTATCTCGCTCTACTCCTATTTCAGGTATTACTACTACAAATGCACACTTTGTTTCCTCTTTGTTGCATGTCACAAAATAAGGATCTGCGAATACACATTCTATATATACAATTTTTTGTTTCATAGATTATTGTTGGCCAATTGTGTCATCATCTTTGCACATTTGTCATGGATTTCCCTTGCTATGATACCCTGGCCTGCCCTCCATTTGTCCTCAAGGTCCATTTGGGTCACGTCGCCACAGCCCCTGGGGGAAAAAAATTCCCTGGTACTCCCCACTCACAGGGTTGCTAGGTTTCTTCTTCCCCTTTCTTTTAAACTGACTTGTGAGTCTTAGGGCCAATTGCCCACACTATTTGCTCTTTTTTTCCCCTATATTGGGAGTCATCCATTTTGTTATACGTTATTACTCTGGCATTTTTTTATCATCTTTTTCGATAATTTTCTTGCATCTACTCCTGAAGAAGTGGCTATGAACCCATGAAACGCTTAGAGTTATAGGATGCCAAGAAATGTATGGATTGCTATGTAACTTGCACTCATGTAATTCCATCTGTTTAAATCATGTATCTCTACAAAACATATCATGTGTACAAATGTTTACGAATTTATAGTGTATATTATGATCACTTATTATGGATCAGCTCAACATAATTTATTTTTGTTGTTATTTTATCATGCCTAATAAATTGTTAACATGAATTTTGCTACTATGCAATAAATGTGTTATCATGTGTACTAATTTGTTAGTAGTAGTAGTGATTAAAGTCCCGTGACCAATGTTCTCGTTTTAGTATACATATTTAGGGATGAAGGCTTATCACTCATAGTGTTACAGAACACACCTACTTTTCTCTCTATATAAAGTTTATATGAGTTTTCTATTATTGTTTGTTTGTTGATGCTATATCTGTATTATATTGGTCATCCTGCTACTTAACCCCTGAAGAAGACTCTCTTGGAGTTGAAAAGCGTTGGTATATATTTACAGTTTGAGATCATATCATGATACGTTTTGAATGTTCTTTTGAACTGATTTAATGTATTTATAATCCGTGGCACAGATTTGTAAACAACTTTTATTTTTTTTTACAAATAAAGCAATATTTTTAAAATTTTGTTCTGTTATATTGGGTGCCTCTAAAGTCCCATACACCTTTTTCTTTTATGTTTTTTTTACATGAAATATAAGACAATAATGATGAGTTGAACACCTGGTTTGGTTCAAGCAGGGTTCAGTGAGCATGAGTAAATTTCAAGTGCTGAATCTGAACCTCATTAAAATCAATAGAAGCAGAATGCTAAAGAATATTTTCTAAGCAAATAGGCAAGGCATTGTAAAACAAATTAACTAGCATTTGTTGAAGATGACCTGGCCCAGCCTGAGAAGTGGCTCATCTGTGTGATGTATACAACCGATTACAGCAACACCGACATTTACTTTGTACAAAGAAAGAAAAAAGTATATTTAAATTGCCAGTAAATGACAGCTCCCTGCGCTCCAATTTGTTTGTAAAAAAAGCAGCTGGAGATTCTTTTCATCTGTACCAAACCTTTATAAGGGTCTGCTGTAGATGTTAATAGGGTACAACCATACAAAAAATTGTGTGAGATTCCCCAGTAGTTCATACTAGGCCCTTTCAGGTCTGGTATGGACTGAAGGAGGGACCCTATGTAAAAAACAAAAAAACCCTGTTCTTTTATTTATATTGGCTGTAATCTCTGTCATCAAGGTAAGAAGCATCAGTGGGTGGCTGTGTGTGTGTGTTTTTTTTACTGTACACTATTTTTATGAGTGAGTTGGGGTACTATGCACTTTGTAGCTCTTACTCTTCCACATGGGGAGGTTGGTATCTGAAGGTCCCTTTTTTGTTAAATTATGAAAATCCTGCTGCCAGAAGATATCCCCCCCAAACACTGAGCCAATGTTGTGGGGAAGAAGCCCTTGTCTACTCTCTCCTCCTCATTTGATATGCAAATTGCTGCATAGAGTAGCTTCTTGCTTCATCATCTCTGTCTAGAGCAGTGGTCTCAAACTGGCGGCCCTCCAGCTGTTGCAAAACTACAAGTCCCATGAGGCATTGCAAGGCTGACAGTTACAAGCATGACACCCACAGGCAGAGGCATGGGACTTGTAGTTTTGCAACAGCTGGAGGGCCGCCAGTTTGAGACCCCTGGTCTAGAGCGACTGCTGAAACTTCTAGTGTGAGAGGAGCTGGTAACCAAGGGGCCATACCCGCATCCTTCCTTAGGGAATCTTAACCTGATGGCTTTGAGAATGAGTGGCAAAAGCTTTCAAATCTAGGCTTCTCCACAGCAGTAATCCCTAACCTTGTAAAAACAAGAAATCAATCCACCAATTCTAACTACCAAAGAGTTTAGGAGAGATTCATAACCTCAGCTCCCTAGAAATTAAAACCATTTTAGATTTTCTACAAGAAGATCTGGAGATGGGTCAAAGCTGGAATTCATTAAAGATGCAAGTCTCTGCCATTTCAACACTAACCAAAGTGTTGTGGACCCTAACTCCCTTATAGAGCAGTTTCTAAAAGTACGTTTAAAGATATGTCCTCCATAAAGACCAACATTCAGTGCTTTCTCCAACTCCTTTCACCTAGATGAAAATTGTACAATTTGGAATCCACCTCTCAAAATGGCATTCCCACTAGCCATCACCTCCACAAGTGTATCGAAGCTTCACATTTTGGCAACATCTGCCTTTTCTACCCAGAGATTGATCCTAAGGCAGATGTTGCAGTTTCTGGGTTCATTTTTGCAATTTCTACTTTGCAGGTTGTCTTACCTACCCTAATTGATGACACAGGACCAGGGATGAGCCGAACACCCCCCTGTTCAGTTCGCACCAGAACATGCGAACAGGAAAAAAATTTGTTCGAACACGCGAACACCGTTAAAGTCTATGGGACACGAACATGAATAATCAAAAGTGCTAATTTTAAAGGCTAATATGCAAGTTATTGTCATTAAAAGTGTTTGGGGACCTGGGTCCTGCCCCAGGGGACATGAATCAATGCAAAAAAAAGTTTTAAAAACGGCCGTTTTTTCAGGAGCAGTGATTTTAATAATGCTTAAAGTCAAACAATAAAAGTGTAATATCCCTTTAAATTTCATACCTGGGGGGTGTCTATAGTATGCCTGTAAAGGGGCGCATGTTTCCCGTGTTTGGAACAGTCTGACAGCAAAATGACATTTTGAAGGAAAAAACACATTTAAAACTACCGCGGCTATTGCATTGCCGACAATACACATAGAAGTTCATTGATAAAAACGGCATGGGAATTCCCCACAGGGCAACCCCGAACCAAAATTAAAAAAAAAAAATGATGTGGGAGTCCCCCTAAATTCCATACAAGGCCCTTCAGGTCTGGTTTGTCATTTTTAATATTTTTGACAGTTTTTTAGTGAAATGGTAGGGGTAAGTACCCCCTTACCATTTCACACAGGGGGGGGGGCCGGGATCTGGGGGTCCCCTTGTTAAAGGGGGCTTCCAGATTCCGATAAGCCCCCCGCCCGCAGACCCCCACAACCACCGGCCAGGGTTGTGGGGATGAGGCCCTTGTCTTCATCAACATGGGGACAAGGTGTTTTGGGGGGCTACCCCAAAGCACCCTCCCAATGTTGAGGGCATGTGGCCTGGTACGGTTCAGGAGGGGGGGCGCACTCTCGTCCCCCCCTCTTTTCCTGCGGCCTGCCAGGTTGCGTGCTCGGATAAGGGTCTGGTATGGATTTTTGGGGGGACCCCACGCCGTTTTTTTTTTTGGCGCGGGGTTCCCCTTAAAATCCATACCAGACCTGAAGGGCCTTGTATGGAATTTAGGGGGACCCCCACATCATTTTTTTTTTTTTTATTTTGGTTCGGGGTTGCCCTGTGGGGAATTCCCATGCCGTTTTTATCAATGAACTTCTATGTGTATTGTCAGCAATGCAATAGCCGCGGGTAGTTTTAAATGTGTTTTTTTCTTCAAAATGTCATTTTGCTGTCAGACTGTTCTAAACACAGGAAACATGCGCCCCTTTACAGGCATACTATAGACACCCCCCAGGTACGAAATTTAAAGGGATATTACACTTTTATTGTTTGACTTTAAGCATTAATAAAATCACTGCTCCTGAAAAAACGTCCGTTTTTAAAACTTTTTTTTGCATTGATCCATGTCCCCTGGGGCAGGACCCAGGTCCCTAAACACTTTTTATGACAATAACTTGCATATAAGCCTTTAAAATGAGCACTTTTGATTTCTCCCATAGACTT
Organism: Lithobates clamitans; assembly: GCA_037952925.1. Taxonomy (NCBI): domain Eukaryota; kingdom Metazoa; phylum Chordata; class Amphibia; order Anura; family Ranidae; genus Lithobates; species Lithobates clamitans. The sequence continues at coordinate 4,357,784 of JBBGZY010000046.1, read as the reverse complement.
TTAAAGGGTGTTCCGCGGCATTCGAATTTGCCGCGAACACCCCAAATTGTTCGCTGTTCGGCGAACTTGCGAACAGCCAATGTTCGAGTAGAACATGAGTTCGACTCGAACTTGAAGCTCATCCCTACACAGGACAACTTTACATCTTCAGTATAGGTGGCATCTTAAGGGTATACATTTGTAGCTATGGAAAATGTAAGATCTACTGAAAGATTATTCAATGAGCCTCTATGAGTTACTGGAGTGTAGCTGGCTTAATCAGAAATTATAACCTGTTGGCTTGAATGAGAGAATTTCCAGCATCACAGGAGATACAGGCACATCCAGCTAGAGTGATGGCAGAGTCTTTGGCAGTATTCTACAAAATCACAGCTGAGACTATCTATAAAGCCACCACTTTGTCTTTAAGTAGCATGTCTGTCAACCACTACATTGACTCAGCTACTTTTACTATGGTAGATTTTGAGAGAATTATTTTTTTTCTGGAGTTTCCAATGTCTAATACAAGGCAATATCCTCCCTTCTATGTGAACGCAGTGGCTAGGACTCCTGTCTGGCAGTACTGGGGTCTTTGGTTTGAATCCCAACCATGGCACTACCTACCTGGAGTTTGCATCTCCTCCCTGTGCCTGCGTGGGTTTCCTCCCAGACTCCAAAGATATGCTGATAGGTTAATTGGCTCCTATCTAATTTGGCCCATGTAAATGTAGGGATATGAATTAGGGACCTTAGATTGAAGCTCCTTGAGGGCAGGGACTGATGTGAATGCACAATATATATGTAAAAAGCGCTGCGTGAATTGATGGCACTATATATACCTAAAATAAATAAGAAAGAAAATATTAAATTCCATTGTGTGCTACCATAATGCGCTATGGAAATTTATATACACACCTTTCCCTAATTTTCTTTTCCTGGTGCATCTCCATGGCAGAATACAGGGTTCCTACCCACGCCATAACTCATTGATACATATTATAATGAGCTGGGGCTGGTTGAAGGCGACTATATAGATAACTTCTCCAATGGGATTAAGGAGTTGAGCATTAAGCCATTGGGGGTTATTTACGGAAGGAAAATTCACTTTGCACTACAATTGCAAACTCCAAATGCAAAGTGCACTTGAAATTGCACTTGCAAGTACAGTCGCTGTATATCTGAGGGGGACATGCAAGGAAAATAAAAAACAGCATTTTAGGTTGCACATGATTGGATTATAAAATCAGTAGACCTTCCCCTCATTTCAGATCTACCCCTTGGATTTACAGCGACTGCACTTCCAGGTGCACTTTCAGTGCAATTTCAAGTGCACTTTGTTTGCGCTTGTAGTGCAAAGTGGATTCGTCTTTTGTAAATAACCCCCATTGTGTGCTGCTAAGAAAATGCATGTGGAAAGAAAAAGTATGAAAAATTAAGTATACCATTTTCCATTTTTGCTGCTTACATAAAACGTACATTTATTCAGGGCTGTATGTAAAATTCAGTAATAAAACATGTAGAAGAATATGACACAAGAGTAAAGGATAGGAATTACAGTACAAAATCAGACTGGTCAGCTATAAAGGAATGCAAGACTTTTATGTATTTATCCTTTTATTTATTTATGCTAAGTGACATACATGCATACATGCAATTTCCTGGAATGCCCTTGAGAAATAAAGCAACAAGGGGGGAGAATATCTTGCAAAAATTGCAAATAAAAAAATAAATAAGACCTAAAGTCAACAATAGATTTTAGGTTGGTTGGTTGGTTGGTTTCTTTTAAAAATGAACTGTTGAAGCTGTCTTTAAAAAGGCAAGCTGAGGTTGAACTTTAGTGTTCCATTACATTTCTGTGCCAAGATAAATGTAAAAATATTAAAGGGAATGATCACAGTTTGTAAAGTCATTGTCATCTTGTATTCTGGGAACACTCTACCTTAAAGGGGTTGTAAAGGTTCTATGCATTAAGGTGAAAAAACTTTTGACAGTACCGCCGCCCCCAGCCCCCCCGTTTTACTTACCTGACACCTCGAATCTTCGGTCCGCGTCCTCGTCAGCTTCATTGCAGCTCAGCCTGGTCGCTGATTGGCTGCAGTGGATGGATTGAAAGCAGCGCAGCCATTGGCTCGCGCTGCTGTCAATCACATCCGATGACGCGGCGCGCCGGGGGGCGGGGCCGAGTGATACAGCGAGCGGCTATAGCCGCCGGCTGTATCACGGGAGCGCGCCCGCAAGCACTCACCACCATGCGAGCCCTCGCATTAAGGTGGTAAATGCTTGCGGGGAGGAGCTGAAACAGCCGCCGAGGGACCCCAGAAGACCAGGTTCGGGGCCACTCTGTGCAGAACGAGCTGCACAGTGAAGGTAAGTATAACATGTTTGTTATTTTAAAAAAAAAAAAAAACATCTTTACAACCGCTTTAATACTACTGTTGCACTTAACTTTGGCCACACAAACTATTTAGGATCCCCATTATTTTCAACTGCAAGCAGACATAGGGGCTGATTTACAAAAGCCGTGTGCCATCAGTAGAGGCGCACGGCGAGGCGCAATGCACATTTTCATATTTACGAAATGGTGCACTGGGAACAGAGCGCAAATCCCCCATTTACTATAACGATCTCGGCGCATGGGAGAATGTAATCTGTGTGCCACTATGGACATAGTGCACGGCATCTTCAATTCAATATTAACAGAAGATGGAGTTGCCAATATTATGGGGTGATGTTGGGTGATGTGAGGAAGTTTAGTAACAACTGCCCAAGTAACAAATATGCCCAAAATAGAATAAGAAATTAATTTTTTCAGAGCAAGTCTGCTGTACCTGCAAGTACGTTTAGAACTGCGCAAGATCACTATAAGCACTGTGCATGCACAAGCAGCTCCTGCGCTCGTTCAAATGCGTTTTTTCACTGCACGGCCAAAATCTTAGTAAATGTCAAGCAACGTAAATGCAATTGCATGGGTTGAACGGGCACACCTCTAAACTTGACATTTTTTTTTATGCTGGTTCACCCCTATGTATTTTTTTATTGAGCTTTGCACACAGGTCATGTTAGAATGATACGTTGCCAACATGTGAAATGCACCTTGTTAAAGATATATAAAAAGATTCTCGCTCCTCTAGCTCTTCCTAAAAGGGATTTATACGTTCCCCCTCTAATGCATATGATTTCTTTGGGCTAGCTTTTGCTTTTAAAGTGGAACTCCACACTCCATTCTCCAATGCTCTTGTCTCCCCCCTCTAACACCTTGGATTTCCATGGGCTAACTTTTGCTTTGTAAAGGGAACTCCACACTTCATTCTCTAATGCTCTTGTCTCCCCCTTCTAATGCATATGATCTTTTTTTGGGCTAACTTTTGCTTTTAAAGGGGAACTCCAGACTCCACTCCATTCTCCAAAGGCTGTGAGCTGCCTTCACCAATTCAAACCATATCCTTTTTCAGGGCATACAACAGGGCCAGCTAGGAAAGGGGCGAGAAGAGCCATCTCCCAACTCCCTCCTGAACCATACAAGGCCACATGCACTCAACATAGGTGGCTGCCTTTAAGGCATGTTGGGCTCAGCCCAATACCAACCACAAAGCACCTTGTACCCAATAGTTTAAAGGGGCTTTCCACATTCCGTAAAGCCCCCTGTCTGCAGCCCCCACAACCCCAGCCTAGGTTTGTGTGGAAGAGGCCCTTGTCCCCCTGAATATGGGAACAAGGTGGTTGACTTTTGGGGTGCCCGAGCCCCTCCTGCCCCCAAGCATCCTCCCCCCTTTCATGGGCTGGCTTGCTGTGTGTTTGGCTAGGGGTTTGTTAGTGTTTGAGAGGGGCACAATATATTTTTGTTTTTTTTTCACGTGGGGGTTCTCATTTTAAGCCTTAACAGATCCAAATGACCTTGTATGTATTACAGGGGGCTATTTCTTCTTTTTGGTGATAAAATCTTGCAGCTGCAATGTAGATTTGTAACTTTTCTCTAAAGCTGTATATCTTTGAAGCAGCATTTTCGATACATGCTACAGATGCACCGCTTTGCAGGCAGAGTAAGCCCCCCACAAAATTACTAGCTTTTCAGCAATTTTACATTTTTAAAGGCATTTTTCCTTGTTTTGTTTTTGGGGTTGTTCAAATTAGTGACATTGATATATGTCCCTTAGGGTGGGCCCTGGGCCCCCATACCCATTTTAAGGGCAATAACTAGAAGATAAGCCAGCCAAGTATGGATTAGCAAAATGAACAAGTCAGTTCCCATAGACTGCAATGGTATTTGTTGTATAACTTTTGCCCATGTTAGGCTCTTTGTTTGCCCCCCTGGATTGTGGGGTGTTTGTTCCATCTGTCATTTTGTAGCATGCTGGATGATGTGCTTAATTTTGGACAGGGAAGTGACTTATTTTGTGCTAGCTGCATTTGTGTTGGTCTGGGCATGCTCAGGGACTTTGTTTTTTTTTCTTTTTGTGTGTGAACAGCACTTGAATGTTTCTGGGCATGCTCAGAGAGTGTGTTTTTGGGGTTAGTAATTTAAAGACATCCTTAACAGGTGTACCCACTTTGAAGTTCTGTCTCTACATTGGGTGAACTTGCATTTTTGTGTGTTTCATGGACTGTGCATGTGTTTGCCTCATTAGCACACAAACTTATGTTATATACAGCTTGCAGATAGCATTATTTACCTTGTCCTGAAAAGCGGCAAGATTGTGTGTGTGGGGCCAGCAAGAGAGTACATTTGGGTGTCCTTATAGAATTTGTAACACATGTATTTTCTCTTTGTGTTTTGTTTGTTATGTCTTTGCAAAACAGATGTGTTTTAGAGTAAGTTTTCTTTACTTTGGTTTATTGTATTTTTTTGGGTGGGGGGGTGTTTTCCCCTGAAATACTTTTGATGTCAATGTGTGTCGTTTGTAGGTTGTTTCACTTTGATTTAATTGTCTGTGCTGCATTATTTTGCAAAATCTTCCTCAAGATGTTGTGACTAATGTTTAAATCCTTAATAGATGTGCGTTTGTGGGCGCACTCCTGTTAATTTCCTCTGCAAAATGGTCAGACCTCAAAACCATATATGTTTTTTTTTGCTTTCCTTGCTCTTTTCCAAGTCCTGTTTTGTTGACTAATAAAATTTGTAGCAAATGTTTATGTTTTATGTGTTGTGTTAATTTCCATGCAACAGATTTCCCAACTGCAGCTTAACTAGGCTGATTGGCATGGAAAAACAAAAAAAGGTTTGATTTGTTCAAGTTACTTTTCTGGTGCCTTCATAGTAGCATATGCATGGATTGTGCGTATGCTGCCATTGATAGTCACCAGGAAAGGAACATTACAGAGTGGTAAGTATTCAATTTTCCATATTAGCGCAGTGGTTCTCAGCCTCAGTCCTCAAGTTCCCCTCGGACAGGACATGTTTTGGGAATTTCTCTTAGCTAAAATATCTGTCCAAAATACAAAGCCATTGACTGTGATTTAAAGCACCTGGGCAAGATGAAGGAAAAACTGCAAACATGGCCTGTTGGGGGTACTTGAGGAAAGGGTTGAGCTAAAATCGATCTCAAGACAATCCTATTCTAATTGTGGGCATTTGAGGGAAACCAAGCAAGTGTTAGAACCCTGCTTTACTTTTTTAGGTTGGGCTTTGTGTCCCTTTTCTTAAAATTGGCTTCACTTCCTGTCACGTAGCCAAACGGGAAGTGAGGGTAGAACCCTACCAATGTATTTCCTTGGGGACAATCTAGCTAGTGTCCCCACTAGGTAAATTGCACTCTAGCACTTTATTGTATACACCCCACATTATTAGGTATTTTGGGGTTTATTATAAGGCAAACCCACTCTGCAATACAAGTGTACTCAATGTAAATCTGAGGGAAAGCACTGGTGATATTATCATCCAATCATGTAGAAGCAAAGATGCTGATTTTTTTATTTTCCTTGCATGTCCCCCTCAGATCTCCAGCAACTGCACTTCCAAGTAGTAGTGCAAAGTGGATTTGCCTTTAGTAAATAAACCCCAAAGTCCAAGATACCTAATAATTTGGGGTGTACAGAGCAAAATGCTGGCATGCAACTTACCAAATAGGGAAGCTATTTAGATTGACCTGTGTGTCCCCAAGGAAAGACATTGGTAGGCTTTTAACCTCACTTTCTGTTTGGCTATGTGACAGGAAGTGAATAAATTTGAAGGTGAAAGTGGCAAAATTTGGGAGGTGTCTTCGACATCCCCAAAAATTGACAAGACTTCTAATCCCTCTGCACTCTATCCCCAAGCAAAAATAAGAAAGTTTAACTTTACAAAGACACATTCTTATGTTCAACTTTGATGCATGTCAATGGCACATTTAGACCTCGTTTAATAGAAAACACCCGTTGCCTTTCACTAGAAACATTTGTTAGTCCAGTCCTGGAAATCTGTATCTGCTTTACTACTATTAATTTCCCTAAAAATTGGGTTCCTGCAGCTAGATGCATGACTGCTGTGTATGAGATGCGCAGAGGTATGTGCCCGTGGTGCATATCTGGTTCCTAGAAGCGGTTGCCAGCACACAGGAATGACATTATGCCCCTACAGGAATTTGCTTGTACTGCTGCTAATTTCTTTCCACCACTATGCCCCGCTCACTGTTCTCTGAGGAAGAGATGATCCTTATTTGCAAATTAAGAAAATATTTTATTCTTTTTAACATAGGGTGGTGTTTGTGTGGGTCCCTAACACACATTTATACATATTAGGGCCAATTTAGACAGGATCCAATTTACCTACCAGCATGTTTTTAGAGTGTGGGAGGAAACTGGAGTACCTGGAGGAAGCCCACGCAGGCACAGGGAGAACATGCAAACTCCAGGCAGATGGGTTCATGGGTGGGATTCGAACCAGCAACCCTTTTTGCTGCTAGGTGAAAATGCTAACCACTACACCACTGTGCTGCCCAAATCTATATCTATAGATGTAGGTTCTTGTGTCCACCGGCAGAGAGAAGTTGGGTAGATGCCACACTCCCAATTCTGGAGGCATAATACTGGTCTAGCACAGGGGTCTTCAAACTACGGCCCTCCAGTTGTTCAGCAACTACAATTCCCATCATGCCTAGTCATGTCTGTGAATGTCAGAGTTTTATAATGCCTCATGGGATGTGTAGTTCCACAACAGCTGGCGAGCCATAGTTTGAAGATTTCTGATCACTCTAGCATGTCTTGAAAAAAGGTGATTTATCATGTGACTTGTATAATGCCCAAGAAATATGATTTGGAAAATACAAGTGAGTCATGGCACATCTACATTCCAAATGTGGCACTTAAGATGATCATGCACTATGCAATCTGACTGGCCAATCTCTGTACAACTCGATATTTCAGCAAAATAGGTAATAGGAAGACGCACTTGAACAATTAATTTAAATTATAGGAAATCAATCAGGCTCTTGCACTAAATCTAATTTATTTAAGATCTAACTGATTGCAGTGTATGGTCACCTTTACAGATCAAGATCTGAAAATATATATTTATTGGGTTTAGAAACACTTCTCTGTTCTTTGTAATGTATTGGAAGATTTGGGTAAAAAAAGAAAAAAAAACATTTCAAAAATATATTAGAAGTGATAGGAATGAGATTAGCATCAAAAGGATTAATTAACTGAGAACACCTATTAATTGCATAACAAGACACATTCAATGAGATAAAATTAACTAATTGCATTGGGCGTGTGCTATTATCAATGAGAAAACCGCAGTTACCCTAGCAACAGTTACAGTTTACATGCATGGGTATTTATTACGGTTATTTGTGCTTCAAAGTGCGCCAGTTTGCACGTTCGGTTAATTACTTTCCAGCGCACCAATAAATTATGAACTGGCGCAGCGCATTCATCTTAGCAAATCACCCCCATAGTCCTTAAACTCGAATGCCTTTGTTACAAATGTTTTAAAAATGTTTTTATTTTAGACCAATAATGTGCATTAGGTATACACACTAATGCCGTGTACACACAGTCGGACATTCCAACGGGAAATGTTCGATGTGAGCTTGTTGTTGGAAAGTCCGATCGTGTGTACACAAGTCCGTAACACAAAAGCTCACGCGTTCTCGGAATCAAGCAGAAGGAGCCACACTGGCTATTGAACTTAGTTTTTCTCTGCTTGTCGTACGTCTTGTAAGTCACCGCGTTCTTACGTTCGGAATTTCTGACAACATTTGTGTGACCATGTGTATGCAAGACAAATTTGAGCCAACATCCTTCGGAAAAAAATCCACAGTTTAGTAGTCGGAAATTCAGATCGTGTGTACGCGGCATAACAGTTTTAAGGACATCAGAAATATAATGTATTAATTTATATCACCAATAAAAATAATCATTTTGTTTCAATATTTTCTTTCACAAATAAATCATTTTATGTTTATTTTTTGCTTTCCCATTAACATAGTCTTTTGCTAGTACATGTTTCTAAATATACACTGTAAATTTATGTATGCTTTGTTACATAAGAGACCTCATTGTAGGCCTTCTGCTAGCTGGATTGACCTTGAAAAACAACAGGAGACCTACTAAGTGAAAAAAAATTGCCTTGAAAAAGAATCTCTATTCCATGAAGACTACATATAATATACATTTCTAATGTTAGCTTTTTGAGTACTTAATACATGAATCACTTCACTATATAACTAACAACTTACTTAGTAGGATGCTAAGATTAAGTGTCTGTTAAAGTATTTGCTTTATTTCATAGAGCTAAATAGGTCATAAATTAAATAATATTATTATGAAAAAAATAAATTAAACAAACCAAAAGGCCACTTAATTGTTATTACAAGCAGCAGGTGGGGATGACCTTCCTCCCGCCACCTTTCACTAGGAGACCCAAGCGACCAGCCAGCACATCCATAAAATGGCTGGACAGCCAGGCAAAGCCAGGATCAGCTGTTTGTGATAGAAACCCAGAAGCGATGACATGACATCACTTCCAGTTTATGTCAATGTCAATGGTGCCATTTTTAAAAAATCTAAAGTAGTCAATAACACTGAATTTTGTTGTTGTAGATGCTTTTAAGGGCAGAGGAGGGATTTGGAGTCTTAAAGAACCCATATCCCTCCAATAAGATAACCTGTTACATGCCTATTGCTGTCACAAAGGATGTTTACATTCCTTATGACAGCAATAAAAGTGATGAAAAAAATGTAAAGCAACAGTGTAAAAATAAAAACAAAATAAATGAATACTTAAAAAAAATGCCCCCCATGCCCCTGTGCAAGCGTACAAAGGCAAATGTGTGTTTGTCCCATATGCACACAAACAGTAATCATCCCACACATGTGAGGTATCGCCGCAAGCATCAGATCATGGGCAATAATTCTAGCACTGGACGTCCTCTTTAAATATAAAGTGGTACCCTGCAAAGGCTTTTAAAGGCATCGCCTACGGATAGTACAATTTACGTCATTTGTCACAGTTGCACGGACATGCACAATTTTAAAATATGACATGTTTGGTATCTATTTACTTGGCGTAACAACATCTTTTATATATTACAAAAAAGAAATTGGTATTATATTTTGTGTTTTTGTGCATTAAAATTCAAAAAAGTATATTTTTCCAAAGAAATTGCATTTGAAAAACCACTGCACAAATACCGTGTGCTTAAAAGCCAGCAATGGTGCCTCCACTAGCAGCCACTTCCTCTCATCAGCTCCCTGAGAATCTGGACATAAAGTGGTATGATCTGTAAATGGAAAGACACCCTGCAGCCACAGAAGCTTTAGAAGATCTTTGCTCCTGTAGCAAAAACAAAATGGCGGCAGCTGATGCTCATTTTCTCCTTGCAGGCAGCCTCTCTGAGGGAAACCAAAGCCCACACTCTTCCGAAGGATCTCCTACAGCTCATTCAACCCATAGTCGGCTTTTATGGCTATTCCAAGTAGTCCTTTTAAAATGAAGCCTAGGAGGGGCGGAGCTAGCCGGAGTCCAAGATGGACGTGTAGGAGCAGAGCTCCAGCATCAGCGGGAACAACGCAGGTCACAGCACCTTGCCCGGGACCGATCCTGAGCCCAGACCACGGCGTTCCGGTCCGCACAAACCCGGGGAACATAGCCATATAATGAGCAGAAGAAAAAGGAGGGGAACCGGCCGATGCGCCTGACAGAGTTTTACTCCTATGAGGCCAGGCAAGATGGCGCCGGCTTGGCATCCACGCCGACATCCGCGGCTAAAAACAACAGCAAGCAGCTGAAAACACAAAAAAGAAGCAGCCCTCCTAAAGACTCAAGGTCTCCCCCAGCTACCCCATCAACAGGGAGCCCGGAGAAGTCCAGATTCAAGGTGGATGCCATGGATGACAACACTGAGGTGAGCTCTCCCCCTGACTCAGGTGATGATACCAGGGAGCTGCCTGACTCCATTGATGCATCCCCTACAAATGACCAGCCTGTCATAGATACTATGTTAAAAGAGATGTTAGTGTCACTGAGAGGATCACTTCACTCAGATATGATCTCCTGTATGCACAAATTTAGTAATGAGATCAGATCGGTAACTAACAAAGTGACCCATATAGAACATAAAATGGGGGAATACGCCACAACAATAAACAACTTGGTAGATGCAAATGAAGCCAAAGATGAAGATATAGAGGGGATTAAAGACAAAATGGCGGACATTGAGGACAGATCCAGAAGAAATAACCTGAAGATCAGAGGGGTCCCAGAAACCGTTAAACAACAAGATTTGAGGGATTATGCCACTCAACTATTCACAGCCATTTTACCAGAACTATCGACATTAGATCTTACGGTGGACAGAATTCACAGGTTACCTAAACCCGCCTACCTAGGTGAGGATATACCGTGGGACGTGATCCTGCGCCTACACTTCTACCACACCAAGGAAAGAATAATGGCGGCTGCAAGGCAGAAGGAAGCGATTCCATCGCCATATTCAAACCTGCAATTCTATGCAGACTTATCACAATATACGCTGCAAAAAAACGCTTTCCAACCAAACTGATTATAACAAAAGAAGGCAAGGAGTATGTGATGGACTCCATAGCAAAAGGCATGGCGCTACTCAGCTCTTGGGGGATAATTTCAGACAACCAGTCACCCCCTCGGTCAAGAAGCCCCAACACAAGCCCGGGCCCAGAATGGCGCACGGTTGACCGCAGGAATGCCCGCACTCACCACTGATATCAGCATGGGCAATTCACATCACCAACAACCCGCGTTGGAGTACACATTTCTGTTCCATTAAGTTTGCTTAAACTTATTACCCACAAGTTAATACCTGAGTGACTGAAAGTCACACTTAAACATCTATGCTAGTTGGCACACAGCCACAAATGTTGAACTTCGGTTCCTACAAGTTTTTTTTTTCTCACCCCAACAGTCAAGAACATTGCTTCATTCCTAGGGAGATATTGCATCATTCAAGAAAAGACATCTTTAGGACTTCTCAACGACCCGCAAGAAATCAACACCCAGGTCATGCACCTAAACGAAGTAAGTGGCACTCATGTTATAAGTCATACACACCATCACATAAATCGCATGCATGGCAGTGAATTTCCTGACCATTAATGCAAAGGGACTTAATCACCCGGCCAAGCGAAAGTCTTTATGGAAGGAAGCAATACAAAGAAATAGCGACATCCTATGCACACAAGAAACCCATTTTCACATTGATTCACCACCTAAATGCTCTCATCCGAGATTCCCCCATATTTTCTGCGCAAACGCAAAGGCTAAAGGCTAAAGCGAAAGGGGTGATGATCGCAATTAAGGATACAATCACATTCCACCTGCATAAGATCTTATTGGATCCACATGGCCGCTGCATAGTTATGGTGTGTGACATTAACTCTGAAACTTTCACTTTGGCAAACATTTATGCCCCAAATGCAGGGCAATCCAAATTCCTGCACTCAGTCCTCAAGAAAATTGATCAGATACGCCAAGGAGCAATAGTGATTTGCGGAGACTTTAACATGGTGCCTGACTCTGTTCTGGACTCAACATCCAAACCTAAAAGAACTCCACCAACCCTACAACCTATACTTCGTATTTATTGTATGATGCATGGAGATGCCTCAATGCTAATGACAGAGACTACTCTTTTTTTCCCACTGTCATAAATCTTACAGCAGAATAGACCTATTTCTGGTTGATAAACAATTGTTGTTTAAATGTAGAACTGCTAAAATACATAGTATAACTTGGGCGGATCATGCCCCAGTGGAACTACAAGTGGGGAATCCATCTACGATCAAAAGCACTTATATATGGAGAGCCAACCCCAGGCTATACCAGCATGGCCCGACCAAGCTGTACATTGAACAGCAGATGAAGGAGTTTTTCTCACTTAATAAGGGGTCGGTTTCAGGTCCATCCACCTTGTGGAATACCCACAAGGCATTTGTAAGGGGGGTGTTGATGCAGCAAGGGGCGAGGGCCAGGAGGTTGAGGCAACAGCAGACAGCGAGAATCATAAACCAAATTGAAATTTTAGAAAAGCAAAATATGACACTTACTTCTCAAAAATTGATAGATCAACTTAACATGCTCCGTACAGAGCTGAGGCTAATACTATTGGAGGACTTCGAAAAGGCCTCCAGGAAGTTAAAACTGACATACTACACTAGCGGCAATAGAGCAGGAAAATTACTTGCCAATCAATTAAAAGGCCACAGACATAAAACACACATACCATATATCACGCATCCAAAAACACAAATCAAACACCAACACCCACAAGAAATAGCCGATGCCTTTAGCCACTATTAGGGCTCCTTATATAATCTAAAAAATGACTCCACAATACCACAACCAACTATAGGAAATATAGAGACATTCCTACAAACTCTACATTTACCTAAACTTACCGCAGAACACCTTCATACACTGAACTCCCCTATAACAGAAACAGAAGTCAGTCTAACCATACAGTCACTGCCTACAAACAAATCCCCTGGACCAGATGGCTTCTCAGGGGAATATTATAAGGCCTTTCAAAATATACTAATCCCACATATGACAGAGATGTTCGGTGCTGCTGTTGCCTCCTCGTCATTCCCTCCAGAGATGTTGAAAGCAACCATAATAGCATTACCTAAACCAGGGAAAGTCCCGGATTTCCCACAGAATTTTAGACCTATATCCTTATTAAATACGGATATTAAGATTTATGCAAAATTACTAGCGAATAGGTTAATGAACAATCTTCCTGAAATTATTCATATAGATCAATCAGGGTTCACAAAGGGAAGGCAAACTTCAGATGCCACAAGAAGACTGATCAACGTACTGTATATACTCGAGTATAAGTCGAATTTTTCAGCACATTTTTTTGTGCTGAAAGTGCCCCCCTCGTCTTATACTCGAGTCAAGCACTTTTCTGCAGCAAAAAATGTCATTTTCCGAACCGAATTTGGGGCCCCGTATCTCAGGGCTATTTGGTGCTAGGAACCCCAAATTTGGTGTGCAAACCCAGTGGAACTGGTACCACAGATACGGGGCCCCAAATTCAGTCAAATGTGTCCACCTGCAGCAATGTCATTTCGGGACCCTTTGGGTTCAGAGACCCCAAATTTTGGCTGCAGCTAGGGGGCATCTAGGAACCCTTAACTACCGAGTTTGAAGTTCAGGGGACCTATGGCTGCAAATGGGCATAGTGAGGCATGCAAATGGGCACAGTGATGCTGCAAATGGGCATTGTTGACCCTCTTTTTCTTTTCCTCTTTTTTGTGGTAAATTAGGGCCACGACTTATACTCGAGTATATACGGTAATTCACATTGCAGACATATGTAAAACGCCTTCTCTGCTCCTCGCTTTGGACGCAGAGAAGGCGTTTGATAGAATCCATTGGCAGTTTCTCTCTCAAGTACTGGAGAAATTTGGGTTTGACGGTTCTATATACTCAGCCATTATGGCCCTATACACACATCCATCAGCACAAGTGCTCATAGCAGGAGCGCTTTCCGCCCCGTTCCAAATTACTAACGGGACGTGACAGGGGTGCCCTCTTTCCCCCCTGATCTTTAACCTATTAATGGAACCACTGGCAACCCATTTGCGAACACATCCAAGTATTTCTGGGGTACAGATAGGCCAAAGAAGCCATGCCATCAGCCTATTCGCAGATGACATCATACTGATGCTCACAAAAGCAGAAACCTCATTACCATCAGTCCACAAGGCCCTACAAACATTCAACAGAGTATCGTATTATAAAGTAAACAAATCTAAGTCCTATATCTTAAATCTAGGAACAGCGCCACAGGTTAGCCATAAACTAGAACAAAATTTCCCATACATATGGAAAAAAGAGGGAATAAAATACTTAGGCATTACACTAACTCCTAAGTCTGGAGACCTAATGACAGCCAACTACACCCCCTTTATGAAACAGCTACCCGACAAACTAAAAAAACTGGCAAAAACTGAAATCTCGTGGTTGGGCAGACTTGCAGCTTTCAAGATGCAAATTCTACCACAGATACTCTAACTATTTAGGACTCTTCCAATCCCACTACCAAACTCTTTCTTTAATTCCCTTCAACCTATAATAAATAGATACATATGGCAAGGAAAGAAGGCAAGATGTGCCTTCACCAAGCTTATAAAAAACAGGACAGCAGGAGGGGTGGGACATGTACACATGCAGGACTATTACTTTGCAACCATACTAGCGCAAACAAGAAACTGGATGACATCTGAGACGGACCTGTCTACACTGTGGGCAGAGATAGAAAAAAAACAAATAAAAAACAAGTCATTGAAAGACTTTCTCATGACAGCACATCTGAACTTCTCCCTAGACGTAAAGCTATCCCCAACCATACTTGCAGCAATAAGGGCATGGGGTTACCTTAGAAATTACCCAGATTGGACAGGAACATTAACTCCACTTAAACTCCAGATCTCCGCACTTAGCCATATCATACCAGATATCAACTTAAAGGCATGGAAGACGAAGGGTATACAACACATCGAGGATCTAGTAGAGGGTAGATCAGTTAAATCATTCAACACTTTACAGGAGGAATTTGGTATACCACACACAGAATATTATAAATACGCACAGATTACTCAACTCCTGAAAAAACATCCCAACATATTTACCACTTTACCAACAAAGACACTCCAATATCTAACACAAACCACAACAAAATTAAAAGGAATATCAACCCTATATCTGGGTCTCCAAGAAAAAAAGGTTTGCACCAAATCCCAAAACATTATAGCATGGGAAATGGAACTGGGCCAATCTTACCCGGTGGAAAAATGGGAAACAACCTTTAATAATATATACAACTCCACTAAAAGCACTAACCTGAGGGAGATGCAGCAAAAAATTTTCCACAAGTGGTACCTCACACCCAGTCGTATATCTAAAATCTATCACAACTCCTCGCCTGAGTGTTGGAGACTATGTGGGGAATGCGGCACGCTGACCCATATCCTATGGAATTGCCCCAAGATAAAACCATTATGGAAGCAAATAGAAAATATAATACGAAACTTTTCGCAACAAACCCACCCATTAAACTCATCAATGGCTATCTTATCAATAAGCCTAGATTCTATACCTGTCAGGGAAATGGCCGTGTTGTGGGCAATTCCGCCAGTAACCGTCATGGTGGCAGGCGAGTCTAGTGAGCACGCCCTGATCTTGTGGGAACACCCCTCCGGCCTATTTAAACCTGCCACTGACACTTGCAGTTTGCTGGATTATCAAACAGCTCCTGTGTTCCTGTGCCTTGTATACTCTGAAGATCCCTGCTTGACCTCTGCCCAGCTTGACCTGTGTTCCTGTTTATCTCCTCGCTTGGACCCCGGCTTGGCTGACTACTCTCCGATCTTCTACCCTCTGTGTATGACCCAGCTTGTTCCTGTACCTCTCTCGGACTGTCTTTTGGTATTCGACCCCTGGCCTGGCTGCGGACCCTGTTCCTGGTTTACCCTGCTGTTACCGTTTAAGACTTCTCTCTGCACGGCTGCCACAACGCACTCTAGCTACTTACAGCCAACCAGCCAGCTTTCAGTATCGCTGGCAACCCGTGCACCTCTGTGCATCACATTCCCTGTACCCAAATCTAGGGATGCGCTGCACTCAGCCGCAAGGGGCGCCCTCTCAGCAACCCGGCCTCACACTACAGACTTGACAGTATAATCCAGCCATGACTGAGGCCGGTGGAGGTGGTCCCCATTAGAGACTTTGTGCCAACAAGCCATCACTCTGACCCAAGCAGTTCAGAAATTACAGGAAGGTTATCTGCAACTAACGGATAAGTTGCAACACCTGTCAGAGTCACCTGCTCACAAACAATCCTCTGCGGCTCCCTTGATGATGTTCCCACCTCCAGAACTACGAGTTCCCGTTCCGGAGCGATTCTCCAGAGACCGGAAAAAGTTCAGATTATTCAAGACTGCCTGTCTATTGTACCTAGCCCTGCAACCCCGGACTTTTGCTTTAGAAACTGTTAAAGTCGGGTTTCTCATCTCTTTGCTGTCCGATGAACCTCAGGCCTGGGCCCATAACTTATGGGAACAAAAGAGTCAAGTAATTTGCACGGTGGATGCATTCCTGGCAGCTATGGCACAACTTTACGAGGATCCCCAGCGTACTGCCACCGCTGAAGCCGCTCTGCACTCTCTGCAGCAGGGTAGGCGACCAGTAGAGGACTATACCCTGGACTTCCGGCGGTGGTCCGCAGGCACAGCCTGGAATGAGGCCGCTTTACTACACCAGTTCCGTCTAGGACTCTCCGAATCCCTCAAGGATGAGTTGGCCAGGATCGAGATTCCCACTACACTCGAGGGTCTCATCCAATTATTCAACTGGATCGACGTTTGTGGGAGAGACAGTCCGAACGATCACGAACCTGCAGATCCGCCAGTACACCCACCTTTGGATCAGTTCCCAAGCAGATTGGCCTGTTACGTTCCGCACTAACTCCTGATGAAAGACGTCGTCGTATCCTAGCCAATCTTTGCCTCTATTGTGGAGGAAATGGACATTTTCTATGCGACTGTCTCAGGAAGTTCAAGAAGCCACCTACCTACTCTCCAGCATATTTCCAGGTTTCCGGGACTTCTCCCTCACAACTCGTTCTTCCCATTTCACTGCAGTTGGGAGAAGAAGAGATCCAGCTCCAGGCTATAATCGACTCTGGAGAATGCAGTTGCTTCATGGACTTGAACCTGGCAAGGAACCTTAGGTTGCCCCTCCTCCACAAGAAACGGGGTCTGGAAGTCCGTTTAGCAGATGGCACCCTACCTAACTCCGGCCTTGTTACTCAAGAGACTTCTCCTCTCCTTATTACCTCTCCCGATGGCCATCGGGAATTCATACGTTTTGACGTTTTGAGTTCACCTATGTCTCCAATTATCTTGGGTATCCCTTGGCTCCAAGCCCATAACCCCCAGATCGATTGGATCAAGAAGGAAGTCCTGTTCACTTCCCCCTATTGCCAACAACATTGCCTCATCCCTGAATCCAGAGATACCACCAGTTGTCTGACAGTCCAGTCAGTATCCTCCACTAACCAGGATGTACCCCAGGCGTACCATGAATTCCTGGATGTTTTTGATAAGAAAAAGGCCGATGTTCTACCACCACATCGGCCATATGATTGTCCTATCGAGCTGCTTCCAGGGGCCGAAGTTCCATTTGGACGTATATTCCCCCTCTCTGAAGTGGAATTGGGGACACTACGACAGTACATAGACGAAAATTTGGCAAAGGGCTTCATCCGTCCTTCTTCTTCTCCTGCCGGTTCCGGCATTTTCTTTGTCGAAAAAAAAGATAAGACTCTAAGACCATGTGTGGACTATAGGGAATTAAATAAAATCACCATAAAGAACCGATATCCACTCCCACTGGTCCCCGAACTCTTCCAGAGACTTCGTTCAGCCCAAGTGTTCACCAAACTCGACCTCCGGGGTGCCTACAACCTCGTTCACATCCGTGAGGGCGATGAGTGGAAGACAGCATTCAGAACGAGGTTCGGGCACTTTGAGTATTTGGTGATGCCGTTTGGGCTCTGTAATGCCCCGGCTACTTTCCAGCACTTCGTAAACAACATCTTCCGGGAATATCTTGACTACTTCGTCATCATCTATCTGGATGACATCCTTTTTTTTTTTTTTTTTTTTTTTTTTTAATTTTATAGTTTTTATTGAGAAGATAATAGAATACATCAATCATCAAAATGAAAAAGGAGCACATCGCTCATCGAGTACAAAATGTAACAATAATACTTCATTTGTAAAAGATGACAACCAAAAATTTTAGGCAGATAGAGGCTTGTAACACAACTGGATATCTAGTTATGGGCATCGAGAGTCCCGGCGTCGGAGCCCCTTCTGGGAACTAACTGCTCCGACAAGTCGGGTCTCCCCCCGCCCATCTCTCCACAAACTAGTGGATAATTGCCTAGAGTACAGATACACGCCTACAGAAACTGGAAAATGATAAAAGGGAGACAACCAAAAGGGGTTTGTTTCACTGTAACCATGGAAGATCATATCAAAAACGCATTTATACATTCGTTACTGGGAAAGAAATAAAATAAAAAAATAAATAAAAATAAGAAAGGAAGAGAACCAATTGGTCTGTCTATCTCTCATGAAGGGTCAAATTTTGGTTTGATGATCTAGTCCATAACATGTTATGTTCAAAGGTTAGAAGGGTGTTACCTTTGATAAACTGCCCTGAGGCATATAGCCCAGATAATTAAAAGTACTGAGAGCTCGAGGGGCCAATATAGATATGTATAGAGGACAGGAGATTGAAAGGGGGAAAGGAGGAAAACAGGAGGGGTAGAGGGGATAGAGGGAATGAAAGGGTTATTTGATCTTCAGGAGTTATGGGAAGGAAGTGCACAGGAGACCTCAAAGAGGGGGGGACCGATCGCCCCTCAGCTAAGGACCACTCCAGTGTACCATCTATCACCCATACAAAGGATGCCCTACTAGATTTGCCCAGGGTTCCCAAATAGCGTTAAATTTATCAGTAGTATCTAGGATAATGTTGGAAATTTTTTCTTGCAGCATGATCCACGTGATTTTTTGCTTGGCTAACCGAATGGATACTTTCGGTGATTTCCAGGCCCTGGTGATGGTCATTTTGGCCCCCACTAGAATAAACTGGATCAGCTTCTGTGTATGTTTAGAAATTTTTGGTATGGGACCATTTAGCAATGCAACAGTTGGGTCTTGTTGCAGAGTACAACCGCAAGTTCTGCGGATAAGGGAGAAGATCTTGTTCCAATACATTCTGATTTTAGGGCATTCCCATAGTATGTGTAAAAGAGACCCCATATGACCGCATCCTCTAAAGCAAAGAGGTGACGTTAGCGGATAGATTTTGGCAAGACGTGACGGTACCAAATACCAGCGTGTGAGAACTTTCAGCCCTGCTTCGCTAATTGAAGTATTAACCATACCTTTAAAGGAGCGGGCGAAATTAATATGCCACTTATCCAGGTCCCAGCTGAAGTCAAGATCTCGTTCCCAGCTTGTCATGTATGCTGCTTTTTCCGTGGGTTCCGCCAGGGATGAGTAGATGAGGGAGATACCCCCTTTGGTGTCCGAGGCTGAAGCACACCATTGTTCATAAGGCGTTACAAAGAGATGGTTTTCATTGTCCTTCCATACCCGATTTAAAAAATGAAGGAGTTGAAGGAATCTAAATTTTTCGGTTGGGGGCATTTCGAGTTTGGAGGTACAGTATGCTAGAGTGAGGGGACCATTGGAGTTGAAGAATTGCCCGATTCTATAAAGGCCCTTGTCAAGCCACCATTTAAAGGCCCGAATCTCCAGGCCAGGGGGAAAATTATGATTTCTGAAGATATGTGCCAGGGGGTGCCATGTGGAGATGAGGGGTTTGAATTTATGAAGGGCGTCACAGAGTTTCATTGAGTGAGATAATGTTGGTGCTAAAATAGGGGGACGTTTTTTGGGGATATTCCAGAGCAGGAAGTCTAAGGTGAAACCAGGAACTGCCTCACGCTCCATGCTCACCCAGTCTGGTTTGGGTCCTTTCATATATATAGTTGAGAATTGGCTCAATTGTGCTGCCTGATAATACCACCACAGATTGGGGACCCCCAGTCCTCCCTTTTTTCTGGGCCTAAAAAGCACCTCTTTAGAAAATCTGTGGCCTTTTTTATCCCAAATAAAACGGATTATGGCAGATTGTAGGCGTTGAATGTGCGGTTTGGGGACTGGAATGGGTAAGGAACGAAAGAGATAAAGTAGCCTAGGTAGGAGAGTCATTTTTACTGCGTTCACTTTACCCAACCACGAGAGCTTATATAGTGACCATTGGGTCAGGTCGTCCGTGAGCTTTTTGATCATGGGGGGGAAATTATATTTATAGAGAGTATCTATGCCAGATGTAAGGTTAATACCAAGATAAGGGATTGATGTGGAATTCCATGAGAATGGAAATTTACTCTTTAGGTTATTTACTATGTCTGGAGGGGTGGAAACATTGAGAGCGACTGATTTGGATACATTAACCTTAAGTCCGGAAGCTAATTCAAAGTTTTGTAGAAGTTGCAATATGTTGGGGATGGAGGTCATGGGAGACGTGACGAACAGGAGGACATCATCCGCGAATAGAGCGCATTTGTGGTAATTTTGCCCACAGCGAACTCCATGGATGTCTGGGTGTTGTCTAATCGCGATGGCCAAGGATTCTATAGCCATCGCGAAGAGAAGGGGAGAGAGAGGGCATCCCTGCCTTGTTCCTTTCTGTATGGAGAATTTATCTGATAAGTGTCCTAGTAGTCTCACCTGTGCCTTAGGTTGATGATAGAGGGCTCTTAAAATATTGATAAAGTTAGGGCCGAAACCCCATTTACCTAAAATAGTGAAGAGATAGGGCCAAGCCACCGTATCAAACGCTTTTTGGAGATCTATGGAGAGGAGGAGGCCCCCCTGGGGAGATCCCCCATCCCACCCCGATCTCATTAGGGAGACTGCATTTATCGCTCTCCGTATCTGGTCCGGTCCCCGCCTCCCTGGTATGAACCCTACCTGGTCCTTATGTACGTAGGTATCTATAAAAGAAGCGAGTCTATTGGATAATATTTTTGTCATAAGTTTTAGGTCGTTATTAATTAACGAAATAGGTCTATAGTTACTGACATCGCTGGGATCTTTACCTGGCTTAGGTATAACTGAAACAAAAGCCAAATTGGCATTTCGGTCTAACGGTGATGCTTTAGCTAAGGAGTTAAAAAAGCGGGCCAGGTACGGAGAGAGGGAATCTATAAAAGTTTTGTAATAGTGGTTTGAGAAACCGTCTGGGCCTGGGGCTGAGTCCTTTCTGAGCCCTTTTATGACTGCTCGGATCTCAGATTCTTGGAATGGTGATTCCAGTATGGAGCGGTGAGATTCGGAAATTTTTGGCAATGGGATTTTGTCTAGAAAAGCATCCAACTTTTGTTGAGAGATTGGGCAATCGTCGGAATACAGATTGGCATAAAAGGATTGGAATGATTTAAGAATTTTACTTGGGTTTTGGGTTAGCGATCCGGATTGGGTTTTTATTTTAGGTAGGGCAAAAGACCTGTGTTTCGGGGTAAGTTTGGCCGCTAACTGGGGGCCAAATTTGTTCGCTCGTAGATAGAAACTGCCGCTGAGCCAATGGAGGTGCTTTTCTGCGTTAGAAGTCAAAGCTGAGTTAAGAGATAGCCTAATAGAATCTAGCTTAGATAGAGATGTAGGATTGGGGTTCAGTTTATGGGACTTGCTAAGATTTTTGTATTCTTTCTCTAGTTTCTTGATATCAATTTGCCGTTCTCTCTTTAATTTGGCTGCAAATTGGATCAATTTCCCTCTGATTACTGCTTTGTGAGCATTCCAGAGCGTGCTAGGGGAGATGTCTGCCGTGTCGTTCAATAGAAAATACTCTTTGATATCCTTTTCTAGTATAGTACAGTGGACGGGGTTAGCTAGTATTTTCTCATTTAGGCGCCAGGTGCGTGGGCCAGATGGGGATAACGAATTGGATACTCCTAAGATTACTAGGGAGTGGTCAGACCACGGAACATCGTGGATGGAGGCTTGATTAGCAATTTGTATGTCAGAGTTCAGTAAGAAAATGTGGTCGATTCTAGCATATGTCTTGTGGGGTGCTGAGTAGTGTGTGTAGTCCCTTGTTGCGGGGTTTAATTCCCTCCATGAATCAATGAGTCCCACTGAGTGAATTAGTTTGGCAATCTGGAGGCTTTGTTTGGGGGGTCGTTTGAGGCGAGGGATCCCCTGAGCTGCTTTATCTAAGATCTGATCAAAGGTAATATTGGAGTCCCCTCCCATAATCACCCTACCCTCAAAATGGGGTGAGAGAGTTGCTAGTAAGGAGGAGAAGAATTTAGCTTGGCCTTTGTTGGGGGCATAATAGGAAATAAAAGTGTATAGATTACCTTCAATTAGACCTTTGATTAGAATGTATCTTCCATCATCATCTCGCACAGTTAGAGTGTGAGAGAAAGAGGTTTGTTTGGAGATTAGGATGGCTACTCCTCTCTTTTTCTCGCTAGCGTTTGCGATAAAAAAAGTGGGGTATTTGTTGTGTAAAAAAGAGGGCGAGTAGTTTGAGGGGAAATGTGTTTCTTGGAGAAGCACTACATCTACTCCTCTTGAGTGATAGCTTTGGAAAGCTTTGCGTCTCTTGACGGGTGAGTTGAGCCCTTGAGTGTTATGGGAGGCAATTTTAAGTGTCCTCTGTAAGGTAGGTGGGTCAGTCATTTTCACTAAGGGAGTAACTCTGGTGCATGAGGTGTGTTCCTACCCGGTTCCTTGATGATGCAGCATGGAGTCTGGGAGAGAGATCTTGCTGTCGCAGCGGAGGGCTCTGGATAAGGTCGGTCTCCTGTGCACTTTCCTGAAATAAAAAAAAGGGGAAGGAGGAGAAGAAGGGGAAGAAGGGAGAGATAAGAGAATGAAAGAAGAGAGGAAGAATCATTAAATAATACATTCTAGTAACTTCAAAAAAACTAGGCGTAAAAGCCCAGAAAATCCAGGAACTGGACTGAAAAGTTCAGTTCGAGTCTGAGACCCAAAAACAAAAGGGTCTCAGAAAAACAAGAACAACCTCAGCCGAGGTTGTTAGTCTGGTGTAATCAGTGGGAGGGTCTCCCCTGATCACAACAGAGGAAGTGGCGATGCTAGCCCAGCCGAGCCGCCGGGGCCCCATCTAAAATGGAACAATGGAACCTAGTAAGTGTGAGCACAAAAAATTTGAATAATATACCCATATAAAAGAAACACGGATTTAAACATGAGGAGTTGAGCCCAAACTCTAAGAGGTACGAGGGCAAATTACTGTTTTAAATGAAAATGACAAAACAAAACTCTCCATAGGGGAAGGTCCATTTATAACCGGGAGGGGGGGTGGAGGGCAGGAACAGGGAAGTGAGAGGGAGGGGGAAGAAGTGAAGTGAGGTAAAAACTTATGCCTTGGTTTCCCCGTAAGTCAAAGTAACCTCAAGTGCGGTCCATTATGAAAACCGAGGATAGTTGTGGAGAAAAAAAAAGAAAAAAAAAAAAAAAAAAAAAAGGGGGGGGAGGGAAACAACCCGGAGTCATCTTCGTCCATCTTCATTGCAGTGAAGAGAGTGGGGGAAAATCAGGTGAGTGCAACCATTCTCACTGTTGGATAAGTGGGGTCTGAAAGGGTGTATGCAATGTACACCATAGCTTCTCCTTCAGAGGGTACAGCCCTAGGGAGAAAAGGGAGACACAAAGTCCTTATAAAGCTGAAAAGGGATGACTTCATCTTGGAGGAAAGGAATCGCGGTGACGCTTCGTTTGCTGTTTGTTCCAGAGGGGGGTGATGGGGCTGCCTGGAGGGGGTCTCTTAGATGAACTTGACTTGGACGGAGGATCCTGGGGGGGAGCTTCTTGAGAGATGAATCCAAGTCGCAGGAGTAAGTGTTCGCCTTCTTGGAATGAGGAGAATCCATACGATCTTTCCTTATGTTGGAACTGAAGACGGAAAGGGAAAGTCCAGCGATATTTAATCGATTTCTGAGAGAGGATTTCAAGCAGAGGTTTTAAAGCTCTTCTCTTTAGGATTGTAGTTTTGGATATGTCTGCGAAGATTTGAATCTTGTTGCCTTGGAAGGATAAGGCGTCCAGATTCCGAGATCTTTTCATGACCTCCTCTTTGGTCTCGTAATAGTGGGGCTTAACCACTATATCCCTCGGGAGCCCGTCCTGTCTGGGTGGTTGCAGCGCTCTGTGAGCCCTGTCAATCTCCAATTTGCGATCAGAGATATCCGGGATCAGTTCTTTCATGAAAAGCTGCACCGTGTCATGAATATTAGTTACAGACTCAGGTATACCACGGATACGGAAGTTTCCTCTCCGATTACGATTTTCCAAATCGTCAATCTTCCCTAAAGCTGTTTCAAGTTGATCTTGCATCAGGTGAATACAGTCAGTATTCTGATTGGTGCGCGCAACCGTTTGATCGACTGCTTGTTCAATCAGGTCTATGCGGGCCCCCAAGCTCTGTAGGTCTGCCTTAATAGATGTGGTGATTTGTGCTGCATTTTGGGCCAGGCCTGTGGCCAGCATGTCTGAAAAGCAATTCAGAAGTTGTGCCATGTCTGACTGGTGGGGAGAGTTCAGCGGTGCTGCCTGTAGTATAGCAGGGGATGGGGCGGAATCATGCAGTGAAGGGATATGGAGCATGTCAGTTAGGGTCCTGTTAAAAACTGAGTCTTTGCTTGTAAGATAGGCATTCTTGGGGGAGATGTTACTCACAGAGGATCCTGGTGTGATGTTGGGAAGCTGATCTTCCTCTGGGATGTCAGCCATGATGACTCCGTCTCCTGTGTCTGCCTGTGAGGAGGTCGCGGCCGCCATCTTGGATGTAGTGGGGTCGGGTAGGCCAAAGGAGAGTTTCCTGCTAGCCGCTGGGCGCTGTGATCGGTTGGGCATGTAGATATGTGCCCGCTAGCCTCCTCTACCAGCGGGTGTTAAGCAGGGACGGTTCCGCTCAACAATCCGGCGTCTGGGGACCGCGGAAGGCTCGGCTGTGACGGAGCTCCCGTTCAGAGCGTCTTCCCGGGAGTCCCGCGCATGCGCACTCTGGATGACATCCTTATCTTCTCAACCACCTTGGAGCTCCATTGGACTCACGTAAAGACAGTATTACTCACACTAAGAAAACATGGACTTTACGCGAAAGTAGAAAAGTGTGACTTTGAAAAGAAATCCATACAATTCCTAGGGCTCATCATCTCTACCGGTGGTGTAGCTATGGATCCACAGAAAGTGCAGGCAATCCTAGACTGGCCAACTCCGTCAGACAAGAAGGGTGTACAAAGGTTTGTAGGGTTTGCAAACTTCTATAGAAGGTTTATAAGGAACTTTTCTTCCATCATCTCGCCCATAACCCAAGTAACCCGCCTACATGTTCGCTTCCTGTGGTCCTCCGAAGCCCAATCTGTCTTTGAGAAACTGAAGTCTTTGTTTACTTCTGCACCAATTCTTCGACACCCCGATCCTGCCCTGCCCTATATTTTAGAGGTTGATGCCTCAGAGGTAGCTACAAGAGCAGTACTTTCACAGCGCCTGGGACCCAAGTCGCTGCTTCACCCTGTGGCCTTCTCCTCCCGGAAAATGAGCCAGCCCGAGAGGAATTACGACGTAGGTGATCGTGAGCTTCTGGCCATTAAGACAGCCTTAGAAGAGTGGAGATACCTTCTTGAGGGAGCCACGCACCCAATAATGATATTCACCGATCACAGAAACCTCGAGTACCTCCGCACTGCCAAATGCCTGAGACCCCGTCAAGCTCGCTGGGCTCTGTTTTTTTCACGATTCAACTTTCACATCACCTACCGCCCTGGCTCCAAGAACAGCAAGGCCAATGCTTTATCCCAAATGTTTCCCGATACCCCAGAAGAAACAACATCCAGTACAATCTTGTCTCCACAGAACTTTCTTTTGATACAACCTGATCTAAGGTCTTCTCTTGAACAGGCCTCCCTCCAATGCCAGGAACCAGAGACTTCCTCTTTAAGAAGCCAAGGGGGGTATCTCTGGTATCAGGACAAAATCTTTGTCCCACAACAAGCCAGAATCCAGGTCTTACAAACTTTACATGATCATCAACTTGCTGGCCACTTTGGTGTACGGAAAACTATGGATCTTATTCAGCGATCCTTTTGGTGGCCTACCTTGAAAACTGATTGCAAAAAGTATGTAAGCTCCTGCACTACCTGCCAGCGAAACAAGGGGTCCAACATTAAGTCTTGGGGTCTGCTACGTCCTTTGCCAGTACCAGAACAACCATGGAGGAATATATCTATGGACTTCATAGTAGAGCTGCCACCCTCTGAAAGATTCACAATGATTCTAGTTGTTGTAGACCGTCTGTCCAAGATGTCACACTTCGTGCCTATGATAGGTACTCCTTCCGCTGCAGACACAGAAAAGGCCTTCATAAGAGAGATAGTCAGAATTCACGGCCTTCCTGACAGCATTGTGTCTGATAGAGGGGTCCAATTTACTTCCCGATTTTGGAAAGAGCTCTGCAAAGTTTTGTCTATTGAAGTTTGCCTATCCTCTGCCTATCACCCCCAGAGCAACGGTCAGACTGAAAGGACTAATCAGACCTTAGAACAATATTTACGCTGTTTTTGCTTAACTTCCCAGGATGACTGGTCCTTGTTACTCCCCTGTGCGGAGTTCACATACAATAACTCAGTACACTCAACCACCGATCAGTCACCGTTTTGGGCCAACTATGGGTTCCATCCTTCATTTCTACCTAATGTCATTCCAGAGACCTCAGTTCCAGCAGTTCAAGACAGGATAAAATCCATTCAGACTAACTTTCAAACTCTCCGGTTAACCATGCAAAAGGCCCAAGAGGACTACAAGGAACAATATGACAAAAAGAAGGGGCAGGGCCCTAGCTTTAAGGTTGGAGATGAGGTTTGGCTCTCCTCTGCAAATCTTAAACTTCCTTGTCCCTCCCGGAAATTGGGACCAAGATTTATTGGCCCATTCAAGATTAGACGGGAGATTAATCCAGTAGCCTTTGAACTGTCACTCCCGAGTTCTTATAAAGTGCACCCTGTTTTTCATGTCTCCTTACTTAGAGCTGTTATCTCTAGTCCTTTTTTAGGAAGGAAAGAAGTTCCTTCGCCTCCAGTTTCTGTGGGAGATGAAACAGAGTATGAAGTTGAGGCCATCCTGGACTGCCGCCGGAGAGGTAGGATCATTCAATTTCTTATAAAGTGGAAGGGTTACCCAGCAGAAGAAAGTTCTTGGGAACCTGCAGCCAATATACATGCTCCTAGACTTTTGCAGAGATTCCGAGTTTGTTACCCCGAAAGATGGGCCCAGTTGGGCATCCGGAGGTTGCCCATTGGGGGGCACTGTCAGGGAAATGGCCGTGTTGTGGGCAATTCCGCCAGTAACCGTCATGGTGGCAGGCGAGTCTAGTGAGCACACCCTGATCTTGTGGGAACACCCCTCCGGCCCATTTAAACCTGCCACTGACACTTGCAGTTTGCTGGATTATCAAACAGCTCCTGTGCTCCTGTGCCTTGTATACTCTGAAGATCCCTGCTTGACCTCTGCCCGGCTTGACCTGTGTTCCTGTTTATCTCCTCGCTCTGACCCCGGCTTGGCTGACTACTCTCCGATCTTCTGCCCTCTGTGTATGACCCGGCTTGTTCCTGTACCTCTCTCGGACTGTCTTTTGGTATCTGACCCCTGGCCTGGCTGCGGACCCTGTTCCTGGTTTACCCTGCTGTTACCGTTTAAGACTTCTCTCCGCACGGCTGCCACAATGCACTCTAGCTACTTACAGCCAACCAGCCAGCTTTCAGTATCCCTGGCAACCCATGCACCTCTGTGCATCGCATTCCCTGTACCCAAATCCAGGGACGCGCTGCACTCAGCCGCAAGGGGCGCCCTCTCAGCAACCCGGCCTCACACTACAGACTTGACAATACCAAACCATTTCAGAACAATAATGTCTCACATATTGTTGGTAACTAGGCTTACAATCCTCAGACACTGGAAAGATATAGAGCCTCCATCCATAACAGAAGTAATAACTACAGTCCACAACTACGGTACATATGAAGTTTTACATGCATCAGCTATGGGGAATTATGAGAAGATATCCAAATTATGATTACCATGGAATACATGGTATTCAAGGCGATTGATTTATTGAGAGTATGAGTAATTTGAATTAAGACATCTACCTAGGGGAAGCAATAAGACTGTTGGGACAAGTTCTATTTGTTTACTTGTTTTCTTTTCTTTATGTTACCTTAAGTAAATATTAAGATCAGATTTATATTATCTATAAAGGTACAAGTAATTATTAACTAACCAATACAAACAGTCATAGTATATGTAATAGCTAGAAGCACTAATAGCAAGATGTAGCAGACATGGCTTCATGTCGGAGGATGCGACCATAATGAGAGATCCCTCAATCCAACGACGGGGAGGCCATGAATAAATACCACAATAGGATTATTGCATATACCTAACATGACGTAACATACAGTTTATTGTAATGAGAAAATGTGTAGAATGCTACAGTAATATAGAACGAAAGTCAACAGTACACAATTGTATGTAACATATCTTGTACATTGTTCAATAAAAAATATTTAAATTTAAAATGAAGCCTAGAAGAACAACAGCACAGGACAACAGCAAAGAGTTGAGCACATTTGATGAATCTTTGGAAGATAGTAGGATGCTTATTGATTTCATTAATTCTTTTCCATTTCTTACCAGACTATTCTGAATACAACATTAAAATATTTGCTTATTTCACTACTCAGCTCTCTGCACTCAGATATGATTTTTGATATTCAGTAGAGTTGGATTGAAGACCACCTCTTTGCACCTGAACTCTCAATCATCGCAAAAATTCAGACCTGAACCATGAACCATATTAACCACTTGACCACAGGGCACTTAAACCCCCTTAATAACCAGACCAATTTTCAGCTTCAGTGCTCTCACATTTTGAATGACAATTACTCAGTCATGTAACACTGTACCTATATGAAATTTTTGTCCTTTTTTTCACACAAATAGATCTTTCTTTTGGTGGTATTTAATCACTGCTGGGTTCTTTATTTTTTGCGCTATAAAATAAAAAAGACGGAAATTCTGTATAAAAATGCATTTTTCTTTGTTTCTGTTATAAAATTTTGTAAATTAGAAATTTTTCTTCATATATTTTGGCCAAAATTTATACCGCTACATATCTTCGGTAAAAATAACCTAAATCGGTGTATATTATTTGGTCTTTGTGAAAGAGTCCAAAAGCTATGGTGCCAATATCTGAAAATTGATCACACCTGAAGTACTGATGGCCTATTTAAATTCTTGAGACCCTAATGTAACGACACCCCGAGTATGAAAGGGGTTAAAGTCATTTAGGACATTTCAAACCCAAACACAAAGGCAGCTACCGAACACTCCAATCAGCCGAACAAGGAACCCATACAAATAATCCACCCCAAAAACGAGACACGGCTCTGTCTTCAGGTTTCAAGCAGGAATGAACCTTTATTCCAAAAAACACATGTTATACAGATCCCACTTCAAAACATCCCCCCCCCACCCTTGGAAAACAGGGCGGGTTAAACTGTCCAATGACAATGGACATACAGGTCAGGTGTGCTTAACTTCTCATCAGTAAACAGTCTTAACAGGGGGGCAGCTGGAGGAATCCCCCCTCCCTCTTTCCTCACAGCAATACACATCCACAGCAATTCGTATCCAAGGCAGACAAACACAATAGAACATTGGAATACAGCCCCACCCCAAACTAGCAAAGCAAACAGTACACATATATACAGCATTAAGTCTCTGACTAGCACAGATCATAGTGGGGTTCTCATTCACCCTGTGCCCCATTAGTGACTCCCGTCACACCTAACATGCCAGAAAAGACATTCCAAGGTATTTAGAAAGATGCATGATGAGTTTTTTGAAGATGTCATTTTTTCCCACAATTCTTTGCAAAATCAAAATTTTTTTTCTTTTTTTTTTTCACAAAATTGTCATATTAGCAGGTTATTTCTCACACACAGCATATGCATACCACAAATTACACCCCAAAACACATTTTGCTATTACTTCCGAGTATGGTGATACCACATGTGTGAGACTTTACACAGCGTGGCCACATACAGAGGCCCAACATGCACGGAGCACCTTCAGGCATTCTGGAGCACACAGGCCAATTCTGACATTTCTCACCTACAAGTAAAAATCATCATTTATTTGCTAGAGAATTACATAGAACCCCAAAACATTATATATGTTTTTTTAGCAAAGACCCTAGAGAATACAATGGTGGTCGTTGCGACTTTTTATCTCACACGGTATTTCCGCAGCAGTTTTTCGAACGTGTTTTTTTTTAGAAACAAACAGTTTTGCGCTTTAAAAAAAACAAAACAGTAAAGTTAGCCCAATGTTTTTGCACAATGTGAAAGATGATATTATGCTGAGTAAATAGATACCTAACATGTCACACTTCAAAATTGCAGACACTCGTGGAATGGCGCAAAACTTCGCTACTTAAAAATCCCCATAGGCGACACTTTCAAATTTTTTACTGGTTATATGTTTTGAGTTACAGACGAGGTCTAGGGCCAAAATTATTGCTCTCGCTCTACCGATCACAGTGATACCTCACATGTATGGTTTGAACACCATTTTCATATGTGGGCGGACTTACGTATGCGTTTGCTTCTACATGCGCGCACACGGGGACACAGGGAATTTTTTTTTCTTTTATTGTTCATTTTACTTTATTTATTTTAGTTTGACACTTTTTTCCAAAAAATAAATATTTTGATCACTTTTATTCCTATTACAAGGAATGTAAACATCCCTTGTAATAGGAATATGGCATGACAGGTCCTCTTTACAGTGAGATATGGGGTCAATAAGACCCCACAACCCACCTCTAGGCTGGGAAGCCTGAAATAAAATAAAAAAATGATCCTGGCTTTGGTCGTAGCAGTGAGTCGGTAGAAGCACCTGAGGGTGGCGGGAGGGGGGCGATGTCCCCTCTTGCCTCCTGTAAGAATTATTAAGCAGTGGAACAGCCACTATGATCATTCTTATGGTGTAGGGAATCGCTGGCTGAAAAAGTTGATATCTGAATGATGCCTGCAGGCATCATTCAGATATCCCCGCACAAAGTCAAGGACGTCGTATGATGGTGGGTGGGAAGTGGTTAAAACGCTTTTTTATTAACACAAAGTTGTCCATTTATACAATACTTCTAACACTTAGCATGTACATACAAAAAATTACACCCTAAAATAGATTCTCTACTCCTCCTGAGTACGGGGACACCACATGTGTGGACTTCCACAGCCTGGCCATATACAGAGGCCGAGTACAGATGAGTGTGGCTGAGCATGGCTGAGTATGGCTGGGTATGGCAGAGTGTGGCTGGGTATCACCGAGTATTGCAGAGTATGGCTGGGTATTGTAGAGTATGGCTGGGTATTGCTGGGTATGGCTGGGTATGGCAGACTATGGCTGGGTATCACTGAGTATTGCAGATTATGGCTGGGTATTGCAGAGTATGGCTGGGTATGGCAGAGTGTGGCTGGGTATTGCATAGTATGGCTGGGCATTGCAGATTATTGTGGGGTATTGTAGGGTATTGCAGAATATTGCGGGGTATTGCAGAGTATTGCAGGGTATTGCAGAGTATTGCAGGGTATTGCAGGGTATTATGGGGTATTGCAGCGTATTGCAGAGTATTGCAGTGTATTGCAGAGCATTGCGGTGTATTGCAGGGTATTGCAGAGTATTGCGGGGTATTGCAGAGTATTGCAGAGTATTGCGGGGTATTGCAGGGTATTGCAGAGTATTGCAGAGTATTGCAGGGTATTGCAGAGTATTTGCGGTTATTGCAGAGTATTACAGGGTATTGCAGAGTATTGCAGAATATTGCAGAGTATTGCAGAGTATTGCAGGGTATGGCAGGGTATTGCAGAGTATTGCAGGGTATTGCAGAGTATTGCAGAGTATTTCAGGGTATTGCAGGGTATTGCAGAGTATTGCAGGGTATTGCAGGGTATTGCAGAGTATTGCAGGGTATTGCAGGGTATTGCTGAGCATGGAGGGATGGCTGAGCATGGATGGATGGATGGCTGGATGTGACTGCAATTGTCACAGAGCAGCGCTGTGGGCACTACAGATCCAGCCCACAGTGCTGCTGCCATCCGATCTCTCCCCCTCTCCTCTCACACTGTACCGATTGGTACACAGAGAAGAGAGAGGAAAGGGCGTCATGACATGACGCCGGTTTGTTTACATGTGATCGCTCTGTTTTCGGTGGAGCGATCACATGGTTAACGGCCGCGATCAGCGGCCATTTACCGCGATCCATAATGCGCCGGGTCCTCTGGACCCAGCGGTCACGGATGTTCTCGGGTGCACACCCCAGGGGGCGCGTGAGAGCAGGATTCTGGGAGGACATCACTGTTCACCCTCCCAGAGTTATCCAACCATCCTGCAGCCTTCATTTGGCTATGGGGCGGTTGGTAACTGGTTAAAGTCTATAGGACCCGAATTTAAAAAAATAAAAAGTCCCCATTTTGAAGGCTTATGTACAAGTTATTAGCCATAAAAAGGCTATGGGGGCCCAGGTACTGCCCTGGGGACATGTATCAATGCAAAAAAAGGTTTTTAAAGGAGCAGTGATTTGAATAATGCTTAAAGTGAAACAATAAAAATGAAAAAATCTTTTAAATATAGTGCCTGGGGGGGGGGGGTCCCTTAGTCTGCTTGTAAAGTGTTGCATCTGTGCCTTGTATAGAACCTGCAGTAGCAAGACATATAAAGAAAAAAATGACATTTAAATAGAATTTCCGTGCAAGCTTTCTTTATTTGGTAAACAACGGCTCGGGGAGCCAGTCTGTATTTTTTTTTTTAATTTTGATGTCTCTTTGGCAGACTTTGGAGGGAAATAACAAATTTTTGCACCACAGTGAGCAAGCTTTATGTAAAGAAGTCAAATTATAGTGCACTCAGGCCAAGATTAACAATTATTTTAGATAAAGTCAGGTGTCTCTTTTGCAGACTTTGGATAGAAGTAACAGGTGTGGAAAAATTGGGCTTTGGGTGTTGGTGGTGTCTTCACATCCTATAGAGGTACTCTTGAAAAAAATTTGTTTATTGTTCTTAACAGAACATACAAAAACTATGTCCAGAAATAACCAAAAAGAAGAGGTGTCTCAAAAAAAATTCATCTCATCTCATCTCTCCATCTTTTTCCTCCTCTTCTACTCCTTGTATGTACAATAAATTATTACACCTTATTAGAACTTCTCCAAGATGTTCAGACAATGCCACATCAATATTCTCTTCTATGTTGGCAAGCTGCATGTTCATAAAGCCATTTACAGAGAACAGGTATCGCTTGTATTCCATACCCCACCTCAGTTTTAGAATTACTGGTTCACCAGTAAGGCCATTAAGGAATGGTTTTAGGTTTTAGTGGAAAACTCATTCTGCTGCTGAAGCCACTGCTGATCTACAGACCAGTGAAAGGAAGAAAAAATGTCCCCATAGAACCATAGAATGCTCTAAGAACATACTGCCACAGAAAGCAGGAAATAGTTGAGGTACATTTGAGGACTAAATTTTTTTTAATGCGTCACTTAGGCAGCCCAATTCTACACTGCTCCTTCTTTGACCATCAGAAGCCTCAAAACTACATCCAATCTCAGTATAAATATAGCTGTTCTGTGAAGCACTCAGAGGTTTGTTAGAGGACATTAGTGAACAAACAGCATCATATAGGCCAAGGAACACACCAGACAGGTCAGGGATAAAGTTGCAAAGAAGTTTAAAGCAAAGTTAAGTTATAAAAAGTATCATTTGAACATCTCACGGAGCACTGTTCAATCAATCATCCTACCAAGACATGGCTGTCAACCTAAATTGACAGGCCGGGCAAGGAAAGCATTAATCAGAGAAGCAGGCAAGCGGCCCATGGTAACTTGGAGGAGCTGCAGAGATCCATAGCTCAGTCGGGGGAAGCTGTTCATAGGACAACTATTAGCCGTGCACAAATCTGGCCTTTTTGGAAGAGTGGCAAGAAGAAACCCATAAGAAGTCAGTTTTCAGTTTGCGAGAAGCCATGTGGTGAATGCAGCAAACATGTGGAAGATGGTGCTCTGGTCAGATGAGACCATATTTGAACTTTTTGGCCTAAAAGCAAAACGCTATGTGTGGGTGAAAACTAACACTGCACATCACCCTGAACACACAACTCCCACAGTGAATCATGGTGGTGGCAGCAATGTGTTGTGGGGATGCTTCTTCTTCTTCAGCAGGGACGGGAAAGCTGGTCAGAATTGGTGGGAAAATGGATGGAACCAAACACAGGGCAATCTTAGAGGAAACCTGTTAGAGTCTGAAAAAGACACTGGGGCGGAGGTTCACCTTCCACCAGGACCACGACCCTAAACATACAGCCAGAGCTACAATGTAATAGTTTAGAACAAAGCATATGCATGTGCTGGAATGGCCCAGTCAAAGTCCAGACCTAAATTCATTTGAGAATCTGTGGCAAGACTTGTAAATTACTGTTCACAGACGCTTTGCAAAAAATTTCCCTCTCAAGATGTGCAAAGCTGGTAGAGACATCCCCAAAAAGACTTGCAGCTGTAATTGCAGTGAAAGGTGGTTCTACAAATTATTGACTCAGGGGGGCTGAATACAAATGCATGCCACACTTTTCACAAATTTATTTGGAAAACATTTGGAAAACCATTTATCATTTTCCTTCCACTCCACAATTATGTGCCACTTTAAATGGGTCTATCATAAAATCCCGATAAAATACATTTACCTTTTTGGTTGTAACATGACAGAATGTGGAAAATTTCAAGGGGTGTGAATACTTTTTCAATGCACTATATATATAGATAGATACCATTTTGCAACTTTAAACCTTCTTACTTAACCGCTTCCCGTCCATGCTATAGCCAAATGAGGGCTACAGCGTAGACCTACATTGCTGGGAGGGCGTCAATAGACGTCCTCCTCTTTGCACGCTCCAAGTGCCCCCTGCAGGGTGCGCACGGCGCACTCTGTGATTACAGAGTCAATGAGTCAATGGAGAAACACCTATCTAGAGACAACAAGCTCCCTTCCCTTCAGCGTAATTTTATTATGCAATTACTCATATTTGCAACGGAACACAAACATTTGGAGTTCCGCACGTATTTCAAGGCCACTGACCGGAACGGATTCATGCCTATTGACAGTTGCCATCAGGAGCAGCGGCTCAAGTCCGTTCCCCGTAGCCAATTTTTGAGACTACGACGCAACTGTACCAATGCTATTAATTTCCAGTCACAATCGCTAGTTCTGAGAGATCGATTTATTGAAAAAGGTTATGATCCCAGACATCTAGACGAGGAACTCAATAGGGCACTATCCACTGATAGAGAATCCACTTTGATAGAACGCCCCAAATCTACAGCTGAACCTATGCACAAGTGGGCTTTCTTCACCACTCACTCCATTCAGTCCAAACAAGTGAAAGCTATATTCAAAAAGCACTGGAAGGTACTTTTAAATGACAATCTACTTGGGTCAGTTCTTCCTGAACGGGCGGCTGTTGTATTCAGGGGAGCACGGTCCATTCAAGGACAGATTGCTCCGAATATAATAGACCCCCCAAAAGAGTTTCATTTTTTCAGGAATGTCAGGGTTATTACCCCTGCCGTAGATGCAATGTCTGCCTCCACAACATTCGAGGCAGACAAAAAAGTACCACTTTCCAATCCACAGTCACCTCCCTCACTTACCAGATGAAACACTTCACAACTTGTACATCACAATACATTGTCTACCTCATTACTTGCCCCTGCCACAAACAGTATGTTGGGCGTACCATCAGAACTTTCTCTATACGAGTTAATGAACATGTGGCAGGTATCAAGAAAGGCAAGGACAAACATACAGTTCCCTGTCATTATCTGGAACACCATAATAAAGACCCTACCGGGACTTTATTCCAGGTGATCGACAAATTTGTCCCACATTGGAGAGAAGAGTCCCGCCTCCGAGGAGTGTCACGCCTCGAGACTTATTGGATATGGGAGTTGAGGTCCTATTTCCCGTTAGGTTTAAACGTGGAGTGGGACCTCAACTCCTTTATCAACCAATCCTAAATTCCTTCCACTTCTCTATGCATGTCCCTCCCTCCCTTTAAATTTTATATTTTTTACTTCATTATTTCAACATTTTTTCTCCCCCTTCCCCCCCTCCTCCTTTTTTTCACCTATATTCACAAGTTGGTACACAGCTTATATATGGTGTACCTAGAGGGTTATCTATTCACCCAAGTGAAATTGGTCCAATCAAAATTGACCCATTCGGTCTATGCTGATGACTTTTTGCAGTCAAGGGATCATAAGGTTAACTGCCAGATATTTGGGTCACCTTACAAATCCACACATTCCCTTCACATATATATTCATTTTAACACATTTTACTATGTGCGTTCTGGAGAATTTGTGTTCACATAATTTTTTAATATTTTTAAATTTTTTATTTCAGTCCCACCAAAACACATATGGATTTTAAGAGACATTTACAGTGTCACTCCAGTAATTTTTTTTTTTTTTTTTTACACACTTATGTGATTTCACTTCAGCCAGTCATTTCCCAAACACATTATATTTCACTATATGTGTCCCCACTTCCCATACACTTCCGGTTCACAGGAGTTCTATGCACACTTCCGGGTCATCGGGTCCCGGTCTGCTGCATAGCACATTTTTGTACACATACACCATAGGGATGCTGTTTTGTCTCATTTAGCGTCCGTTGTTGGCTGGATTGCATTGCCGGGACGCTAGGTTTATTTATTTAAGTCCCATCCCTCTGCGGTGTACGGATTGTACGTACAGCAGAGATGAGTGGGACGTTTGCTCTCTGATTGGCCCATTGAGTCATGTGAGAGGGAAACGTCGGACACGCCCACGGACGTGACATCATTTCCTACACAGACTGGTCATGTGGGCGTTCAGGGATAGAGGCCGGCTCATACATAGCCACCTATTGGTCAGCACCACTTAACACCTTTTGTCTTCTTATTGAGGATTGGCTCCTCTGCCTGACAGGGCAGTACATTCTGCCGGACTGTCAGCAGAGGAGTGCTGTTTTCATTAAATCTTTAAATGCTTTATTTTTGTTAGAGAGATCATAGAGCTATATATTTTTCTGCCGGTAGACCTTTATACAGTCTCCTGGGCTTCACCTTAATGTCATTCATTTATTTATATAGAAATTGTGTATGATTTTCATGTTTAGACATTCAAGCAAGTCATGTGATTGTATTCACCCAATCAAATCTCACGGTTTTTCAGCCCTTGTGATTGGTCCTTCTCTAAATAATTTTATTATATATATTTGGCAACTTGGAGTGAGTGGTCTATGCCCCTGTTGAAGACCCCTAGGTCGAAACGCGTCGGGTACATACACCACTCTCTTTGTTGCCCATTTGCTTTTATCCACCGTGATCACGCTTTTATTTGTGTATGGTCGTTTTTGTCAATAAAAACACCCTTTTTTATCTGCACCATGTGGAGGCACATTCTTTTTGTTTCCACATTTACCACATGAGATCCAGTCCCTCCAACTGCTCCTTTCGGGGGACCGTTTGTGAAACTTCTGATGCACGCTGGGACGGTTCGGTGTGAGGACGGTTCGTTGTGAGGACCCATCCGGTTGCCGGCCGAGATCCATACAGACCACAATCCAAGGGATTGGCGATTCCTGAGCTCCCATTCCACGTCATTTGTGACAAACTGCGCATGCTATTCCCTGTCGCTGACATGGGAATCCACAGGATCTGGTAAGAGGCTTTTTTGCACTTTCTCTGAATGACCCATTGGGACCCAGTTTCTCGGTTGGGAAGTCGCTGTATGATGCCAGGTGTTTTCTGACAACCATCAGACCATCACCACCCCTTGGAGTACTTACACCTCCTGTGCGGTTGGACATTCACATCCATCTATGGACGTTTGTGTTTCAAGGCACCTGTGGTAATTAGTGATTTCTTTACTGTTTCACCATTTTAAAGACCCATGTTCCTTTGTACATGCGCTGCATTTTTCTATATGCCTATTTTGTTGTTTTTGTCAAACTGTATGCAGCAGCTTTTTATTTTTTTATTTATTTCACTGGTTAGCGCGGTGTTTTCTATTTACCTCAGAGTCAATGAGAGTCGGGTGATCACAGGTCGGAGTAAGGGGCCAATTCCAGACCCTTACCACGTGATCAGCTGTCAGCCATGGACAGATTATCACATGATGTAAACAGAAGATCAGTAATAGTTTTTTTTTCTCCTCATGCTGACAGTGTGAGGAGAAAAAAAAGCTGATCACCGGCTTCTGTGTAAGGGACATCAGTCCTGAAGAGGAAGCGGCAGAGCCACTTCATCTCTGCCCACCAGTGCCACCTGTCAATGCCCACAGTGTATATCAGTGCCACCAATCAGTGTCACCAATCAATGCCCACAAGTGCCACCTATTAATGCCCAATCAGTGCCTCATCAGTGCCACCTAGCAGTGCTACCTATCAGTGTCACCTAATAGTGCCCATCATTGCCAGCCATCAGTGCCCATCACTGCCACCTATCAGTGCCCATCAGTGCCAGCTATCAGTGCCAACTACCAGTGCCACCTATTAGTGCCCTTCAGTGCCACCTATCAATTCACTTCAGTGCTGCCCATCAGTGCCACCTCTCAGTGCCCACCAGTGCCACCTCATCAGTGCCCACCAGTGCCGCCTATCAGTGCCCATCAGTGCCGCCTTATCAGTGCCCAACAGTGCAGCCTATCAGTGCCCATCAGTGTAGCCTCATCAGCATACATCAATGAAGGAGAAAAATTACCCGTTTGCACAATTTTATAACAAAATATAAAACTGTTATGTATATCTTTTCAGAATTTTCAGTATTTTTCCAATATTTTAACAAAAAATAAAAAACTCAGAGGGGATCAAATATCACCAAAAGAAAGCGCTATTTGTGGGAAAAAATGATAAAAATTTCATTTGGGTACAGTGTTGTATGACCTTGCAATTGTTGTTCAAAGAATGACAGTGCTGAAAGTTGAAAATTGATCTGGGCAGGAGGGGGGTTTAAGTGCCCAGTAAGCATGCGGTGAAAGTGATTGTAAACTATCACCTTGTAAAACAACCCATTCAGTTTAAAATAGAAATGAAAAGCAAAACATTTTTGTATTGATATAAAAAAAATTATAAATACATTTTTCCTTTTTTTTATAAATGATCACATTCCCTCTGTTCTCAGCTGCATAAGAGCTGGGGGGAAGAGAAGCAGCAGCACACTGATCTTGTCAATGAATGGCTGTGTAGCGGGGGTGTCAGGACAAGTCTGATTATTGGAGGAGACTACACTGAGTTCCCAGTATACCTAGAGAACTGATGACGATGTGCTTTCCTGCTTAGTGTGGTCAGTTTTTTTTAAAGGTAAGCAAGGGGACTAGTGAGAAAACCAGGGATTTGACATAAAGGAAGCAATACAAAGAGAACAGGATACTTTCACATACAAGTACATGGTACAACATGCACACATCAGGAATATGAAGTCATTGAAGATGAAAAAAATAAATGTGTGTGGGTCCCCCAAAATTCCATTACCAGGCCCTTCAGGTCTGGTATGGATATTAAGGGGAACTCCGAGCCAAAATTTTTAAAAAAATGGCGTGAGGTTCCCCCAAAAATCCATACCAGACCTGAATGGTATGGATTTTAAGGGAAACTCTGCGCAAAAATAAAAAAAAATGGTGTGGGGTTCTCCCAAATATCCAGACCAGACCCTTATCTGAGCACGCAACCTGGCAGGCCACAGGAAAAGAGGAGGGGATGAGAGAGTGCCCCCCCTCTGAACCGTACCAGGCCACATGCCCTCAACATGGGGAGGATGTCCCCATGTTGATGGGGACTAGGGCCTCATCCCCACAACCCTTGCCCGGTGGTTGTGGGGGTCTGCAGGAAGGGGCTTATCTGAATCTGGAAGCCCCCTTTAACAAAGGGGACACCCAGATCCAGAATAAAAAAGAGATTCTAGTGATGTAATCCAATAAATCCATGCTCCTACTCCAGCGATGTAATCCAATTCTTGATCTCCAGCGATGGATGATCAGCAGCGATGGATGATCTCCAGCGACTCCAGTGAGGAACACGCACATTATCTTGCCTTCACCGGAGGCACCCAGCCAATGATGTGGTACTAGCTTGACAGCTCTTGTGTAGCTGCAACACAGGATTCCCGTTGCATCAGAGGGGGCGGGGTCACCTGTACACGTCACTGGGAAACCCTGGCGTTTCCCCTTGTCAGAGGGAGATGGGGTCACGTGATGGGTGGCCCCGCCCACAGCTACATAGGAGCTGTCAAGCTATCACCACGTCATTGGCTGGGTGCCTCCGGTGGAGGCAGGATCCTGTGCGTGTTCCTCGGTGGAGTCGCTGGGGATTATCCATCGCTAGAGATCGAGAATTGGATTACATCGCTGGAGTAGGAGCATGGATTCATTGGATTACATCACTAGAATCTCTTTTTTATTTTTATTTTTTTTTATTTTTATTAAAGGACTTGTCCCAAGCCGTCTCCTGTGTTTTTTTAACATTTTGACACTTTCTTTTTGTGAAATGGTAGGAGTACAATGTACCCCTTACCAATTCACATGGGGGGGGCCGGGATCTGGGTGTTCCCTTTGTTAAAGGGGGCTTCCAGATTCCGATAAGCCCCCGCCTGCAGACCCCCACAACCACCGGGCAAGGGTTGTGGGGATGACGCCCTTGTCCCCATCAGCATGGGGACATCCTCCCCATGTTGAGGGCATATGGCCTGGTACGGTTCAGGAGGGGGGGCGCTCTCTAGTCCCCCCTCTTTTCCTGCAGCCTGCCAGGTTGCATGCTCGGATAAGGGTCTAGTGTGGATTTTTGGGGGAACCTCATGCCATTTTTTTTCATTTTGGTGCAGAGTTCCCCTTAATTTCCATACCAGACCTGAAGGGCCTGGTAATTGAATTTTGGGGGACCCTCACGCATTTTTTTTACTTATTTTTCAATGACTTTCAATGACTTTTTTGTGAATTCATTAATAGCCGGCACTAGCGCTAGGAATATTTTACTTTTATTGTTTCACTTTAAGCATTATTAAAATCACTGCTCCCGAAAAAACGGCAGTTTTTAAAACTTTTTTTTACATTGATACATGTCCCCTAGGGCAGGACCCAGGTCCCCAAACACTTATTATGACAATAACTTGCATATTAACCTTTAAAATTAGAACTTTAGATTTCTCCTATAGAATTTTAAAGGATGTTCCACGGCTTTTCGAATTTGCCGCAAACACCCCAAATTGTTCGCTGTATAGCGAACAGCCAATGTTCGAGTCAAACTCATGTTTGACTCAAACAGATAGCCTCAGTTACTCACAGTTACTCTCAGTTATGCCGCGTACACACGAGCGGACTTTGCAGCAGACTTTATCTGGCGGACTTTTAGACGGACTTTACGATGGACTTTCTGAATGAACAGACTTGCCTACACACGATCAACCAAAGTCCGACGGATTCGTACGTGATGACAGACTAAAACAAGGAAGTTCATAGCCAGTAGCCAATAGCTGCCCTAGCATCGTTTTTTGTTCGCCGGACTAGCATATAGAAGAGCGGACTTTTCGACTGGACTTGAGTCCGTCGGACAGATTTGAAACATGTTTCAAATCTAAGTCCGTCAAACTTTTGAGAAAAAAAGTCCGCTGGAGCCCACACACGATCGAATTGTCCGATGGACTCAGGTTCGCTGGACCAAGTATGCCGTAAAGTCTGATCGCGTGTACGCGGCATAACTCCCAATACGCCAAGTTACTTACAATTACTTCCAAAACTCGAAGTTACCCACAATCACTCTCAATGCTCCCAAGTTACTCACAGTTACTTCCAATACTCCAAGTTACTCACAGTGCTCCAATAATATTTACAATACTCCATGCACGGTGCCTCAGTTCCTCCCATGCTTCAGCCCTCACAGCTCCCCTGCAGTCAGTAATTTGACTGTGTCCTGCTCCCTCACTCACAGCGTGCCACAGCTCCTCCTGTCAGTGTGTCCCTTGTCCTCCTGTCAAATGCCAAATGCTCCTCTGCACCCTCCTGTCAGCCAGCCACCCTCTGTCACTGCTCCAATGCCCGGGCCCTCCTATCAGCCTGCTGCTCCTCTGCCACTGTTCTTCCACCCACCTGTCATTTTCCCGACTCCTGCACCCACTCTCAATGCTCTCTGGCTCCTCCTCCTCCACCAGCTGGAAGCATCTTCTGCCTCAATCTCCCTCCACACCAGTCCCCTCTCTTTTGGTCCTCTCTCTAATCTCCCCTGTGTGGCAAGGTGACTGTGCCACCCTCTCCGCAACTTGCAGCGTGCATGTTTCTCAGTGTGCCTCTCTTGGCATGCTCCAAATCGGGTTTACCCAGGTCAGGCAGGCTTCTACTCAGAGAATTAGTAATGTAATTTACTTTGCAGAGACCAATTGGGTGTCTTATCTGCTTCTCTCTTGATGCTAAGCAGGCATTTTATAGGATTCTATTGGATGTATATGACCCAAATACATAGTAAATTTGGTTACATTGGCTCAATTTTCACTGTTTTATTGCATCTATACTATTGTCCATCTGCTCAAGTTTATACTTGCTCTTATACATGCTCTCTCAACCTATCTCCATAACTCCAAATACAGAAAGGTTTCTTCACAGTAAGAGCTGTGAAAATGCGGAATAGACTCCCTCCAGAGTTGCTTCTGGCAGGCTCAATCGATTGCTTTAAAAAAGGCCTGGATTCTTTCCTAAATGTACACAATATAACTGGGTACTATTATTTATAGGTAAAGTTGATCCAGGGAAAATCTGGAATTTTTTCCCCTGCTGTAGCAAATTGGAGCATGATTTGCTGTTTTTTTTCTCCTTCCTCTGGATCAACTGTGGGTGTAGGTTTGTGCATATGGGATTGTATTTTTTGAACTTGATGGACTTGTGTCTTTTTTTAACCTGCCTAACTATGTAACTATGTAACTAATGGTACTAATGGTATACTGTATCTGTCAACTCTCTCCTTCTATTATTAACCTGTTAATGGATCCCGTAACTGAAGCTGTTCACTCCCACCTCATTGATTGCATGTTTAGTGTTTCAACAAAAATAACACAGGATTAACCCTTTTTCTGACAATATCATTCTGATACTCACAAATCCAACTAGCAGCAGCACATCAGATCCTGAATGAATTTAGTATGCTGTCTTATTATAAAGTATTTTTTTCTAAATTGCTTGTGTTAGATCTTAGTAATAATCCAGTTACTACCCCCACACGGAAGCCTATACATACCTGAGGAACTCCCACTTTCTTCAACGGTCTAAAATCTCTATTACGGTCAAAATTCCTGAACCAATCCACAACTTCTACGCACACACAACATACTCAAAACATGGCATCTCTACAATGTACTCTGCACTTAACGACAACCGGCCCTACTCCCAAATACCATCTCTCTCAAAATGGGCAGAAGAATTTAACATTACTGTCACCCCCGACATGTGGACACGTGCCTTTAAGCACACCTTTACAGCCTCCCACTGCTCTAATCACTGGGAATCATACCAAAAAAACAATACACAGATGGTATCTCACACCCTACTGTCTCTGTAAATTCTTCCCTGGTCATCCTCCTACCTGCTGGAGGTCATGTGGAAGTGCTGGTACCA
This sequence comes from Lithobates clamitans, assembly GCA_037952925.1. Classification (NCBI taxonomy): domain Eukaryota; kingdom Metazoa; phylum Chordata; class Amphibia; order Anura; family Ranidae; genus Lithobates; species Lithobates clamitans. The sequence continues at coordinate 4,313,985 of JBBGZY010000046.1, read as the reverse complement.
TAGCACATGTCCTATGGTTCTGCAGATCCCTGAGCTCATTCTGGAAACAAATATTTGCCCTAATCTCCATCTTATTGCAGGTCCCAATGACCCCTGATCCCTCACTAGCATTATTACACCTTGGAATAGAAAAATTCTCACTCAAGACACGAGTAGTAATAGTCCATCTACTACTCGCGGCAAAAAATAAACATCCCCAAACTCTGGAAAACCACAGATTCCCCATCCATTGCCAACACACTTACAGATTTAAACCTTCAATGTGAAATGGAGAGATTAGTTGCTAGGAAAAATCAAAGAATGGAAAAGTTTCTGTATGAATGGCATGCCTGGCTCACGCATCCAAAATGTACTGTGACCACATGATGTACTATCCCTGTTGTAACTTCCTCCCATTCTTGTATTTCCTATTTATTCTCCTATTCACCCCATCTACTGATGTAGTAAGTTGCCTAACTAGCTGGTGCTTCCCCACCCTCACCACCACCCCTCCCCCCCATCTGGAGTTGAGTTGTTATGTTAAAATGTTAAAACACTGAGCTTGATTCCCCACTGTCTAGTTTAACTTGTAGGAATATCTCTACATTACCTAACTCTACTTTGTTAGTTTTGGTTTTACTTGCTCCAGTCGGAACATCCGACTTATTGTACCAAACATATAACTTGTTCATTATGTTGAAAAAGAAAATAAAGAAATATTGAAATTAATAATCCAGTTACTAAAGTATATCCCTAAAAGAACTTTCTTGATTCTTGTAGTGAGTTTAGAGTTCCTTATTTAGGTATTACATTAATGCCCAAAACAACCTTGATGGTGGACCATAACTGTAGTCTACTCATGGATTAACTAAAGTAATCTTGAATTTGATTTGATTTTAATTATCCTGGTAAGGACACCTGCCCTTTTTCAAGATGCTACTTTTGCATCAGATCCTATATTTACTTCAAACTTTAATTATCACAGTCCAACCTAATGACTTTAGGGCTGTAAATGGTGCAATGGGAAGTCAAGGTGTTCTCACTTACAGTTAATTAAAAATAGAAATGCAGGAAGGATGTGTTATGTAGATATTAAAGCTTATAATACTGCAGTGTATCTAGATCAGCTCAAGTATTGGTTTCCATCTCCAGATATTTCATGATAGTTTTGGGGGAACAGTTTGGGCAAAACAAATGTTTGGCCGTAACATCGCCTGGTTGGCAAACATCCAAATTTGTGGGGAGCTCAGCAGAATGTCTCTCCTAGTGCCCCACAATGCACTACGCACCGCACAGTGCATTCTAGGGCTCTAAGTGGATGAAGCCTTGCACCTGATCCCTGGTCAGGTACAAAGCTTTGCCAATTAGGGCAAAGAGAACTGGCAGAGCCATGATTGGACAAAGTGATGATGACTTGGTTCAATCAAAGCTCAGTGCTAATAGTCCCACCCCACAGTATAAAAGGTTCCTTCCCTTAGAAAGCATTTGAAGTGTATTGTTGGAGTGGAGATCGGTAGAGCAGGGCTCAATTTTCCACTAGCAAGTTAGTGTGTTCACTTATTGTGACTCTGAATGTAGAGTGTTAATGTAGTGTTACTATAGTGTGTCAGTATAGAGTAGTGTGACTATAGTGTGAGAATAGTGTGTTAGTGTAGTGCAGTGTTTACATAACATTTATTGCTGTATACACCATTTTGTTTTATATTTTGTTTTTGGTTGCTGCATGTTTTTTGTTTGTTTGTTTATGTCTTTTTTTTTGCCTGACCCCATTTTTTTTAATTGTCAGCCATAGTTTTTCTAATTGCAATGCTGGTGTTCCCCCTTTTTTTTACAGATTATATATTTTTGTCAGTGTCAGTCCTCAAAGTGCATCCAATCACACATTTCCCAGTTTCTATTAAATTTGGGTAATAAGCCCCCCATGTCATCATGTCTGGGAGGCCAGCAAGGAGAGGCAGATGTTCAGATGCAACTATAAGGGGCCAGCAGTGTCTGTGTCCACAGGCAAAGGTATATGTGGTCTGTCCTCAGACAGGGCACATTTATCTCTGTTTAGTGATGTTGCCTATTCTTTCCAGCCACAGCATGCAGAGGAGGTGGTGGACTGGCTTACTAAACCATCCCCATCTTCCTCACCCTCTGTCACCCAAGCAGAGACTGGTGCACAGTCCACTTCAGCTGCCAGAGTGGCTTATTCTGCCTCCTTGTCCACAGCTACTTCTGCCATAGCCCCAACATCATGCATGGAGGAGTCAGCTGAATTATTTGAACACAGCGTCAGCCACTTTCTTCTTGAGGATTTACAGACATTTCTTTATTCTGATGTTGGTTCTGAGATAGAGGAAGGGAGTAACATGAGCCTACAGAGAGGGGATAACACTGATAAACAACAAATTGGCAGCCATGTTCCCCCAGCTGCTACGTATTGCCAAGTTGGCTCCAATGATGATGAGGATGGAGGGGATGATGATGATAAGGTCCCTGAGGCTACTTGGGTGCTGGATAGAGCAGGGGAAAAAAGTGAGAGGGAGAAACAACCCCAATGCTGTCAGCTTCAAGATCCCATCGGCAGCATCTGCATCATATGATGAAAGATTATGGGTCATGAGAATAGACCACTGGCCAGAACTTGCCCAGTATGAAATTGAGCTGCTGGGCTGCCCTGCATCCAGCATGATTTCCAAACGAGCATTCGGTGGTGCCGGAGGTTTTGTGACAGAAAAAAGAGTGCAGCTGTCCACAGACATTTGTCAAAATGAATTAGTCCTGGATTAGCAGCATCTATCAATCCCTGATGCTGATGCCAATGTCACTGATTGTTTTAAGGATCTTGAATCTCTGCAACACTGTCTAGGCTGCCTAGCTTTGTGGGTGTTGATTGCAAAACCTTGTTAGTTCTATCCAAAGTCTGCCAAAGAGATGCCAGAATTTATCCAATAAATCTCTAATTGCTTCCCAAGTGCTAAAATTTGGTCCCATCATAAAGACTGGCTCTCCAAGCCATTGTTTACTAAATAAAAAAAGCTTGCAGGGAAAATCTATTTAAATGTCTTTTTTTTTCTTTAAAAATGTCAGTTTTGCTCATCAGGTTATTTACACAGTTCAGATACACCACTTTACAGGCAGACTAAGGGGACCCCCAGGCACTATATTTAAAGGCATTTCTCATTTATATTGTTTCACTTTAAGCATCATTAAAATCACTGCTCCTTTAAAAACTTTTTTTATTTAAGTTTGAATTGATACATGTCCCCCATACCCTTTTTATGGCTAATGACTTGCATATATGCCTTTAAAATGGTCACTTTTGATTTTTCAAGTTCGTGTCACATAGACTTTTAAATAGGGTTTGTGGTTCGGGTCCGATCTTTTGCAAAATTCGAGAGTTCTGCCGCAAACCGAACCGGAGGGTGTTTAGCCCATCTCTACTAGCTGACATGTGACAAACGTCATTTTTAAATGAGCAAATGATTTATTGATGCTTAAAGTGAAAGCATAAAAATGAAAAATTCCTTTCAATATAGTGCCTGGGGGGTCCCCTTAGTCTACCTGTAAAGTGGCACACCTGTACAGTGTATAGAAGCGGCTGCATAAATAATTGCATTTATATAGCTAAAAAAAATGCATTTTCCCTGCAAGCTTAACCACTTGCCTACCAGGCCAATTTTGACATTTCTCTCCTACATGTAAAAATCATATTTTTTTGATAGAAAATTACATAGAACCCCCAAACATTATATAAGTTTTTTTTTTATCAGAGACCCTAGGAAATACAATGGCGGTCATTGCAACTTTTTATCTAGCACGGTATCAATTTTTCGAATGCGTTTTTTTGGGAAATGTAAACAATAAGACCCCACACCTCACCTCTAGGCTTAGAAGCCTGAAAAAAAAAAAAAGATCACCGCTTCCTAGCCAAAGCGAAGCCTTTTTTTAATACAGAGGCCGGGCGTGATGTCATAACATCGCGCCCGGCCTCTGAACGATCATAGAGACTCCGGCGACCATCTGGTCCACCGGAAATCTCTATGCTAAACATCTGGGGCTGGCGGATCCTGTGACCGACTCACCGATCGTAGCGGTGAGTCGGTACAAGCACCGGAGGGCAGCGGGAGGGGGGGCGTTCCCTCTCGCCTCCCGTAAGAACAATCACGCGGTGGAACAGCCGCTATGATTGTTCTTATACTGCACAGATTCGCCGGCTCTAAAAAACAATATCTGGATGATGTCTGTAGCTACAGGCATCACTCAGATATGCCATTCCTTCGCAGAGTGATATCTTACAGAATGTTGCCCATGGTTCCCAGGTGGCATTGAACCTCCAAATTATGTCATTAAGTTTTGCTACTATTTGTTCCTGAGACATAATCCATAATGTTTTCCTCTTACAACACTGGAAGGACACCGTGGGCCTCTTCCAGGATTTAGCTATGGTATTCTTAGCCCCCAACAAAATGAAGAAGGATAGGGCTTGTGAGTGTTTAGATAAATTAGAGATAGTGTGGTTAAGTAGAGCTATGTGAGGGTAGGGGATTACTGTTACATTTGTTAAGGTGCCGATAATTTAGAAGATTTTCTGCCAAAAAGCTCTAATGCGGGGGCAGGTCCACCAAATATGAATCATTGTACCCTCAAGCTCACAACCTCTAAAGCATAGAGGGGATGTCCCAGGATAAATCAATGCCAATCTGGAGGGCACATAATACCACCTGGACAAAACCTTTAGACTGGCTTCAATAAGAGAGATGTTGCAAATACCTTTGTAGGAGCGGGTCCAAGATTGGAACTAGTCCGTTGGTGTCCACGTTCTGCCAGTGTCCTCCTCCCAGGTCTTAGCGTGTATTGGGTTGTCCGGTTTCGTCAGGAGCGCCACATATATCAAGGAGATACCTCCTTTCTGAACCGGAGTATTGGAGCACCAATGTTCATAAGGCAAATAGAGTAGTAAGGGCAAACATAGGCAACATCTGGCACCACATCCCACATATTTTAACAGATAAAGGGAAAAGGGGGAAAGGGGTTGAAAAACCCCGGGACTTTTAAGGTGCTTACATATCAAAATGGATAGAGTAGAAAAACATATATAGCTTATCCATAAAAATAATTTTTATTTATTACAATTAAAACAAATACATAGCAAAAAGATTATCTTAAAAACCTGGTTGGGCGTCGGTGCACGCCGGGGTGCGTTGGTGCGCGGGTTCCTGTGCATGCTGGGGCACGTGCTTCTGGGGGCACTGGCGTGTCTAATCCGGCTGGCCGTGCTGTGCCTGGTGGTGCTGGTGTGCACGCTGGTGTCCGGGGGCGCGTGCGGGCGCGTGCGGGTGCGCGGGCGTCTGTGCGTATCGGCGCGCGCACGTTCACGGCGTTTGGCGCCAATCAGCCTAATTAGGTCTGCTGCTATCTCTGATCGGTGCTGCCTGATCAACAGCTCTGTGCCTAGTTCCTGTTTCCTTTTTCCTGTTTCCTGTTCCTAGTTCCTGTGTTCCTGAGTTCCTGAGTACCTGATCTGTTGACGACCCAGCTTGTCTTTGGATTCTTCTGTTCTTTGCCTGCATCTGACCCCGGCTTGTTTTGACCTCGCTTCTGCCTGCTCCTCCTGTACCTCCGCTGCCCGCCTGTTGCCAAACCCAGCCTGTGCATTGACCTGTCTTTAGCTCCTGCTCAGCATCCGTTGCCGGTGCCTCTGACTATCATCTGCTGTCTGAAGACTGCTAGCTTCCGGAATACGGACTCCTGCACAGGCTCTCATACCACTCCGCACTCGTGTGCTTCCTGTCTGCTCTACCAGGGGCCGCAAGTCAGATACGTATGGGAGCCTACCCTCTGCCCAAGTAGACTCTCCGGTCTGGTAAGTGAGAGACCTGACAGTATGAATATCAAAGACACCACACCTAATGGTGGGCAAGTAATTGGACGAGTACCACTTGATTAAATACCACTCAATTAAATACCACTCTACATGTTTCGCTCAGATTGGAGCTTCCTCAGGAGTTTTGGCATAAATTGTGGTATACTGTAAGTTATAGAAAAGAGAAAAATACAATTTACTGTTGTATTGAGACAACATGAAATTTACAATAGAGAAAATATAAATAATATAAATATGGATAAATAAATCATACAATTGAAAAACATCCAGACTGTCTATTGATCAAAGGAATGATACAAAAAAGTTTATAATCTTACCAGGCTGCCGCACATAAAGGGCAAATTCTATTCGATAAAAGAGGCCAATAAATGGCATCAATGATATAGGAGATTTCAACTACGTCTCTCTCACAACAGAAGTTCCCGTCATTTTTGGCCACAGAGGGATATAGAAATTATGCATCCTTAATAACAAGGAAAAAGTAAACAATAAATAGAAGTCCATGTATGAAAAGGGCAACCACACTAGCCTTGATGTTGAAAATGAAAGGGTACCTTTAATAGAATTAAGGATCTTTATGCTGAAGGCAGAACCACCTCATTACAAGTTTAAAAAGCCATAGATGATCAGTGTCCACTAGGGGGCCCTAATCCCCATCTGGGATTCATAAACGTGAACTTCCTGAAATTAAAATTAGACCGTGTTTCTAAGAAGCAAAAGAAAACAGGAGAGAATAATCAAAAATAAAGCCCTGAATCCAGTCTGTGTATATATCAGGAACAGCTGCAAAGGGGCACTTACCAGTTAAACATGGTCAAGCAGACAAGGGGTTTGTGGAGAGGCATACACTCTCTCCCTGTGTGAAGAGCCTGCAGCAGAAGACAGCGGTAAAGAAACCGCATTCTTATATTCCCCCCACTAGCGGCGGCGTCTGATGTTGCCGTTGTGGTGCGGACAGATAATGAGGAAGCCAGGGGCATAGACGAATGGGGGGAGTGGCAGCATCATGGGCATGATGCAGGAAGCGTCAGCGGCTGCCACTGCGCATGCGCCAGACAAACTGTACGCACAGTGTGTCTAAGAGGCAGCCGAAGCCCAAGGGGCCATCTTGGAAGGGGGATAGTTATTGAAACCAGTGCAATCAATCAGACATGCAGGGCTGGTTAAAATTAAACCACACAATTTCAAAAAATAGAGAGAGATCAGTAGATGCTGCAATGTATGGTATATCCAAGAGGGCACATTTGGAAGATGTATAAATAGTAATACATCCACCATTCTGAACAACCCCGGGACTAACACCTGAAGGGCACACCGATGGACGGCGATTGATTACTTGCCCGCCATGTGAGTGTCCCTGGCGTCCGTGTGGACCAAGGGTAAGCAGACAGGGATACTTGTGAGTGAGAGAAGTTGAAACTGATAATTCCTATATTATATTTTTTGAAAAATATTAACTTTAAATTTTTGGAAAGGCAGCCTGTATGGACATGGTATCAGATAAATGGGAAAAGGCAAGAGCATGTAAATAAAATACAATACAACTAAAGTACAAAAAAGTGAAACAAAAGAATAAATGATAAAAAAAAAGTAGATCCAGGAAGTCAACCAGAATGAGAATGTATCAGAAAGAGTTTACAAAAAGGGTTTGAAGCTGAATGCATCATTCAGGCCTGGGTATTTTAGAGCTGATAACTCATGTATCCAGCGTGCCTCCTTTTGGAGAAGCACCTTATCATAATCACCCCCTCTGTCGCCAGGGGGAATGTGTTCCAGGGTGAAGAAATGCATATAACTGCTATCAAAATTATGGTACAATCCAACGTGTCGGCTTATAGGGGTTTCCATTTGTTTTTTGTGTATCAATGAAACGTGATCCCTTATTAGGTAGAAAAAAGGTCGCTTGGTTTTACCAATGTAAAACATTTGGCATTTGCATTGCATGATATATACAATGCCTATTGATTGACATGTTACCGAAAAATTAGGTCTAAAAAGGCGACCATTAGGAAGTAGAATACTACGTGCCACATGTATGAATCTGCAAAAATTGCATTGGTGACAAGAAATTGCATTGCTTCCTTTAAGGGATTCACTAAAGGTTTTGGTTGAGATGTCATGATGGCTGTGTATCAAGGTGTCCCTAAGGGATCGAGACCGCCTGAAGGTATTTTCAGGGTATGGTTTCAGATGTTTGGCGACCTTCTCATCTCCCATCAAAAGGTACCAATACTTTCTCATAATATCTCGCACCTGTCGGTGCTGCCCTGACAACCTAGTAATAAGATGAACACCTGGATTGGTCTTGTTGGATTTGGGATTATGTATGAGAAAATCTCTAATCTGATTCTTAGCCTTTAAGTAAGCTTTCATCCCCCTCCAATCACCTATTTTAAATATCACTCCCTTGCACACTGGGTTCCAACTCTAGAGCTACTCCATCGGTACCCATTTATTATTACACACACTTTGTTCTTTCTTGTGGTTCAGTGACCCATATACAAATCAATGACTAAATATTTTATTCACCAGAGGCTGTTCTGTTATCCCCTGTGTCGCAGGGGGAATCATATGGGGCCACACACACCCACAGAGAATTCCTGAACGGGTGAGCCTGTCCTTTTTATATCTAACTTGTACACAATTGTTTATTGTATTGTTTAATGATCTTGCTGCAACCACAAAAAATCCTCATGTATCTGTGAATTCTTGTATATTTATTACATGTTCTCTATGCTACATTATAGACTTTACTCTCCTGAGGAAGCGGTGAATACCGCGAAACCGATCGAGAATTCAAGTCATATCTGTAATCTCTGTTATTACTGGATGCAATTCGTATGGTTGTATATATTGCCTTTGTCTTGAACTACAACTGTATGTGTTATTGTAATTTTTTTTTAAATTGTTTCTTATTAAAAATATAGTTTTTATTATACTACCTTTTTCCTCTTCACCCTTTTTGTACTAATGCCCAACTACCTTGAGTACCGTAATAGTCCCCTGTGCTTTTTTCCGTATGTGGGGGGTTGGGATATCTACCGACAGAAGCAGCCAACTGCGGCATTCCCTACTCCCTGCCTTCTTTTGTAACCTCTGAAACATGTATGAGGGGTGTCAGGGAAAAAAGCATGAATTTTAACTGGAGTATAATACCACCTTGTAAAAAGTTTGATTGCAGTTTCTTTGATCGTGATTGATCTTGTGCATTTGTGTAAGTTAATGATACATTTGTCCTAATTTTCCATTGTAAATGAGAAATCACATTCTTGTTCCCATTTAAGCATATAGGGAAGTTTGGATTGTTCTGTGTTATTGACTAGATTAGAGTAGATTTCAGATATCAGACCTGTTCTCCTAGGTGTTTTTAGACAAATGTTTTCAAAAAATGATGGTGGGAGTGAGTTTACTGTTTGGAAATATGTTCTAATATGTTCTAAAAAAATGTCTAATTTGGAGAAATGTATTAAACTCTGTATTGGGGATCTGATGTCTAGATTTCAATGAAGAGAATGAAGTGAAGTTCTTGTTTTCTAAAAAATTAAAGAGGGATATTAGGTTATTATTTGTCCACCGTGAAAAGTCTCCTCTCTCATTTGAGGTAAGGGGGAATTTTGGGTCACCGATAAAAGATGCAAGCTGAGGTGTGTTAGAGGTTAAGTTATATTTTTTGTTATGTAGTTTCCATAATTGATATGAATGTGAGACTAATTGATTAAGGTTGTCTAGGATGTGAGTTGATACTTTATTACCCCATAATATACTTGAGATAGAATATGGTTGGATGGAGTCTTTTTCAAATCTAACCCATGGGACTTTGGGGTTGGGAATGTGCCATTGTGCTATTTGTGACCATCTGGCGGCTAGGTAATAAAGCCAGAAGTCGGGGAGACCTAGACCACCATTTTTCTGTGGATTGTGTAATACTGATCTAAAAAGACGTGGACGGGAGTCTGACCAGATTAATTTATTGATTTCTGTTTAGAATTCAGTAATAGTTACTTTATTTATTCTGATTGGGAGAGCTCTAAATAGGTATAACATTTTTGGTAAGATTATCATCTTAATCGCTGTAATACGGCCAAGAAACAATATTTTAAAAGCTTTCCATAATTTGAGCATCAATCTCATTTTTTGTATTAATGGGGTGTAGTTTTTTAAGGAAAGGTCATTAATATTTGGTGTAAGAAATATACCAAGATAAGGGAGAGAATTCATTGACCATGAGAAATTGAATGAGGAACGTAAGGAGTCTAATTGGAATGATGGCATGTTAATTGGCATTCCTATAGATTTGGTGACATTCACTGTTAGGCCAGATAGTGAGGTGAATGTTTTGAGAGTATGTAGTAAATTTGGTAAAGCAATATTGGGTTGTGTGAGGAATAATACCATATATATAGGTATTTTGTTAGAATTATAACCTTTTATATCTGGGTTGTGCAATATTGCTGTAGCTTAGGGTTCAAGCGCTAATGCGAATAATAAGGGAGATAGGGGACAACCCTGTCTTGTTCCTCTGCCTAGTCTGAAAAAGTCTGAATTACAGCCTGGTAATCTAATCCTAGTGCATCTGTTATGATAAAAAGCGTGAAAGGCGTGGAGAAATTCACCTAAGAAGCCGTATCTTTTCAGAACTAAGTCATGGAAATCCCAGGATACACTATTGAATGCTTTATTGATATTAAGACAAAGAAGTAAAACAGATTTGGAGTTGATATTTGCGTCTTGCATTATCTTAGTGACCAATCTAATGTTGTCTGTAATTTGTCTACTAGGTATGAAACCTGATTGGTAGGGGGAGATTAGTGAGGGAATTATTAAGTCTATTAGATAATAGTCTACAGAATATCTTAAGGTCATTGTTTATTACAGAAATTGGTCTGTAGTTTTGTGGCAATGTGTGTGGTCTTTGTTTGGTTTTGGGATAAGAGACATATTTGCAAGAAGCATTTCTTCTGGGAACTGTTCTCCTTTAAGAATGTTGTTATATAATTTTGCTAAATTTGGTGTTATCATCTATGACTTTTTAAACTTGTAATGAGGTGGTTCTGCCTTCAGCATAAAGATCCTTGATTCTATTAAAGGTACCCTTTCTTTTTCAACATCACGGCTAGTGTGGTTGCCCTTTTCATACATGGACTTCTATTTATTGTTTACTTTTTCCTTGTTATTAAGGATGCATTATTTCTATATCCCTCTGTGGCCAAAAATGACGGGAACTTCTGTTGTGAGAGAGACGTAGTTGAAATCTCCTATATCATTGATGCCATTTATTGGCCTCTTTTATTGAATAGAATTTGCCCTTTATGTGCGGCAGCCTGGTAAGATTATAAACTTTTTTGTATCATTCCTTTGATCAATAGACAGTCTGGATGTTTTTCAATTGTATGATTTATTTATCCATATTTATATTTTTTATATTTTCTCTATTGTAAATTTCATGTTGTCTCAATACAACAGTAAATTGTATTTTTCTCTTTTCTATAACTTACAGTATACCACAATTTATGCCAAAACTCCTGAGGAAGCTCCAATCTGAGCGAAACATGTAGAGTGGTATTTAATTGAGTGGTATTTAATCAAGTGGTACTCGTCCAATTACTTGCCCACCATTAGGTGTGGTGTCTTTGATATTCATACTGTCAGGTCTCTCACTTACCAGACCGGAGAGTCCACTGGGGCAGAGGGTAGGCTCCCATACGTATCTGACTTGCGGCCCCTGGTAGAGCAGACAGGAAGCACACGAGTGCGGAGTGGTATGAGAGCCTGTGCAGGAGTCCGTATTCCGGAAGCTAGCAGTCTTCAGACAGCAGATGATAGTCAGAGGCACCGACAACGGATGCTGAGCAGGAGCTAAAGACAGGTCAATGCACAGGCTGGGTTTGGCAACAGGCGGGCAGCGGAGGTACAGGAGGAGCAGGCAGAAGCGAGGTCAAAACAAGCCGGGGTCAGATGCAGGCGAAGGACAGAAGAATCCAAAGACAAGCTGGGTCGTCAACAGATCAGGAACTCAGGAACTCAGGAACACAGGAACTAGGAACAGGAAACAGGAAAAAGGAAACAGGAACTAGGCACAGAGCTGTTGATCAGGCAGCACTATAACTTACAGTATACCACAATTTATGCCAAAACTCCTGAGGAAGCTCCAATCTGAGCGAAACATGTAGAGTGGTATTTAATTGAGTGGTATTTAATCAAGTGGTACTCGTCCAATTACTTGGCCACCATTAGATGTGGTGTCTTTGATATTCATACACTGTTTTTAAGATAACCTTTTTGCTATGTATTTCTATAATTGTAATAAATAAAAATTATTTTTATGGATAAGCTGTATATGTTTTTCTACTCTATCCATCTTGATATGTAAGCACCTTAAAAGTCCCGGGGTTTTTCAACCAATTTCCCCCTTTTCCCTTTATCAATGTTCATAAGGGGTTATTGAGGGAGATTCCAGTTTGTTAATCCAAATGGAGTGTAGGAAATGTGAGATTTGGGCAAATATGAACCTTTCCAAGTCAGGCATGTCCAGTTTAAATTTACAGTAGGATAGAGTAAGAGGGCCCGCTGATGTAAGAAAGTGACCTATCCGGTAGAGACCTTTGTCTGTCCACCATCTGAACGCCTGTATGTCTACTCCTGGGGGGGAAATTAGCATTATGAAAAATGTGGTATAAAGGTTTTAGAGGAGAAATCAGGGCAGTTTGTCTGAATAGTTTAGTGCTTAGGGAAATGGAGTGGGACAAGGTGGGAGCCATTATGGCTTGCCTAATCTTTGGGTCTCACCACAGAAGGAAATCAACGGTGTTGAGGGGGGTTGCCTTCCTTTCCATGGATAGCCAGTCAGGCTTTGACCCCTTGGAGAAGATCATTGAAATTTGTGTCAGTTGATAGTATCCCCAAAGGTCAGGTAGGCCTAAACCACCCTGGGATTTTAGGCAAAGAAGAACTCTGGACGGGCATCTATATCCCTTTTTTCCCCAGACAAACCGTATTATCTCTGACTGAAATTTATGGAGAAAACTCTTTGTGAGTGGGATTGGTAGAGAGTGGAATAAGTATAAGAGGCGGGGGAGGAGTGTCATCTTCACCGCGTGAACCCAGCCCAGCCAGCACAGACCACATCCAGACCACTTTTCAAGTTCTGCTCTACATTTGAGAATCATAGGGGGATAATTGGCTTAAAAGAGACTACCTATATCCACTGTTAGATAAATTCCTAGATAGGGGAAGGCCCCCGGAGCCCAGGAGAAGTCAAAATTGCTAGTAAGTTGTGAAAGAAGATCAGGCAGGACCATGACATTTAAAGCAGTTGATTTGTTCATGTTTACCATCAGGCTTGAAATTTCACTGAATGCTCTTAGCACTCTGTATACTCCTGGGGTGGAGATGAGGGGAGAGGTAATATACAGTATGAGGTCATCTGCGTAAAGAGCACATTGATGTTCCTGGTCCCCGCAGTTCACCTCCTTAATATCCGGATTCGCTCTGATTGCTATGGCCAGGGTTTCTATAGCCATTGCAAATAGGAGGGGGAAGAGTGGGCATCCCTGTCTGGTACCCCTTCCTATAGGGAACGAGGCCAAGTATCTACCCATCAGGTGTACAATGAGTGTATTAGGTTTAAGCAGTACAGGCCAAATCCCCATCTCCATAGGATGTCAGACAGGATGTCAGACAGGTATGCCCAGTCTATAGAATCGAATGCCTTGTGTAGATCAATCGATAAAAGAAAGCCCTTTTGAGGGGGGCTTCCACCCCATTGGGATTGTAGAAGGGAAATAATATCTATGGTCCATATAATCTGGTCTGGGCCTTGCCTTCCTGGGATAAAACCCACCTGATCTCTATGAATATATGAGGGGATAAAACTTGCCACCCTATTTGCCAATATATTGGTCAAAATTCTAATATCGTTGTTGATCAAGGATATTGGCCGATAATTCCGAACCTCGCTGGGGTCTTTCCCCGGTTTGAGGATCACCGAAATGTATGCGGCATTTAAAGGGGTTGTAAAGGTAATTTTTTTTTTTTTTAAATAACAAACATGTTATACTTACCTTCACTGTGCAGCTCGTTCTGCACAGAGTGGCCCCAAACCTGGTCTTCTGGGGTCCCTCGGCGGCTGTTTTAGCTCCTCCCCGCAAGCATTTACCACCTTAATGCGAGCTCCCTCGCATAGTGGTGAGTGCTTGCGGGCGCGCTCCCGTGATACAGCCGGCGGCTATAGCCGCACGCTGTATCACTCGGCCCCGCCCCCGGCGCGCCGCGTCATCGGATGTGATTGACAGCAGCGCGAGCCAATGGCTGCGCTGCTTTCAATCCATCCACTGCAGCCAATCAGCGACCAGGCTGAGCTGCAATGAAGATGACGAGGACGAGCAGCGAAGATTCGAGGCGTCAGGTAAGTAAAACGGGGGGGCTGGGGGCGGCGGTACTGTCAAAAGTTTTTTCACCTTAATGCATAGAATGCATTAAGGTGAAAAAATTTTGCCTTTACAACCCCTTTAAGTCTGCTCCCAAAGGAGAGCCCCCCCTAAGGGAGTTGAAAAGTTTTGTTAGATGTGGGGCTAGAGTGGGGGCAAATTTCTTATAGTACCCAGTTGAGAACCCGTCTGGTCCAGGTGCAGAACCGAGTTTTAGGGATTTGATTGTATCCAGGACCCCTGTCTGGGTGAAAGGGCTCTCAAGTAGGTCGCTATGTTCTTTAGACAGGGAGGGCAAAGAGAGGGAGTCTAAAAACTCTTGCTGTGACTGACCTGCCGGTGGGCACCTTGGTTTGTAAAGTTTAGCATAGAACTGAAGGAAGGCTTCCATGATCTTGGTTGGGTTTTGAGTCAGGTCCCCCGAGTGCAGCCTCATTTTTGGGAATGCTAAGATCGAGGTTTGAGACTAAGCTTGACTGCTATTCTTGAGCCGGCCTATCCTTTTGGGAATAGAATTTCACCCCAGTCCACCTAAGGTGTTGTTAGGTTAAGGTTGAGGAGGGCACAAGCTTTGTCTAAATTGGGTAGAGATTCCGGGGTGGGTTTTAGCTTGTGTGCCCGTGCAAGGGACCTGAAGTCTGCTAGTTTAACCGTATTCGCTTTGTGTTATGCCCTAAGTTTGGCTGTCATTTTAATTATTTTTTCTCTGATTACAGATTTATGCGCAGCCCACATGGTGGCAGGTGTTATGTCATTGGTAGTATTGATGCTGAAGTATTCCTTAATGGATTCTTCTATAATGGTACACTGTATTGGGTCACTTAGTATGGATTCCTGCAGGCACCAGCGAGGGGGATCAGTACGTACCGAGGGTCTTTGAGTGATCAGAGTGACCATCGAGTGGTCTGATAGGGAGGTATCAACTATCTTGGTTCTCACAATTAAAGGGATCGTAGAGGGGCGTGTGAAGATGTGGTCTATCCTGGCATAGGAGTTATGGGGTGCCGAATAATGCGTGTAATCCTTGGAATGAGGATTAGTCTCTCTCCAAATGTCTATTAATCCCACTTCATGTAGTAGTTTCGCTATTTTGACACTTTGTCTGGAAGGGCGTTAAAGTTTAGGTATCCCAGATCCAGTTTTATCCATGTAGAAATCAAAAGCTGTGTTAGAGTTCCCACCAACGAAAATTGTGCCCTTAACGTGTGGTCGAAGTTTGTGCATCAAGGAGTCAAAAAAGGCCTTCTGTTCCTTGTTGGGGGAGTAATAAGAGACAAAGGTGTATAATTCCCCATCTATGTTCCCTGAGACTAGAACGTAACGTCCTAGGGGGTCCAAAATAGTTTCTGGTTGTGAGAGATTAATATGTTTAGCAAAGCAAATGGCTACGCCTTTTGTTTTGTTAGTCGCGGAGGAGAGAAAAAATTGGGGGAAGTGCTGATGGAGAAACGTGGTTTGGTATGATATGCAGAAGTGGGTCTCTTGGACAAAGAGGATGTCCGTATGCATAGACTGGTAAAGTTGGAAAAGCTTTCTGCGTTTGACAGGGGAGTTGAGTCCCTAGGCATTATGCGATACAATTTTAAGGGTGGGAGTCACGGTGCGAGGTTTAGACATGATGTGGGAGGTGTAAGGCCAAGCTTACATTATGAGTCTTACCTTGCCGATGAGAGGAATGAACCTTAAGGAGCCCAAATGGTGTGTTTGTCACCGAAGTGAGACCTGGGAGGAGAGACCAGAGGCGAATGTGGAACCTGGGAGCACTCAGATGAGTAGTGCAGGAGAGGGAGAGAAAAGGGTTGAAAGAGAAAAGGAAAGAAAACAAGGGAGTTACAGTGACCTGAATCAATAAACATTCCTGTAAGTAAGAATAACATAAAGTGAAAACCCCAGACCCCCCCAATTCCCAGGGCAGGATGGGCTAGCCCAACCTAACCCCTTAACCTGAGAGGGCCGGCACCCTGTCTGTAGGGCAGCTGGACAAGAAACCAAGGGCACGAACAGTGCTCTTGGTTCCTACTGGAGGTGCACTGGGTCCACCACAGCCCCGCCACCTGTAGTTCAAGGTAAATGAAGACATTAAAGTAGTCTGCTATGTTCTAAAAACAGAACGACCCAACGATAAAATCAACTGAAATACATATAACTGACCAAGAGCTTTCCATCCCGTGTAACCTCCACCCAGGGCCTTCTCCCTCCAAGGGGCCCAGGGGGGAAGCATGCGCAAAACGGGGAGAGCACTGTATCCCCAGACATCCCCAGACATGGGGTAGACAGTAATCTCTCGCTGTGTAATGAGAGGCTCTACCGTTTTGCTAAAACAGTGAGTCATATCAGCATACTGAATGAGGGGGAACATGCCCAAATAGTACATTTTTAGTAAACTAGCGCTCGCCCAGCCACCCCTGAGTAACACATGTAAAGTCCAGCTGAGGAAAAATGTACAACTAGGTATGAGGTTCTGAGAAAGTTCCCGTCCAACCATTAGGGTACCAGGACTGGTGAGGGAACAGGTATTCCCCTTCCCCCACACCATCCTGAAGTCTCACATAGGAGGCTGCCACCTGTTCTAATATATCAGATAGCTGGTTAACGGTTTAGACCATATCATAGACATGACAGTTCCACTATGGGGACAGCAGGAAGGGTAGACAAGTAGAGGACCCAAAAGGTCATTTTGGACCGGGAGTTGGCACAAGGGAAGTTCCGGATCAGGGCACTGATCCTAGAGGTGGCCAGTACATCATGGTGGGAGATTTTCTTTAGAGCGTTTGGAGCTTTGCTTCAGCCAGGTAGGTTGCAGTGGGTTCGCCACGATGGTCTCTTCATAGATGAGGGGGTGCTCCGGGCCATCTGGGAAGGTGATGGATCTTGTGTAATCAGGCCCAATTGTAGCAGAAGACGTTCTCCCTCTGCGAACGTTGAGAAGCCTTAACTTTTATTTCTGTAGGAGAAGTCCAGTCACAGGGGAAATGACCAGCGATATGTGATTTCCTTCTCAATCAGCAGTTGGAGTAACGGTTTGAGAAAGCGTCTTTTAGCGTCTTTTCTGTACCGTATATGGTGATAAATCTGCAAAAATCTGGATCGTGTGACCAAGCAATTTGAGATTTTCCGAACCCCTAGACCTCCTCATCACCTCCTCCTTAACGGAGTAGAAGTGGGGTTTCACGATTATATCTCTTGGGAGACCATCCGAGCGGGGGGTTGCAGGGCTCTGTGGGCTCTGTCTAGCTCCAGACGGTGCTCTGCGATATCAGGAATAAGGCCTTTCAGCAGTGTTTTCACAAAAGCGTGTACATCTTTTTCAGATTCGGGGAGCCCACGAATTCAGAAATGATAACTTCTCGATCTATTTTCGAGGTCATCGATTTTTGCAAAGCTGTTTCAAGTTGATCCTGCATTTCTTGTATTCTGGCTGAGTTTTGATGAAAGCAAGAATTGGCCTTGTTGTCAAAAACTGCAATGATATGCACTTGTCAAACAGGTGTGGAAAAATTGGTCTTTTTTTCTTTGTTAATCGTGCCCATGAATCCTACACCAAAAAAAATCTTCCAGATGAAATCAACAAGCACAACACTAGGCAGCCTAAAAGTCCTGCAGAGATTCCACATCCCAAAAACACAAATTCAGCAACATTGGCATCAGGGGCTTCGTAGCTGCTGGTAATCTAGGACTGATTCATTTTGATAAATGTTATATGGTCCACTGAGTCTGTGGACATACGTGCTCTATTATCAGTAACAAAAACCTCCAACAGCACTGAATGCCCATTCGGAAATCATGCTGGATGCAGGGCAGCCCAGCAGCTCAATTAAATACTTGGCAAGTTCTGGCCAGTGGTCTATTCTCATGACCCAGTAAGCCAGTGGATCGTCTACTGGAAAGCTCTCCATCTTTGTTTTCATCCCTAGATAATTGTCCACTGTGTGACGCAGATGCTGCCGATGGAATGTGGAAGCTGACAGCCCTGGTCGGTGAGGACTAAAAAAAATAGAGAAAGGCATCATTTAGGCGGCCACCTTCTCCACCACTCCTCTCTTGACCAACAGAAGCCTAAAAGCAATGTTTTCCACAACACTGTAACCTAATAAAGTCCAGAAAAGCATGAGATAAACTCATCTTTAAGGTGTCCTCAAGAGATTTCATCTTCTGCACTCTCTGTGGGGACGGGATGAGTTCTGAGACTTATGCCTTGTAATAGTGGTCAAGCAGGGATGCCAACCAATAGTGATCCTTTTTCTTTTACGCCACGTATTCTCGGGTCCTTTCACAGGCTTTGAAGCATGAGGGAGCCAATGCACCGCAAATTTTCGGAGGCATGAGAAGCAGACTTTTCAGGACGATGGAGGATTATAGTATTTGGAACTGCCTCCTCACAGCCACATACTACTCCCAAGGGTTCTGAAAACCATCTCTTACTGTTTGACGTATGTCTTCCTCTGCTTCAATGCCTCCAAAACTGCCAGAATCCTCCTCCCTCTCTTATTGTGTGTTCTGTGGCATAGGACCAATTTTATCTGCATAAAGTGGGCCTTGAGAGGAAAGGAAGTCCTCCTCTTTCTCCCTCTGCATTGCCTCAAGTGCCCTGTCCATAATGCCACACAAAGTCTGCTCCAGCAGGAACACAACAGGGATTGTGTCAATGATGTAAGCATTGTCATGGCTCACCATCCTTGTGGCCTCCTCAAATGGTGACAGTACCATGCATGCATCCTTTATGATTAGCCATTGACGTGGGGAAAAAAAATCGGGCCGGGCTGAGCTTGTCGTTGGGCCATACTCACACAGGTATTTGTTGATGGCCCTCTGCTGCATGTGCAGCCATTGTAGCATTGCCAAAGTCAAGTTCCACCTGGTGGGCATGTCACAAATCAGGCAGTTTATGCTTAGGGGTACTTGTGGTTCATAGGACAATTCAGCAGAGGAGGGCATGGAGGAGGAGGACTAGGGGGTAGAGAAAAAAATCTGGCATCACCACCACTAGCTGTATGGAGAAGTGGGGGCACAACAAGCTGCAGCACTGAGCCCTGACCTGCATCCTTCCAAGTTGCAAGCAGAGTTACCCAGTGTGCTGTGAACAAAATATATGTCCCTGACCATGCTTTCTGGACCATGTGTCAGTAGTAACGTAGATTTTGTGGCTGACTGCCTTGGCCAATGATGCCACAAAATTGTCTTTCACGTGATGGTACAGAGCTGAAATGGCCTTACATGAAAAGAAATAGTGACTGGGAACCTGCCATTGTGGTACAGCACATTCTGCAAATTCACGGAAGGGGGCAGAGTCCACCAGATAGAAAGGCAGAAGTTGTAGAGCCAGCAGCTTTGACAAGCTTGCATTTAGGCGTCAGGCATGTGGGTGGCAGTGACTGTATTTTTTTTCACTGCAGTAGATGGGACAGAGAATCTTGCCGGCTATAGTCTACAGCTGGGGGTGTTCTGCTGGCAGATGTATTGCAAGGACCTGGGACACCCTGTGCTATACCATCATCTTTGTCAGTGGAGGCTGCTCAGAGGTCATGAGGTATAGCGGGGGCAGACTGAGGTTAGTAAGAAGGAGGAACCGATTTGCAGCCCTTTTGTGTGGTTTTCAGGTGCTCTTGCCAACAGGCTGAGTGGTGGGAGGTTAAATGCCTTGTCAAGCTTGTGGTACCCAAATGGCTGGTGTTTTTGCGACGCTTGATGTGCTTGAGACAAAGTTTGCAAATTGCAACAGTGTGATCAGCTGCACGTGTGCTAAAAAAGGCCCAGACAGCTGAACTGTGGGAAGTGGGACAGGAGATAACAGCTCCACAATATGATGACATAGGGTGGCTGCTCTCTACTCTTCCATGATGGCTGCCTCATTGGGGTTGTGCCTCTCCTTCACTTTCCTGCTCTGCTCTCTCAGGCACCCAAGTCACGTCAGTGACCTCATCATCATCTCCTCCATTCTCATTACCACTGGAGACAACTTGGCAATACACTGTGGCTGGAGGAACATGACTGACAATTTTGTACCAGTGTTCTCCCCTCTCTGTAAGAAAAATGAGGGGAATAACTGTGCTATGGTGAAATACATAAACAATAACAATTAAAGCCGCGATTCATCTATGTAACACAAACACAGTGAAATTAAATAAGAAAAAAGGGGGGTTGAATCGCACTAAAACAGATTGGTGATCATACACATCATCACCAAACCAAATATTTAGAACTAAGTGAAGAGTTCCCCTTTAGTGTATATATAATATACAAAACACATGTCAAATGAATAATCAATCCAAAAATAAAATGTTCAAAGTGATAATAAAAAGTCCATGTATAAAAAATAAATCACCCAAGTGATATGAAAGTATGTTAAAAAAGCTCCAAAAAACATAAATTCTTGCTGTGAGAAGAAAAAAGCGTGCTTGCTCCACCACCGTGAAATCAGACTGGCCGCTTACCAGAAACTCATGATCCCCCGTTACAGAGGATCAGAGAAAGTTGTTTGTTAATACTGCTTCGAACCACGACCAATGGATCAGAGACCTTATACTGAGACGGGACATCAAAGACTGCAAGGTCAGGCTAAAGATGTTCACACTGACAGCCCACAGCATTGCAGATACGGTCATAGAAGGAAAAAAAGGCTCCATATAATGTAAAATCATTGACTTTATTAGATAAGTAAAAGGTTAAACTCACATGTTAGTCGACAATAGTAGGCATGTAGTGTAGTCTGGAGCGCCGGCCGGAAGCTCACAGACAGCCCGTCCTACTGGAAACAACAGCAGCAATGGGAGGTGACGAGAACACGTCGCTCTGCCCTACGTGGCGTTTTGTGATAGAGTCACATCATCCAGGGGCATTCTCTGTAGGCTCGTGTTTCTGCCTTCCTCAACCTCAACCTCAGAACCAACATCTGATTTTAAGTAATGGCTGTGCATTATCAAGGGGCAAGTGGCTGGGTTCAAATAACTCAGCTGACTCCTCCATGCCTGATGCTGGGGCTATGGCAGGAATAGCTGTGAACAAGGAGGCAGGTTTAGCCACTCTGGCAGCTGCAGTGGACTGGGCACCAGTCTCTGCTTGGGTGATGGAGGATGAGGATGGTTTAATAAGCCAGTCCACCACCTCCTCTGCATTCTGTGGCTGGATAGTATGGGCAACATCACCAAACAGAGGAAATGATGCCCTGCCTGAGGACTGACCACGACCACCTTTGCCTGTAGACACATACGCTACTGGCCCCCTCACAGTGCCATGGGAATGTCTGCCTATATTTGTTGTCCTCCCAGACATGATGGGGGTGCTTATTAACACAATGTAATAAAGATGTGTAAATGTGTAGGTGGTTGCACTTTAATCAATTGAAAGTGGTGTTTGGTGCACGTTAACTTGAGTACCCACTACTACACAGACACACTCCACTGATACACTATTATACTGCAGTAAAACTGTGTTGATGCACTGCAATATATTGCATCAAAAGTGCAGTAATGCACAGAAGTATACTGTATTAAACGTAAGGTACTGCACTGCAATATACGGTGTTAAACTTGCAGTAATGCACTGAACTGTACTGAGTTAAACAGAAGTTAACACATTGAAATATATAGCATTAAACTTGCAGTAACGCACTGAACTGTACTACATTAAATGGAAGATGACACACTGAAATACACGGCATTAAACTTGCAGTAACGCACTGAACTGTACGGTGTTAAACTTGCAGTAATGCACTGAAATATACTGTGTTAAACAGTAGATAACGCTCTGAAATGTATGGCAATAAACTTGCAGTAACGCACTGAAATATATGGAGTTAAACTTGCAGTAACTCACTGAACTGTATTGTGTTAAATGGTGGATAACCCTCTAAAACAGTGGTCATCTACCTTGTCCTCAGGGCCCACTAACAGGCCAGGTTTTATGTATTACCTTGGGGAGATGCGGACTAGAATACTACAATCACTGAGCAGCAAATGATATCACCTGTGATGTATTTCAGTTATCTTGCAAACCTGGCCTGTTAGTGGGCCCTGAGGACAGGGTTGATGACCACTGCTCTTAAATATACAGCATTAAACTTGCAGTAATGCACTGAAATATACTGCTTTAAGCATGCAGTAACTCAAAGAAATGTACTGCATTAAATGGCATGTAATGCACTAAAATATACGTTGCTAAACTTGCAGTAGCACACTGAACTGTACTGTGTTAAACAGAAGATAACGCACTAAAATATACAGCATTAAACAGAAGATAATGCACTAAAATACACAGTGTTAAACTTGCAATAAAGCATTGAACTGTACTGCATTAAACGGAAGATAACACACTGAAATATATGGCATTAAAGCCACAGTAACACACTAAAATATACTGTGTTAAGCATGTAGTAATGCACAGAAATGTACTGCATTAAACGGCACGTAACGCACTAAAACTTACAATGTTAAACTTGTAGTAACGCACCAAACTATACTTTAAGTGGAAGATAACGCACTGAAATATACAGTGTTAAACTTGCAATAACTCACTGAACTGTATGGCGTTAAACTTGCAGTAACGCACAGAAATATTCTCCGTCAAGCGTGCAGTAATGCACAGAAATGTACTGCGTTAAACGGCGCGCAATGCACTGAAATATTTGGCGTTAAACTTGCAGTAACGCACTGAAATAAACTGCGTTAAATGGCACGTAATGCACTGGAGTATATAGCGTAAAACTTGCAGTAACACAATGAAATATACTGTGTTAAACAGTCACTACACTCACACTGACTGAACTATCCCTACATTCGCACTAATGTAAAGATAAATGGTGGTCGCACTACACTCACACTGACTGACCTATCCCTACATTCACACTAATGTAAAGATGAATGGTCGCACTACACTCACACTGACTGAACTATCCTTACATTCACACTAAGGTAAAGATGATTGGTCGCACTACACACACACTGAACTATACCTAGATTCGCACTAAACTGATATTCTGCACAGCGGCACAGTGCATTGTGATTGTTTGGTGGGCCGAACAAACGGTTGAACTCCTTGATAATTTGGTTGTTCAGCGAATGTTGCGAACAGCCAATGTTTGGCCCAAACTAATGCTCGGGTCAAACCATTCGCCCATCCCTAGTGGCAACCTCTCTCCCTAATGAACCACAAATATCACACTATTTATTTTAGCATTCCAATGCCGCGTACACACGATTGGACTTTCCGCCAACAAAACCGCAGATTTTTGTTCGAAGGTTGTTGGCTCAAACTTGTCTTGCATAAACACGGTCACACAAATGTTGGCCAACAATTCTGAACGTGGGAACGCAGTGACTTAACAATGAGTCGATAAAAAGGAAGTTCAATAGCCAGTGCACCACCCTTTGGGCTCCTTCTGCTAATCTTGTGTTTATCTCGTGTTAGTAGAATTTTGGTGAGAGACGATTTGCGCTTTTCAGCCTCTTGCTTTTCAGTTCATTTCCGCTTTTCAGCTTGTGCTTGTCGGTTTGTATCTGTTCTTCAGTGCGTGTTGTCAGTTCATTCCTGTCTTTCAGTGCATTCTATTTATAGTTCACTTCTAAATTTTCAGTGCGTTCTTGTCTGCTCGTTTCTGATTTTCAGCTCGTTCTTCTCAGGTCCTTTCTGATTTTCAGTGCATTCTGTCAGTTCGTTCTGAGCGGTTGTTCGTTTTCTAGCCATGTTGCAGTTGCGTTCTCATCAGAGAGATCGTGCCGTCATTGGGCTTGGTGTTGGAGTTCTTGTTTTGACCCAAGTCCAGTCCATGAACAGGGGAAGGAGGAGTTCTTGGACCTAGAATTGGTTACTTAATCGTGACCAATTCTCTCATATGCCTTTGTTGCAGAAGCTCCAGGAGAATAATCCTGATGATGTCAGGAATGACATCTACGGATGACAGACCCATCTTTCACCATCTGTTGGCTTTGCTGTCCCTCTATATTTCCACGCAGGACACCTGCATGTGGCAAATCATCACTCCCCAACAAAGGCTCGTCGCCACCTTGCGGTACTTGGCGACGGGGAGAAATCTCGAGGATATAAAGTTCATGACTGGGATGTCTCCCCGGGCTCTGGGAATCATTATTCCAGAGACCTGTTCTGCCATTATTCAGGTCCTGCAGAAGGACTATATTAAGGTAATTTTTCCCCTTTAACCATTCGCCGACCGCCTCATGCAGATATACTGCGGCAGAATGGTCGGGCAGGCGAAATCATGTACCTGGTACGTGATCTGTCTCCCGCGGGCGGGGGGTCCGACTGGACCCCCCCAGTGCCAGAGGCGGCCGGCATTTGTTTGCGGGTGATCAGAGGTGAGGGGGAGGCCATCCATTCGTGGCCACCCCCTTGCGATCGCTCCCTGCGAATGAAATCCTTCCTCTGCCTCTGTAATGTAAACAGAGGCAGAGGAAGTGATGTCACCTTTCCTCGAGCCGGTCTTTTCGTTCTGGCGCCGAGGAGAGAAGACATCAACGTGAGTTTGCACAACACTACCCTAACAGTAGAACACGCATGCACACTTTTCACCCCCCAGTCATCCCCCGATCACCCCCCGATCACCCCCCTGTACCCCCTGTCACAGTGACACCAATAGCAGTTTTTTTTTTGCATTGGTGTCAGTTTGTGACAGTTATAAGTGTTAGGGAAGTTAGGGTTAGCCCCCTTTAGGTCTGGGGTACCCCCTTTAGGTCTAGGGTACCCCCCTAACCCCCCTAATAACGGTTAACCCCTTGATCACCCCCCGTCGCCAGTGTCACTAAGCGATCATTTTTCTGATCGCTGTATTAGTGACACAGGTGACGCTAGTTAGGGAGGTAAGTATATAGGTTCGCCGTCAGTGTTTTATAGCGACAGGGACCCCCATATACTACCTACTAAAGGTTTTAACCCCTTGATTGCCCCCTAGTTAACCCTTTCACCAGTGATCACCGCATAAGTGTTACGGGTGACGCTGGTTAGTTAGTTTGTTTTTTATAGTTTATTATAGTTTTAGGACACCCGCCGTTTATTACCTTATAAAGGTTTAACCCCGTAATTGCCCGGCGGTGATATAAGTTACGTTTTTAGGGTCAGATAAGGTCTGCGTTGCCCCAGGCAGCGTCAGTTTAGCGCCAGTACCGCTAACACCCACGCACGCAGCATACACCTCCCTTAGTGCTTTAGTATCTGAACGGATCGATATCTGATCCGATCAGATCTATACTAGCGTCCCCAGCAGTTTAGGGTTCCCAAAAACACAGTGTTAGCGGGATCAGCCCAGATACCTGCTAGCACCTGCGTTTTGCCCCTCAGCCCAGCCCTGCCCAGTCCACCCAAGTGCAGTATCGATTGATCACTGACACTTACAAAACACTAAGCACACATAACTGCAGCGTTCGCAGAGTCAGGCCTGATCCCTGCGATCGCTAACAGTTTTTTGGTAGCGTTTTGAATCAGTCGCTAACAGTCAGGAGCTTTTTTGCCTGTGAGTTTCACTAGTGTACCCCTAAATTTAGAGCCCAAAATGCCAAATCGAAGGTACACTAGTGAAGAGGCCTACACGTTCCTGAGCATGACAGATAGTGAAGAGGAAGTCACTCATCTGTCATATTCAGGCTCAGAATACGATCCTGTAGACGACAGCGGCTCCATGACAGATAGCTCTGACGACGGAGTTGTGGTCCCTGCTAAGGTCAGGCGTACCAGACCCCAATCTTCTTCTTCTGTCCTTGAAGTGCAAGAACCACAGGGCTCTCGTATGAAGCAGAGCAGTACTAGCGCCGCTATTCCTTCTGGTGAACTGGCAAGCACCAGCAGCCTAGTACACCCTGGTCGTACATCCAGCACTGCAGTAACACTTTGTGACGTGGCGAGTCCCATAAGTGCAGTTCAAACTGGCGAGGTGGCAAGCACAAGTAGTGTCCAGCTGCCATCAAGAAGACGAACACAGGGCCGTCGTGCCCATAGTGCCCTTCCTGCTGCATTCGCCAATCCGAATTGGGTACCCACCACTTCTGCAGCACCCGTACTTCCCCCATTCACTGGCCAACCCGGAATTCAGGTGGAAACAGTTGATTTTACGCCACTTAATTTTTATTCGCTGTTTTTCACCGAAGATCTCTATAGATCTGTTGTGGACCAAAGCAATTTATACGCTGGTCAACACATCGCCACTATTCCCCAGTCCTCCCTTGCCAGAGATTGGAGACCAATTTTGGTCTCCGAATTTAAGATCTTTCTGGGCCTTTCCCTCAACATGGGCATAAATAAAAAGAGTGAGTTGCGGTCATATTGGTCCACTGACCCAATTTACCATATGCCTGTGTTCTCTGCCTCCATGACCAGGGCACGATACGAGCAGATTTTGCGGTTCATGCACTTCAACAACAATGAACTCTGTCGTCCTCGTGGAGACCATGAATACGATCGGCTCTACAAAATTTGGCTCCTCATAAACCACTTCAACCAACGTTTTGCAGACTTGTTTACTCCCCATCAAGTTGTCTGCGTTGATGAGTCCCTGATTAAATTTTCTGGCCGCTTGTCATTCAAACAGTACCTACCCAGCAAGCGTGCCAGATACGGGGTCAAGATGTATAAGCTCTGTGACAGGGCCACAGGCTATACATGTAGTTTTATGGTTTACGAGGGCAAAGATAGTCACGTAGAGCCGACAAACTGCCCTGACTACATAGAAAGTGCTGGCAAGATAGTGTGGGACTTGGTGTCCCCCTTATTCGGAAAGGGGTACCACTTGTACGTGGACAATTATTACACGAGCGTGACGCTTTTTAGTCACCTTTTTGATCATCAGATTGGAGCATGTGGCACCGTGCGACCTAATCACCGGGGCTTTCCCCAGCGGCTTGTAGATTCCCGTCTTAGGCTGGGGGAGAGAGCCTGCTTGCAGTGTAATAATTTGCTCGCTATGAAGTGGAGGGACAATAAGAATGTTTTCGTTCTTACCTCCCTTCATGCAGACACGACGGTCCAAATTCCTACGGCGACTGGTGTTGTGGAGAAACCCCTCTGTGTCCACGAATATAACCAAAATATGGGAGGGGTGGACCTCAACGACCAGTTGTTGGCGCAATACCTAGTTGCCCGTAAGGCCAGACGCTGGTACAAAAAGTGTCTGTTTATTTATTTCAGTTGGCTTTGCTGAACGCTTATGTGATATACAGAGCTTCAGGATGGACTGGATCCTTCCTTAAATTCCAGGAAGAGATCGTCAGAGCCCTTCTGTTTCCAGACGGTGCTCCACCTCACCATCCCCAACCAAATGCAGTAAGCCAGCTGCATGAGAGGCATTTTCTTTATGTCCTCCCGAGTACCCCTACCCAACGAGCCCCCCAAAAAAGATGTCGTGACTGCAGCAAGCACGGATTTAGGCGTGACACCCGGTATTATTGTCCCTTCTGTCCATACAATCCTGGTCTTTGCATTGGTGAATGTTTTGAACGCTACCATACACTAGTTGAGTATTAGCGTAGGGTACAGCACTGCACAGACTAGGACACACAAAAAAAAACCACAAAAAAAATATACAATAATAAAAACCAAAAATAGTTGTTGTTTTATTGTTCTCTCTCTGTATTCTCTCTCTATTGTTCTGCTCTTTTTTACTGTATTGTATTCTGCAATGTTTTACTGTTGTTATGTTTTTATCATGTTTGGTAACCATTTTTTTGTTTTCAGGGATGCCTTTCAGCTGCAGAGCAGATTTATTTATTTTGACAGCAACAGCGTTTGCTCCCACGATACATAAAGCCGTGACTCCAGCGCTGTCGGAGGTGATTTCACCACCACAGTTACATACTTCAGCATATATGCCGAAGCGTGGGGGCAGCAGTGGGTGGAGGAGCGATTTGCTCCTACCTTTTGCGGGGGAATGCCCCCATGCTTCGGCATATATATATTTTAGGCACAGGTTGCATTTAAATGTTTTATTTTTTACTATTTTTTTTGTATTTGCTTTGCAGGTATGGTAAGTCCTACTGTTATACTGTAATGTTACTTTGTTTTATTGTTAACCATCATTTGCTTAACAAGTACGTCATTCAGCTGCAGAGCGGATTTATTTATCTTGGCAGCAACAGCGTTTGCTCCCACGATACATAAAGCCGTGACTCCAGCGCTGTCGGAGCTAATTTCACCACCACAGTTACATACTTCAGCATATGTGCCGAAGGGTGGGGGCAGCAGTGGGTGGAGGAGCGATTTGCTCCTGCCTTTTGCGGGAGGATGTCCCCATGCTTCAGCATATATAAACGGCGCATGTATGCCCATCATTAGAAGTGGGTGGATGAAGGGAGGTATTCTAATGGTGGGCATACCCACCGATCAATATCTTTTTTTCGTTCAGCCCACAGGCTGCATGAACAAAAAGTTTACAATATATGCCCAACAAGGACCAGCAACGTACTGGTATGTTGCTGGACTTTGAGTGGTTATACCAGAATGATGCCTGCAGGTTTAGGTATCATCTTGGTATCATTCTTTTCAGCCAGCGGTCGGCTTTCATGTAAAAGCAATCCTAGTGGCCTATTAGCCTCTAGACTGTTTTTACAAGCAGTGGGAGGGAATGCCCCCCCCCACCATCTTCCATGTTTTTCTCTGGCTCTCCTGTCCCAACAGGGAACCTGAGAATGCAGCCGGTGATTCGGCCAGCTAACCATAGAGCTGATCAGAGATCAGAATGGCTCCAGTCATCTCTATGGCTTAAGAAACCGGAAGCTACGAGCATTTCATGACTTAGATTTCGCCGGATGTAAACAGCGCCATTGGGAAATTGGAAAAGCATTTTATCACACCTATCTTGGTGTGATCAGATGCTTTGAGGGCAGAGAAGAGATCTAGGTTCTAATAGACCCCAATTTTTTCAAAAAAGAGTACCTGTCACTACCTATTGCTATGATAGGGGATATTTACATTCCCTGAGATAACAATAAAAATGATTAAAAAAATTTAAAAATTAATGGAACAGTTTAAAAATAAGATAAAAAAGCAAAAAAAAAATAAATAAAAAAAAAAAAAAAGCACCCCTGTCCCCCCCTGCTCTCACGCAAAGGCAAACGCAAGCGTCGGTCTGGCGTCAAATGTAAACAGCAATTGCACCATGCATGTGAGGTATCACCGCGAAGGTCAGATCAAGGGCAGTAATTATAACAGTAGACCACCTCTGTAAATCTAAAGTGGTAGCCTGTAAAGGCTTTTAAAGGCTTTTAAAAATGTATTTAGTTTGTCGCCACTGCACGTTTGTGCGCAATATTAAAGCATGTCATGTTTGGTATCCATGTACTCGGCCTAAGATCATCTTTTTTATATCATCAAACATTTGGGCAATATAGTGTGTTTTAGTGCATTAAAATTTTAAAAAGTGTGTTTTTTCCCCCAAAAATGCGTTTGAAAAATCGCTGCGCAAATACTGTGTGAAAAAAAAAAATGAAACACCCACCATTTTAATCTGTAGGGCATTTTCTTTAAAAAATATATCATGTTTGGGGGTTCAAAGTAATTTTCTTGCAAAAAAAAAATTTTTTTCATGTAAACAAAAAGTGTCAGAAGGGCTTTGTCTTCAAGTGGTTAGAAGAGTGGGTGATGTGTGACATAAGCTTCTAAATGTTGTGCATAAAATGCCAAACCCCCCCCAAATGACCCCATTTTGGAAAGTAGACACCCCAAGCTATTTGCTGAGAGGCATGTCGAGTCCATGGAATATTTTGTATTGTGACACAAGTTGCGGTAAAAAGACAATTTTTTTTTTTTTTAACAAAGTTGTCACTAAATGATATATTGCTCAAACATGTCATGGGAATATGTGCAATTACACCCTAAAATACATTCTGTTGCTTCTCCTGAGTACGGGGATACCACATGTGTGAGCCTTTTTGGGAGCCTAGCCGCGTACGGGACCCCGAAACTCAAGCACCGCCTTCAGGTTTTCTAAGGGCGTAAATTTTTGATTTCACTCTTCACTGCCTATCACAGTTTCGGAGGTCATGGAATGCCCAGGTGGCACAACCCCCCCCCCCAAAGACCCTATTTTGGAAAGTAGACACCCCCAAAAAAAAAAAAAAATTGTCACTTTCCCGCAACTTGTGTCAAAATATAAAATATTCCATGGACTCAACATGCCTCTCAGCAAATAACTTGGGGTGTCTACTTTCCAAAATGGGGTCATTTGGGGGGGGTTTGTGCCATCTGGGCATTTTATGGCCTTCAAAACTGTGATAGGTAGTGAGGAGTGAAATCAAAAATTAACGCCCTTAGAAATCCTGAAGGTAGTGATTGGTTTTCGGGGCCCCGTACGCGGTTAGGCTCCCAAAAAGTCCCACACGTGTGGTATCCCCATACTCAGGAGAAGCACCTGAATGTATTTTGGGGTGCAATTCCACATATGCCCATGGCTTGTGTGAGCAATATATCATTTAGTGACAATTTTGTGCAAAAAAAAAAATTGTCACATTCCCGCAACTTGTATCAAAATATAAAATATTACATGGACTAAACATGTCTCTCAGCAAATAGCTTGGGGTGTCTACTTTCCAAAATGGGGTCATTTGGGGGGGGGGTTTGTGCCATCTGGGCATTTTATGGCCTTCAAAACTGTGATAGGTAGTGAGGAGGGAAATCAAAAATTTACGCCCTTACAAATCCTGAAGGTAGTGATTGGTTTTCGGGGCCCCGTACGCGGCTAGGCTCCCAAAAAGTCCCACACATGTGGTATCCCAGTACTCAGGAGAAGCACCTGAATGTATTTTGGGGTGCAATTCCACATATGCCCATGGCCTGTGTGAGCAATATATCATTTAGTGACAACTTTTTGTAATTTTTTTTTTTGTCATTATTCAATCATTTGGGACAAAAAAAATAAATAGTCAATGGGCTCAACATGCCTCTCAGCAATTTCCTTGGGGTGTCTACTTTCCAAAATGGGGTCATTTGGAGGGGATTTTGTACTGCCCTGCCATTTTAGCACCTCAAGAAATGACATAGGCAGTCATAATCTAAAAGCTGTGTAAATTCCAGAAAATGTACCCTAGTTTGTAGACGCTATAACTTTTGCGCAAACCAATAAATATACGCTTATTGACATTTTTTTTTACCAAAGACATGTGGCCGAATACATTTTGGCCTAAATGTATGACTAAAATTGAGTTTTTTGGATTTTTTTTATAACAAAAAGAAGAAAATATATTTTTTTTTCAAAATTTTCGGTCTTTTTCCGTTTATAGCACAAAAAATAAAAACCGCAGAGGTGATCAAATGCCATCAAAAGAAAGCTCTATTTGTGGGAAGAAAAGGACGCATATTTTGTTTGGGTACAGCATTGCATGACCGCGGAATTAGCAGTTAAAGCGACGCAATGCCAAATTGTAAAAAGTGCTCTGGTCAGTAAGGGGGTAAATCTTTCCGGGGCTGAAGTAGTTAACATCACATTCTATGTATTTAATGTTTGCTAATGTTTTTTATTTTTTTCATCATTCCATAATTACCATGATTGTAATATGCTGTGAATGTCCTCGTTGTCCTCATGCATGCTGTAAGCTTCTAATTCTCCTTTTTTGTCCTTCATGCATATTTACATTCACTCACCTCCCCAGCATGCTATCCTGGGCCCATACACACCTAGCCTAGTCACTTAATGTATTTTGTCAGCTCCATTGTAGTGCTTACTCTAAACAGCCCCTAAAATGTGTCTAAATGTTAATGTTGTCATTAAATTCAGGCATAGTGTAAGAGGCTTTTTTTTGGACCCAAAACCCATTTTGAACCCTCCCTCCCCCCAACCGCTAAGTCAACCAATACCAATACTCTGCTGACTTTGCCCAACCCATACACGCTATACCTACCTCTTTTGTGGTCAGATTTATGGATGAATTTACCAAAGCATTTAGTGCAAGTGCCTGCCTGAATACTTTCAATTGGCACTGTTTAAAGTTTTGCTCTCCTATTCTCTTGATAGGTAATTGCAGAATGTAAAAATGTGCTTCAATTTGGACAGTGTGTATTCATATTTTTGGATTATGACACTTACCTGTCCAGAGGGCTGACAATAGTGTAAGTAAGGAGGGGCTGGCCAAAGTAACACACATTATTTATGCATTCAGCTCTCAATGAAGTGGAGAGGGTTACCTGTCAAAAACATCTACTCCCCACCATACATTTTTTACAATGAGCCATCAGAGGGAGTGAGGAATCTGATAAGTGGACCTTATACTTTTGTCTTTAAATACTCATGTGTCCGTCACTAGTGCTCCTGCATCCAGATGTGCAAACAGCTGCTGAGTGTCCTCTCCTTACACTGAATCAAGTTGGCATTTCATTATAGTTTCGAACACATCTAGACAACAATGTAATAAACTTCTTTTAATACAAATAGGCATGAACAAATGTAGTTAACCTGCATCTGCCAAAAACATTGTATTAGTGGTCGAACAAACAATATTTAATATGAACAATTACTGTGCCCACGAACCTCAAACTTGTTTTTTTAAAATGTACAACAGTAAAGAAAAGCACATGGATCAAGACGAAAGTAATAATAATAATAGGAACACATGACAAATACTTACTTTTTGGAAGCACTTTCCTGATCCTTCTATACTGATCCTGCTCCCTCAATTTCAGGTCTGACTAGCGTTTCCTCAATTGCTCCTTGGATTATCATACCCCAAAGTCCTGTTCAGACTTCTCACAACTTTAGCCATGATCTTGGCCTTTCTCACATTAGGGTTTCTGTAAGATTCATGCCTCCCATCATAGTCTGTCCTCTTCAAGATGTCCACCATCTCCACCATCTCTTCAAAGGACATATTTGAGGCCTTATATCTCCTCCTGGATCTGGAACTGCCTTGCTCCGGGCTTTCCTCGTCGTTGCTGATAATAACAGCACACACCTGCTGTGTCTCCGCCATGTGCTCTCCCACTGCCCTGGAAAGAGAAGAGGCGGGGGATACATTAGAAAGAAGGACAGGGGCAGAGTTTCACGCATGCGCTGTGTATATAAAGCATAACACGCGGGCAAAAGAGGAAAGAAAAGAAAAGAGGAAGGCAGCGCTGGATAAACTGTTGGAATTGGTGAAGTGTATCCCACGGCAAACATCAACTATTTGAAGGCCAATATTGGTAGCCTGAGGAGCACATATAATAGGGAGTGCAAGATGGTCCAGGATTCCCTGAGATCCAGAGCAGCAGCAAATGACGTATATGTACCCAGGCTGTGGTACTACGACAGACTGCGTTTTTGTCAGACCAGACGGAACCCAGGCCATCACTATCTACACTTCCTTCAACACTTCCTTCCACATCAGCTAAGGCTCCTGAAGTCCAACCTGGGCCTTCCACCCAGGAAGATGTGGAGGAGCCCAGCTTGACCCAGGTATGGCATTGTTGAACATATTTCTTGTCAAAAATTTAATGATGCTAACTAGATGCTATTATTGATCACTAACTTCTTATTTAACAAAGTGGTTTACAAATCAATAGACAGTAGTATCCAAAAATGATTGGGACAAGAATGAAAAATGCTGGGATCAGAAAGATAGTCTTTTCTATTTGGTAACATTCAATTTGCAACAGTCATGAGCTCAAAATTGTGTGTGATTGATGATCAAAAAACTAAAACTATGTACCATTTTCATACACAGGAAAGTCTCAGCCAGGAGGTGGCCGTGGCAAGCAGCCTGATGGAATCCCGGGTTCCTCCACTCCTCCCTCCAATCAAAAGTACCAGGAAACTGGAGGAGTCCGCAGCTGTTTTCCTTTGCCAGGCTACTGCGACACTTACCACAACCCCTGGTGGCCACAAGGCATTTGGCTGTGTGACAGCAAGCAAACTGGGACACATGGAGGAGGGCCAATGCACAATCTGTGAGGAAATCATTCTAAAGGCCCTAAACAAGGGGACGAGGGGCGAACTAACAACTCAAACCCACCTGTGTGAGTTGGACCATACTCCTCCACCAACTCCACCATCTCAAGCAACACCACCAAAACCACAGCCACCCAACCCACCACAGCAGTATGGAAGGAAGCATTGAAGGAAGTGTTGAGAGTGATGGTCTGGGTTTGGTGTGGTCTGGATAAAAACGCAGGCTGTTGTAAGACCACAGCCTCGGGACATATATGTCATCTGCTGCTGCTCCCGATTTTTTTTGACAAATACTTGGCTATGTGTTTTACTTCAAAAAGGACAGTTTGTTTGTGTGTAGGCAGGTACATTTCAAAAATACAATGTCAAATTAACAAGGAACACCAACATAGTTGTATCTCTGAGGTTAAAAAATACAAGATAATAATGGTGTTGTGGTAACTTGACACACAAAACGACAAAAAAAATATGGAGATCACTAGGAAAAAAAAATATTATGGAGATCACGAGAAAAAACAAACAAATAAAAAAATTATAGAGATCACTAGAAAAAAAAAAAAAATTATTATATAGATCACAAGAAAAAACTAACAAAAAAAATATATTATTCTGGAGATCACGGGATAAAAAAAAAATTATTCTAGAGATCACGAGAAAAAAAAACATCAAAAACAAATATTATTCAGGAGATCAAAAGAAATAATAAAAAATAAGTTTTTGAGAACTCTGTGCATATCAGTAGCAAAGCAACCTCATTATTATAGCATTATAAAGAAGAAGAGAATGCGCTGCATTGAGAGATTTCATAATTTGCAGCGTGACGAATGTGATATCTCCATTATGAACGCTAGTTTTACAAGATCGATCGCTTCCAGCTCGTACTGATCCCGAGCATGCGTGAACTTTTGTGCGCGGACTTGTGTACACATGATCGGAATTTCCAACAACAACGTTTTGTTGGCAGAAAATTTGAGAACCTGCTAGCAAACATTTGTTGGTGGAAAGTCCTGTTCGAAGGAGCATACACACGGTCGGACTTTATGACAACAAGCTCACATCCAACATTTCCCATCGGAAAATCCGACCGTGTGTAAGCTGCATTAGAGAGATGTATCTATCCAAACCTTGGCTTGGCAATTCTACACCTAACCCACTTCAAAGTCCAATGGTATTTCCCTATTGTATGATATATTATAAAAAAAGTTGGAATTTGTCAAAACAACACCTTTTTTTTAATGGGAGGCTGATCTTGCCTGCTCTTATACTAACAAACAATGGCTGCAAGCCTTTGAATCAGTATATAAAGCTTCAGTTGTGTAAACCATTGGGAATTGATGCAGAAAATAACTTTGAGGTGGTATTTAACTCCGTTCTGTTTAGCCAAATTCTCCGCTTCTCATTCTTCTCTTTCTTGGAGAGATTGTGGAGACATTGGTAATTTAATGCACATTCTATGTTTAGGTAAAGGTCTCTGCAGTTTCTAGCCAACAATTTTTCAAATCATTTCAGAAATTACTGGAAAGTTTTCATTACCAAAACCATTCCTAGCTACTTTGAATCTGGAAGTTGACAATTTTTCTTTAGCTTTTCACACACTGTGGCTACCCACATTCTTCTAGTGGTAAGACTTACTATTAACAGACACTGGAAACAAACCATTGCAACAAATCTATCCCAAACTGTAAAGATGTTGAGATGGTTAAGTCCTATTACGTTTATGAAAAAAATGTTAGCTATGAGAAATGACACCGTATATTATAAGTAGGTACCCTGAGGGTATCTTATAATCTGCATATTAATGGAAAACTGCATATGGTAGGCCTTCTACTTTTACTTTATGTTATTCAGATACTGTATTGCCTTGCAGTGCACTTTCCTTCTTTTTTTTTTCTTTTTTTTATATGTTTACTCCTAAATAACACATTTATTGATAAAAAAAGGTAAGTATATTAAAAAAAAGCATAACATACAAAAGTTGGCTCACCTGTGGGAAGAGCAGAAGTCTCCAGCTTTAAACACTGAGTCTGTACATACTTAATAAAATTAAATCAAATTTATTTTTATTTTTTTTAATGTTTATTTAAGATTTTACAGAGAAACAACAAAGAAAATGAGAAAATACATTCTCAGAATAAATTCAGTATAACAAGTGGATTGCTCAGGATCAAACGTACATGTGTAGCGCTGGTAGATTTGCGATCTACCATCTGATAGGTAAATTTAGTAACTTGTTTGTTGGGAAGGTTAGATTTGCCTCTGTTCCAGCTTGGCTGACGTTGCGTGTGTTTCCATACTGAGCCGTGGGTGTCGCTGTTACCGCTGGCTAGTGTTGGAAAGGCAGCGTGTCTAAGCGTATGGATGCTCTTCTGTCCCTGAGACAACTCGGTGGAGGTGGTCCTCCGAGTTGCATTCTGGGTGAGGGTATTTATGGGACAGATGCCATATTTTGGGGTTCGTTTTACAGCCACCTGCTGGCCCTCCTGGCCGACAGGTATGCGTTAGAGAGCTATCTCGTGGTCCTCCATTCCGGAGGCCCACGTCGCTGCGGCGCAGGGGTGGGCCCAGAGGCTTGTCTGGGGCCTACCACAGCGGCCGAGGAATGGTCCTGAGCTGTCTATCCAGAGTGAAGAAGCTGGACAACCGAGGAGATCCTAGGGGAGGACCCGTCATGGAAGGATCATGCAACGTGCTGGTCTGGAGAGGGGCCTGGTGACTCGGTTGGAGGATGTATCCTAAAGTAATTATACAGCATAGTGTTGCCGGTTTGGCTTAAAAGTTCAAGCACTGTGACTGACATTCATTGCAGAAAAAAAACAATACATCCTGTGGCAGAGTATCGTACGGGTTCATCCCAAACAAGTCT
Source organism: Lithobates clamitans (assembly GCA_037952925.1). Taxonomy (NCBI): domain Eukaryota; kingdom Metazoa; phylum Chordata; class Amphibia; order Anura; family Ranidae; genus Lithobates; species Lithobates clamitans. The sequence continues at coordinate 4,276,996 of JBBGZY010000046.1, read as the reverse complement.
GTGGCAGAGACTTTTGTTGCGTACTGGCTGCTAGGCTAGTAAGAGAGGCCTAGCCAGGCGTGCAAGGTGTGTGTCCCACCAAGGGAGTGCATTCTACTGAAATATTCAACCCCAAAGGACATTTGTCAAGAATCTTGCTAAAAAGGTATTTGAGTTTTCCTCTGCAGTTTTCCTTCTGCCTCTTTCCTGCTACTTCCTTCGTTGATGGTTTAATAAAGCATTGAAAACGTACTCAAGTGTTGGTGAGTGTGTCGTCCAGAGGTAAATTCAATGGAACCCTAGACCCGGTGCCGGTGAAATAGAGGGAAGGAGAGTGAAGGTAACAAGCCCGCTTAAACCAGCAGCTCCATCGAGAGTTATTGCTACACATGTAATATCCAAAATACATATATATGAGTATGTAAACTATTGTCCAAATATATAATGGTTATATAAGAAAATCAACTGAAGAGTAACTATGCAGTATTTACAGTGGGGACGGAAAATATTCAGACCCCCTTAAATGTTTCACTCTTTGTTATATTGCAGCCATTTGCTAAAATTATTTAAGTTTATTTTTTTCCTCATTAATGTACACACAGCACCCCATATTGACAGAAAAACACTGAATTGTTGACATTTTTGGAGATTTATTAAGAAAAAAGAAAAACTGAAATATCACATGGTCCTAATTATTCAGACCCTTTGCTCAGTATTTAGTAGAAGCACCCTTTTGATTTAATACAGCCATGAGTCTTTTTGGGAAAGATGCAACAAGTTTATCACACCTGGATTTGGGGATCCTCTGCCATTCCTCCTTGCAGATCCTCTCCAGTTCTGTCAGGTTGGATGGTAAATGTTGGTGGACAGCCAATTTTAGGTCTCTCCAGAGATGCTCAATTGGGTTTAAGTCAGGGCTCTGGCTGGGCCATTCAAGAACAGTCACGGAGTTGTGAAGCCACTCCTTCATTATTTTAGCTGTGTTCTTGGGGTCGTTGTCTTGTTGGAAGGTAAACCTTCGGCCCAGTCTGAGGTCCTGAGCACTCTGGAGAAGGTTTTCATCCAGGATATCCTTGTACTTTGCCGTATTCATCTTTCTCTCGATTGCAACCAGTCGCCCTGTCCCTGCAGCTGAAAAACACCCCCACAGCATGATGCTGCCACCACCATGCTTCACTGTTGGGACTGTATTAGACAGGTGATGAGCAGTGCCTGGTTTTCTCCACATATATCGCTTAGAATTAAGGCCAAAAAGTTCTATCTTGGTCTCATCAGACCAGAGAATCTTATTTCTCATCATCTTGGAGTCCTTCAGGTGTTTTTAGCAAACTCCATGCAGGCTTTCATGTGTCTTGCACTGAGGAGAGGCTTCCGTCGGGCCACTCTGCCATAATGCCCCCACTGGTGGAAGGCTGCAGTGATGGTTGACTTTCTACAACTTTCTCCCATCTCCCGATTGCATCTCTGGAGCTAAGCCACAGTGATCTTTGGGTTCTTCTTTACCTCTCTCACCAAGGCTCTTCTCCCCCGATAGCTCAGTTTGGCCAGACGGCCAGCTCTAGGAAGGGTTCTGGTTGTCCCAAACATCTTCCATTTAAGGATTATGGAACCTTAAGTGCAGCAGAAATTTTTTTGTAACCTTGGCCAGATCTGTGCCTTGCCACAATTCTGTCTCTGAGCTCTTCAGGCAGTTCCTTTGACCTCATGATTCTCATTTGCTCTGACATGCACTGTGAGCTGTAAGGTCTTATATAGACAGGTGTGTGGCTTTCCTAATAAAGTCCAATCAGTATAATCAAACACAGCTGGACTCAAATGAAGGTGTATAACCATCTCAAGGATGATCAGAAGAAATGGACAGCACCTGAGTTAAATATAGTGTCACAGCAAAGGATCTAAATATTTAGGACCATGTGATATTTCCTTTTTTATTTTGTAATAAATCTGCAAAAATGTCAACAATTCAGTGTTTTTCTGTCTATATGTCAATATGGGGTGCTGTGTGTACATTAATGAGGAAAAAAATGAACTGAAATGATTTTAGCAAATGGCTGCAATATAACAAAGGGTGAAAAATGTAAGGGGGTCTGAATACTTTCCGTCCCCACTGTATATTCAGTTCTTGTTGCAACTCGAGTAATGCTTGCTACCAGTTGGTAATCACATATGTAGATCTGTGCTATCAAACAGTGTTACTAGGTGCACAATGCTAATAAATGTGTATTACCCACAGTATATAAGATAGGGAAGTAGAAGGTGCTTCGGGGGTTTAGAGTCAGGAAAGGCAGTCCAGATTTATGCTTCTGGAGTCCATGAGCTAGGGTTCCCAATTATTGTAAAACTGTGTGGTGGAGAGCTTGGCTTTGGAGAAGAAGTATTCCCTTTTGAGTTGGTTGGTTAAGGTTGTGATTATGTCTTGGAGAGATGGAGGTTGAGGAGATTTCCATTTTCTGGCTATCGGCAATCTTGCAGCAATAAGGATGTGCATGGCCACGGTTTGAAATTGACTAGGCCACGTGGGAATTGCGAGGCCAAGTAGAAAATCCACTGAGGATAAGTCATATGGGTGATTGAGCGGAGGAGAGTTTGCATTTGTGTGCAGAAATTTTGTAGAGTTGGGCACTTCCACCAAATGTGGAGTAGAGTACCAGGCATAACACAGTCTCTCCAGCACAAGTGGGGTAAATCTTAGAAAGTCTGGTAGGAGTATAATACCATTGTTGAAAGAGTTTTTGCAATGACTCCCAGTGTGTAGTACAGTGAGAGAGTCTCAAGGGAAGTGATAATGCTTTGTACCATTGATTCAGTGAGCGGACTGAGGTAATGTGCGTTGACCAGAAAGTTATTTGTTTTTGGATGGAGTTATCGGATGATTGTGAAAGGAGATCATAGATGTGTGAGAGTCACATATCTATGGGAGAATTGTAGAATTGTATCAGGGGGTTTAAGATGGTGTCTTGTGTAATCCAATGTGTTTTTGTAAGCAAAGATCTAATTCTGAGGTATACATAGAACGTACTTGTAGAAAGGCCATACTTGGTTTGGAGATTTGCAAAGGACAGTAAGCCATATGAGTTGAAGAGGTTTCCTATAGTGTAGATTCCCGCATTTATCCATGGTTGTAATTGTACATCCGGGGTGATGAGTGAAATGGTGTTAAGTGATAAATGTGACAGGATCGCTTGGGGTATGCCTTTCAACATTTGTGGGATTGCTGACCATACTCTCAAGGAGGCTGTAATTGTGTCTAACGGAAAAAGTCCAGGTGTTGGATCTAAGAGTAAGGCACTAAGGAACAGTTTTGGGTCTTTGGTTAGTATTACTAATTCTATTTGTTTCCATTTGGATTGAGTAGATGTTGTCCAACAGCTTTTAAGTTGATCCAGCAGAACTGCTCAGTAATATAAGTGTATGTTCGGGGCTCCCATTCCTCCCATTCGCGATGGGGTCATCAGAGGAGCTTGGATAGTTCTTATGTGCACAGGCAGGAATGGAATAGGTAACATCCGGAAAATGTATAAAATATGTGGAAGCAGAAACATTTTGGCTAGAGCAATTCTACCTGCCCAAGACACAAAAGGATGGTGTATTTCTTTAGATATACGTTTAAGCTTTTCTATGAGGTCTGCTAAGTTGGAGTGTAGGAGAGTTCTACTAGGTGAGGTTAGGCGGATTCCTAGATACGATATGGTGGAGTCATGGGACCATGAGAATGGAGAGTGCTGTGTAATGTATTGTACATCGTGCTTATCCAAGCCGAGAGCTAGCACAAAGAACTTACTATGATTTATTTTATATAAAGATATGGCACTGAATTGGTCAAGGATATGTTGTATTTCAAGGAGAGAGTGTTTTGGATTTGTAAGGGCAATTATGACATCATCTGCATATAGGCTGATTTTATGTTCTGTGGTGCCTATATTTATGCCTGTGACCATGGGTGTGGAGCGGATCTTTTGAGCCAGCGGTTCCATAATTATGGCAAAGATTAATGGGGATGGCAGGCACCCCTGTTTTGTGCCATTTGTGATGTTAAAGGGATTAGAGACAACCCCTGGGGTCCAGACTTTCGCACTTGGGGATGAGTATAGGCTAAGAATGGAATTCAGAAACATTCCAGATAGACCAAATTTGCGTAGGACAGCTTCAAGGTAAGTCTATTGCACTCTATGAAACGCCTTCTCTGCATCCAGAGATAGGAGCAGAGAAGGCGTTCTGGTGTGTTCCACCCATTGTATGATGACTATGAGACGATGGGTCCCGTCTGAAGTTTGTCTGCCGGGAATAAAGCCGACCTGATCAATATGTATGATTTGGGGCATAACCAAGAAAAGGCGGAGGGCTAAAAGTTTTGCATAGAGCTTTGTGTCTGTATTTAATAAGGATATGGGTCTGTAATTTGCTGGGGATTCTGATGATTTACCCGGTTTAGGAAGTGTTACTATTAGGGCTTTCAGAGTTTCCCTAGGGATTTTCCCAGAGGATGCATAGTGATTATATGTGGTACATAAATGAGGGGACAAAATATCATTAAAGGGTTTATAGTATTCATTGGGGAATCCGTCTGGACCCGGGGCTTTGTGGAGGGGGAGGGTTTTGATAGCTTTGCGGATTTAATCTTGGGTGAAGGGGGCTAATAAGGCTGTAAGTTGTTTGCTGGATACTGAAGGCAGTTGTATAGAGGAGAGAAAAACATTTATATCTGCAGTGCTTGGAGGGGTGGTATCGTTTGCATCTTCTAAATTGTACAATTTGGCATAAAATGATGCAAATGTGTTAGCTATGTCTAAAGGGTTTGTCATGCGTGTATTTTGTGGATTTAGAAGGAAGGGAATTTTTGATTGGATTTGTTGTTTTTTAACCTGTTTTGCCAGGAATGCTCTAAGCTTTTGTTGCTTAGTGAGTATGATTGTAGTTTTAATTGTTTGACGTAATAGTCAAACTTGCGATGTAGGATTCCTCCTAGTTTGTATATTTGAAGTTTAAGTTCGCTAGTGGTTGTTTGATTGGGTGAGGCCTTATTTGTTTGTTCTAGGAATTTTATCTGGCGTAATAGTGAGTCTATCTCATTTGATTATCGTTTGCGTTCTTGAGCACTAAACTTGATAAGAATACCTCGTAGAAAATCTTTGTGGGCCAACCATACCATGGATTGGTCCTCAACAGATTCACAATTCGTTTTGAAGTAGTTCCCAAGTTCGGATTTGATCTGGTGCTCATAGCGTTGGTTAGTTAGGAGAGATAAATTCAATCTCCAAAGGGTGTGGTTTGTCGGTTGAGAGTGTGGGAACAATTTAATAGATATGGGGGCGTGATCTGACCAAGTAATGACACCTATGCAACATTCTGAGGTAGCCAATGGGATTTTTTTGTTTGTGAGGAAAAGATCAATCCTAGAGTAGAAACCACTAGTAGGAGAATAAAAGGTATAATCGCATTCAACGTCATGCATGCATCTCCAAGGATCATATAGGTCCTCATTGTTTTTTAAAGGATGTAAGGGCTGACGGTTGGCATCTGTCAGGGTTTGTGAAGTCTTAATTAGGGGTTGATGATAGCAATAAAGTCACCACAAAGCACCAATGGAGTGTTTTTGTATGGCTAAAGTCTATCCTTTAATTTTTTGTAATATGTTCGTTGGGAAGTGTTGGGTGCATAGACGTTCACTAAAGTCATGGGATGATTATTGAAAATGGCTGAAAGAACTATGAATCTGCCATCATCATCTGTTTCCACATTTTTTAGTGTAAAGGATAATTTGGTGCTGTTATATCATTACTCCACTTTTTTTTTTTCTCAGCGTTTGCAAAGAAATATTGGGAATATTTTTTGTGTGTACAAGAGTGCTTTAGAGAAATGAGTTTCTTGGACACATAATATATCTGCATTTTGGAAAGACGCCTCCTTCCAGAGGAGGTTTCTCTTAAATGGTGAATTAAGCCCTTTGGCATTGATGGATGTAATATTGATGGACATACTAAAAGGTTTTAGAGGTCGTACTGCAGTATTTGAACGAGATTATAGCACCCTATACACTGTATTGGTAAGAAAGCCTTTTAGGATATCGCAAGTTGAAAATTATAGCTAAGTCCCAAATATATGTTAATGTCAAGAGCACCACAATTGTGGTGTAATTCTCACTACGTAACTTATGCCATGCAAATAAGCAACAGAGAACACATGCAACAAGGAAATGACATAAAATAAAGTATATCAGAGGATAAATTGAGTGAGGAAACTGTAAATGGTAATGTTCACCTGAGTGTGCCTTGCACACTATTCAGTTGGTGGTAAGGTAGAAATCGTACATGTCGCTCAGGCAGGGTATCTCCATGCTAGTGACAAGCACCTCTTGGATGACGATTATCCTTTGTCCGCGTGGTTTGGTTTAGATTGCGGAGGAGATGAGGAAATGGCGTGGTTGCTCAAGGCTGGAAATGAGGCAGAGATGGGTAGAAGGCCCCAGTTAGTTAGCTTTTTGTAACCATCTTTAGGTGACAGGATTGGGTTGATTTTTTGTTTGTATGTGACTAGGGATGAACCGAACACCCCCCTGTTCGGTTCGCACCAGAACATGCGAACAGGAAAAAAGTTTGTTCGAACACGCGAACACCGTTAAAGTCTATGGGACACGAACATGAATAATCAAAAGTGCTAATTTTAAAGGCTAATATGCAAGTTATTGTCATAAAAAGTGTTTGGGGACCTGGGTCCTGCCCCAGGGGACATGGATCAATGCAAAAAAAAGGAACCAGAAGATGAATGAAGATAGAAGAAAGAAGAAGTATTTAAATAAAGGAATTGTCAAAAACTGTCTCTTGTCATTTTTAACATTTTTGACAGTTTTTTAGTGAAATGGTAGGTACCCCTTACCATTTCACACAGGGGGGGGCCGGGATCTGGGGGTCCCCTTGTTAAAGGGGGCTTCCAGATTTCGATAAGCCCCCCGCCCGCAGACCCCCACAACCACCGGCCAGGGTTGTGGGGATGAGGCCCTTGTCCTCATCAACATGGGGACAAGGTGTTTTGGGGGGCTACCCCAAAGCACCCTCCCAATGTTGAGGGCATGTGGCCTGGTACGGTTCAGGAGGGGGGGCCGCACTCTCGTCCCCCCTATTTTCCTGCAGCCTGCCAGGTTGCGTGCTCGGATAAGGGTCTGGTATGGATTTTTGGGGAGACCCCACGATGTTTTTTTTTTTTTTTTTGGCGCGGGGTTCCCCTTAAAATCCATACCAGACCTGAAGGGTCTGTTATGGAATTTACGGGGAACCCCACGTCATTTTTTTTTTAAATTTTGGCCAGGGTTCCCCTTAATATCCATACCAGACCTGAAGGGCCTGGTATGGAATTTAGGGGGACTCCCACGTCATTTTTTTTTTTTTTTGGTTCGGGGTTCCCCTTTGGGGAATTCCCATGCCGTTTTTATCAATGAACTTCTATGTGTATTGTCGGCAATGCAATAGCCGCGGGTAGTTTTAAATGAGTTTTTTCCTTCAAAATGTCATTTTGCTATCAGACTGTTCTAAACACAGGAAACATGCGCCCCTTTACAGGCATACTATAGACACCCCCCAGGTACGAAATTTAAAGGGATATTACACTTTTATTGTTTGACTTTAAGCATTATTAAAATCACTGCTCCTGAAAAAACGGGCGCCCCCGTTATTTAAGAACTGTCAGACGAGGAGCGCCGTCACACAGCGGGAGCCTCCCTCCATGCCAGCATGGATGCGGAGTGGCCCGGAGAAGAAAATGAAGAAGAGAAGAAGAGAAGAAAAGAAGTAGAGGAGAAGATGAAGAAGATGAAGAGAAGAGCAGGAGCCTCCCTCCATGCCATGGGTGCGGAGCGGCCCGAGGAGAAGAAGATAGAAGACGCCGCGGAGGAGATGCTGGACGAGAACGCCGGAGGAAGAACCAGAAGAGCCAGAAGAACCAGGAGAACCAGAAGATGAAGGAAGATAGAAGAAAGAAGAAGTATTTAAATAAAGGAATTGTCAAAAACTGTCTCTTGTCATTTTTAACATTTTTGACAGTTTTTTAGTGAAATGGTAGGGGTAAGTACCCCCTTACCATTTCACACGGGGGGGGCGGGATCTGGGGGTCCCCTTGTTAAAGGGGGCTTCCAGATTCCGATAAGCCCCCCACCCGCAGACCCCCACAACCACCGGCCAGGGTTGTGGGGATGAGGCCCTTGTCCTCATCAACATGGGGACAAGGTGTTTTGGGGGGCTACCCCAAAGCACCCTCCCAATGTTGAGGGCATGTGGCCTGGTATGGTTCAGGAGGGGGGGGTGCACTCTCATCCCCCCCTCTTTTCCTGCGGCCTGCCAGGTTGCGTGCTCGGATAAGGGTTTGGTATGGATTTTTGGGGGGACCGTTTTTTTTTTTTTTTGTGGCGCGGGGTTCCCCTTAAAATCCATACCAGACCTGAAGGGTCTGGTATGGAATTTAGGGGGAACCCCACATCATTTTTTTTTTTACATTTTGGTTCGGGGTTCCCCTTTGGGGAATTCCCATGCCGTTTTTATCAATGAACTTCTATGTGTATTGTCGGCAATGCAATAGCCGCGGATAGTTTTAAATGAGTTTTTTCCTTCAAAATGTCATTTTGCTGTCAGACTGTTCTAAACACAGGAAACATGCGCCCCTTTACAGGCATACTATAGACACCCCCCAGGTACGAAATTTAAAGGGATATTACACTTTTATTGTTTGACTTTAAGCATTATTAAAATCACTGCTCCTGAAAAAACAGCCGTTTTTAAAACTTTTTTTTGCATTGATCCATGTCCCCTGGGGCAGGACCCAGGTCCCCAAAAACTTTTTATGACAATAACTTTCATATTAGCCTTTAAAATTAGCACTTTTGATTTCTCCCATAGACTTTTAAAGGGTGTTCCGCGGCATTCGAATTTGCCGCGAACACCCCAAATTGTTCGGTGTTCAGCGAACTTGCGAACAGCCAATGTTTGAGTTGAACATGAGTTCGACTCGAACTCGAAGCTCATCCCTATATGTGACCAATAGTTTGGTGGGGTAGCCCCAACGGTAGATTATTTTCCGTTCTTGGAGGATTGATGTGATAGGTGTGTATGACCTGCGTAGCGCCATGTGGCGGGAGAGAGATCCATGAAGAGAGATAATTTGGAATAGGGTGCAGGTAGAGATTTAGTGGCTCTGGCTCTATAAAGAATTTGCTCTTTTATATGAAAGAAATGAATTCTGTCCAGGACGTCCCTGGGCGTTTCTGCAGGTAGGTGTTCTGGTTTTGCAATTCTATGTGCACGATCGATGAGCAGGTCGCGAGGAGCAATATTCAGAAGTAGGGTGGAGAAGAGCTGTTGTAGGTATTTTTTGAGCTCATTAGGGGGTACTGTCTCCGGGATACCTCTGAATTTTATGTTGTTTCGTCTCGACCTGTCTTCGAGGTCGGCGAGTTTCACGTTAATTCTTTGGATCTTATCGGAGTGGGGGTCATGCTCGTCAAGGAGCTCATTGTGCGCTTTGCTCATTTCAGACATGTGTGACTTTACCGTGTAATTTCTCTCCTCTAAGCAATTAATCCTCTCATGCATTTGGGATAGAGACAACTGGAGCCCCTTGTGTAATTTCTGTTGTAATGTGAGCAGCATGGATTTTAATATGCTTTCAGATACTGGATTGTCAGTGACTGGCATGGCAGCTAATGTGGATACATGAGAGGGTTCCTGAGTCATGTGGTCTGAGGCATTACAGTGAAGTCTTTTGGCCAGAGGAGTTTTATTGGGAGAAATAGCTGGAGAGGTGGCAATCCTCTTACCTCTATCCGTTGGGACATCAGCAGGGTTTGTGGGTGCAGGAGGGAGACTGTCTATCTCCTCCAGTTTATTCAGGTCTGTGGGCTCAGAGCGCCGCTGTGTCTGTGTGCCATCACCGAGAGCCTGTCTGTGTGCAGTGGCTGAGGGAGACGAGCAGCCAGCGCCATTTTGGCTAGATCGCGGCTCCATAAGGTGGCGGGTTTCTCCTCAGAGACATTCCCGGCAGTGTCTCGCTGTCTTCCCCTCACAGAACGAGGGAGAGGGGAAGAGCTAGTAGCGTTAAGTAGCCGTATACCGCTGCCCCCCGGCAGTGTCATCAAATTTAGTTTATGTGCGGTTAGATACAGGAAGTAATGTGATATTCATAAATTGCCTTAAATGTATCTAAATACAATAAGCAAAAAAATTATATTTCAGCTTACCAGTCCTTAGTTGTGGTGGTTGTGTGAGGTTTTTTTTTCAGGCATTTTTTTTCCTGGTGATTTTACCAATAACATCTAGGGCAGGGGTAGGCAACCTTCAGGAGATGTAGATCTACATGAACAACACTAATGAAGTCAAAGATCACCGGGCACAGTGACGCAGTATGTTTGTGGACACAAAATCACATGGTACTGCAGTATCATGCAATTTGGCATAGTGCATTTTTTAAAGTAGTGCATGCACTACTTTTTGTGCAGACTTATGCAATTTGCAGGCAGGGCCAGATTTATATCTCAGGAGCCTACAAGCAGGGAATTCTGAATTGTCCCCTCCCCCAAGAAAAAAAGACAGTAATACCAACTTTTTTTTCTTGATAAAATATTTTTACTCAGAACAAAAATAAAATAAGTCTAACAATAGAGTTCAGGCTTTAGGAGTGTGTTATGCAGAGAATGTATGGTTCACCAGTGCATTACACTCAGAATGCAGGGTTAAGGAGTGTGTTGTGCCCAGAAAACAGGGTAAATTAGCTTGTTGTGCTCAGAATGCAGGGTAAAGGAGTGTGTTGCGCTCAGAATGCAGGGTAAAGGAGTGTGTTGCGCTCAGAATGCAGGGTTAAGGAGTGTATTGTGCTAAACAAATGCAGGGATCAGGAGTGCGTTGCTCACAAAATGCAGGAATTAGGAGTGTGTTTCTTACAGAATGCAGGAATCAGGAGTGTGTTGCTTTTAGAATGCAGGGATCAGGAGTACGTTACTCTCAGAATGCAGTGATCAGGGGTGCATTGTTCTCAGAATGTTGGGATCAGTGGTGCATTATGCTCAAAATGCAGAGTTTAGGAGTGTGTTGTGCTCATAATGCAGGGTTTAGGAGTGTGTTGCACTCAGAATGCAGGGTTAAGGAGTGCGTTGCCCTCAGTATGCAGGGTTCAGGAGTGCATTGCCCTCATTATGCAGGGTTCAGGAGTGTGTTGTGTTTAGAGAGCAGGGTTCAGAAGTGCATTGCGCTCAGAATGCAGGGTTCAGGAGTGCAATTGAGTTCAGAATGTAGGGTTCAGGAGTGCACTGCGCTCAGAATGCAGGGTTCAGGAGTGCAATTGAGTTCAGAATGCAGGGGTCAGGAGTGCGTTGCACTCAGAATGCAGGGTTCAGGAGTTCATCATGCTCAGAATGCAGGATTAAGGAGTGCATTCGGGTAAGAATGCAGGGTTTAGGAGTATGTTAAGGCTCATAATGCAGGGTTGAGGAGTGCATTACACTCAGAATGCAGGGTTGGGGGGTGGGAAAGGGTTAATTAAGGACATAACAGCATAGGGCAGGGTCCATACACTAGTTTACAGATTGTGCAAGTTAAAATTATGTTATTCTTGTTGACATCTAATGAAAGCAATTGCTAGGTTTAGTCATGATCAACCAATTTCTGTAGAAGGCTTATTAAAGTTTTGATTACAGTTGGATGATTAAGATCTTTTTCCTGCATATAAAGTGCTCTTGATATACTTCCTGTAGTGGATGGCCTTTAAGAATGTCCTCCACTCTATGTAAAGACCCAGTTAAAGAGCTGCCAGGAGTGGATGGGAAAGGGTTAATTAAGGACATAACAGCATAGGGCAGGGTCCATACATTAGTTTACAGATTATGCAAGTTAAAGTTATGTTATTATTGTTGACATCTCATGAAAGCAATTGTAAGCTTTAGCCATGATCAATTAATTCATGTAGAAGGCTTATTAAAGTTTTGATTACAGTTGGATGATTAAGATCTTTTTTACTGCAGATAAAGTGCACTTGATATACTTCCTGTAGTGGATGGCCTTTAAATATTTTTAATGTACTATATCTAGAGTGAGTAGCTTGTGTTTTGACTGTTCGATTGAGGCTAGATTGGATAAGAAGGAGAAAACACTTGATTAACAAACTCTTAACTATTAAATTGATTGAAGACATTTTCAACAATCCCAATCAAAGAAAAAAAATTAAATAAAGCTGTTCAAAATAATATGAGTTAATTTAAAGCTGTAGCTAAATACATAGTTATTTTAGTAATATTTAATATGGGTAATATTATTGGATTTTTTGTCTGAGTTTGTTTAGAATGCTTATATATGTAATTTTGATGTTAAAAAGGCACTCCAATCAAACTGATAGCATGATAGACTCTCTTGACAGTATAATTTAAACCCACAGGGCCAATTTGAAAAAGCTTAATAGAAGCATCCTTATATCTCATATAAAAATCATAAAGGATGCTTTTCAATTGCTAAATACATTTTTTTTGCATTACTCAATTACATGAAGAGGCTCTAATAGTAGATCAAAGAACAAAAAAAAGTGTGCAAAAATGTAAAATGAAACAATGTTGTACATTGTACACTGTGTAATGTGAACTTACAGCTATTTAAACAAGAAGAGCCACAGTTATGCTTGTGCCTAATCATGTCATTGATGTAGCATTTCCCTATGCCCCACAGTTTTCCTTAACCACATGAACTCCGGAAGGTTTTACCCCCTTCATGACCAGGGCATTTTTTGCATTCAGCACTGTGCTACTTTAACTGCCAATTGCGTGGTCATGCAACACTGTATGCAAATGAAAGGTGTATCTTTTTTTTTTTTAAATAGAGCTCAGTTTGTTTGAAAGTGAACGTTTACAATCTATGGCATATATACTGGAATTTCTGCAGCTATAGATGTTATACTTATAATGGCAGTGATCAGCAGCTTATAGTGTGACTGTGATAGTGTGGCGGGAAATCTGGTGCTAACAGACACTGGCTGGGAGGGTCACTAACTGACATGCTGAGGATGCTAGTGACACTAATACAGTGATAAGTGATAATACTGAACACTGACACTGTAGTAATGACACTGGCTGGGAAGGGGTTAACATCAAGGGAAAATCAAGAGGTTAACTGTGTGTCTAACAAGTGTAATCTGTGCTGCTTTTCGTTACTGATCTGGCTGTTTTTTCTCTCTGCTTTCTAGGAAGAAGAAACAGCCAGATCACTTCTTACTGTACACAGAGTTCTGTGTGTTTGTACACACAGAACTCTGTGTGTGATTGGAAACAGCTAAAATCAAAAATTGACTAAAATCAGCTGCCAAATCTGTGCCGTGTCCATTCACAGGACTTCTCCATTCAAGTCTTCCCATGTACAGTATGAACTATTCCCAAAACTGCTTCACCTGTTCAGGTAACCTGGGGCAGCCAAATTTAGGTGTAGTTAGTATGAGGATGTTATTGCATGTTATACAGAACTTTCAGTAAAAGTAATTTCAACTGCTTTGAGCCCGGTCTGAAGTTATAAACTACTTCCATACCGGGCCTATTCTGGCACTCCTCTCCTACATGTAAAAATCATCATTTTTTTTTGCTAGAAAATTATTTAGAAACCCAAAACATTATTTATGTTTTTTAGCAGACACCCTAGGGAATAAAATGGTGGTCATTGCAACTTTTTATGTCACACGTTATTTGCGCAACAATTTTTCAAATGCGTTTAAAAAAAAATAGTTTAATGAATTAAAAAATAACAAAACAGTAAAGTTAGCTCAATGTTTTTGTATAATGTGAAAGATGAAGTTACGTTGAGTAAATAGATACCCAGCATACATTACGTTTTAAAATTGTGCACATGCATGGAATGGCGCCAAACTTCGGTACTTAAAAATCTCCTTTACCTTACATTCATGGTTTGAACTACGTTTACATATGTGGGCGGGACTTACGCGTGCGTTCGCTAATGTGCGCAAGCTACCGGGGACAGGGGCGCTTTAAATTTTTTTTTTCGTTTTATTGCTTATTTTACTTTATTTTTTACATTTTTATACTCTTTTAATTTTTGTTGATCACTTTTATTCCTATTACAAGGAATGTAAACATCCCATGTAATAGGAATGGTGTGTGAAAGGTCCTCTTTATGGAGAGATGCAAGGTCAATAAAACCCCACATCTCACCTCCAGGCTGGAAAGCATGAGATCAGAAAAAAATTCATGATCCCATGCTTTCCAGTCACGATCGTGGCTTTGTTTACAAGCGCGGCCCGGATGTGAAGTCATAGAGATGACTGGAAATCTCTACGATCATCACCTGGCAGTCTCTGGGTCCTTGAAGGCACGGAAGAGCCTGGAGAAGCACCGGAGAAGCCCCTCCCATCGCCTGTAAGAATGATCTAGCAGCTGAACTGCCTCTATGATCATTATTACGGTGCACAGAATCTCCGGCTGGAAAAGAGGATATCTGAACGATGCCTGTGACTCCAGGCATCATTCAGATATTCCCACTGAAAGTCAAGGACGTCATATGACTGCCTTGGGCTGGAAGTGGTTAAAGAGGTGACTGTTGGGTCATTATTGCTGCACACAAGAGGCTCATCTCTGAGTCGGGGACTGCCCTAATGTTTGATTCTTCACATAACCACAGCCTCCACCCGGGCATTGGTGAGCACACCTTCATACACGGCGCATCTAGACCCTGCCCACACACCCATCCATCCATGTCCCCATGCTTTATTTCATTGCTAGATCACTGCAGATATCTTGAGTAAGGGTAGATGATTCATGCAGCATTTACTGCCCTTAACTGCCCTTAACTGCCCTTAGCTGAGAAAGACTCCCCCCCGATCTGATAAAATAAAAAATTACCATGAAGACTCCTGGAATGTATGACATCATTTTGGCCTAGACCAGAGACTAGGAAGAAACTGAAGAAATTAAAATAATAGGTTCAAACAAGAAACCATAATATGCAGGAAGATACCTATTTACTAATGTTAGCAGCATGCGGATTACAAATAAACAATGTTGATTGAGAGAGTTTAGTTCCACCTTAAAATGTATGTAAACTTAGGAGCAAAACGTTTATGCTTGTAAGAACATAAATTGTATATATTGCAGGTTTACAGTCCTTAGATATTGTAGCTGCATTGTTTTTTTCTTGTTAGGCTTTCCCTTTGTTTTCACTTTGTTATCCTGCCAGTAACACACTTCCTGTCCTATGGTGATTTACTTTACTACATATGTAGAGTAACTGGTTTGTCACCCTAGGCTAAAGCCGGCCATAGATAGTTCAAATCTTGACCGGTTCAGGAGGGACCGGCGGAGATTTGAACCATGTATGGGCAGGCTGAATGTACCCAAGTTGATCAATCGATCAAATATTGAAATCAGCTATTATAACCACTAGCAGTAATTACTGTGTCCACCCGGCAAGGCTCCCCCCACCTGGAGAACAAAATGGCTCCATGGGAGGGATTCCCCCATCAACACTAACTGTGTTGATGGGGGAATCGAGAGACCGGTGGTTGCAAGAAAGAAAATAGCCCCATCTATAGTCAGCTTAAGAGGTGTTCTAACTGCAGAACAGCTCCCATTTCCCTCATCTCAATAACATAGAGCTATTCTGCAATTCACAGAGAGGAATGAAAACAAGGCTAACTGATAATGGTGCAGCAGAGGAACAGGAAACACAGGAAGTTATCAGCTCACTAGATTTCTGTCAGGATCATCATGTATGTTTTACATCTCCATTAGGGATGAGCTATCAGTTTAGTCAATCAGTCTGAACTCATGTTCATACTGAATTTTCCTTGCTTGGATAATTGACTGAGCCAAACCCTTGGCTGTGGGGAGGGGGGTGTATTGCTACCACTGCTAAAGGTGATAGCTTCCCTCTCAGGGCCCTTGGTTGCTAGAGAGCTGGTGATTCCCACTGGCAGATTAATGTAAATAAATGGGCAGGGAAAGCATAAAAGGGTCCTTCAGATCTTGTATGGATTTTAAGGGAGATCCCACAATAAAAAAGGAAAAAGAAAAAACTGAAATGCTCCCCCAAATTCCACCTCAGACTCTTATTCAGGCATGGAGCCTGGCAGTCCAACAAATGGGAAAAATGAGTATACAACCCTTCCTCCTAAACCATACCAGGTTACATGCCCTTAAAATGGTTGGGGATCTTGTCAGGGGGACCCCCTGGCAAAACAACATGTCCCATTGCTGAGGAAGGACTGAAAATCAAATAAAACTGGTATAAAAACGTCTTGCATTTTTATCTGTCTTCAAATGGCTACAATGTGAAAAGGTGGACACCACCAGGTAAAGAACTACAACATCCTAAATGGTATATATATAGAGTACTTAGTGGGGTTGAGGGGATGAGAGATGCCACACACCCCAACTCAACAGGTGAAAAGTAGTGTTGAGTATGAGTTGGGGCCGAAAATTTTCTGTTTGCCCCTTCAATGAACACCCAAATTATTGGGGCATTCGACCATTTATTCGACCCGCTGAAAGACCACAATGCACTGCTCCAGCGCACAGTGCATTGGAAGCCCTGATTGGCTGAAGCAATGAAAGCTTTGCCCAATCAGGGCACATGGCACTGTCAGTGCCATGATTGGACACGGTCATGATGACTCTATCCAATCATGGTTCATTGCTCTTAGTCCCACCCCATACTATAAAAAATATTCTTCCCATATCAGCCATTTGCAGTGTGATATTGGTGTAGAGAGAGAGAAAACGGGGCTCTGTTCGTTTCTACTAGTGAGTTAGTGTGCTATAGTGGGCTATTGTGATTATTATGGAAGTGTAAAGTATTAGTTTAGTGTAAATCTAGTGATAGTGCAGAGTGAGTGTAGTGCGACCATTCATTTTTACTTTAGTGTCAGTTTAGTGTGAATCTAGTGATAGTGCAGTGTGAGTTTAATGTGACCGTTCATTTTTACCTTAGTGTGAATCTGGTGATAGTGCAGTGTGAGTGTAGTGTAATGCCCCATACACATAATCAGACTTTCCGATGTAAAATTCTGACCGTGTTTAGGCTCCATCAGACAGTTTCCATCGGAATTTCCGCCGCACAAAATTTGAGACCTGGTTCTCAAATTTTCCGACAACAAAATCAGTTTGTGCAAATTCCAATCATGTGTACACAATTCCGACTTACAAAGTGTCACGCATGCTCAGAATAAATTATGAGACAGAAGCGCTCAGTTTGGTAAAACTACCGTTCATAATGGAGCTAGCACATTCGTCACGCTGCAAATGTAAAAATCGCATTCTCTTTGTTTTTATAATGCTAGAAGAATGAAGTTGTTTTGCTGCTCATATTCACACAGAGTTCTCACAAACTGATTTCTTTATTATTTCTAGTGATTTCATGAATATAATTTTTTCGTCACATCTCCAGAAGTTTTTCTTTTGTTTTTATAGTGATTTTTTTTTGGTTGTTTTTTTTAATCAAGATATGCTGTTTTATTCTATATTTTTTTTGGTGATCTCCCTAATTTTTTGATTTTGTGTGTCAATTTACCACAACACCATTATTATCTTGTATTTTTTTTACCTCAAGGAGGTTGGTTGGTGTCCCTTGTTAATTTGACATTGTATTGTTGAAATGTACTTGCCTACTCACAAACAAACTGTCCTTTTTGAAGGAAAACACATAGGCAAGTATTTCTGAAAAATAAATATCCCTTTATTAGGGGTCATAACCAAATAAAGAGGAAGGCAAAGCTGGATAAACTGGTGAAATTGGCAAAGCCTTTGAACCCCAGGGCACACATCAACTATTTGCCAGCCAAAAGTGGTGGCCTGAGGAGTCCTTATGTAGCGCTGGTAGATTTTCAATCTACCGCTTATAGGTAAATTTAGTGGGTTGTCTGTTTAAACATAGTTAGATTTGCCTCTGTTCCAGCTTGGCTGAGTTGCATGTAGTTTCACACTGTGCCTGTGGGTGTCGTTATCACCATGGGTCGGTGTTGGAAAGGCAACACGTTAAAGCGTATGAGTGCTCCTCTGTCCTGGAGATAACTTGGTGGAGGTGGTCCTCTGAGTTGCATTCTGGAAGAGGGTATTTATGGGACAGATTTATGGGACGCCATGTTTTAGGGTTTGTTTTGTTCCGCCTGCTGGCCCTCCTGGCCTACAGGTATGGGCTAGGAGTACTACCTCGTGATCCTCCGACCGGGAGGCCCACGTTTCTGCAGCGTGTGGGTGTGCCCAGAAGCCTGTCTGGGGCCTACCACAGCGGCAAGGGAATGGTCCTGGGCTGTCTGTCCTACGGGAAGAAGCTGGACAACTGAGAAGATCCCAGGGGAGGACCCATCATGGAAGGATCATGCAGAGTGCTGGTCTGGAGAGGGGCCTGGTGACTCAGTTGGAGGACGTATCCTAAAGTAATCCTATCGCATAGTACTTCCGGGTCGGCTTAAAGGTTCTAGTGCTGTGTTTGCTGTTCATCGTAAACCATTACATCCTGTGGCAGAAGATCGTACGGGTTTCTATTCCATTCAAATCTGTGGCAGAGACTTTTATTCATGCTGCGTACTGGCTGCTAGGTTAGTGAGAGAAACCTATCCAGGCGGGCAAAGATTCAGCTCCAAAAAGAGAGTACATTCATCTGCAAGATTCCAATTCCTAATACTACACTAAGAAAAGGTATTTGAACTTCCATGCAACTCTTCTTCTACCTCTTTCCTGCTACTTCTTTCAAGTTTACATTTATTAAAGCTTTGGAAAAGATACTCAAGTGTCCGGTGCCTACATTGTCTGGTATTAAACTCAACGGGACCCTAGACCTGGTTCTGGTGAAATTGAGGTAACGAAGGTGATGGTAACAGCCCGCTTTAAACCAGCAGCTCCACCGAGAGTTATTGCTACATTATAATAGTGATCCCAATTCGGTCCCAGACTACAAGAGATCAGGAACAGCAGCAGATGACATATTTGTCCCAAGGCTGTGGTCAAATCAAACAACAGCCTGCATCTTTTGTCAGACCAGACTAAACCCAGGTCATCACTTTCTTGTCTTCCTTCCACTCTTCCCTCCAGGCTTACATCCAGGCTGTGGCTGAGGTGTTGGAGGTGTGGCAGGAGGAGGAGGAGGATGGTCCATCTCACACAGGTGGGTTTTGTTGGTAATTTCGCCCCTCAAACCCTTATTTAGTGAGAGGTACATGATTTCCGCACACAAGAGGCATTGGCCCGCCTCCATTTCCTGCAGTTCGCATGCAGCCATGGAGGCAAAGGCCTCTTTAAGAGTGGGGGTGGTTCTGAGGGTTGCAGAAGCCTCCCCAATCAGCCTGAGCGCTGACTCCTCCACGTTCCTCCCCTTCCTGGGCCTTTTTCATGGAAGGCGGAGGGGAGGGACCTGTGATTCTGTCAAGCTACTGGGCCCAGCCACCTCCTGGCTACCACTAACCCCTGCCATCTCCTGGCTGCCACATTGTACGGCCTCCTCCTGGCTGCCACATTCCACGCCCTCCTCATGGCTGAGGTTTTCCTGTGTATGAAAAAGGGACATAGTTTGAGTTTTTTCATCATCAATCACACACAATTTTCAGCTCATGACTGTTGCAAATGGAATGTTAACAAGTAGAAAAGAATATCATTCTGACCCCAGCATTTTTCATTCTTGTCACAATTTTTTTTGGCCACTACTGTCTATTGATATGTAAAACACTTAATTAAATCAGCAATTAGTGATCACTAATAACATCTAGTTAACATCATTAATTTTTTTAAAAGAAATCTGTAGAACTATACCTGGCTCAAGCTGGGCTCCTCCACTTCTTCCTGGCTGAAAGGCCCAGGGTGGGCGTCGGAAGCCTCAGCTGAGGTGGAAGGAAGAGTGGAGAGTGATTGCCTGACTTCAGTCTGGTCTGACAGAAAATTCAGTCTGTTATAGTACCAGAGCCTGAGGTGCTTTGGGGGGGCAGGCTTTATGCAATAATGTGACATAAAGGTATTGATTGAGGCCCATGAGGCCACTTTGCAGATGACATCAGGAGCTACATGTCGAGCTGCTGCCCAAGAGGCCGCCATGCCCGTGATAGAATGTGCCGTCACCGCCTCTGGAGGAGCCAAGCCCTTAGCCCTGTAAGCCTGTTGAATGGCCTGCAAGATCCAGGCCGCAATTGTTTTGGATGAAGCTCGCTTCCCTCTGTTAATTTTTGTTAAAGTGATGGCAACTAGGAAAGCAACTTTGGCAGACAGTTCCTTGATAGAGGGCGGAGTGGAACCTGTGGTACTGAGAGTAGACAGAGAGTCCAGGACAAAAGGGAGATCCCATTTGGGGAACCTTGGTTTTCTTTGAGGCCTAAGCCTTGTTGCCCTCAGAAAGAACTGTCGAATTAAAGGGTGTATGGCCCATGACGTTCCAGAGAAGGCCGACAGAGCTGAGACTTGAACTCTGAGGAAGCTGATGGAAAGAAACAGATCTAGGCCGGACTAAAGGAAACTAAGTATATCCTGGATTCCGGGGTCTCTCCATGGTCTGCCAGTAGAAGAAGAAAATTCAACGAACTTGGCCCATATTCTCCCATAGACTTTATTTGTGCTCGTCTTTCTTGAGCTCATGAGAGTGGAAATTACTCCTGACTCGCACCCGAGAAGTTCCAGCCTCTCCCTCTCAAGAATCAGGCCGTCAGTCTCAGTACTGCTAGACAATGGTGCAGAACTGTCCCTTGAGACAGAAGGTGCAGCCTGAGGGGAAGAGGCACTGGATCCTGGAAGCTCAGCTGGGTCAGGAGGGGAACCATGGCCTGTTCGGCCAGTAAGGCGCTATCGTCACCACCTCGACTGCTTCTGTTCGGAGCCTCTGCAAGAAGTTGAGGATGATCGGAAGAGGGGGAAAGGCATATGCCCTGTTGAAGTTCCACTGGCCTGTCAAGGCATCTATTCCAAAGGCCTGGCTGCAGCGGCCCCATGTGAAGTACTTCTTTAATTTGAAGTTGCAGGGGGACGCAAACAGATCCATTTCGGGATCGACTCCTAGGGACAGGATCCACTTGAATGTTTGCGCATGGAGGGACCACTCGTTGTTGTCCATCCGTTTGCGGGATAGAAAGTCTGCTTGGATGTTCTGAGCCCTGGGGATAAAGACTGCCAAAATATTTGCTAGATTTTTCTGGGCCCACAACATAAGTTTGACCTCCTGGAGTAGAGTGAAACTCAGAGTACCCCCTTGTCTCTTCACATAGGAGACTGCTGTGGTGTTGTCCATCTTCAATAACACCAATTCCCCTACTAGGAGATGCGTAAAGGATTGAAGGACGCACCAGGCGGCCCGAAGTTCCAGGGCATTCGAACCCGGGTTGTGAAGGCGGGAATCCCATCTGCCTTGTGCAAGTTCTGACCTGTAAAGGACTCCCTAGCCTGCACTGCTGGCATTGGATGTGACCGTAACCCATGTGATGGGGCAATGGAGTGGCAGGTGAGAAGATTTTTGCGTTGAAGCCACCAGAAGAGACTGTTCCTCATCGATGGAGTTATATAAATCAGTTGATTGACGTTCCCTGACCTCCATTGCTGGAGAAGTCCCGATTGAAAGGGACGTAACCTCCATAGTGCCCATTTGACCATGGGGGTCGTAGAGACCATCGTTCCTACAATTTTCAGACATTGTGATGCTTTCAAGTGTGAGGGGCCCAAGGCCTGCAAGATTCTTTCCCGAATGACCAGAATCTTCTCTACTGGAAGGGAGATGGTGCCTTCCACCGTATCTAATTGGGCTCCCAAGTATACCAGACACTGGACCAGATCTAGATGGTTCTTCTCTTGATTTTTGAGCCAACTGAAATTGGTTAGAGTAGAGATAATCAACTCCCAGTGGACTAACAGTTGTCCTCTGTCTTGGGATAACACAGGAGATCATCGAGGTAGTGGTATAGGCGTACCCTTTTTACTCTGATGAGAGACACTACAGCCAGAAGAACTTTGGAGAACATGCAAGGTGAGGTTGTCAGACCAAAAGGGAGGCAAATGAACTGCAGGTGCTTTTGTTCAACTTGGAAACAAAGATATTTGTGCAGAGCCTCTGCCACAGACACGTGAAAGTACGCATTCTGTAGGTCGATTGATATCAGCCAATCGCCTGGTTGTACTGCTTTCTGAATGGTAGACAAGGTCTCCATTTTGAATCTCTCGTACTTTATAAATTTGTTTAGATAGGTTAAGTCTATCACCGGTCGCCATGAGCCCTTTTTTATTTTGCAGAAGAACAGGCACCACCACTCCTTGAGATTCCAGCGAATTCACATAGGATAGCAACATCTGCTTCTTTTCCTCCGATCGTGATAGAAGGGTAGAGGTTGGTCTGGAGGGGGAACACTGATGAAGGACCATGTGTGGCCTGAAGAGACCGTCCTGATGGTCCAGAAATGCGAGATTGAGGCCACCCAGGCGTGCCCGACGAGAAGCAGACGGGCCCCCACCCAACCCGCCTGGCGGACCCAATCTCAAAAGGGCTTAGCCGGCTCATGCCCACCGGGCGCATGTCTTTTTGTGGATCTCTGGAAAGAAGACTGCCCTCTATTCCAATTCCTCCTAAAATCCCGTCCGGGTTTGTAGGAGCGTGTTTCTCTTGAACGATCAATGCTGCGTCTTCGCTGGGGCCTCTTCTGACTGGACAGACGCCTGTCCTGGGGCAGGAAACCTGACTCCCCCCCCCGTAGCCCGAGTTATGGCGCTATCTAGCCTGTTACCAAACAATGAGGGCCCCTCAAAGGCGATCCTACACCAGGCTTGCTTGGATGCTGGGTCGGCAAGCCAGGGGCGCAACCACAAGGCCCGTTTGGCTATAACCGAGGACAGCATCGATCGGGCAAACAGGTGGATTAGGTCAATCGAGGCCTCCCCCAGGAAGGCCACTGCCAGCCTTAGCTCCTGAATTGCTGAGCCCTTGGCCAGATCAACGGAGACTTCCCTAAGTACAGAGTCCACATTTTCCGTCCAGGCCTCCATGGCCTTGGACATGGCCGCAAGGGCCAAAGCTGGCTTCCAAGCCATCCCAGTCAGCCCATAGATTCTCTTGAGATCTTGGTCTATCCTTCTCTCAAGACCATCCTTGAAGGAAACCTTGTCTTCTAAGGGTAGAGTGACATGTTTGGCAAGCCGCATCAGAGCTGCGTCAACAAGGGGGGCATTTTCCAGATGTTTCACTTCCTCAGCCATGAAGGGGTATAATCTGGAGGTTTTGTTTGACATGGATACTTTCTTATCCACTTTACTCCATTCAACATCAAAAATGTCCTTTAATTCAGGAAGGAGCGGGAAGTTAGAACATTCCTTTCCTAATTGCTTGAAAAACTTCCTTTGTTTTACTGGGGGAGGAGAAGCATCTTCCCACTTAAGGGCTTCCTTAATTGCCTTGACCAGTGGGGAAACTAGGGAATAGTCGAAACCTCCAGTAAACTCATCTCCCTCCATCTCGCTGTGCGAGGAATCAGGGGAGGAATTATAGGGCTGGAATGAGCCGGGATCTTACTGGGCCTCGTCAGCCAGGGAGCCAGATGTGGTGGTTGACTGACTCCGCGTGTGCGATGTACCCAATTCTTTCAGGGATTGTTGCACCGCACGCTTGACAAGAGACTCCATGTGTTGATTTTCCGTCTCTTTTTCCCCGACTGCCCGGGTATAACAGGGATCACACAGGGATTTACCCTCTGGGACTCTGGTCCCACACCCCCAGCAGGCTCTGCGATCAGAGCGGCTTTCGTGGTGATGGGAGTGGTGGCTGGAGGAGGAATGGGAACATCTCCCGTTTGTGGGAGGAATGAGAACATCTCCCCTGATGATGGGTCCCAGGCGGAGAGTCGCGTCTGGACCTAGATGATGAGTGTTGTTGCGGCCTGGCAAGGTCTTTGTTGACTTGAGCAGCTGATTGGCGGTCGGAACTTGCAGGGCTGCAAAGAGAAAAAAGGGGGGGAGGGGTCAGCATTTCTCTTTAAACTCAGCCGAGCCTAATCCCCTTTCCCTCAACTGCACATACCTTGTGCGAGAGGGCTGCCCACACGAAGTCAGTGACCTGTCCATGATTTCCGGGACAATCGAAGGTCCGGGCCAAGAACACTCATGCACCACTTGACAATACCTGAGTAATAAGAGGCACAAAAAAAAGTTTTTTTTTTTTTAAAGTTCCCCTTTAGGACTTTTAAATATCCTGCAAGTCCCAAGGAAAATAGCTTCAACTTGCCTGAAGTGGTGCTGAGCCTGGGGAAGCTGCCACTAGCTGCATACAGGTGTCCCACCTGGCAGAATCCGACAGCTGTTTAAATTCCCCCGCCAGAATGACACCACCGCCGGCCTCCATAGCGCGCCTGCGTCGAAGATACCAGCCGAACAGCACCTGTGCGGCCACGGGCCGCTACGCGCATGCGCGGAACCAAGCCTCAATGTGACCGAGGCTCCACGCACGCACGGACACACACAGCGGCCAGGAACCAGGAAGAGAATCGGCGATCTGGAACGCAGAAGCGCCCCATACGCCATAACGCACAAAAGGGAGGAAAAAGGGGTTTAAATATAAACACAAACAGTCTGCCATAAATGTGTAACATAATCTTCAGACCTTGCCAGTCAATAATTACCTCCACCATCCATCCTGGTATACGTGGGCTACCTCCCTTCCACCACAGGGGTATCACAAGCAGAATGAAACCACTCGCCCGCCCATGGCTGGGCCCTGGGGTGCACCACACAATTGTACCAGGAAATGTTCTTGACTGGACGTCACACACAGGAGTAACACAAGATGTATGGTCCATGAAGGAGAACAAAAAAGGAATGCAGTCCTGAGCAGGTGAGCTTACTCTTATGGGTATGTGGTCCTATAGCATTGGAGAGGAGGCGGGGTTAACCCACACGTAGTCTGCCATGTAGTCTGTCAGGAAAGCATTTTTTGAAGAAAGTTGGTGTTTACAGTGACAATGGGGGTTATTTACTAAAGGCAAATCCACTTTGCACTACAAGTGCACTTTCAGTGCAGTTTTAAGTGCACTTGTAGTGCAAAGTCTATTTTCCTTTAGTACCTAGCACCCACCGTGCTTTATAATTTCCAACAATCACGCCATTTTTGTGACTCCCAAAAATGACTTCATGTTGCTTAAAATTATGAATATTTTTAGCATTAATGCATTACACATTAACAACAAAAAAAGGTGTGTGTGTAGCAGACCCACGACATAATAGTTAGCTGAAGAAGAGATTGTCACCTCATGTATCAAACAAATTACGTTTGCACTATTGAAGAAAATGGCCAAAAAAAGCCCATTGGAGAACCTAAGAGACAGCTAAAAGAAACACAAGCAGTAAATCAAATGAAATGTTATTTCAGATTATAAAAAATATTTATTGAAAAAATGTCTCAGATATTTTCTGGCATATCAATGGCCCCCTACCCGCAAAGTATTCCAGATATTTTTGTCTCACTTTGCGCGTGGTTTGGGGGGGCAAGCCAGGATGGCCAGCTTCAAGTGCCGTCAAGGTTGAAGTAACAGGAAAGCCGGCCTCAGTCCCAACTGAGGCCACATAGTTTGTAGCATTTTTTCGAAGAAAATTGTGCAGAATGCAACAGGCAAGCACAATATGGTTCAGTTTATATTCCGCCATGTGGATTGGTGTCAGAAATAGGCAGAGCTGGCTGGCCATTATCCCAAAAGCATTCTCCACCACTCTTCTGGCCATCCAGAAGTTAAAAACCTTCTGGTCCGGTGGTGAGGGTCCTCATGGGAAATGGCCTCATCAGATGTTCACCTAGCCCAAATGATTCATCAGCATGCCTCCACCATCTGACATCCAGCCATTCTTCCCCACGTCCACATAGAGAAACTCATATGTGGCCGACACCACCGCCAACATCAAAATACTATCAAACCCCTTATAGTAATAATAGTATGACCCCGAGTTGGGGGGTGGGATTATGTGGACGTGTTTCCCATCTATTGCCCCTCCACAGTTGCTAAAGTCCCAACGATCGGCAAAGTGGGATGCCACAGTCTGCCATTCCTGTGGTAGTGAAGGAAACTGTGGAGTCAAACAAGAAAAAAAATTAGTATTTTGCACATAAACATTGCAAGCAGATTAGACACAAACATTCTTGGCCAACATCAGTATAACATTTATTTGAAGGAGTATCTAAAGACAAAAGTATAAGGTCCAATTATCAGATTCACCCCCCCCTCCTCTGATGGTCTATTGTAAAAAATTTAGGGGGGAGATGTATTGGACAGGTAACCATCTGCACTTCATTGAGAGCTGAATGCATAAATAATGTGTGTTACTTTGGCCAGCCCCTCCTTACTTACAGTAGCCCACTGGACAGGTAAGAAGTGTCATAATACGAAAATAAAAATACAACCAGGAGCTTCTCTACTTCCAATGCATCCACTGATACAGGGACACAGCTGAACTGAAACATTCCGGAGCTGTTCCGGACCCAGTGTCAGCTGGCGCACGCGGCCTCGCAGGCCCAAGCACCAAGCTTGCCTGACGCGGCATCCACTTCACAAATGTCAGGAGTGGATACACCCACCCTCACGTGGACCCAACCGCCCAGGTTGTTTTTGTTTTACACTTTGATTGCTGTTACAATGATAATTGGCCCCCGCTAATCACATAGTAAAGGGTGCTGTGATTGGCCCAGGTACCATGTTATAGCTGTGCGCCAATTATAGCATCACTCTATAAGAAACACAGCTGTTATGATTTAAATTCATTCAGTCTGAGTAGTGTTAGTGTAGTGCAGTGTTTAACAAAGCATTACAGTTTTTCTGAATTTTTTTCAATTGTCAGCCCCTTTGTTATTTTTTTTAATAGATCACACATTTCCCAGTTTCTATTAAATGTGGATAATAATCCCCCCATCATGTCTGAGAAAAGCCAAAAAGAAAAGGCAGATGTTTCCATGCCACTATGAGGGGGTAGCAGCGTCTGTGTCCACAGGCAAAGGTGGACGTGGGCCGTCCTTAGGCATGACACATTTGTCTCTGTTTAGTGATGTTGCCCATGCTATCCAGTCACAGCATGTAGAGGAGGTATTGGACTGGCTTACTAAACCATCCTCATCCTCCTCATCCTCCTCATCCTCTATGACCCAAGCTGACACTAGTGCACAGTCCACTGCAGCTGCCAGAGTGGCTTATTCTGCCTCTTTGTCCACAGCTACTCCTGCCATAGGCCCAGCATCATGCATGGAGGAGAGCTGAATTATTTGAACACAGCATCAGCCACTTGCTTCTTGAGGATGCACAAATATTACTTGATTCTGATGTTGGTTCTGAGATAGAGGAAGGGAGTAACACTAGCCTACAGAGAGGGTCAAACACTGATAAACAACAAATTGGCAGTCATGTTTCTCCAACCACAATGTATTGCCAATTTTTCTCCAGTAATGATGAGGATGGAGGGGATGATGATAATGAGGTCACAACGTCACTTGAGTGCGGGATAGAGCAGAAGAGGAAAGTGAGGGGGAGAAACAACCCCAACAAGGCAGGATGTCCTCCAGAGGCAGCCATCATGGAAGAGTAGAGAGCAGACACCTTATTCCATCATATTGTGGAGCTGTTATCTCACGGCCCACTTCCCACAGCTCAGCTGTGTGGGCCTTTTTTAGCACATGTGCAGCCGATCGCACTGTTGCAATTTGCAATCTTTGCTGCAAGTAGATCAAGCATGGCAAAAACACCAGCCATTTGGGTACTACAAGCTTGACAAGGCATTTAACTTCCCACCACTCAGCCTGTTGGCAAGAGCACCTGAAAGCCAAACACAACGGTTAAATCCTTTTTTTTCCTCACTCCTCAACTTTCATATCTACCCCTGCTATATCTCATGACCTCTCAGCAGCCTCCACTGACAGGGATGATGGTATAGCAAAGGTGTCACAGGTCCTTGCAACATGGCAAATTTCTCTGCCCTAGCTGCTGCAGCGAAAAAAAATACACTCCCTGCCACCCACATGCCCAGTATCTAAATTCCAGCTTGTCCAAATTGTTGGCTTTACAACTCCTGCCTTTCCATCTGGTGAATTCTGCCCTCTCTCCTGAGTTTGAAGAATGTATTGTACAACAATGGCAGGTTCCCAGTTGATATTTCTTTGCACGTAAGGCCATTCCAGCTCTGTACAATCATGTATAAGGCAATGTTTTGGAACCTTTGGGCAAGGCAGTCAGCTGCAAGGTCCAGATCACTGCTGGCACGTGACCCAGCAAGCATTGTCAGGGGTAAAATACAGTGGGGACAGAGAGTATTCAGACCCCCTTAAATTTTTCACTCTTTGTTATATTGCAGCCATTTGCTAAAATCATTTAAGTTCATTTTTTTCCTCATTAATGTACACACAGCACCCTATATTGACAGAAAAACACAGAATTGTTGACATTTTTTCAGATTTATTAAAAAAGAAAAACTGAAATATCATATGGTCCTAAGTATTCAGACCCTTTGCTCAGTATTTAGTAGAAGCACCCTTTTGATCTAATACAGCCATGAGTCTTTTTGGGAAAGATGCAACAAGTTTTTCACACCTGGATTTGGGGATCCTCTGCCATTCCTCCTTGTAGATCCTCTCCAGTTCTGTCAGGTTGGATGGCAAACGTTGGTGGACAGCCATTTTTAGGTCTCTCCAGAAATGCTCAATTGGGTTTAAGTCAGAGCTCTGGCTGGGCCATTCAAGAACAGTCACAGAGTTATTGTGAAGCCACTCCTTCATTATTTTAGCTGTGTGCTTCGGGTCATTGTCTTGTTGGAAGGTAAACCTTTCGGCCCAGTCTGAAGTCCCGAGCACCCTGGAGAAGGTTTTCATCCAGGATATCCCTGTACTTGGCCGCATTCATCTTTCCCTCAGTGCAACCAGTCGTCCTGTCCCTGCAGCTGAAAAACACCCCCACAGCATGATGCTGCCACCACCATGCTTCACTGTTGGGACTGTATTGGACAGGTGATGAGCAGTGCATGTTTTTTTCCACACATACCGCATAGAATTAAAGGCCAAAGTTCTATCTTGGTCTCATCAGACCAAAGAATCTTATTTCTCACCATCATGGAGTCCTTCAGGTGTTTTTTAGCAAACTCCATGCGGGCTTTCATGTGTCTTGCACTGAGGAGAGGCTTCCGTCGGGCCACTCTGCCATAAAGCCCCGACTGGTGGAAGGCTGCAGTGATGGTTGACTTTCTACAGCTTTCTCCCATCTCCCGACTGCATCTCTGGAGCTCAGCCACAGTGATCTTTGGGTTCTTCTTTACCTCTCTCACCAAGGGTCTTCTCCCTCGATAGCTCAGTTTGGCCGGATGGCCAGTTCTAGGAAGGGTTCTGGTTGTCCCAAACGTCTTCCATTTAAGGATTATGGAGGCCACTGTGCTCTTAGGAACCTTAAGTGCAGCAGAATTTTTTTGTAACCTTGGCCAGATCTGTGCCTTGCCACAATTCTGTCTCTGAGCTCTTCAGGCAGTTTCTTTGACCTCATGATTCTCATTTGCTCTGACATGCACTGTGAGCTGTAAGGTCTTATATAGACAGGTGTGTGGCTTTCCTAATCAAGTCCAGTCAGTATAATCAAACACAGCTGGACTCAAATGAAGGTGTAGAACCATCTCAAGGATGATCAGAAGAAATGGACAGCACCTGAGTTAAATATATGAGTGTCACAGCAAAGGGTCTGAATACTTAGGACCATGTGATATTTCAGTTTTTCTTTTTTAATGAATCTGCAAAAATGTCAATAATTCTGTGTTTTTCTGTCAATATGGGGTGCTGTGTGTACATTAATGAGGAAAAAAATGAACTTAAACGATTTTAGCAAATGGCTGCAATATAACAAAGAGTGAAACAATTTAAGGGGGTCTGAATACTTTCCATCCCCACTGTATATAGTTCACAGCACACTGGGTAACTGCTTGCAACTAGGAAGGATGCAGGACAGAGCTCAGTGCTGGAGCTTGTTTTGCTGCCACGTCTCCATATAGCTGGTGGTGATGATGCAAGATCTTTCAGATCTACCCCCTCCTGCTTCTCCTCCTCCATGCCCTCCTCTGTTTGATTGTCCAATAAACCACCAGTGGCCCCTAAGCATTCAAGGGGCCATTCAATGAGTCAGGCTAAAAGATGTCATGCAGTGCTTCAGCTGGTCTGTCTAGGGGACAAGAGCCACACCGGAGCAGAGATTCTTTCAGGTCTGCAGGGACAGGCCCAGAGGTGGTTCATGCCACAGAAGCTTGAGCCAGGATTGGTGGTGTGCGATAATGGCACTAACCTTTTGTCCGCCCTTCAACAGGGAAAGTTGACACATGTGCCATGCCTGGCACATGTCCTCAATTTGGTGGTGCAGTGTTTCTTAAACAGGAATCCAGGTTTGCAAGATCTTCTAAAGCAGGCCAGAAGAGTTTGTAGCTAT
Organism: Lithobates clamitans; assembly: GCA_037952925.1. Classification (NCBI taxonomy): domain Eukaryota; kingdom Metazoa; phylum Chordata; class Amphibia; order Anura; family Ranidae; genus Lithobates; species Lithobates clamitans. The sequence goes on along the minus strand of JBBGZY010000046.1, from coordinate 4,246,627 downwards.
TTCAGACAGTCATACACAGCCAGTAGAGATAGTAAAGTGGGTGTGATGGTGTTATTAGTTCGATATATTTGTACATACTTCAATATGTGTATTTATCAGCAAACATGTGTAACAAAACAATTTTATGACCAGTAAGGGTATTGCATCCTTATATACAAAACTTAAACAATGTATACTAACCAAACATCAATGTCAATTTGTATACCATCAAATATATAAAACTGCCAAAAAACGTAATAGTGCAAAAATGCATTAAAGTGACAAGTGCTCAAATTCATAACTGTATTAGTGATACAGTGGAAAGTGACATGTGCTTGAAATTAATAGTTCTTGGTGTGATATTGCAAAAGGATCATTTAAGCAACACAGTTGTGCTTCACAAAATCGCAGGAACCCCAGTAATACTGCGATAATTCAGTTTCTCCACTTTGTATGTCGCACTCACCAGAAAGCTCTCCCCTCTAGGCGGTATCCAGCATTCTCAGCATTAAAGGCTACATATAGGTTACCAGTTCCATCAGATGGCTGTTACTCCTTGCTCTTTAATCTCCACTGCCTCAGCAGTAGTGATGGGCTCGGGCGTGTTCGGATCAAGACTGCCAGGATGCCATCACTGCACATTACCAATGATGAGCAGTGAAGCCTTTCCGGACCAGCAGCTGCACATACACAAGCTGCCTATGGTTGGCGGTGTGCAGTGCTGGCTTCCTGGCAGTCTCAATATGAACACGCCCGAGCCTATCGCTACCCGGAAGCCTCACACTGCCAGTGTGCTCCAGATCTGCTTTCTTTCTCAGCTGTGATAATTAGTGAGGAACAAGTCTCAGCTCCTAGGAATTACCTGAAGGATATTGTAGTGAGTGTGACTTCCTAGGAGCTGAGACTTGATCATCACTATTTATCACAGCTGAGACAGAGAGCAGGTCTGGAGCACACTGGCATTGTGAGGCTGCTGAGGCAGTGGAGATTAAAGAGCAAGGAGTATTGCACTGGTAACCTATATGCAGCCTATGTTGCTGGGAATGCTGGATGCCCCCTAGAGGGGAGAGCTTTCTGGTGAGTGTGGCATACAAGGGGGAGCACAAGTGGAGACACTGACACATCACGCAATTATTTATTTATTTATTTTTTTGTCCATAAAGTGCTTCTGGACAAAATGGATTTGTTTGGTAAAAAACTTAAAAATAATACAACATGAAGCACAGAAAGAACAGTTTGGTAGAAAAATATCTTTATATCCACATATTCCTGCAAGAATGGCCATTCTCCTGGCACATAGTGCAACCTGGAGGCGTGTCATCCAGGATTGACATAATGCAAAGTCTCTACACCATTCTGCATTGCACAAATAACTATCAAATCCAAAAATAGACAACTCTTCATTATGGAACCATTTAGTGTCTCTATTCACAACATGGCACAAGGCCAAGTTCAGACATCAAAGATGGATGGGAAAGTCAGACTCCTTCACTTTCATCCAAGTTGTAGACATAGTCATGGTCTCCGGGGGATGGGGAGAGACTGAGCAGAGAAGCGGACACTTCAGATGACATCAGCTCTTCCAGCAGGTCGGAAGCTGTGCATTCTTTTGTTGGGTCGAATAATTTGGAGAGATCGGTGGGTAACTCCAATACATCTGATGGGTCAGATTTGATTGGCTGGAATGAGGTTGATGGCTTTGGCAAATCAACACTGCTGTCTAATGAGGCTGAAGACGGGAGGGGGCAGCTGGTATCTACATTGGGTAGAAGAGTGGATCCAGAATCTTCCACTGCTTGGCTGGACAGAGGGCATTCCTGTGTTCCAGAAACAGTGCTCTGAGGCATAGCCTGTGGGTGGGGCTTAGGTTCTGTTTCATGGGTGAGGGCAGCTTAATGGGGGGGTGTTTGTGATTGCAGGATTTGATTGGACAAGATCTTCGGGAGGTGGGACAGGCACAACAACTGGAGGAGAGTTTTAAATATCTTTATTAACCAAAAGAACCTCTATGGGCCCTATGGAACTCTTCAGGTGAATCTGAAACGTCTTCTGCTGGTTGATTGCATCTGGCAACACTGTAGAAATGGCTGCACTCCAAGATGCATTAAAATTCTTGTTTAATAAACGAATATCTCCAGTGTTACAAACAGTTCAAATGGTAGACGCGTTTCACACACTAACAGATGCGCTTATTCATTGCATCTGGCACCTGAACCTCTAAACATGTGCCCGACGGAGCACTAATGGCAAGCAATGTATCACCTCGAAAACAGCGACAGATATCTTCGTGCATCAGGTATGCTAATCCTGTGTTCTGCACGTCATCTGTCACACTCTTGATTGCACCTAGACATGTTGCTAGTCGAGTTCCTGCTCTCATTGCTCCAGATCTGCTACTTCAGATACTACTACTTTAAGGTCAATGATCTCGTCGGCAATCTCCTGTGTGTTACACCTAGGACCAACTTCCTTCCACTTAATACTGTTCTTGGATTTCTTCTCTATCAGCCCAATGCCTTCCAGGACATTGGTGATATCATAAATTTGACATTTTTGTCTGACAGCGAGAGTTTCTGGGGCCACCTTGAGGTCCAGCATGCCATCCTCGGCCTCCTGTAGCAGGGACAAAGACTTACTATGCTGCTCTAAAAGTGACGTCCTAATCAAATGAAGATCAGTCCAACATTATTGGTATATAGTCCTTATTAAAGGTATAATCGTGACTTCATAAAAACGTGAAAGCAACATGTTGCAGTGTCCACACTCAGGTGCTCCCCAGCCTCAGACAATGTCTGCTCACCTCAAAAAAAAGCCCCAGTACAGGGTACTCACATAGGTTAGGTACATATAGTGCACCACTCTGTAATGTGCCTTTAAAACGCTGGATTTTAGTTGAGGTCATATGTTCATTCTTTGTGAAGCAGACCAGCTGCTTCCTACACCATCCAGTCCCCTCCCCTACACATGATGATACAAGGAAAACTTTGTATCTTCCTCAGGGGGATGCTGACCCTGTACTGGGGCTTTTTGTTTGTACAATAAAATTGTGTTTAAACGGTATCACACTATGGAGTTTCTCTTTACATATGAGGACACAGCACCAGTGAGCAGTTTAGAACTTAGAATCCCCAAGGTGATTCATATGCGTGGTTGACCGAACTTAATTGCGAGGTCACATGCTCTGAGGTGAGCGGCCATGGCCTAAGGGTGGGGAGCACCTGAGTGTGGACACCGTAACACGTTGCTTTCGTGTTTTTATGAAGTCACCATTATACCTTTAATAAGGACTATATAGCAGTTATGTTGGACTGATCTTTGTTTGATTGGGACGTCACTGTTATATGCACCATAGCACTTTATGTTTCACGTTTGTGGTACCATATATATAATTTTTTTTTAAATTTGTTTATCATTATTTTATTTTGTCTGTGGAATGTGACACTTAACATAGATTTTATTATCACAGCAATCAAAGGATTTTTTATATATATATATATATATATATATATATATATATATATATATATATATATATATATATATATATATATATATATATATTTTTTTTTTTTTGTGCAATATACTATTTTTTTGTCACTTTATCACGTTTTATTTTCTATATTTCTTTTATTGTAATGTTGGCACTTTAAAATCATTGTTGGAATTAATATCAGGAGATAGCGTAGCATAGTCATTTTCTATTTTATTGTTTTCACACGGCTTTATGAGACGTGATTAGTGCTAGCAGCTGTCGATCATTACTACGCACCAATTATATCTTTTTTTATATATTTTATTTTTACAACAGGTAGCTCACAAGATCCTCATGGTTTATTTTAGGGACAAAAATTTGCTGGTGAGGAGCCCCAGGCTCTTCTCATGGCGGCTCGGCGTGACCAGACACTGCACAGGATCCAGGACAACACCAAGAGACAAGGGGCAGGGGTATTGGGGTTCCTGCGATTTTGTGAAGCACAAATGTATTGCTTAAGTGATCCTTCTGCAATATCACACCAAGTACTATTAATTTCAAGCATAGGTAACTTTCCCGCTGTATCACTAATGCAGTTATGAATTTTAGCACTTGTCACTTTAATGCATTTTTGCATTATTAAGTGTTTTGGCACTTATATATAAATATATTTTATCTCAAAGAAAGTTTTTATTGAGAAAAGTAAAATTAAAAACATTTGTTTGGTCCAAAGAGATTACAGCAAATATCACATAAAACACATTTACACTTCTGTACATCAACTCAAGGTTTCTAGGTCGACACATGTGACTGTATCATATATTGTTTTCCTTGTCAAAAGAAGTTTATTGAGTATACAATATTATAAAAATACATAAAGTAAGTTTACAAGGATCTATAAAGTAAGCTCATTGTTTTACAGTAGGGTTTATATAGGTAAATATCATGAAATTTCAAATATTAAACATTGGGTTCACGTAAACCTAAATTAAAGATATATATCATGTCCTTAGTTACTTTTGTAGGTATTTAAATGATTTATACCTACTATACATATTGTTTACAGGTAGAGTGTATATAGGTCAAATAAATTCTGATAATGAGCTTTAATCGTAAGGTGGAGAAAAGGAAAGAGAAAGAAGAAAAAGGGTAGAAAGGCAGAGGTATGGTCCACAAGGTTGTCCCGCTCGTCAGTTTATTATTCTTTTTAGTTCTCTTTGAAGCCTTAGAATGGGTATCTCTGTAAGTCATTTAATCTGTTACCATGGCAACAGGACAGAGTCATTGAAATTTGACAGGAACTGTTGTTTTATCCAAGGATGCCAAAGTTTTTCAAATTTTGGAATTTGATTTTGATCGATGGCTACCATCTTAGCATGGGACATTGTCTTATTCATTCTGTGAATTGTTTCTGCTAGTACCAATGTAGGAGATTTCCATGCCTTGGCCACTGTTTGTTTTGCAGCCGTTATTAGTTGGATCACAAGTTTGAATTGAGAGAGTGTTAACCATTCCGGTTTTAGATTAAGTAAAGTCATATATGGATCTGGTTGTATTATTTTTTTAAATATTTTAGATGCAATCACGAAGACTTCCTTCCAGAAGGTTTGGATTACTGGGCACGTCCACCATATGTGTAAATGTGTGCCTATTTCTGGGCATCCTCGAAAACAAAGAGCTGAGGTATTAGGTGAATATTTTGCCACTCTAGCGGGTACAAGGTACCAGCGAGTTAGGACTTTATAATTTGTCTCCAGTGCTAAGATGTTGGGTGAAGATGACTTAGATGTGATCCATATGTTAGACCAGCCCGTGTCTTCTAAAGTTCGTCCCAGGTCCTCCTCCCACCTCTGAACGTAAGAGGGTCTATTAAGATTTACTACTCCATAAAATTGATTATAAAGTGATGAAATTGTACCTTTAGCAAATGGATCTTTTGTACAGATTGATTCAAAAATGGATAATTGGGATAATGGTGTATCCTCCTTTAGGAATGGTGTATAGAAATTTTTAATTTGGAGATATCTAAATATCTCAGAGTTTGGTAGATCATATTTTTCTCTAAGCGATGGGAATGAAAGGAATGATTTAGATGCTATGAAGTCATTTAGTGTCTGAATGCCTGATGTTGTCCAAGCTTTAAAAGAATTTGGGTAGATCCATGCTGGATAAAAGGCCGGATTTCTGATAAAAGAAAGGAGAGGATTGTGTGGAGATTGTAACTGATATTTGGTTTTTAGTTTATCCCAGAGAGATAAGAAGTGTTTAGTTATGGGATTATGAATTTTAAAGCGGTCTTTAGGATCAAGCCATAACAAGTTTGATATTAATAGAGGGTCATTTTCTGAAGCCTCTATAAATACCCATAATGGGATTTCCTGTTTTGCATGGTATTTGGACAGACTGGCCAAATGTGCTGCCCTGTAGTAGTTAGTAAAATTAGGGTATCCCAGGCCTCCTTTATTTTTGGGAAGATGTAGTGTGTGTATAGGTATACGTGGTTTAGAAGAGCCCCATATAAACGAACTTGCTCTTTTTTGTACTATTCTCAAAAAATAGGAAGGAATTGGAATAGGGAGGATTCTGAATAGATAAAGCAATTTGGGTAGAATAGTCATTTTGATTGCATTAATCTTCCCTATCCAGGATAAAGGAAGTTGCGACCATTGTTTTATTAGATTTGTGATCTGTCTTAATACAGGAGGATAATTGGTTGAGAATAAGTCAGAATGAGATGCTGTTAAATGAATTCCAAGATATGGGATTGATTTTTCTGCCCATGTGAATGGGAGTGCAGCCCTAGCCGGGATCAATTCCATGTTTGTGAGCGAAATATTAAGCACTAGGCATTTCTTAGGATTAATCATAAGGCCGGATAGGGCTGCAAATCCATCAAGAGCTGGTATTAAGTTAGGACCAGAGACCTGTGGTGATGATAGAAAAAGTAATATATCATCTGCAAATATACATAATTTGTGTGTAATACCTCCTACTTCAATGCCAGTTATAGTTTGGTTTGTTCCATGGGTTTGAGTAAAGGGCAAATAATAAGGGAGATAATGAGCAACCCTGTCGGGTACCTCTTTCGATATTAAAGGCATCAGATTTGTATCCAGCATATTTTATATAGGCTTTGGGTTTATTATATAATGCTTTGATCCATGTTAAAAAGTGGGGTCCAAAACCCCATTTTTGTAATGAATATTGCATATATTGCCAGGATACTGTATCAAATGCCCTCTTAATATCGAGAGATAGAAAACATAAAGGGATTTTCCGTTTTTTAGCAATATGTGCCAATAACACTGCCCTGCGTATATTATCGCCTGCCTGTCTATTTGGCATGAAGCCTACTTGATCTCTATGTATTAATTTACCTATAATGCTATTGAGGCGTTTTGCTATTATTTTTGCTAATAATTTAATATCAAGGTTTAACAGAGAGATAGGCCGATAATTCACACAGGAAGTATCATCAGAAAGGGGTTTTGGGATCATACAAACAATTGCCATTAATGTTTCTTGCCGAAAAGAATGTCCTTCTAGAAGTTTGTTTGATAAAGATGGTTTGAATTATTTTGGGATTTTAACCCTTTTAGAGTAAACAATTACATATTTTATTCATATGTAACTGTTTAGATATGTTAACTCATAAAATTGAGGTTGTATTGCTTTAGATTAGAATAAACAAAAACATAGTTCTAGGTAATAATATATTTGTTTTAAGAAAAGAAAGAAAAAGCTTCCATTACTTCTGGATTATTGAACATATTTGTCCTAAAAAGTAAAAAATCTATTGTTATTACCTGAAAATATATAACTGAACAAGATTTTCCTTGTTTCACTTATATATTCTAAGGCTATATGAATCAGAAGTAATAAGAAATATAACTGGAATGTAACATGATCCCACACAGTGTGTGACTATCAGAATGCAGTTACATTCAGTTATAAATACAGGTTTTTTATAGAGAACCATCTCTTAGTATCATAAATGAAGAGACATCAGGAAATAGGATGTCAGTCCATTGAATCTTCTTGGTCCATGGATGATGTGGCATAACGGCCTCTTTTGTGAGAATGATGATTTCCATTTTGTTCTGATATTTTCTGGGTGCTGCCTGAAGGTGAAGATGATGCCATTCTTCTGCATGTGGGAGAGTTGCTGCTTGTGGGTTCTGTCAGATTTAATTTTAAAAGGGTTTGTTGTAGTTCATCTGCTGATCTACTTCTGTAAATTGTACCTTGGTAGTTAAATCTGACTGAAAAGGGGAAACCCCATTGATACATAATGTTGTGGCGTTGCAGTTCCATTAGTTGGGGTTTCATGGATCGTCTTTTAGTAATAGTAAGTTGGGATAGGTCAGCAAAAATGTGATAATTGTGGAGGCGCATGCGCGGCGGCGTCCAAGATGGCCGCTTAGACCGGGAGCTCCGCGCCGCTCCGGCCTAATGCCCGCCACAGCAACAGCCTAAGCCCTCGTTCCGGCCCGGCACCTATACCAGCCGACCGGGGACATCATCAGCTACCTATAGATGTCACTCAACCCCACCCGCAGAAATCTCTCCGCCGCTCTGAACGAATCTGCGGCACGGACCGGCCCTCCCAAGATGGCGTCCGTCACCTCACGAAGCCTGCCCTGCTTGTCTGATTCCATAGCAGACCAGGACCAAGAGGCTCTCCCGTCCTCACAATCTTCTGATGCCACGGTGAGCACTCTCCAGGGGATCCCTTCTCCAGCATCCACAGAATCCCTGTTAAGGAGAACTTTAGGAGGGGCAGCTCTCACTCCTCAGCAGGATCAGCTACACAGCCCAGAGCATGGGATACACAGGCCATAGACGCCTCTCTCTCCCCTTCTGATTTCCCATCAATGACGGCTGCATTCTCTCAGATGCTCTCCAAAGGCCTCTCCCACACAGCAGCGCAAATCACTGCCTCCATACACGCAGACTTACAGCAGATTGGTACGAGAATTAAAGTCATTGAGCAAAAATCCGATCAGGCGATCCTAAGAATCAACCAAAATACTGCTAGAATACAAGATCTCCAGGATCAACTGGAATCTGCTACCTCTAAAATAGATGACCTCGAGAACAGGTCGAGACGGTACAACTTCCGTATCAGGGGGCTCCCTGAAACCGTCAAAGACACCCACGTGGCAGTCCAACAATTTATCAAAAGTTTAATCCCAAATATTCCGGCTCATCGTTTGGAGCTTGACAGAGCCCACAGGGCGCTACAGCCCCCTCGAGCCGACGGTCTGCCAAGAGACATTATCGTGAAACCGCATTTCTATGCGGTTAAGGAAGAAGTGATGAAACTCTCCAGGTCGGCGGAGAAGCTTATGATCCAGGGCCACCAGATTCAGATCTTCGCGGATCTGTCCCCATACACAGTGCAGAAACGTAGGGCCCTGAAACCGCTACTACAAGTCCTGGCGGGTAAAGAGATCACATATAGATGGGCCTTCCCGCTGAGACTGAACTTCTTCTTTCACAACAAACCGTACAGTTTCTCAACATTCCGAGACGGGGAACGACTTCTCTTACATCTAGGATTGATTACCCAGGAAATCCCACAGATTCCTTCTTCTCGAGGAGCATCGTCTATCAAGAGATCATCACCCACCAGCCCGGTATCCCCAATATGGCAGAAACAACTTCCAAAACGATCAAAGGACTCCTTTCCCCCATGAACAGGCTGGCAGTTTGTTTAGACCCCATTTATGGTCGTACCGTTAGACTGTGTCGGAGACCACTCTGCTGACATACTCATGGTGACTTTCCTCATCTGAGCTTACCTTAAGATCTTACTCGAAGATTCCTACGGGTTCAGTTTAACTTTGAAAATGGTTCCTTTTCTCCTTTTTTTGTTTTTTATTATTAGTATTTAGCTTGTCCTTTTCGCAGGGCTTAGTCTGCAATATTTAGCTACCGCCACAGGTTCACTGAGAGGCGGCGTTGACCGGAGTGGTTGTAGTGCGCCTCCCTCTGGCTCTGATAGTTGAACTACAGTTCTTTCCTCTATCAGACCCAGACTCCCTCGACCCTCGGGTCGCAGGGCACTTTTTTCAGGTACCGGACCAGGCAGGGATGGGTCCCTTTCTGGTCCGTGGGGATTGGGGTTACTTTTATCAGATGCACAGTTTAATGATGTATTTTTTCACTCCTCTCTCTTTCTCTTCACTCTTCCCCTTTTTCACTTTTCTATCCCCTTTCCTCTCCCCAACCCCCCCCCCTCCTCTCCAGTCACAGGAACTCGCTGGATCTCCCTCTTGCCGTAGCCCGGGTCAAATCCACCGTGCCACTGGGGTCGCCACCTATCCGACAGGGACAGCAACGAAGCCAGGTGAGACTTACACACACTTAGTTTCACACCCACTGTTTCACCATGACTGACTCCACAACATCGACTGAGACACTCAAAATACTCTCCCACAACGTACAGGGTCTTAATTCTCCCGTGAAGAGGCGCAAAATACTGCATCAGCTTCACACACTGAAGGCTGATGTAGTGTTTCTCCAGGAGACTCATTTCCCTGCTACCTATCAGCCCAAATTTCTCCACAAAAACTTCATGCATTTCCACCTGGCTAATGCTACAAACAAAACTAGAGGAGTGGCAGTATGCTTCTCAAACAGAACCCACTTCTCGCACTCGAAGACAATTTCGGACCCCGAGGGACGTTACATACTAGTGACTGTTACGATTCACGGCGAGATCTATACGTTTGTCTCCTACTATACACCGAACACACACCAAGACCTATTTTTTGACACTACGCTAAAGATCCTAAAGCCGCACTTTGTTGGCACAGTGATAGTAGGGGGCGACTCCAACACCCCATTTGACTTCTCCTCAGACAAATCTAACCCCCTGCAGCCCAAAACTAAACGGCCCCCTAAACGCAGTCTTCGTGTAGCGCAGATAGTCCAATCTTTTGGCCTGATTGATGTCTGGAGGGAAATGAATCCCCAAACTAGAGACTACACGAACTATTCTGTTCCCCACCACACTCTCTCCAGGATAGACCACATATTCGTCCCACAACACGTAATCCCGAGAGTGATTTCCTCCAAAATCTATGACACGCCACTATCCGATCACTCGATAATGTCACTTACGCTAAAGGGTGGGGTGAGAGAGAGGGGTCCCTTTAAATGGCGCCTCAATGAAATGCTCTTGAGCAATCCAACCCATTGCACAATTCTTGATAAAGCCTTATCTGATTATTTTGATGAGAACGACACGGGGTCGGTTTTGCTAGGTTGTCTGTGGGCAGCGCACAAGGCAGTGATGAGGGGCAGAATCCTACAACTCTCCTCTCAACTTAAGAGGGAGAGCAGGGCAGAAGTTCTGCGCCTCACGGCAGACTTCCGCCTGTTAAGTAAATGACATAAACAAAATCCCACTCTGGACGGCCTGGCCAAACTTGACTCAGCTCGAGTTCAACTCAATCTCTCCCTCACTACCTCAGCAGAGAAACATCTGAGGTGGTCAGGGGCACGTTTCTATTACCAAACAGACAAGATAGGCTCCAAGCTGGCAACCAAGCTTAGCCCTAGAATCCGCACCTTAGCATTTCCCAAAATTCGCACCCCTTCTGGCAATTTAACACAAAATCCGACAAGCATTCTGGAAGCATTCCATAATTACTACTCACACCTTTATAAGAAATCTCCTCACACGCACTACAAGGCCAGAGAGCTATTCCTTCAAGACATCAACCTGCCTCACCTGCAGCAAGCACATCGAGAACTTCTCGATGCACCTTTCTCATCTGGAGAAATCTTGAAGGTCATTAAATCTTCGAAAACCAACTCTGCCCCGGGTCCGGACGGCTTTTCGGTCGGTTATTATAAAAAGTTTGGCCCACGTCTGGCCCCTTACATGGCCCGGTTCTTCAATTCTCTACGGGATGGAGCCCCTCTTCCAAGTGACTTAAACTCAGCTTTTATATCGGTCATACCTAAACAGGGTAAAGACCCAAGTGAAGTTGGCAGCTACCGCCCTATCTCGTTAATCAATAACGACCTCAAAATTATGACAAAAATCCTAGCAAACAGAATGTCTACCTTCATAGCATGTTACATACACAGGGACCAAGTGGGCTTCATCCCGGGGAGGCAGGGGCCGGACCAGGTTCGCAGAGCCATTGATTTAATTTCCCTTCTGCAGACCCGGTGGGACGGCGGCCCTGCTCAAGAGGGCTTCCTGTTGTCACTGGATCTGCAGAAGGCATTTGACTCCGTATCGTGGCCCTACCTTTTTGACATTCTAAAGCGCTGGGGGTTCGGCGACGGTTTCCTCACTATTATTTACGCACTGTACTCTTCACCCTCAGCTCAGGTGAGATTACTGGGACACTACTCAGAACCCTTTGATATTCGTAGGGGAACTAGACAGGGCTTCCCCCTTTCACCCTTGATCTTCGCAATCACAATCGAGACACTTGCCATAGCCATTAGATCAAACAAGAACATCAAAGGAGTGAATTGTGGACCCGAAACACACAAGTGTGCACTCTTTGCTGACGACATGTTATTATTCCTAACTGCCACTCTCATATCCACACCTAATGTCTTCAGACTTCTCAGAGACTTCGGCGTCATCTCAGGCCTTCAGGTGAACGTAACTAAATCTGTGGCCCTTAACGTTTCGGTCCAGGCGCCCCTACTCGACCAACTCAAACAACACTTTCCCTTCAGGTGGGCAGGAAACTCTATTCGCTATCTAGGTATCAAGCTGACTAACTCCATCGGGGACTTATATGCTGCCAATTATCCTCCCATGTTCCGATCTCTAGAGCTGGACCTACAGAAGTGGTCGAGGGAGGGCCTGTCGTGGCTGGGTAGACTTAACGCAGTCAAAATGAATCTTTTTCCCCGTCTTCTATACCTGTTCCGCTCACTTCCTATTCCAATTAAAAAACCTATCCTGTCCAAATTTCAATCCAGGGTGATTAGATTTGTCTGGGGAGACCGGGGTCACCGCTTTGCTAGGGATAGCCTGTTCAGACTTAAGACTCAAGGTGGCCTAGGCCTTCCAAATTTATGGATCTACTATCAGGCAGCACAGCTGTCACAGTTTTCAGCTATATATTCCAGACATCGTAGACCTGATTGGATCTCCCTTGAGAGGCAATCCGTCCCCCATTTCACACTCGACTTCTTAGCATGGAGACCTCCTAAACATAGACCGGCTATTTTAGCCCCTACCTTATCTCACTCCTTAGCCCTCTGTGATCAATTACACAAAAATGCCAACTTGATATCTCCCTTAAGGCCTCTAACACACCTGTTTCACAACCCTGACTTTCCCCCCGGGATGAATATATATGCATTTCATTGGTGGCTGAACAAAGGCCTCTTCAGGATAGGCCATTTTTTCACGCCTAACGGCCCTATCTCATTGAGCCACTGCCTGAGTACACTGGAAATGCCAGCCTCAGAAACGTTCAGACTGTCACAAATACGGCACTTCCTTAACTCTCTTTGGACTGACAAATCGAATACTCCTAAAATCGATGTATGAACAATGGTGCTCCTCGATAGGCTCACAAAAAGGTGGGATCTCCATTATCTACGCTTCCCTGGCGGATAGGACAGGCGCCCCGGCATACGCTCGATCCTGGGAGTTGGACCTGGACATCCAGTGGGATCCTGACATGTGGTTCCAAGCCTTCAGCAGTTCATTTAAAGGTATCTTAAATATTGCTTTGATAGAGGCTAACATTAAAGTTTTCACTAAATGGTACTATGTCCCGGCCAGGCTCTCTAGGATATTCCCAGAATCTTCCCCTTTATGTTAAAGAGGCTGTGGTCATATGGGCACAATGCATCATATCTGGTGGACGTGCCCCCGCATACGGAGCTACTGGAATAAATTTCTTTTTTTTTTTTTTTTTTTTTTAAAGAAAAAAAAATTCCGACCCCCGGCGTGACCTGTACAAGTCCTTATAAAACGTGGAAAAGGTTTCTAGGACCTCGGCGGGGTCTGAGGTAATCTCTCCAGCCGGCGTCCTAATTGAAAAAATGGCCGATGGGGATAGGTTAGACTTGGTTATAAGTGCCAACATCCGACCTACTTTCTCCCCTTCGCCATAATAATTTTGTTTCTGGAAGAGTCTTTTATTTTCTGTTCTTCTATTAATTATCTCTCTGTACTCCTGTTGTTTACTGAGCCATACCTCCTGTTTTTCGGGGGTTGGGTCTGCCACGTATTGTGCTTCTGATTCCATGGCTTCCCTACTGGCTCTCGCCTCCCATTCCCTTGACGTTTTCTTTACTGTAGTGACCTGCTGGTGGAGCAATCCCCTGAGGTATGCTTTTAAGGTGTCCCACACTACCCCCGGAGGGGCTGTACCTGAGTTGAATGTTAGGCTTCCAATGCCATGAAAACTGCTGCCCTTTTAGCGGGGTCAGCCATGCCCCTGATGTTCCAGGAGCCTATCTTTAAGGTTTTACAAGGCATCTAGAAAAAGAAGGCAAGAAAAATAAGCAAGAAAGGTCAAGATAAAGAACAAAAAGAGAAAGTGCCAATCAGAAGGAAAAAAAAAAGGCAACTCCTTAGTACATTTGTAAGTGTCAAAATTAAACGTGGGCGCTGTGATTGTGCTGACAAAAGAAAAGAAAGAAAAAAAAGAACAAGAAGAAAGAATAATAGATGAATAAAGTGGAAAAGGGCAGGGGGGCCCCCGCGTCCAGGCCCCCCCCCCACATTTCTTTGACTGCAAATACAAACCACCTGTGCTAATATACTTTACTTTTACTATTGTGAACCCGCCTATCATAGCTCTGTGTATCTTACAATCACCCTGTTGTCTACCCCTATGACTCATTGTAAGCCCCCCTTCCCCCCCACCCTCTTGCCTAACCTTATATCTTTCTATAAACCCCCCTTCCCCCCCACCCTCAACTTTGTGCATCTCCCTACTTACCACCCTTATTCGTGACCCCCCCTTCTGCCTAACTAGGCTAGCCCTAGGGGCTGTACTTGTGACCTTTTTCCCCCCTCCCAACCATACAAAAAATGCCTCTCCACACATATGCTGAAAAAGTACATTGTGACTTACTACCACACTCTTACCCCCCTCCTCCCCTCCCACCACCCTCCTCCAAACCCTCAGAACAACATTTAAAACGTGCAAAACTAGTGGGATCGCATCCCTCATCCGTACTCTCACCCTCCAACCCTCGCTCCCCCCAACCTCCGGCCCATGCTGAAAAAAAAAAAAAAAAATGCCCCAGACCCCCCTCCCCCCCCCAACCCCACCCCTTATTTAACAATTAATAATTCAACATTTTTTGAATTTTGATTCTCAGCTCTATAAGTTCTTTTTGTTATCCTCCAACCACACTGTGGCCCTGTCGGTTGCATCGAAAAAATGGACTGTCCCCAGGGCCTCTACGCGTAAACGCGCTGGATATAACAGAGCATATGAAATTCTGTGAGACCGTAAGGCACGTTTCACGTCTGTGAATCCTGCCCTTCTTTTTTGCAGGTCCGGAGAGTAGTCAGGATACAGTGAAATCCTAGTGCCGTTGTAGATAATATCTCCCTTCTCTCTGGATTTTTGCATCAGTGTCACCTTGTCCTTGTAGCAAAATAACTTGATAATCATTGGTCTAGGGCGCCCCCCCGATGCAATGGGCCTAGTAGGGATTCAGTGCGCTCTCTCTACGGCAAAAAAAGGTGAAAAATTGTCAGACCCGAAAAGCCCCTTGAGCCAATTTTCCATAAATACCTCAGGGCGCGGGCCCTCACTTCCCTCCGGGAGACCCATCACCCTAACATTGCATCTGCGCATCCTATTTTCAATTTCGTCCATTTTGTTTCTGTATGTTTCAAACTGCGCTTGCATGTTCTTAAACTCGCGTTGCATTGGGTATACTGTGTCCTCAACTTGGCTCAGTCTTTCCTCTATAAGGGTGGTCCTCTCTAACACTTTCTGGAGCTCCTAGCCCATAGTGCGTAGTTCTTCCTTAAGGCCCCTAAGTTGACTACACAAATCGTTTAGGGATCCCTTACATGCGTTTACTGCAGCCAGTACCTCCTTTAGTGTAGGCTCAGATTCGCCAGCTGTGTTTATATCTGAGGAAGCGCCATTAGTGGGTACAATACTTTTCTCCATAGAGACTGACTCCGGGCTTTTCTTATTTGCTATTTTAGTGCTGGCTGGAGGTGCAACTAAAGCTGCTGACATTCTGCCCACGCTCTTTCTATCCCCAGCCACTCCTGACTGCGTCTTCTCATGTGATAATTGGTTGCTTTTAGCAGGGGAATGTGAGGGGGTGTGTGCGTATTTTTCTAACTTTGCTGCTGCTATGGCCGCTGTAGATACCGGCACCGCTGTGTTCCCCTTTTCCTTAGAGGAGCGGGTAGTCTGTGCTGCTGAGCTCTCCTATGGCTGTTGGGGGTCTTCACCTTTCTTCCTGGTCATCATTGGGGTATAATGCAACAGCAAGATAAACTTTCAACAGTTCCTTTTGCCCAATTTAGTGTTCCTAGGTGTTGCTACTGTCACCACCTTTATGTCCCGCTTTCTACAGAAAGTATGGTGTCTGCAGTCCGCAGCTGTTACCTGGCTTCTTCACCCCTTAGCAAGTATTTCCTTTTTTCTTTTTTTCCCCTACTTTCCCCTCTCCTGCTTTACACTTTTATGCTTCTCCTCTTCTTCTGTGTTTACTGTTGTCAGAGTGCTGTATAAACTTGCTTTTATTACTCCCGGTCTTCCTGAGCTAATTATCAGCAATAACCAGATACCCCCGTACCTGTCTTGGAGTTTTCAAGGGTTGTATGCCCTCCTGGTAAACACACTCGGCGTCTGCTGTAGCGGGGGGGGGCCCGAACGCCTGGCCAGCGCGATAGCCTTTCCACCCGGTTCATAGGTGGAAACCGGTCCATTTTATTATTCAAAACTGCATTGAAATCTCCCACCAGTATTATCGGTACGTCTAACCTGCTTTCCACAAATTTCAACAGATCTAAAATGGTTTCTGTTTTAAACGGAGGAGGAATATATATGTTTGCTATTACTAGAGGCTTATTTTCCACAACGCAGCTCAGGAAAACATAGCGTCCCAACGCGTCAATTCTGGCTTCCCTGCAGGAAAACGAAATACTTCTCCCCACCAGTATGCTCACCCCTCTTGAGTACGAAGTGTAAACTGAGTGGTACTGTTCTTGAAATTTGTAGTTCCGAATATGCAGTTTAGTGTCATGGGTAAGGTGGGTTTCCTGCAGGCAAGCCAGCTCAACGCCATAGGCTTCCAATGCCATGAAAACTGCTGCCCTTTTAGCGGGGTCAGCCATGCCCCTGATGTTCCAGGAGCCTATCTTTAAGGTTTTACAAGGCATCTAGAAAAAGAAGGCAAGAAAAATAAGCAAGAAAGGTCAAGAGAAAGAACAAAAAGAGAAAGTGCCAATCAGAAGGAAAAAAAAAAGGCAACTCCTTAGTACATTTGTAAGTGTCAAAATTAAACGTGGGCGCTGTGATTGTGCTGACAAAAGAAAAGAAAGAAAAAAAAGAACAAGAAGAAAGAATAATAGATGAATAAAGTGGAAAAGGGCAGGGGGGCGCCCGCGTCCAGGCCCCCCCCCCCCACATTTCTTTGACTGCAAATACAAACCACCTGTGCTAATATACTTTACTTTTACTATTGTGAACCCGCCTATCATAGCTCTGTGTATCTTACAATCACCCTGTTGTCTACCCCTATGACTCATTGTAAGCCCCCCTTCCCCCCCACCCTCTTGCCTAACCTTATATCTTTCTATAAACCCCCCTTCCCCCCCACCCTCAACTTTGTGCATCTCCCTACTTACCACCCTTATTCGTGACCCCCCCTTCTGCCTAACTAGGCTAGCCCTAGGGGCTGTACTTGTGACCTTTTTCCCCCCTCCCAACCATACAAAAAATGCCTCTCCACACATATGCTGAAAAAGTACATTGTGACTTACTACCACACTCTTACCCCCCTCCCCCCCTCCCACCACCCTCCTCCAAACCCTCAGAACAACATTTAAAACGTGCAAAACTAGTGGGATCGCATCCCTCATCCGTACTCTCACCCTCCAACCCTCGCTCCCCCCAACCTCCGGCCCATGCTGAAAAAAAAAAAAAAAAAAATGCCCCAGACCCCCCTCCCCCCCCCAACCCCACCCCTTATTTAACAATTAATAATTCAACATTTTTTGAATTTTGATTCTCAGCTCTATAAGTTCTTTTTGTTATCCTCCAACCACACTGTGGCCCTGTCGGTTGCATCGAAAAAATGGACTGTCCCCAGGGCCTCTACGCGTAAACGCGCTGGATATAACAGAGCATATGAAATTCTGTGAGACCGTAAGGCACGTTTCACGTCTGTGAATCCTGCCCTTCTTTTTTGCAGGTCCGGAGAGTAGTCAGGATACAGTGAAATCCTAGTGCCGTTGTAGATAATATCTCCCTTCTCTCTGGATTTTTGCATCAGTGTCACCTTGTCCTTGTAGCAAAATAACTTGATAATCATTGGTCTAGGGCGCCCCCCCGATGCAATGGGCCTAGTAGGGATTCAGTGCGCTCTCTCTACGGCAAAAAAAGGTGAAAAATTGTCAGACCCGAAAAGCCCCTTGAGCCAATTTTCCATAAATACCTCAGGGCGCGGGCCCTCACTTCCCTCCGGGAGACCCATCACCCTAACATTGCATCTGCGCATCCTATTTTCAATTTCGTCCATTTTGTTTCTGTATGTTTCAAACTGCGCTTGCATGTTCTTAAACTCGCGTTGCATTGGGTATACTGTGTCCTCAACTTGGCTCAGTCTTTCCTCTATAAGGGTGGTCCTCTCTAACACTTTCTGGAGCTCCTAGCCCATAGTGCGTAGTTCTTCCTTAAGGCCCCTAAGTTGACTACACAAATCGTTTAGGGATCCCTTACATGCGTTTACTGCAGCCAGTACCTCCTTTAGTGTAGGCTCAGATTCGCCAGCTGTGTTTATATCTGAGGAAGCGCCATTAGTGGGTACAATACTTTTCTCCATAGAGACTGACTCCGGGCTTTTCTTATTTGCTATTTTAGTGCTGGCTGGAGGTGCAACTAAAGCTGCTGACATTCTGCCCACGCTCTTTCTATCCCCAGCCACTCCTGACTGCGTCTTCTCATGTGATAATTGGTTGCTTTTAGCAGGGGAATGTGAGGGGGTGTGTGCGTATTTTTCTAACTTTGCTGCTGCTATGGCCGCTGTAGATACCGGCACCGCTGTGTTCCCCTTTTCCTTAGAGGAGCGGGTAGTCTGTGCTGCTGAGCTCTCCTATGGCTGTTGGGGGTCATCACCTTTCTTCCTGGTCATCATTGGGGTATAATGCAACAGCAAGATAAACTTTCAACAGTTCCTTTTGCCCAATTTAGTGTTCCTAGGTGTTGCTACTGTCACCACCTTTATGTCCCGCTTTCTACAGAAAGTATGGTGTCTGCAGTCCGCAGCTGTTACCTGGCTTCTTCACCCCTTAGCAAGTATTTCCTTTTTTCTTTTTTTCCCCTACTTTCCCCTCTCCTGCTTTACACTTTTATGCTTCTCCTCTTCTTCTGTGTTTACTGTTGTCAGAGTGCTGTATAAGCTTGCTTTTATTACTCCCGGTCTTCCTGAGCTAATTATCAGCAATAACCAGATACCCCCATACCTGTCTTGGAGTTTTCAAGGGTTGTATGCCCTCCTGGTAAACACACTCGGCGTCTGCTGTAGCGGGGGGGGGCCCGAACGCCTGGCCAGCGCGTCCGATCCGGTCCGATCCTCCGACTTGTAGCTGAGTCACATGGGGCTCTCTCGGCTCTCGGCTCTCGCAGGGATCCCGGCCGTTGCCGGGCAACGGAGCGGGACAACAACAGGAAGGTACGGGGTGCGTGGGCTGAGCCAGATATACAGCAGCCCAGCGGCACGAGCGATGAGCCGCCACACCGCAGCAGCCACGAGCACTGGCGTCTACCGTTCCACACCGCCTTACTCACAGGTGGGACGCTATCTGCCAGGCACTCATGCTGTATTTAGGCTGACGAGTTGGGCCATATGCTGGGTGCAGTTGTTAAGGATGGGGCTGGCAGCATGGAAGCCGGAGCAAGGGGAGAGCTCACTCACTCCCGTTCACACCAGCATCCGGTCACGCCCCCAGTGCATGCCGGAATAAATTTCTACATCTCCTCCGGAGAGTCTCTGGGATAGATGTACCACAGGACCCCACCTACATCCTGCTCAACCGCAAAGTACACAACACACCTAAAACCACACAACAACTCATCTTCTTTATGTGTTTGAGAGCTAAAATCACTCTAGCGAAAGCCTGGAAAACCCCCTCTGTGTCCATTTCGGCCACCAAGCGGAAGATCTCTTGGATAATGTCACAGGAACAAATGGTGGCGAAACTGCGTGACACGATCCAACGATTTGAAAGGATTTGGGATCCTTGGGCCAAGTATGTCCGGGTCCCGCTTTACCCAGGTCACATCCTAACGTAGGGGGGAGGTTCAGCGAGATTACAACCGTTCCTCTCATACCTATCCTCCACTCCCCTCCTCTTTCTTCCTCCTTCTTCATCCTTCTTGCTCCTCTTTCTCTCCCTTCCCCCTTTTTTTTCTCCCTCACTCTCTCTAACATCAGTTTTTAGTTTTACAAGGCATGGATCTTTCCATAATCCTCACATAGACTATCCTCAACTACTAGTTTGCTAACCTAGCATTGTGGACAGCCAGTCACTTTTATCTCTCCAACCCGGGCAAAGAGACCGACGACTCCTCCCTGGGGGTTGTGCCAGCTAGGGTTCTGCCTGGCGGGAGCAGCCCTCCGGGGGATCCAATAGGTGACTAGGGGCTGCCTCACCCGGAGGGCTCCTGAAGCTCTCATGCCCCACAGTGTGTTCCCATTGGGGTGGGGTGATGATCTTGGGGGCCTGCACGGGGGGAGCATCCCTGTTGATATTCCTCCTAGGCTGTCCATACTAGGGGGTAAAACACTTTGGTTCCCAACCAAACTGAACTACAGGCTAGGGGGGTCGGATCGTTTCGCCCTCCTCTGCCTGGCGACTCACTTTTTACTCTGGTAGAACCCTCTTAAGAAAGATTAACACGCAGTAGAAGTTATAATGCATGTTATGAGAATCACATTTTATCCTGAGTTTAAAGATTCTACACAATGTGAATAATTTTCTATATCTTGTCAAGGGCCCCTGGTACTCCTACCTCCTCTTCTACCTAACGGGATCTCCCCTTTACATAAGAGGAAGGTACATAGTTTGCACTATAATGTTTCGTTTTTTTAAATATTACCAAGGCCGCATTGTTATATCACCTTTGTAAGAATTATTTTATTTATCCAATCTTTCTCCTCCCATTGGCTGCCTTGGTCACTGAGGAGTATTTTGTTGTATGATATCTATACATTGTCATTGTTACATTTACCTTGCAAAAATTCAATAAAAATATTGAACTAGAAAAATTTGATAATTGTGTCCTTGAAAATTAAGTTCCTTTTTTTCTCTTGCAGCAATTAGTATTTGTTCTTTCGTTCTGTAATAATGAAATTTTGTGATTATATCACGTGGGGGTCCATCTTTCTTTTTGGCTGTGAGGGCTCTGTGTACTCTGTCCAGTTCTAAACGTTCAATAGGAATATCTGGCTTTAGTTCTTGTAATAGAGCAGTAATAGTAGATTGCAGGTCTTTCACAGTTTCAGGTATTCCCCTTATGCACAAGTTTGAACGTCTGGCTCTATTTTCGTAATCTTCGAGCTTAGTTTGAAGTATTAAATTCTCTTCTTTTAATTGTTCCAATTCTGTTATATTTTCTTGGGTTGTAATTTCAATTTCATCCATTTTTATTTCTAAGGCTGCGGTGCGGTTTCCCAGCTCTCTTATTTCTTTGGTTAGGCTGTTTGTTATTTGGTCTGAGGTTTGTTTTAAAGCCTTATGAAGCATCTTTTCAAATTGTAATAATATTACTGGGGATGCTGAGGAGGCTTGTGGAGAAGTTTGTGAGAGGATTTGTTCTGTATCTGACTCAAATGGAGAGTCTTGCTGTGACATTTTCTGTCTGTGAGAGCGCCCTGGTGCTGTATATTGTGAGGTGACTGGAGCTGCTTTAGTTGCAGTGAGTGCCTGTGAGCTCTTTGTGAGTGATTTTTATTTCTGCCACGGCTTCCTCCCAGTACCATTTTTCCTGCCCAAACTTTCACAGTTTGTTCCCTGGGGCAAAAAGGTTCAAATGGATACCTTTTGAGCCTGCAGGCTCCGCTTTGTCCTTCTCTTCTCTCCTCAGCGGTGTGGAGCTCTAACAATGCATGTCTGCCCTGCTAGACTCCGCGCATGCACCTCCCATTATCGTATCATATATTGTTTTAATACAGCTCTACACACACCCCATCTGCAATATCTCACTTGTTATACCTGAGTAATCACAAATTCTATCCAGAATTAAATCAACAGGGGATAGCCCTGGTGTATCCAACCAGGGTGACCAAACTACTTTGTATTTGCCTCGGCGTCCTCTATTATGGAAAATAAACTTGCCTAGACGTAGTATTGTGCCCATTTGTGCCACCCACTCCTTCCACAAGGGAGGCTCGGTCGACTTCCAATGTCGAAGGATCAGGATACAGGTCTGAAACAGCGCCCTGGCTATGGCTTGTTTGGCTACCTCCTCCACCTGAAGATCATCTATACTACCTAAAAGGCAAAGTTTAAGATCCATTCCAACATCAACTCCAAATATTCTGTAAAGGGTATCAGTAACCTTATTCCAATATATGTAGTTTTTGGCATCTCCATAAAAAATGGATCAAATCTCCATGATCCTGGGAACATCTGGTACATATAGGGTCCTCTCTCTTCCCCATTTTAAATAATCTTGCTACTTTTATACATTTGATGGTTTACAAATACACACTGATGTTTTAGTTTAACCGCTTCCAGACCAGCCGCAGCAGTTTTACTGCACAGCGGGGGTGCAGATGCTCGTGGCTGAAGATCGCGATGACCGCCGGCCATGAGCGATCGTGACCAGGAGACACAGAACAGGGACGAGTGTGTGTAAACACACACTTCCCTGTTCTGTTCTGACAGGAGTGACAGATCCTGTGTTCTTATTAGCTAGGAACCACGATCTATCACTTCCTGTAGTTAGTCCCTCCCCCTTCAGTTAGATTCACCTTCCAGGGAACATAGTAAACCCCTTCACCGCCCCCTAGTGTTAACCCCTTCACTGCCAGTGACAATTTAAAAGTAATCAATGCATTTTTAATCGCACTGATCACTGTATTAATGCCAATGGTTCCAAAAGTGTGTCAAAATTGTCCGATGTGTCCACCATAATATCGCAGTCATGATAAAAATCGCAGATCTCCACCATTAATAGTGAAAAAAAATAATAATAAAAATGCTATAAATCTATCCCCTATTTTGTAGACCCTATAACTTTTCCTCAAACCAATCAATATACACTTGACACAATATACATTTTACCAAAAAATATGTAGAAGAATCCATATCGGCCTAAACTGAGGAAAAAAATTTTTTTTTATATTTTTTGGGGGATATTTATTATAGCAAATAGTAAAAAATAATTCGTTTTTTCAAAATCTCCGCTTTTTTGGTTTATAGTGCAATAAATAAAAACCACAGAGGCAATCAAATACCACTAAAAGAAAGCCCTATTTGTGGGAAAAAAAGGACGTCATTTTCTTTTGGGTACAACCTCGCACGACTGCGCAATTGTCAGTTAAAGTGACACAGTGTCGAATCACAAAAAGTGCTCTGGTCAGGAAGGGGGTAAATTCTTTCAATTGTTTTGTTTCACAGGTTTGCTGATAAATACACATACTGAAGTATACAAATATATCTAACTACTAACAGCGCCACACCCACTTTACTATACGGGCAGCTGAAAAAAGCAGCCAACTGCCTCTGAACGTCCATTTACCAGCAGCAGTGTACACGAGGCCTTAGTCCATAGCGTGGAACCACCCTTTCTTATTTCCATACACAGTGCTTAGTTGGCTGAAATTTGGTGGGAATTCCACCTGCATGTAAACCGTCTGATTTGCGAAATGCCCACCAGGTAGAACTCAACTTTGGCAATGCTGCACCGGCTGCACATGCAGCAGAGGGCCATCAACAAATACCTGTGTGAGTATGGCATAAGGACAGGCTTAGGGCAGAGTATGTAAACAAATGTATTCAAATACAGTTTTTGTAAATGAGAAGGTAGAATGGTTATGGAGGAGTGATATCCAGTGTCAAAGTTGTAGATATTGGTAGTATTCAGAATTGGATGCTCCATGGTGTTCTTGTAGGGAGGCCAAGGTAAGAGAGGAGCAAGAAGCTAGGAAATAGTATATGAACGTAAAACCATAGGTAGTCTACCATATGAATGATCATCCCTGTTCCTGCCCTAGGGGAAAACGGATAAGAAATTAGATATCCGTTTGCCTGAATGATGAATTCAGCCCTATAGTTTCAGGCTATGTGTAATCAGAGGATTCAAATAGGGTGGGCAAGCATTATGTAGGAGCCACAGTATTGTGCTGTACACACGAGCAGAATTTCTGTCAGATAAAACTTGGATGGTTTTTCCAACGGAATTACATAGTTAGTCAGGTTTAAAAAAGACACAGGTCCATTCAGTTCAACCTTAAAAACAATAAATAAATAAAATAAAACATAGCGTACAATCCAATATACCCAATTTTATACCCTCAGTTGTTCCAGAGGAAGGCAAAAAACCCCAGCAGAGCATGCTCCAATTTGCTACAGCAGGGGAAAAAATTTCTTCCTGATCCCCCAAGAGGCAATCGGATTTTCCCTGGATCAACTTTACCTATAAATGTTAGTACCCAGTAGGGATGAGCCGAACACCCCCCGGTTCAGTTCGCACCAGAACTTGCGAACGGACTAAAACTTTGCACAAACGTTAGAAGCCCATTGAAGTCTATGGGACTCGAATGTTCAAAATCAAAAGTGCTAATTTTAAAGGCTAATTTGCATGGTATTGTCCTAAAAATAGTTTGGGAACCCGTGTCCTGCCCCAGGGGACATGAATCAATGCAAAAAAAAGTTTTAAAAACGTCTGTTTTTTCGGGAGCAGTGATTTTAATAATGCTTAAAGTGAAACAATAAAAGTGTAATATTCCTTTAAATTTCGTACCTGGGGGTGTCTATAGTATGCATGTAAAGGGGCGCATGTTTCCCGTGTTTAGAACAGTCTGACAGCAAAATGACATTTCAAAAGGTAAAAAGTCATTTAAAACTACTCGCAGCTATTAATGAATTGCCGGTCCAAAAATACACATAAAAGCTCATTGATAAAAACTGCATGGGATTTCCCAACAGGGGAACCCGAACCAAAATTTAAAAAAAAACTGGTGTGGGGGTCCCCCTAAATTCCATACCAGGCTTTTCAGGTCTGGTATGGATATTAAGGGGAACCCCATGCCAAAATTAAAAAAAAAATGAAGTGGGGGCCCCCCTCAAAGTTCATACCAGACCCTTTAGGTCTGGTATGGATTTTAAGGGGAACCCCGCGCAAAAAATAAGAAAAAATGGTGTGGTGTCCCCCCAAAAATCCATACAAGACCCTTATCCGAGCACGCAACCTGGCAGGCCACAGGAAAAGAGAGGGGATGAGAGAGCGCCCCCCTCCTGAACCGTACCAGGCCACATGCCCTCAACATTGGGAGGGTGCTTTGGGGTCCCGCCGTGGAGGAAGATGCCGGATGAGAACACCGGAGAAAGAAACAGAGGATCGGAGGAAGAAGAAGATGGAAGAAGAAACTGAAGGAAGATAGAAAAAAGAAGATAGAAGAAAGAAGATGGAAAGAAGAAGGAATTGTCAAAAGGAAGGAAAACTATCAAAAAACTGTCTCTTGTCACTTTTAACATTTTTGACACTTTTTTTGTGAAATGGTAGTAGTACTTTTGTACCCCATTACCATTTCACACAGGGGGGGCGGGATCTGGGGTCCCCTTGTTAAAGGGGGCTTCCAGATTCCGATAAGCCCCCCGCCCACAGACTTCCACAACCACCGGACAAGGGTTGTGGGGATGAGGCCCTTGTCCTCATCAACATGGTGGACAAAGTGCTTTGGGGGGCTACCCCAAAGCACCCTCCCAATGTTGAGGGCATGTGGCCTGGTACGATTCAGGAGGGGGGTGCTCTCTTGTCCCCCCTCTTTTCCTGCGGCCTGCCAGGTTACGTGCTCGGATAAGGGTCTGGCATGGATTTTTGGGGGGACCCCACATCATTTTTTTTTTTTAGATTTTGGAGCGGGGTTCCCCTTAAAATCAGGTCTGGTATGGATTTTGAGGGGACCCCCACACCATTTTTTTTTTTAATTTTGACACGGGGTTCCCCTTAATATCTATACCAGGTCTGAAGGGCCTGGTATGGAATTTAGGGGAACCCCCACGCCAATTTTTGTAATTCTCCTGTGGGGAATCCCATGCCATTTTTATCAATGAACTTTTATGTGTATTGTCGGACCGGCAATTCATTAATAGCCGCGAGTAGTTTTAAATGACTTTTTACCTTTGAAATGTCATTTTGCTGTTAGACTGTTCTAAACACGGGAAACATGCACACCTTTACAGGCATACTACAGACACCCCCCAGGTACGAAATTTAAAGGAATATTACACTTTTATTGTTTCACTTCAAGCATTACCTGTATTAAAATCACTGCTCCCGAAAAAACGGCCGTTTTTAAAACTTTTTTTTGCATTGATACATGTCCCCTGGGGCAGGACCCAGGTCCCCAAACACTTTTTATGACAACACCATGCATATAAGCCTTTAAAATTAGCACAAGTGATTTCTCCCATAGACTTTTAAAGGGTGTTCCGCGGCTTTCGAATTTGCCGCAAACACCCCAAATTGTTTGCTGTTCCACGAACTGGCAAACAGCTGATGTTCGATTCGAACATGAGTTTGACTCGAACTCGAAGCTCATCCCTAGTACCCAGTTATATTATGTACATTTAGAAAAGTATCCAGGCCTTTCTTAAAGCAATCTACTGAGCTGGCAAGAACCACCTCTGGCGGGAGTCTATTCCACATTTTCACTCTTACTGTGAAAAAACCTTTGCGTATTTGGAGATGAAATTAATTTTCCTCTAGACGTAAAGAGTGCCCCGTGTCCTCTGGGTTGACCGTAAAGAGAATAACTCAACACCAAGTTCACTATATGGACGCCTTATATATTTGAACATGTTGATCATATCCCCCCTTATTCTCCTCTTCTCAAAAGTGAATAAATTCAGTTCCTCTAATCTTTCCTCATAGCTGAGCTCCTCCATGCCTCTTATAAGTTTGGTTGCTCTTCTCTGCACTTTCTCCAGTTCCCCGATATCCTTTTTGAGAACTGGTACCCAAAACTGAACTGCATATATCAGATGAGGTCTTACTAATGATTTGAACAGGGGCAAAATTATATCTCTCTCTCTGGAGTCCATACCTCTCTTAATACAAGAAAGGACTTTGCTCAATTTGGAAACAGCAGCTTGGCATTGCATGTTATTTTTGAGCTTATGATCTACCAAAACCCCCAGATCCTTTTCCACCACGGATTCCCCCAGTTGTACACCCTCTAGCATGTATGATGCATGCATATTCTTAGCCCCCAAGTGCATAACTTTAAATTTCTCAACATTAAACCTCATCTGCCACATAGTCGCCCAATTAGACAGTGCATTGAGGTTGGCTTGTGAATTGAAGACATCCTGTAAGGACATTATTCCATTGCATAGCTTGGTGTCATCTGCAAAGGCAGAAATGTTACTTCTGCTCAAGCTTGCCTTGCATACACACGGTCACACAAAAGTTCTCTGAACTTTCGACCATCAAGAGCGCAATGACGTACAACACTACGATGAGCCGAGAAAATGAATTTCAATGCATCCGAGCATGCGTCAAATTGTTTCCGAGCATGCGTTGTTTTTTTGCGCGTCAGAATTTTAGACAGACGATCGCATTTTCGGGTAGAAACTTTTTCCGACCGAACAAATAGAGAACCTGCTCTCAATCTTTTGCTGGAATTCGGGCAGCAAAAGTCTGATGGAACATAAACATGGTCGCATTTTACGACCAAAAGCTCTCATCGGTCTTTTGCTGGCTGAATTTCCGATCGTGTGTACGGGGCATAAGGCTTTTATAGGGGTTGAATCGCATTTCAGAAGTTCCAAAAACACCAGGATGAAACATCTTAGGTGGCACGCAACAAGGAAAGTTGTGAGATTTGAGCTACTTGGTAATATTTGGTTATATCAGGGACTGTAATCAGTAGTTAGTAGTAGACAGTAGTTTTTTTACTTTAATTTTTTTTATATAATATTTTTTACAAATTTTTAAACCATTTTTTTACACTATTATTTTTTACAATTTTTTTAAGAGCCCTGTTGGAGGCTTTGGTGAAATATCAGCGGTTTAAACAGACTTCTGATGTCTCACTGTTGAGACAGAGAAAGGAATTGAGGGCACAGATTCTTCAATTCCTTTCTCTGCAGCCTCAACTGCACTGAAGATCAGTACAGAGGGTCCTGTTAATTCACTGTAATAAATGAAAGAAAAGTAAATGCCCCTTCTACTATGCTTCAGTTGTGAATGAACACCGTGAGTGATCGGTACCAATTGCTCATTGTGTTAATTCAGAAAAGGAAGGGGCCAGTTAATTACATATTTACTGGCCACTATCCCCGCTCTCCATCCTGAATAGATCCCCTGCAGCAGCTAGCAGGAAAGAATGTGAGCCAGCTGTTGGGAGGATAGGACAGCAGTGGGTTAGTCAGTCAGTGAGGGGCATAGGACAGCACTGTGTCAGTCAGTGAGGGGCATAGGACAGAGTTAGGTCAGTCAGTCAGTGAGGGGCATAGGACAACAGTGTGTCAGACAGTCAGTGAGGGGCATAGGATAGCAGTGGGTCAGTCAGTCAGTGAGGGGCATAGGACAGCGGTAGGTCAGTCAGTCAGTGGGGAGCATAGGTCAGTGGTGTGTCAGTTAGTCAGTGAGGGGCATAGGACAGCAAGGGGTGTCAGTCCATCAGTGAGGGGCATAGGACAGCGGTGGGTCAGTCAGTGAGGGGCATAGGACAGGGGTGGGTCAGTCAGTGAGGGGCATAGTACAGCGGTGGGTCAGTCAATCAGTCAGGGGCTCAGGACAGGGGTGGGTCAGTCAGTCAGTGAGGGGGATAGGACAGTGGTGGATCATTCAGTCAATGATGAGGATAGAACAGTATGTGACTGGTCAGTGTTGATCAGTGATGTGCACGGGGGGGTGTCAGTTTTCTCTCTCTTGACTCCTCTATGTGTCAGTCCCCAGCATCCCCTGCTATGTACCCTCCTCCAGTTTCTGGACCTGCTACAGGCACCTCACTTTTCCTGAATAAGGAAAGGGATGGTCGGCACTCACGATGACATCCAAAATGGTATTTATTTATTAAATACATGTACAAAGCTGTAAAACAGCCTACATGTTTCAGACGTTAGTCCAGCCATGACTAAGGATTAACATCCGAAAAGCGTAGGATGTTTTACAGCTTTGTACATGTATTTAATAAAGAAATACCATTTTGGATGTCATCCCGAGTGCTGATCATCCCTTTCTTTATTCTGGTACGTTGGAGGTGTCAGCAGCCTCTATGTCTGAGCACCGGGCGGAGCTTTTATGTAAGAAGGTTGCAGCGCTTACACACCTTTTTTACCCCAGTCTTCCTGCATTTGCTGGCACGGAAACAGAGACAAACTTACTCCGCCACTCGGTCAGTGCTATTCAGTGAAGTGCACAGGGGTGTTTCTATTACCTGCATCTCTCAATGTCAGTCTTTGGCTCCCCCAACATGTACCCGCCTCCTCCTCCAGATGCTGGATCCGCTTGGTCTCTCTCTGGTACAGGCGCCTCACACTGCACGCATTTCCTTGGAGAGCAGACATAGCAACACCGGGGCAGAGCTGGCCAATTACATTTAGTCCCCGACCAACTTGGACGTGTTCTTCCATCACTTACTACAATTACTGGGTCCAAGTGCCTGCCACCATGTAAAACCTCAGTGGTTGGTCGCCTCTATGCAGATCATAAAACTGATTAACAAAGAGAGTGGATCTCCCTGGGCATTTAATGGCCCTGGATGGACTGTGGAGTGTGGACAGATGGTGTCAGTGTCACTGACACTGTGTAAGCCCGCCCCCGGGTGCTGCTGCTGCCGCCTCCTGCCTGCATCGCAAGTTCAGCAGCAGGATGGCTGGTTCTTGCTCTGAGTCACTCTCTCCCTTCCAGCAGCCATCAGGTCTGGTTGGATCCTGGCTTCTCCTGCCCTGCAATTAGCGGCCGTGTGGGCGCCTGTCACAGAACGAGCAGCCACATGCCTGGTTCATTTGGCAGCTCTCTTTAGGTGCAGGGCAGGCAGGCAGCACTGTCTGAAGTGCTCAGCTCCGGCAGTCAGTGAATCTGTGTGTGACAGACTCAGCATGATAAAACCAGCCAGTGTCCATGGCCACCATATTCCTAGAGTAAGCTAAGCTGGCTGGCAGCCAAGTGCTGACCTGACAGTCAACCGATCTCTCAATTTGGCTCCCAGAAGTGGGTGGCTTCCCTGAACTTGGTGCCCGGGGCACATTTTTCCCTGCCCACCCCCCACCTATTTTGGGCCCTGCAGGAGCATATCCTAAAAAGATTCCTGAGTAGTTTATAAAATTCTGCTGTATACCCATCAAGGTCCAATGCATTATTATTAAGTAAATTGTTTGTTACTGGGACTATTTTTTTTGGGTGTTATATGGGCATTCAGAGTGTGGAGTTAAAATGAAGATAGTGTAGATAAAGATAATTTATTTAAAAAAATTAGTGGCCATGGAATGGACAGTACTCTGAGGGTGTAAGTGCTCTACATTTAAGGGAATAGGACAGTGGTCTGAAAAGGCCATATCATGTATGAAGGGAACGTGTACCATGGGAACTAAGGTCGTTGAGCAAAATAAGTAGCCAAGGTGTGAGAAAGAGTCAAAAGGGGTAAGTAAAATATTTACTCCCTATTGATTGGGTGTGCCAGACACCAAACGTCTGCAAGGTGTAATGATTATACCATATTAGCTAAAGGCTAATAATATAGTGTATTGAAGTGGTTAAGGGGAACCCTATGACAGAATTGAGGAAAAAAAAATGGCATGAGTCCCCCCCAGTCCATACCAGGCTCTTTGGTATTTTTTTCTTTTTGACACTTTTTTGATGAATGGGTAGGAGTACAATGTACCCCATACCCATTCACATGGGGGGGGTGGGATCTGGGGGCCCCCTTGTTAAAGGGGGCTTCCAGATTTCAATAAGCCCCCCACCCACAGACCCCCACAACCAATGGACAGGTTTGTGGGGACGAGGCCTTCGTTCCCATCAACATCAGGACAAGGTGCTTTGTCGGTGAACCCAAAGCACTCTCCCCATATTGAGGGTAAGCGGCCCGGTATGGTTCAGGAGGGGGGGCACTGGTATGGACTGGGGGGAACCCATGCTGAATTTTTCATTGATTTTTATCTATATTGCCGGGATCCATCAATATATTACAGCCGCAAGCTATTTTAAATTACATTTTTCTTTTGGAAATGCCATTTTCCTGCAGCACAGTAAAACACATCAGAAAGATGTGCCACTGTACAGGCAGACTAAGGGGACCCCCCAGGCACAATATTTAAAGGAGTATTTCATTTTTATTGTTTCACTTTAAGCATTATTAAAATCACTTTTCCTGAAAAAGGGCCATTTTAATAACTTTTTTTTTGCATTGATACATGTCCCCTTGGGCAGTATCTGGGTCTCTATACACTTTTTATGAAAAAAACTTGCATATAAGCCTTTAAAACAGGGCTTTCTTTTGGTGGTATTTGATCGCCTCTGCGATTTTTATTTTTTGCGCTATAAACAAAATAAGAGCGACAATTTTGAAAAAAACGCATTATTTTTTACATTTTGCTATAATAAATATCCCCCAAAAATATATAAAAAAACATTTTTTTCTTCAGTTTAGGCCGACCGTATTCTTCTACATATTTTTGGTAAAAAAAAATCGCAATAAGCGTTTATTAACTGGTTTGCGCAAACGTTATAGTGTTTACTAAATAGGGGATAGTTTTATGGCATTTTTATTAAGAATTTTTTTTTACTAGTAATGGCGGCGATCAGCGATTTTTATTGCGACTACGATTTTATGGCAGACATGTCGGACATTTTTGACACATTTTTGGGACCATTGTCATTTATACAGAGATCGGTGCGATTAAAAATGCACTGATTACTGTGTAAATGACACTGGCAGTGAAGGGGTTAACCACTAGGGGGCAGGGAGGGGTTAAGTGTGTCCTAGGGAGTGATTACTAACTGTAGGGGGATGGGCTGTGTGGGTGACGTCACTGATCTCTGCTCCGACGACAGGGAGCAGAGATCGAGTGACACTGTCACTAGGCAGAACGGGGAGATGCTGTTTACAACGGCATCTCCCCGTTCGTCCTCTCCGTGAGGCGATCGCGGGTATACCCGCGGCGATCTAGTCCGCTGGACCCGCAACCCGACTCACGGAGCTCCCGGCTGGCGTGCGCGCGTGCCGCCGCCGGCGCGCACGCAATGGCATGGAGGGGAATTCAAATGGAAGTACAGGTACGCCCATTTGCCCAGCCGTGCCATTCTGCCGACGTACATCAGCGTGCGCCGGTCGGGAACCGGTTAAGGAAAATAACATAGATCTTAAATTAATTAAGAAATTAAATATTGTAAATGGGATAACACAATCCAGGGAGACTTCAGACATGTGCTTGCAAGTGGTAGCATGTAAGTGCTCTACGCGTTTCGTGGAGTAACATCCACTCATCAGGAGCAATTCCAAGGGTAAAATGTCTATAAAAGGACAAATGAATAGAGGGGGGTCATCCAGGATAGCACAGTGGCAAAGAGGGGAAGAAGAAGAAAATAACTTCCCCAAATATTCTTACCTATAACAGGACTGGTAATAAAAGGTAAAATGTAGACAATTGAGGGCACCATATGCACACTGCTTCAGACATAGATTGCAAACAGCAACGGTGTGATCTACTGCACACGTGTCAAAAAAAGCCCACACCAAGGAACCTTTGCAAGTCAGCGGGGAGTCAGCAATGCCCTGCACCTGCGGAGCTCTGTGGTGTGCTGCAATACGGTGGCTGCCCTTTAGCTGACTCCTGGAGGACATCCTGCCTCATTGGAGTTGTGCCTCCTCCTCACTTTCCTTCTGTCTATTATTAGCACAGGCAGGCTATTGAAGTATTTACAGTTAGTGTACTGTGTACCCTGCACAGTTACACCTATAGCTATCTGAAGATAAGTGCTTGTGTTCTTCTTCTGATCCTATTAATAGCACAGGCAGGCTCTTGGAGTATTTACTGTTAGTGTACTGTGTACCCTGCACAGTTGCACCTATAGCCACCTGAAGACAAGTGCTTGTGTTCTTCTTCTGTTCCTATTAATAGCACAGGCAGGCTCTTGAAGTATTTACAGTTAGTGTACTGTGTACCCTGCACAGTTGCACCTACAGTATAGCTACCTGAAGACAAGTGCTTGTGTTTTTCTTCTGATCCGATTAATAGCACAGGCAGGCTCTTGAAGTATTTACAGTTAGTGTACTGTGTACCCTGCACAGTTGCATCTACAGCTACCTGAAGACAAGTGCTTGTGCGCTTCTTCTGATTCTATTAATAGCACAGGTAGGCTCTTGAAGTATTTACAGTTAGTGTACTGTGTACCCTGCACAGTTGCACCTATAGCTACCTGAAGATAAGTGCTTACGTTCTTCTTCTGATCCTATTAATAGCACAGGCAGGCTCTTGGAGTATTTACAGTTAGTGTACTGTGTACCCTGCACAGTTGTACCTATAGCCACCTGAAGACAAGTGCTTGTGTTCTTCTTCTGTTCCTATTAATAGCACAGTGTCAGGGAAATAGTGTTCCCAGGCATCAAAGCCGCGTTCCTGCGCGCATGCACATGCGCACTAGCGCACATCCCATGTGACCCTTAGGCTGCCTATAAAAAGGACTTTGGCACACAGTATGTTTGCTGGTTTGTCTTCAGCTTCCTGTGTATCTCTGCTTCCTGATTGTTACCTGATTACCTGCTTTTGACCCAGATTGACCTCGATTACTCTGCTTGTCTCCTGCACCAGACCCTTGGCTTGTTTAAGGGATTCCGCCCTTCTCCAGTGTTTGACCCTCTGCCTGTGACCCGTACCTGCCTGCTGTCTCCTTGCCATTGAACCATTGCCTGTATCCTGGACTTCTCTTGTATCTACCTGCCACAACACCTCAGCCTGTGTTTGGATAGTCTAACCTGTGTGTTCGACCCTCAGCCTGGTTCTGGACTTTCTCTTGTACCTGCTCTGGTGATAGTCCACTTGCCAGTCGCTGCACAGCTACTCCTCTTTGACAAGGACTGAGAGAACAACCACCTGTTTCCTGGGTAGCCTGTGCCTCTTTGTGCATTCATTCCCTGTCACATGTCCAGGGGGTGGACTGCGCTTAGTCGCAAGGATGAACCGCTCTCAGCATTTCGACCATGGTAAGTACCTCTTCTCATAGTACAAACCAGCCATGTCTGAGGCCGACAGAGCGCATTCACCCCTTGAGATCCTCTGCCAGC
Source organism: Lithobates clamitans (assembly GCA_037952925.1). NCBI lineage: Eukaryota > Metazoa > Chordata > Amphibia > Anura > Ranidae > Lithobates > Lithobates clamitans. The sequence continues at coordinate 4,212,510 of JBBGZY010000046.1, read as the reverse complement.
AAGTATCAGCACTTACGGATGCAGTGCAAAAGTTTTAAGATGGCTACACCCAGATAGATGGTCGCCTTCAACAACTTGCTGGTCCTTCTGCAGCTCCTATTTTGGCTCCTGCACCCACCAGTGGGTCCTCCTCTCAAGTGGCTTCTAATCCTACAGTGGTCATGGCTACTCCTGAACCCAGGGTCCCCATACCTGAGCGATTTTCTGGTGATCGCAAAAAATTCAGTTGGAAGTTGGAAAGTTGGAAAGTTGGAATGATCCGGCCCTTAAGTATCAATTCCGCCAAGGGCTGTCTGAAGTCCTTAAAGATGAACTGGCCAGAATGGAGACTCCTGCAACTTTAGGGGACTTAATCCAAACTGCCACAAAGCTGGACAGGCGCATGCGAGAAATGCGCTCAGAACACTTCCAGGTTTCCCGTCCCAGCTGGATGCTTCCTAAACCAACGCCCATCCACCCACCTTGTACTGCTTTCCCAACTTCAAACACCTCTGACGTTGAGCCCATGCAATTGGGATTGGTCCAGGCACCACTTTCTTCTGAAGAAAGACTGCGCAGGGGTCAGGCCAACCTGTGCCTCTACTGTGAAGGGTCGAGCCATTTTCTCCACGCCTGCCCTGTGAGACCCAGTAAGTCCTATTCACCAGCTATTATGAACTTCAATCCTCTGGTTTTTCACAGACTTATGTAAACCTCTCTGTCTCCCTACAGCTAACGGAAGAGGTAACCCGCCTTCCAGCCATCATTGACTCTGGAGCATGCAGCTGCTTCTTGGATGCCGCATTGGCTGCTAACTTACATATTCCTCTGCTAACCAAGAAACAAAGTTTCCGGGTACACCTGACTGATGGGTCTCTTCCCCGTTCCAGACTTATCACCAAAGAAACAAGTCCCATACTTGTCACCACAGTCTCCGGCCACCAGGAGTTCCTGCGCTTCAACATTATTCCGTCACCTATGTTCCCTATAATCTTGGGCCTTCCCTGGCTACAAGCACATGAACCCCAAATCAATTGGAAAAAGAAGGAAGTCTCCTTTTCTTCCGAATATTGTTCTCAGCACTGTTTTCTCTCAGTTCCAGCCTCTTGTTCCACTGTTGTACCAGCACCTGACAGCCTTCAGCATGTACCTGCAGCCTACCTGGAATATAGGGATGTCTTCGATAAACAACAGGCTGACCATCTACAACCCCACCCGTCCTATGACTGCCCTATTGATCTTCTACCAGGCTCTGAAATTCCGCTTGGGCTCATCTTCCCACTATCCAAAACTGAACTAAAGGCTCTTAAGGCTTACATCGATGAAAACCTAGAGAAAGGATTTATTCGTCATTCCTCATCACCGGCCGGAGCTGGCATCTTCTTTGTAGAAAAGAAAGACGGCTCCCTCAGACCTTGCATTGACTACAGAAAGTTAAATAAAGTTACTATTAAAAACCGGTAGCCGCTGCCTCTTATCCCACAATTGTTTCAGCGCTTCCTGTCCGCCAGGGTCTTTTCCAAGATGGATCTTCGCGGGGCCTATAATCTCATCCGGATCTGGGCAGGCGATGAGTGGAAGACTGCCTTCAGATCCAGGTTCAGGCATTATGAGTATTTGGTGATGCCGTTTGGGCTCTGCAATGCCCCGGGGACCTTCCAGCAACTGGTAAATGACATTTTCCGGGAATACCTTGATGATTTTCTAGTCGTGTATTTAGATGATATTCTCATCTTTTCTGCCACTAATGAGCTGCACCAAGCCCATGTTAAGCTGGTCCTCGCTATCCTTAGGAAACACAAGTTGTACCTCAAAGCAGAAAAGTGTGAGTTTGAGAAAACAACGGTTCAGTTCTTGGGATTCATCATCTCCACCAATGGAGTTGCTATGGATCCTTAAAAGGTCAAGGCGATTCAGGAATGGCCGGCTCCCACGGATAAAAAGGGGGTACAGCGTTTCATTGGATTTGCAAACTTCTACCAAAGATTTATCACTGGTTTTTCAACAATTGTAGCACCCATTGCCCAGCTCACATGCCAACATAGATGGTTTCTGTGGTCCTCAGAAGCGCAGGAAGCTTTTACCAAACTGAAGACCTTGTTCTCTTCTGCGCCAATCCTACGGTATCCTGATCCTCTCCTGCCCTTCGTTCTCGAAGTTGACACCTCTGAAACAGCCACTGGAGCCATTCTCTCCCAAAGGCAAGGTCCCAAGGCCCTCCTGCACCCTGTAGCTTTTGCTTCCTGGAAATTAAGTGCACCAGAGAGAAACTACGATGTTGGGGATAGAGAATTGTTAGCCATTAAACTTGCTCTGGAAGAGTGGAGGTATCTACTAGAGGGAGCTTCCCATCCTGTTATGATTTTTACAGACCATAAAAACTTGGAGTACCTCAGAACCGCCAAGCGTTTAAGACCCAGACAAGCTCGGTGGGCTCTCTTTTTCTCGAGATTTAATTTCCACATCGCATACAGGCCTGGTTCGAAGAATGGTAAAGCAGATGCGCTGTCTCAAATGTTCCATGAAACCACCCAAGAAATTGAAGCCAGCACCATTTTATCTACACAAAATTTTTGTATGATCACGCAGACTGATCTGGTGACCACGATTAAAATTGCTTCCAGTCACTTTTCTGACCCTAAAATGCCTTTTTTACAGAAAAAAGATGACCTTCTCTGGACTCGGGGGAAGATCTTTGTCCCACCAGAGACAAGACCTCTAATTCTAAAGACCACGAGTCACTAAAGTCACGACCATAAACTGGCAGGCCACTTTGGAACACTAAAGACTGTAGAATTAGTATCCCGTTCCTTCTGGTGGCTTGGCTGGAGACAAGAATGTAAGGACTATGTGGCTTCCTGTATCCCATGTCAGCGTAGTAAAGGACCAAATATGAAGTCATGGAGTTTGTTAAGACCTCTGCCCATTCCTTAACGTCCATGGGCAGACATTTCCATGGACTTCATTGTGGATCTACCACCCTCAGGAGGGTTCACCACTATCCTGGTCATCATTGACCGTCTCTCCAAAATGGCACACTTCCTGCCCATAGTAGGCACTCCCTCTACTTCAGCCACAGCTGATATTTTTTTCAAAGAAGTTGTTAGGCTCCATGGTATTCCTGTCAGTGTCACCTCTCACAGAGGGGTCCAGTTCACATCTAAGTTTTGGAAGGAACTTTGTAAATCTTTAGAAATGAAAAGTTGCCTCTCCTCCGCATATCACCCACAGAGTAATGGACAGACGAAAAGAACAAACCAGACTCTGGAGCAGTATCTCCGCTGCTTTTGTTCCAACTCCCAAGATGACTGGTACTCCCTCTTACCATACACTGAGTTTGCGTATAATAATTCCATTCATTCTGCCACTAATCAAACACCTTTCTAGTCTAATTTTGGTTTTCATCCTTCATTTCTCCCGAGTTCTCTTTCAGAAACATCTGTTCCTGCGGTACAAGATCGTGTTAGCTCCATTCAGCTGAATTTTCAGAAGATCCAGGAAGCCATGCAAAAGGCCCAAGAGGACTACAGCAAGTATTATAACAGAGGTAAGAAGGAGAATCCAGTCTTCAAGGTGAGTGAAGAAGTGTGGCTGTTAGCTGTTAACCTTAAATTGCCAGTTCCAGCACGGAAATTAGGACCAAAATTCATAGGGCCCTTCAAGATCAAAAGGATGATCAATCCTGTAGCTTTTGAATTGGCCCTGCCTAACTCGTACAAGATACACCCAGTTTTTCACACATCTCTTCTGAAACCTAGGGTCCCTAGTCCTTTCCCGGACAGAGAAGAAACACCTCCTCCACCGGTCCAAGTGGACGGTGAAGACGAATTTGAAGTAAAAAGCATACTAAGTTGCAGAAAGAAGGGAAGACAGCTCCAGTACTTAATCAAGTGGAAGGGGTATCCCCCTGAAAACAATTCCTGGGAACCTTCTAAAAATGTGCACGCCTCACGTTTAGTCCAGATCTTTCATCAGGAACATCCAGAATTGATGACCAGTTTGGGTGTCCAGAGGCCACCCCTGGGGGGGGGGTACTGTCAGGGAAATAGTGTTCCCAGGCATCAAAGCCGTGTCCCTGCGTGCATGCGCAGAGGAACGGTGCTCCGGCGCATGCGCAGCGGAACGGCGCTCCGGCGCATGCGCATTCGTGGTCCGGCAATCCGGCGCATGCACATGCGCACTAGCACACATCCCATGTGACTTTTAGGCTGCCTATAAAAAGGACTTTGGCACACAGTATCTTTGCTGGTTTGTCTTCAGCTTCCTGTGTATCTCTGCTTCCTGATTGTTACCTGATTACCTGCTTTTGACCCGGATTGACCTCGACTACTCTGCTTGTCTCCTGCACCAGACCCTTGGCTTGTTTAAGGGATGCCGCCCTTCTCCAGTGTTTGACCCTCTGCCTGTGACCCGGGCCTGCCTGCTGTCTCCTTGCCCTTGAACCATTGCCTGTATCCTGGACTTCTCTTGTATCTACCTGCCACAACACCTCAGCCTGTGTTTGGATAGTCTAACCTGTGTGTTTGACCCTCAGCCTGGTTCTGGACTTTCTCTTGTACCCGTTTTGGTGATACTCCACTTGCCAGTCGCTGCACAGCTACTCCTCTTTGACAAGGACTTCACGAGAACAACCACCTGTTTCCTGGGTAGCCTGTGCCTCTTTTGCATTCATTCCCTGTCACATGTCCAGGGGGTGGACTGCGCTTAGTCACAAGGATGAACCGTTCTCAGCATTTCGGCTGTACCCTGCACAGCTGCATCTATAGCTACCTGAAGACAAGTGCTTGTGTGCTTCTTCTGATCCTATTAATAGCACAGGCAGGCTCTTAAAGTATTTACAGTTAGTGTACTGTGTACCCTGCACAGTTGCACCTATAGCTACCTGAAGACAAGTGCTTGTGTTCTTCTTCTGATCCTATTAATAGCACAGGCAGGCTCTTGAAGTATTTACAGTTAGTGTACTGTGTACCCTGCACAGTTACACCTATAGCTACCTGAAGATAAGTGCTTGTGTTCTTCTTATGATTATATTAATAGCACAGGCAGGCTCTTGGAGTATTTACAGTTAGTGTACTGTGTACCCTGCACAGTGCACCTATAGCCACCTGAAGACAAGTGCTTGTGTTCTTCTTCTGAACCTATTAATAGCACAGGCAGGCTCTTGAAGCATTTACAGTTAGTGTACTGTGTACCCTGCACAGTTGCACCTACAGTATAGCTACCTGAAGACAAGTGCTTGTGTTCTTCTTCTGATTCTATTAATAGCACAGGCAGGCTCTTGAAGTATTTACAGTTAGTGTACTGTGTACCCTGCACAGTTGCACCTACAGTATAGCTACCTAAAGATGAGTGCTTGCGTTCTTCTTCTGATCCTATTAATAGCACAGGCAGGCTCTTGAAGTATTTACAGTTAGTGTACTGTGTACCCTGCACAGTTGCACCTATAGCTACCTGAAGACAAGTGCTTTGTGCTTCTTCTGATCCTTTTAATAGTACAGGCAGGCTCTTGAAGTATTTACAGTTAGTGTACTGTGTACCCTGCACAGTTACACCTATAGCTACCTGAAGATAAGTGCTTGTGTTCCTCTGATGTTCCTATTAATAGCACAGGCAGGCTCTTGAAGTATTTACAGTTAGTGTACTGTGTACCCTGCACAGTTGCACCTACTGTATAGCTACCTGAAGACAAGTGCTGGTGTTCTTCTTTTGATCCTATTGATACCACATGCAGGCAGCTTAAAGTATTTACAGTTAGTGTACTGTGTACCCTGCACCTATAGCTACCTGAAGACAAGTGCTGGTGTGCTTCTTCTGATCCTATTAATACCACAGGCAGGCATTCTGCTAGCTGATGTATAATCAGTATATATATACATCCCAGTTTTGTGCAGCTACAGTGCAGGCCATTAGTATGTCTGGAAGGCCAACAAGGAGAGACAGACAGTCACAAGCCAATAAAAGAGGGCAAGAAGGCTCTGTGTCTAGAGGCAACAGTGCTGGTCGTGGACATGGTGCATCCTCATCAGCACGTGGCTGTGGGACACGCTTGTCCTTATTTTCGTTAGCTGGCCGTGTTGAGCCACAACATGCGGAAGACTTGGTAGAGTGGATGACCAAGCCGTCCTCATCCTCCTTGTCCTCTCTCACCCAGGCTCAGGGTACGTTGTCTGGCAAAGCAGCTGCCAACGCGGCCACTTCCCTCAGGCTCAATGGCATCAGTCACTCCTTCCCTATTCCCACCATATCCTCCTGAGGAGTCCCCCGAACTGTTTGACCACAGTGTTGGTTACATGCTCCAGGAGGATGCCCAGCATTTTGAGGGCTCCGATGATGGTACTCAGCTATAGGAAGGCGGTAATGTGAGCCCAGACAGAGGGGATGCCCAAGAAGGACAGCAATCTGGCAGTCATGTTCCCCCAGCTGCAGCTTACTGCCAGCTTTGCTCCAGTGATGAGGAGGGAGGGGATGATGAGGCCATTGACTCCACGTGGGTGCCTGATAGGAAAGAGGAGGAGGAGGAGGCACATCACCAATGAGACAGGATGCCCTCCAAGGGCCAGCTTAAGGGCAGCACACCGACTGCAGCACACCGACTGCATCACACCTCCGTATGTGCAGGGTGCTGCTGTCTCTGTGCGTTATTCCAAAAGTTCTTTGGTGTGGGCCTTTTTTGAGACGAGTGCATCAGATCCCACCGCTGCTATTTGCATCATATGTCTCAAGCGTATCTCGCGTGGCCAAAACATCACCCGCTTGGGCACCACATGCTTGACCAGAAATATGTTGACCTGCCATGCAGTTCATTAGCAAACGTACCTAAAAGACCCACACCAAAGAACAAAGAGGACCTCTCCTTGCTCCTCATCAGCTGGGATCTCCAACCCCACTATACCTTCAGTCCTCTCTGAGACCTGCACTGAGAGGAATGAAGGTGTACAATTAGGTGTGTCACCTAATCGGTACACCGACTTCAGATTGTACCAGGCAAATTTCCCTGCCCCAGCTGCTGCACCGCCAAAAGAAGTTCACTCCCAGCCATCCACATGCCCAGTGGTTGAATGCTAGCTTGGCTAAATTGCGAGCACTTCAACTGCTGCCTGTTCATTTGGTAGACTCTGCCCCTTCCGTGAGTTTGTGGAATGTGCGGTTCCTCAGTGGCAGGTTCCCCAATGCCACTTTTTCTCACGAAAGGTGATTCCAGCTCTCTACTGGCATGTGGAAGGCAATGTCTTGGCCTCGCTGGACAGGACGGTCAGCGGTAAGGTGCATATTACCGTTGACTCGTGGTTAAGCAGGCATGGACAGGGATGTTACCTATCTTTCACGGCACATTGGGTGACTCTTCTGGTAGCTGGGAAGGATGCAGGACAAGGTGCAGTAGTATTGGAGGTTGTTCCGCCACCACGCCTCCAAAATGCTACTACTGGTGATTCTGACACACTTCTATCCTCCACCCCCTCCTCTTCTTCTTCCTCCATGGCCTCTTCCTGTGCTGATTTGTCCTCGGAACCAGCGGTGCTCCGTAGGTGTTCAAGGGGCTACGCAAGTACGTAGGCCAAAAGATGCCATGTGGTGCTTGAGCTGGAGTGCTTGGGGGAAAGGAGCCACACTGGGGTAGAGATTCTGTCAGCTCTGCAGGGGCAGGCTCAGAGGTGGTTGATGCCACGCCAGCTTCAGCCAGGAATGGTGGTTTGCGACAATGGCACCAACCTCCTCTCCGCCCCCTGACTGGGACAACTGACCCATGTGCCCTGTTTGGCTCACGTCCTTAACTTGGTGGTGCAGCGGTTCTTGGGCAGGTACCCGGGCTTACAGGATGTCCTGAGGCAGGCCAGGAAAGTCTGTGTGCATTTCTGCCAGTCATATAATGCCAGTGCTCGGCTGGCTGACCTCCAAAAGGAATTTAACCTGCCCAAGAACCGCCTCATCTGTGACATGCCCACCAGGTGAAACTCAATGTTAGCCATGCTGCAGTGGCTGCACATGCAGCAGAGGGCCATCAAGAGGACAAGGAGGAGGAGGATTGTGTCAGCATGGAGGTGGAGCCTGGCACTCAGCATCAGCAGCAGTCTTCAAGGGATCATTTACAGTCCCAAGAAACCCAAGGACTTGTACGTGGCTGGGAGGAGGTGGCTGCAGATCATGTCGTCCTTAGTGACCCAATGCCCAAACCCATTACCCAGTGATCAAATGCCTCAGCAAACCTACGCTGCATGGCCTCCCGGATCCTGCAAAGCCTGCAGAAGGATCCTCGTATTCGTGGTATCAAGGAGAGGAATCGTTACCGGCTGGCAACACTCCTTGATCCACATTACAAGAGTAAGGTTGCGGACCTTATCTTGCCATCACAGAGGGAGCAGAGGATGAAACATCTTCGGGAGGCCTTGCAGAAAGGTCTGTGCAATGCGATCCCAGAGACTGGGAGGTTACAAACTCCTGTTCCTGGACAACGTGTTGCTGAGGCTTCGGTCAGTCAAAGAAGGAGCGGTGGAGAATGTGGCCGTCTGACCGATGCGTTCAGACAATTTTTTAGTCCGCAGCCCCAAGGTATGTTCGGTTCCAGCAACCATCACCAGCTTCTTTTTTACATGGTGCAGGAATACCTAGGGGCAAGATCTGACTTGGACACCTTTCCCACCAAAAATCCTCTGGGTTACTGGGTCTTGAGGATAAATCACTGGCCAGAGCTTGCACAGCATGCAGTTAAGCTACTGGCCTGTCCTGCATCCAGCGTTCTTTCGGAACGCACATTCAGTGCTGCTGAAGGCTTTGTAACCAATCACAGGGTGCACCTGTCCACCGACTCGGTCGATCGACTGACCTTCATAAAAATGAATCAGTCTTGGATCACCACCAGCTACCAAGCACCTGATGCTGATGTAACCGAATAATTTTTTTTGAAATGTCAGATCCCTTCAAGACTGCCTATGTTGATGCTGAGTGACTATCCTGTTATGCTGAGTGACAATCTTCTTCCTCCTCAATGATCCTGCTGATAGCTTGTAAGAATATTTTTGGTTCTGGGGGCTGCCACCATTGGCTAAGGCCCAATTTTTCAGCCCCTGTTTAACAGGGGCGTGTAATTACAATTTTTGCTGCAATATTTTGCAAGGAGGGTTCATTGCTGCGCTCAACTAGAGTTTTTGTGAGGGGTTGCAGTGTTGTGGCACCAGCACCAGTGCCTAAGGCCCAATATTTTAGCCCCTGTGGTGTGTAATTACAATTTTTGATGCAATTGTTTGCAGCAGGGCTCGTTCCTGCACTCCAACTAGAGTATCTGTGAGGGGTTGCAGTGTTGTGGCAGCACCAACACCTAAGCCTCCAATTTCTGCAGAGTATATAGGGCAGGCCCCTACTTTCAAACATCCAACTTACAAATGACTCCTACTTGAAAACAGAAGGAGACAACAGGAAGTGAGATGAAATCTATGGGAAAAACGTGTCTCCTTCCACTGATGCTTTATCAACAATCCTTGTTTCACTAAAAACCCCAAAATTGTCAAAAAATATTTGTCATTGGGACAGAAAGTGAAGTGAAATCTTCTGAAGAGGTGCACAGACAGCAAAACAAATGTCACAGGGGTGATGACACTTCCCTATGTTTTCCAAAAAGCTTAAAATAGATTTTTTGGCTGGAGCTACACTTTAAAAGTGTTCAAAATTACAAACAGATTCTACTTAACAACGTACCTACAGTCCCTGTCTTGTTTGCACCGCCTGTATACTGCTGTTCAGAGTATATAGGGCCTGGGGGCCTCACGTCTTTCCTTTCTTTGCTTTTTTTAATTTGGCTGCGGCGTTCCTCTTAATACAAGACCCAAAGGGCCTGGTAATGGACTGGGGGGTGGGGGTTACCCATGCCGTTTGTCTCTTTGATTTTCATCCATATTGCCGGGTAGACATGTGCATTCGTTTTCGTCCGAATGCATTTTCGTCAGAATTTAAGGTATTTTCGTCATCGTTTTAACAAACAATAACGAAAGTGCAGAATCTGAAAAACGAAAGATCTGACATAAACAAATGCTTTATTTTCGTTTTTGTTGCTACAACAGTTCGATATAGATAGGAGATTTGACATCATGATGACAATAACAATCTGTGTCCATCAAACCTGTGGTTGAATGTGCCTAACCTTAACTCTATTAATCCAAGATTATTCTACATAGAGAGAAAAGATTCGATGTAGGGGAGAAAAGATTCGACTTAGGGGAGAAAAGATTCGACATAGGGGAGAAAAGATGAATAAAAATAATGATGTTGATGAATGTTATTGGCTGATTGTAACCAAAGAGGAGGAGCAGTAAAATAGCTAGAACTAAGTACACACGTACTTTGGCTTATGGTGTCTGTTGAAAGTTCTAAGAAGATTCGACGTAGCAGGTAAACTATACGGCGTCGTACAGTTTAGCTTCTCCGTTGAATCTTCTTTGAACATTCAACAGACACCATAAGCCTTCAATGACAGATTCGACCTTAATTTGGATTTTTGGACGAATGCAATTTTTAACGAAAAATGAAATAAATAAAAACAAATTTCAGGAGTAACTAAATAAATGTATTTTTCAGACAAAAACGAAATTCCAAAACGAAATAATTCAGTATGCACATGTCTATTGCCAGGACCCGACAATACAATAAAGCCGCAAGCAGTTTTAAATGACTTTTATTCCTTTAAAAATGTAATTTTGTGCAGGGACTGTTCTAAGCATGGGAAACAAGTGCCACTTTACAGGCATACTATAGACACCCCCCAGGTACGATATTTAAAGGAATATTTCACCTTTTTTTTTTCACTTTAAGCATCATTATAATCACTGCTCCCGAAAAAAAGTCTGTTTTTAAAACTATTTTTTTGCGTTTATACATGTCCCCTGGGGCAGGACCTGGGTACCCAAACCCTTTTTAGGACAATACCATGCAAATTAGCCTTTAAAATTAGCACTTTTGATTTCGAACATTCAAGTCCCATAGACTTCAATGGGGTTCTAAAGTTTGCGTACATTTTCGGCCGTTCGCAGGTCCTGGTTCGAACCGAACCGGGGGGGGGTTTCAGCTCATCAAGTGTGCTACCTAAAGACAATTGCTGTTGTTCTGATCCTATTAATACCACAGGCAAGCAGCTGCAGTATTTACAGTTAGTATAGTGCGTCCTCAGCACAGTGTGCACCTAAAGCTACCTGAAGAAAATTGGTGGTGTTCTTCTGATCCTATTAGTACCACAGGCAGGCAGCTGCAGTATTTACAGTTAGTGTAGTGTTACCTCTGCACAGTGTGCACCTAAAGCTACCTGAAGACAATTGCTGTTGTTCTGATCCTATTAATATCACAGGCAGGCATCTGCAGTATTTACAGTTAGTGTAGTGCGTCCTCTGCACAGTGTGCACCTAAAGCTACCTGAAGACAATTGCTGTTGTTCTGATCCTATTAGTACCACAGGCAAGCAGCTGCACTATTTACAGTTAGTGTAGTGCGTCCTCTGCACAGTCTGCACCTAAAGTTACCTGAAGACAATTGCTGTTGTTCTAAACCTATTAGTACCACAGGCAAGAAGCTGCAGTAAGTTGGGCTTACAGGATGTCCTGAGGCAGGCCAGGAAAATCTGTGTGCATTTCCGCAGGTCATATAATGCCAGTGCTAGGCTGGCTAGGCTGGCTGACCTCTAAAAGGAATTTAACCTGCCCAAGAACCGCCTAATCTGTGACATGCCCACCAGGTGGAACTCAACGTTGGCCATGCTGCACACGCAGCAGAGGGCCATCAATGAGTACCTATGCGACTATGGCACCAGGACAGGGTCAGGGGAGCTTGGTTTTTTTCCCTACGCCAGTGGGCTATGATCAGGGACGCATGCACTGTGCTGTCACCATTTGAGGAGGCCATGAGGATGGTGAGCAGTGACAGTGCATGCATCAGTGACACTGTCCCTCTTGTCCACTTTTATTTTTTCACTTTAAGCATCATTAAAATCACTGCTCCCGAAAAAAAACGTCCGTTTTTAAAACTTTTTTTTCATTGATACATGTCCCCTGGGGCAGGACCCCGGGTCCCAAAACCCTTTTTAGGACAATAACTTGCATATTAGCCTTTAAAATTAGCACTTTTGATTTTGAACGTTCGAGTCACATAGACTTCAATGGGGTTCTAAAGTTTGCGCAAACTTTTGGTCCGTTTGCAGGTTCTGGTGCAAACAGAACCAGGGAGTTTTCGGCTCATCCCTATTGGCCAGTCCATCACTTTTTCCCTCAGCTTCTTTAGCAATGCAGTGGTCGTCTTGGAGGTGTGTTTGGGGTCGTTATCATGTTGGAATGCTGCCCTGTTGCCCAGTCTCCGAAGGGAAGGGATCATGCTCTGCTTCAGTATGTCACAGTATAAGTTGTCATTCATGGTTCCCTGAATGAGCTGTAGCTCCCCAGTGCCAGCAGCACTCATGCAGCCCCAGACCATGACATTCCCACCACCATGCTTGACTATAGGCAAGAAAAACTTTTTGTACTCCTCACCTGGTTGCGGCCACACACGCTTGACACCATCTGAACTAAATAATTTTATCTTGGTCTCATCAGACTACAGTACATGGTTCCAGTAATCCATGTCCTTAGTCTGCTTGTTTTCAGCAAACTGTTTGTGGGCTTTCTTGTGCATCATCTTTAGAAGAGTATTCCTTCTGGGATGACAGCCATGCAGACCAATTTGATGCAGTGTGCAGCATATGGTCTGAGCACTGACAGGCTGACCCCCCACCCCTTCAACCTCTGCAGCAATGTTGGCAGCACTCATATTTTCCAAAGACAACTTCTGGACCTGATGCTGAGCACGTGCACTCAACTTCTTTGGTCGACCATTGCGGGGCCTGTTCTGAGTGGAAAGAGTCCTGTTAACCACATGCCGACCGGGCCATATCGGAAAGACGGCTACAGTGCGGTCGGCTTATCCTGGGAGGGCGTCCGTGGACGTCCTCCCAGAATCCTGCTCTCGCGCGCCCCCTGGGGCACGCACTTGAGAACTTCTGTGACCCCAGAGCATCACGGTTTACGGTGAACGGCCGCTGATCGCGGCCATTTACCATGTGATCGCTCCATCAAATGACAGAGTGATCACATGTAAACAAACCAGCGTCATTTCATGATGCCGGTTCCTCCCTCCCCTCTGGGGGAGGGATCGGATTGTAGCAGCATTGTGGGCTGCATCTGTAGTGCCCACAATGCTGCTCTGTGACAAATACAGTCACATCCAGCCATCCATCCATCCATGCTCAGCCATCCTTCCATACTATAATACTCTGCAATAGAATTGTGCAAGAATGTGTGGACAATGTGAACCGCCTCTGCCTCACATTAATCTGCGCCTCAAAATTACTCCGTAATCCGCTGTAGCAAACTAAAGCAGCTACTTTAAATAAAAAACATGTGATCAAACAATAAGTCTAAAATCATGAAATAAACGTGCCAAGTCTCTGATTTGTTTTGCTTATTGAAGCAGCGCTAAGTGTCTGATGTCATAAAACACTCTATATAGAAGAAGTATTGGAGAGAAAAGGAAAGTTCAAATGCAGCTGTGGTCTGTGGGTATGTATAACTACGTAGAGATCCTTCCACCAATAATGATCACCGTGTGAGGGGGTCACCCCCCGTGAGATTGCACTCACCACAATTTCAGTAATCATAAGCCTTTGAATGGTATCTTTAAACTCTCCGTCTCCTTAATTCAACCACCAGGTGGCACAAGACACTCTCGGTTAGTGTACCATAGGGAGAAAATGAAATGCCATATAGCGTAATATTGCTTAAGAATGTTTATTAAATATTCCAAAAAAAACACTCCCCCCTTTAAAATATGCATACCAAATGAAATAGTATAAAAGAGCATTGGAAAAAGTGCACTGTGCCTGTATTTCTCGTCCCCCGGGAGGTATTCCGGAATGCGCGCTGTGTACAGCTGATCTTTCGCTTCCTGGTTACCTTCCGGTGCGTGGAGCGCACACGTCACTTCCGGTAGATTACGGTCTGACGCGTTTCGTCACTTCCGGACGTCGTCTGAGGGCGTAATCTACCTGTCATTGGGCCGGCTTTAAATACCAGTGATGGGTTTAAACAGCGAATGGGGGAGGCCGATCTGCCAGCCACTCCCCCTTGATGGTCAATGATCACAGAGCTGTCAGCAAAGGAAGACTCCGAATATGCTGAATCTGTTTTAAACCCAATACTGCCGACTTCACTAGGGAAATGTGACGCATATGTCTTAATCAAGAATATATCCTATAAATCTTTTACCTTACATACTTATATCATGTATAGTGTTTTTATACATTTTCTACGCATAAATCAGGTAAAATAAAAAAGAAATAAAACAGACATATGTATATTGGTGAAAAATTAAAAAAACATCCTCCCTTGTATTTCCCCTCTACAGTTTCAATCTGCTGTCACCCATCAAGGGTGAGAGCCCTCAACATAGATATGAATTGATATAGGTGATTAAAAGAAGAGTATTATTGAACTCAATGTGTTAATGGGTAAATCTCATCTTTGAATAATTTAAATAAAATTATACATGGAGGATGCGTTACAATGCCTTTATATTCATTTAAAAGAAACCGAAATAAATCATTCCACCTACTAATCAGAACCAAATGTGATCCAATAAAATTCTAAAACTATTTGTATATATAAAAATTAATATATGAAATATGATAATAGATGTCTAAATATGTAAAATTATGATAATAAGATTCGTTCTAGGGAGGTTAAAAATTAATGAATATATTATTGATGTGCTATTTAAAATTATATAATTAAAAAATGTATTTTTAAACATCAAATATATCGAACAGGGACTGTATACACCTACAATAAAAGATAAAAAAGGTGTATGTTATGTGTCACTAATAAAACAATTTATATCTAGCTCTATATTTAGGCCTCTGGGGGAAAGAACATCCACGGAATATATCCACCGGGTTTCGTGTTTCGATAGTTCACGAATACGGTTAATTCCTCTCCAGTGGGATTGGAGATGCTCCACCCCCCAGAATTCTAACCCCTTGGGATCCCTGTTGTGTTTCAACCTGAAATGCAGAGACACATTGTGGTCTTTATAACCATTTTTAATGTTGTTAATGTGCTCTGCAATCCTAATCCGTAACAATCTTTTGGTACGGCCTATATACATCAGGCCGCAGGGACACCTTAGAGCGTAGACTACATAAGTGCTGTTGCACGTGATAAATTGCTTTATATCAAAAGAGCGATTGTTAGATAGAGATGTAAAATTGTTGATACCCCTCAGGGGTCTGGCGACTTCTCTGCATGCTTTGCACTTTCTGCACGCAAAGAAACCATTACGGTCCCAGAACATCTGTGGTTTTTTGGGGGGATCTATGACCTTTTTAACTATTTTATCTCCAAAATTCGTGGATTTTCTATAGATGAACTGAGGTACAGGTGGAAGAACATTTGTAAGTTTTTTGTCCAACAGAAGGATTTGTTTTTTATCTGGGCTGGATCGTCAGGGTCACTCGATCAGTTTTTACAAGTTTTAAATTGCAATGCTAACAACATTAGATTGACTTCTAACTGGCATAATGAAACGATTAATTTTTTAGATGTCATAGAAAGAATAACAAATTGGAGATCAAGGTATTTTTTAAAAAAACAGACAGGAATAGCTATCTACCTATCACTAGTGGCCACCACCCTCTTTGGCTTAAAAATATTCCGAAAGGACAGATTATGAGGGTGAGAAGAAACTGCTCCGAAGACACTGAATTCTTTCTACAATCAAAAATACTCATAGAAAGGTTCGAAGCTAGAGGTTACAAATCAGAGACGCTACAGAAAGTAGTAGAAGAAGTGGCAGCTTTACCTAGAGTCGAGTGCCTACAAGAACCATGCCAGGAGATGCCCTCTAAGAAAGGAAATGAATGGAACAACGAATGGGGATTTATTTCACAATTTCATTCCCAATATAAAGAGGTTGAAGATATCTTCAGAGAACACTGGCACATCCTTCTGTTGGACAAAAAACTTACAAATGTTATTCCACCTGTACCTCAGTTCATCTAACAATCGCTCTTTTGATATAAAGCAATTTATCACGTGCAACAGCACTTATGTAGTCTACGCTCTAATGCCGCGTACACACGGTCGGACTTTTCAGCTACAAAAGTCCAACGGACGCTGACGGACTAAAGCTGGCTGGTAATCCGATCGTGTGTGGGCTTCTCCGGACTTTCAACGTACTTTTTTAGCCTCAAATCCGACGTACTTTAGATTTGAAACATGCTTCAAATCTTTACGTCGTAACTACGACGGACCCCGAAGTCCGCTCGTCTGTATGCTAGTCCTACGGACAAAAAAACGACGCATGCTCATAAGCAAAAACTAAACGGAAGCACTCGGTCTAGTAAAACTAGTGTTCGTATTGTAGGTAGCACATTCATCACGCTGTAAAATCTGTGATCGTTGAATGCAGCGCATTTTATTTCTTCTTTACGAATGTTCTAAAGAACGAAGGTGTTTTGCTGTTCATAATCAGAGTTCTCCCAAACTGATTTCTGGATTCTTTTTCTCTTTGATCTCATGAATGATATAGTATGCTTTTTAAAAACAATGTTTCCATACTAATAATACTTTTTCCCTTTATATTTTTTTTTTTTAGGTTTGTAAAGTTACCACAAAGAACCCATTATTCTATTTTTTTTTTCGAGTGATTATTTTTTAGTTTTTATATAAAGTGAACCCAAAGCACCGTTTTTGGTTATGTAGATTTTTTTAGTTTCAAGACTTACCACTTGAACATTATTAACATTAGTAATGTATTTTTGGTGTGTTTTTTTCAAACTCAATGAGATTGTTGTCCCTTGTTAATTTAACATTGTGTGTAAAATCAATGATTTAAAAGAAAACACATAAAGTCTTTTGCTAAACTCAAAAAAGATCCATTTATTCATGGTCAAAATAAAATAAAGAGGAAGTCAACGCTGGAAAAAGTCGGTGTACAAGAAAATTGGGATCTTGCGGAGTCCATATAAGAGGGAGCACAATCTGGTCCAAGAATCCCAGAGATCAACAGCACCAGCAGATGATCTAGATGTCCCCAGACTGTGGTCCTACAACAGCCTGCATCTTCTGTCAGACCAGACTGAACCCAGGTCATCACTTTCTTCTCTTCCCTGCAACCTTTCCTCCACGCTGCCCTGCAGCCTTCCCTGCAGCCTTCCCTGTAGCCTTCTTTTGAGGCTGTGGCTCTGGTGTTTCAGTTGTGGCAGGAGGAGGAGGAGGAGGAGGAGGAGGGGGGGCTGCCTCATGTAGTTGGGTGTTTTGTGTTAGCGTACCCTGCAGCCCCTTATGGATTGTTTCCCCAAATAGTCGCTCACAAATGAGGCGCTGCTCCCAATCCATCTGAAGAAGCCTGCTGGCTAAGTAGCAGCCATAGGATTCTTCCGCTTCGGGGGGGCTCGTTAAAAAACGGGTGGCCTCTTGCATGAGGCGCAGGGATGCGTCCTGTGTGACCATCCCCTTCCTGGCCCTTTTTTTGGGAAGGTGGAGGGGAGGCACTTGGGATTGGGTCAGGCTCCTACTGGGCCCAGCCACCTCACTTGGCCCAGCCACCTCACTTGGCCCAGCCACCTCACTTGGCCCAGCCACCTCACTGGGAGCAGCCACCTCCTGCCTGACACTGGGCCCAGCCTCCTCCAGGATGATGGTGAATCCGGCCTCCTCCAGGCTGTCCATGGGCCCGGTCTCCTCCTGCCTGCCACTTTCCCCACATTCCTCCTGGATGGACTCATCCTGTGTATAAAAAAAGGACAATAGTTTTAGTTTCTTTTTTTGGGTTCATCAATGACACACAGTTTGCTTCTCATGACTAGCATATTCAATGTGAATACATCTCTTTAATAAAAGAGTCTAATCAGACACCCTAATTATTTCAAGCAGGTGCCAAACATATTTAGCCACTACTGTCATTTGATATGTATACACAATTTTGAGTGCAAAATTATTTTAGACAATTATAACATCCAGTTAACATCATTAATATTAGTACAGTAAATATTTGTTAAAATAATTTACCTGACTCGAGATGGTCATATCCGGTTCATCCAGGATGGAAGACCCAGCTTGCTCCTCATCAGCCTCTGCTGGGGTGGAGGGAAGGGTGGAGGGAAGGGTGGAGGGAAGGGTTGAAAGTGATGCCCTGGCTTCATTCTGGTCATCAAGAAAACGGAGTTGATTGTAGTACCACAGCCTGGGTACATAAACATCATCTGCTGATGCTCCTGATCTCCTTGATTCCTGGATCTTCCTATGCTCCCTCTTATACATGTTCCTCAAGACCCCAATTTTCTTGAGCACTGTCTCCATTGTTGCTCCCGGGATGGTCGCCTGGACAAAGGACAGAAGTCTCTCCAGCGTTGACTTCCTCACATGCTTGGCATAATACTGAGGGTGTTTCACCTCCCACAAATTCCTCATCTCTCGATATTTCGAAATAAAAGCTGTAAGGAACTCTGGATCCTTAAATAGGGGATTCATTATATCTGGAAAAGAGAAAGTCACAAGACCAAAAACACTTATTATAGGTGTCAGGGGCATATCAGTGGCCGCCGGGCAAATATGCGTGCACACAGGTGCACAAGAAGCTCTTCCAGGGCAATTCTGCTCAATTCCCCACCAGGGGGCGCCGGAGCGCTCCCGCGTGTGCCCGTGCGCGCGTTCGCGCGTTCGCCCGTGCGCGCGCCCGTTCGCGCTAGCGCTGTTTGGCGCCAAAGCGCCTTTAAAAGGATGACAGGTGCTTCTGTCAGATGCTGTTTGTCTGCAGCTCTGTACCTGCGTTCCTGTTTCCCGTTTTGATTTGTATTTACCTGTGACCCGGCTACGTCTGACTACTCTCCAGTCTCCAATCCGACCCGGCTTGCCTGACCTTGCTTATTTGATCATCTGTTGCCGAATCTCTGCCTGCCTGACTACTCTTGGATCACCCCTTTGCCTTACCTGCCTGATCTCCTGCTGAAACGGACTGTCTGACTTGCTTCTGCCTGTGTCCTGGGACGCTGCTTCCAGCCTGCCTGTCAAGCACCCTGCCGCTGCCTTCTCAGCTACCTGCCTGTCTACCGGCCTGCATCCGCATACCTGCATCCGCAGCTCAGCCATCCCTGAGGGACATTCTTCCAGATCATCATCTGCTTCTGCTGGAACCGCATCAGGCCCTCCTACCCACTGTGCTCAGGAGACTACTGTCCCCACTCCAGTGGCTCCTGAACCAGCGCTTAAGAGAGGTCTCCTTCTACCAGTCAGGCTCAACTACCAGGTACCTTACAGTACAAACAGCCATGACTGAGCCTGCAGGAGAGACCTCTCCCATCCAGGAGATCTGCACGCACTTAGCAGCACTTACCCAGGCGGTACAAACCTTACAGGACAGTTACAACAGACTGGAGGGCCAAGTATTAAACCTCAGTGGGCCCAGTAATATGGCCCCTGCTGCAGCCGCTCCAGTACAGGCTGCTGCACCGCCCTCTGTGGTAATGCTTCCACCTGAACCAAGAGTGCCTACCCCCGAAAAGTTTTCTGGTGATCGAACAAAATTTGTGGCCTTCCGCAGCACTTGCCAACTCTATTTTGCCCTACAGCCACGGACTTTTTCCTTGGAGGCCACCAAGGTGGGATTTGTTATATCCCTCCTTCAGGGGGAACCCTTGACCTGGGCTCACCGCCTGCTTGAAACCAACGCTGCACAGGTCCAGTCCCTGTCCGCCTTCTTTGAAGCCATGGCCCAGCTCTATGAAGATCCCCAACGGACTGCCACCGCTGAGGCAGCTCTGTTCGCGCTCCAGCAAGGCCGTAGGCCGGCCGAGGACTATGTAACAGACTTTCGACGCTGGAGCGCGGACACTCAATGGAACAACGCAGCCCTGCGCCATCAGTTCCGCATGGGGCTGTCCGAGGGTCTGAAGGATGAGCTTGCTCGAGTAGGGATGCCTGATACCCTTGAGGAACTCATCACCATTACCATCCAGATTGACCGACGCCTTCGTGAGCGCCGGTCTGAACGCTCTTCCCAACCAACACGCCCTATGTGGATGACTCCAAGAGTTCCGGTTCCTGCCTCCCGATACCTACCTTCTGCTTACCCGAGTCCAGTCACCCAAACAACCGAGGCTCCTGAACCGATGCAGCTAGGACTTATGCGGGCTACCCTGACCCCGGAGGAACGGGCACGCAGACGCCAGTTAAACCTCTGTCTCTACTGTGGTGGGACGGGCCACTATGTGAACAACTGTCCAGTAAAGACTCGTAAGTGCTTTTCTTCTACTCCAACCTGTTTATCTGCTTTAACCGCCAATACAACTCAACTTGTCCTTCCCCTCTCATTGCAGCTCCAGGGAAGAACAATCCAGGTCAACGCCATTGTTGACTCCGGGGCATGTAGTTGCTTTGTGGACTCTGCTTTTGCCACCCAACAGAATCTGCCTTTAAAAAACAAAACACATAGACTCTCAGTTTTCTTGGCCGATGGTTCCCATATAAAATCTGGACAAGTCTCTCAGGAAACCTTTCCGCTGCCTGCCACCTGCTCATCCCAGCATCAAGAGATCCTAACCCTGGATGTTATTTCATCCCCATTATTTCCAATCATCTTGGGCATGCCCTGGCTTCAGGCCCACAACCCTCTGGTTGACTGGGTCACGGGCGAGATCAAGTTCCAGTCACCCTACTGCCAAGAACATTGTCTACCAGAAGCCTCTAATCCTGCCACTACCTTACTTTGTATGGACATTGATCCAGACCTACCCCAAGATGTACCAGAGGTCTATCGGGAATTTGCGGATGTGTTCAGCAAGAAGGGGGCAGACACCTTGCCTCCCCATCGTCCCTATGACTGTCCAATTGAGCTGCTTCCTGGGGCTGAAATTCCTTTCGGGCGCATTTTTCCGCTGTCTGAAAAAGAGCAAGAAGCACTTAAGACTTATTTAGACGAAAACCTTGAAAAAGGCTTCATCCGACCTTCCACTTCACCAGCTGGTGCCGGAATTTTTTTTGTTTCTAAGAAGGATCAGTCTCTTCGCCCCTGTGTGGACTATCGGGAGTTAAACAACATTACAGTCAAGAACCGTTACCCACTGCCACTGATACCTGAACTGTTCCAGAAGCTGAGATCTGCTACTATCTTTACCAAACTGGATCTGAGAGGAGCCTACAATCTGGTCCGCATTCGGGCCGGGGACGAGTGGAAAACGGCTTTCAGAACCCGTTTTGGACACTACGAATACCTCGTCATGCCCTTTGGTCTATGCAATGCCCCCGCCACGTTCCAGCATCTGGTCAATGACGTGTTTAGAGATTTCCTGGACATCTTTTTAATTGTCTATCTGGATGACATTCTAATCTTCTCCAGTTCACTTGAGCAGCACAGGGAACATGTCCGTAAAGTCCTGATCCGACTCCGTTTGCACAGACTGTATGCTAAGGCGGAGAAGTGCGAATTCGAACAGCAGGAGATCCAGTTTTTGGGATTGGTAATCTCTCCAACCGGCATCAAAATGGACCCTCAGAAGGTATCTGCTGTGTTAGAGTGGCCTGCTCCCATGGACAAAAAAGGTGTACAACGCTTCATTGGGTTCGCAAACTTCTATAGGAAGTTCATTAGGGGGTTTTCTGCTATTATATCCCCCATCACGCAGCTGACCAAGCAGAATTCCCGTTTCCATTGGAACTCAGAAGCCCAGAGAGCCTTTGAGGAATTAAAGAAACGTTTTACATCAGCTCCGATCCTCAGCCATCCGGATCCATCCTTACCTTTTATCCTGGAGGTTGATGCATCCGAAGTAGCCGTGGGTGCTGTTATTTCCCAACGACAAGGCAACAAGGACTTGATGCACCCCGTAGGGTTCTTTTCCAGGAAACTTTCACCTGCAGAGCGGAACTATGATGTGGGGGATCGAGAGCTACTCGCTATCAAGACAGCTTTAGAGGAATGGAGGTACTTGCTAGAAGGTGCAGTTCACCCAGTACTGATTTACACTGACCACAAAAATCTCGAGTACTTAAGGTCCGCCAAGAGGTTAAAACCCAGACAGGCCCGTTGGGCTCTATTTTTCACTCGATTCTGTTTCCATATTACCTATCGGCCCGGATCCAAGAATGTAAAACCGGACGCGCTGTCGCGCATGTTCGATAACCCTAAAGACTCTTCGGTACCTGACACTATCTTGCCGGCAAATAGCTTTCTCCTTCTTCAGACAGACCTTCTGTCCATGATCAGAGAAGCATCCCCAGAACCTTCAAGCCTTCAGGGATCCTCTTTAACACCTCGTGATGGACTTTTGTGGAGAGGAAGTCAAATTTTTGTACCAGAGAGTGCCCGAGTCAAGGTGCTGACACTTCTGCATGACCACCCACTTGCGGGACATTTTGGGGTACGTAAGACCCTTGAGCTGGTGCAGCGCACCTTTTGGTGGCCTAACCTAAAAGAATTCTGCAAAACATACGTCAACTCATGTTCTGTCTGCATCCAGAATAAAACTCCTAGGAACAGAGCTTGGGGTTTACTGAGACCATTACCTATACCAGATAGACCATGGAGGATGATAGCGATGGACTTTATAGTAGAATTGCCTTGCTCAGAAGGATGTTCGGCGATCCTTGTGGTGGTCGACCGACTATCCAAAATGGCCCACTTCGTGGCCCTAAAGGGAACACCTTCTGCTGTGGAGACGGCCCGTGTATTCATCAAGGAGATTGTCAGGTTACATGGAATCCCTGCAAATATAGTGTCCGACAGAGGGGTGCAATTCACATCACGTTTTTGGAGAGCACTTTGTGAGATCCTGAAAATTGAACTAGCCCTGTCCTCAGCATACCATCCCCAAACAAATGGGCAGACTGAAAGGACAAATCAGACTCTAGAGCAGTACATAAGGTGTTTTACATCTTTTGTACAAGATAATTGGGTATCTCTGCTGCCCCTAGCGGAATTCGCTTACAACAATGCCAGCCACTCTGCTACCGGTCAATCCCCTTTCTTTTCCAACTATGGTTTTCATGCATCTTTTTTACCAGATTTTCTTTCAGAATCTCCAGTTCCAGCGGTCCAGGACACAGTGCAGTTCCTTAGCCATAATAACCAGATCTTACGGGAAGCAATATCCAAGGCACAAGCGGACAACAAGAGGTTCTTTGATCAGAAAAGGAGAGGAGACCTAAACCTTCAGCTTGGTGACAAGGTATGGCTGTCTACTGATAATATTAGATTAACCTGTCCCACTAAGAAGCTTGCTCCTAAGTTCATTGGGCCCTTCCCTGTGAAAAGAAAAATTAATGAGGTGTCCTATGAACTGTGTCTACCTGATTCACTCAAGATTCACCCTGTGTTTCACGTGTCACTCTTGAAACCTGCTGTAGATGACCCTTTTCCTGACAGGGGCACCAGGGTCCCTGAACCGGTTCTGGTGGACGGCAATGAGGAATATGAAGTGGAGGCCATCCTTGATTGCAGGAAGAGAGCCGGGCAAGTACAGTTTTTGATTAAATGGAAGGGGTATGGGCCTGAAAATAATTCATGGGAACCTGATTGTAATATCCATGCCAGACGTTTAATCCATGCTTACTTCTCTGCTCATCCTGAAAAGAAGGGTATTCTGGGCATCCGGAGGCTGCCCGTTGGGAGGGGGCAATGTCAGGGGCATATCAGTGGCCGCCGGGCAAATATGCGTGCACACAGGTGCACAAGAAGCTCTTCCAGGGCAATTCTGCTCAATTCCCCACCAGGGGGCGCCGGAGCGCTCCCGCGTGTGCCCGTGCGCGCGTTCGCGCGTGCGCGCGCGCGCCCGTGCGCGCGCCCGTTCGCGCTAGCGCTGTTTGGCGCCAAAGCGCCTTTAAAAGGATGACAGGTGCTTCTGTCAGATGCTGTTTGTCTGCAGCTCTGTACCTGCGTTCCTGTTTCCCGTTTTGATTTGTATTTACCTGTGACCCGGCTACGTCTGACTACTCTCCAGTCTCCAATCCGACCCGGCTTGCCTGACCTTGCTTATTTGATCATCTGTTGCCGAATCTCTGCCTGCCTGACTACTCTTGGATCACCCCTTTGCCTTACCTGCCTGATCTCCTGCTGAAACGGACTGTCTGACTTGCTTCTGCCTGTGTCCTGGGACGCTGCTTCCAGCCTGCCTGTCAAGCACCCTGCCGCTGCCTTCTCAGCTACCTGCCTGTCTACCGGCCTGCATCCGCATACCTGCATCCGCAGCTCAGCCATCCCTGAGGGACATTCTTCCAGATCATCATCTGCTTCTGCTGGAACCGCATCAGGCCCTCCTACCCACTGTGCTCAGGAGACTACTGTCCCCACTCCAGTGGCTCCTGAACCAGCGCTTAAGAGAGGTCTCCTTCTACCAGTCAGGCTCAACTACCAGGTACCTTACAATAGGTTTCTGCTAACCCCTCATCATCTTCTCCCTATGTAGGCCTCATCAATCTATCAAGCCATATAGGCCGCTTGCTACAAAGTCATGACCATAAAACCCCCCAAAAAAAAACAAAGAAAAAAAAATTAAAATTACCTTCGTTCTGTAACGTCCTGGTCCACTATCACCTACGCACAGAACGTACGTACGACACGTGCGCAAGGCCCCTCTTTATACACTACGCATGTGTAAAAATCCGCCTGCGTCACCCGCCCCTGACGTTCGAAATTAACTCATGTTCTCCGCCCCCTAATTCGACGCACAGAACGTACGTACGACACGTGCGCAAGGCCCCTCTTTATACACTACGCATGTGTGAAACTCTGCCTGCGTCGCCCGCCCCTGACGTTCGAAATTAACTCATGTTCTCCGCCCCCTAATTCGACGCACAGAACGTACGTACGACACGTGCGCAAGGCCCCTCTTTATACACTACGCATGTGTGAAACTCCGCCTGCGTCGCCCGCCCCTGACGTTCGATTTTAACTCATGTTCTCCGCCCATTTTTAGTTACGGCGCGTAGTGGGGTAAATAATGGCGGAGACACCTGACATGTCCTCAGGTAGTGGAAAAAGCCCGGAGGCTGGAACGTCCACAAAATCTGTGAGGCCTAGATTTAAGGCCTCCAATATGAGTTTTAAAGAAATGGTGGAGATGGTGGCCATTCTTCACAAAGACGACTATGATGGGAAGTATGGGCCGTACGCACGGCCAAATTTGCGCAAGGCCAAAATAATGGCGAAGGTCGTGGACACTTTGCAGGCTTCTTTTGGGGTACAGCGCTCCCGAGATCAACTTCGCAAAAGATGGTCTGACCTGAAACTCAGGGAGCCGGATCAATATAGACGGATCCGGAAAGTGCTTAAAAAAAGTAAGTACTTGTCGTGTTTTTCTCTTGTGTTTATTACCTTGTATACTGCTCCATGTGCTTTTCCTTCCTATACGATTTTTTTGTTCATCGTTTCAAACGATCTTTTACAAAACCTCGTTACATATCTATAGATATATCTATCTAAATATATATATATAAAATATATAAAATATATATATATATATATATATATATATATATATATAAATATAAATATATATATATATATATATATATATATATATATATATATATATATATATATATATTTTTTTTTTTAGATATATATATATATATCTATATATTTATATATATATATATTTTATATATATATCTAAAAAAAAAAATATAGATATAAATATATAGATAGATAGATATAGAAATGTAAAACATTCTTTTGGAATATTTTAAGTTATCTTTTTTTATTTACATTTAGTTAGATATTTATAGATTTTGTTCCAGATATATAGAGAGAGAGAGAGATCAAAAGATTATTAACTTTATTTTGAGATATTGATATCTAGATATCTATCTATCCGATATGTCTTTATAATTTTAAATATTGAGGTAAAATAGGAACTCTACACAAACCACTTCACTACAAATGTTAGAAAATGACTATGTACTAAAATATCTGTGTGCTAAGTAGATTAATAATTTTTTGTTTCACATAGGGGAAAAATCACTCAGCCAAAAAGAAGACAGTCCACCCCAAGCCAAACATGATTGGGAAATCAGCCCAAGCCCCACTGAGGATGTGGAGGAAGGAGAGGTGGGCGACATGGGCACCCCACCAGGTGAGTGTCTGACACACCAGCTTACGGTAATCTATGCATGGCTGCCTTTTGTTTAATGTAATTTTTCTACTCTATTTTAGGGGATCTGGTTGTGCTTGATTCAAGCAACAGTGCCACCCCTGAGGATGTGGAGGAATTAGGCTACATGGGCACCCCACCAGGTCAGTGTCTGAGACAACAGCTTTATTATGGTAAGGTAAACTATGTATGTGTGCATATTTCTAAATACATTTTTTGGTTTCATTCCACTTTAGGTACACAAAGTGACTATTTCACTTCTGAAAGTGCCCAACGGCTCATTGGTCAAATAATGGCCTGGAATAAGGACATGGATGAAATGCGGAATCGGCTGGATCGTATGCAGCAGGAAATGAAGGACATGATTGATGTTTTGGGTCGAATCTAAATGCCCTTTTTGAAACCCCAAAACATCGATCATGTCCTTCATTTCCTGTTTTGCTGACCCCATTCTGGGCCTTCTCTTTATTTTTTTGGCTGAACATAAATGGCTGTTTAACCTAATTTTAAAAAGGAGGGCTGTTTCTCAAAAATACATTCAAAATCCACAAAAAAATAAAACTTGATTTTCAAAAAAACAACAACCAAAAAAAAAAAAAAAAGATTTTAAATAAAAAAAAAAATAAAAAATTGATTTTAAAACCCAAAAAAAAAAAAAATTGATTTTAAAACTAAAAAAAAAATAAAACTTGATTTTCAAAAAAACAACAACCAAAAAAAAAAAAAGATTTTAAAACCCCCCCCAAAAAAAAAATTGATTTTAAAACCCCAAAAAAAAAAAAATTGATTTTAAAACTAAAAAAAAAAACAAAAAACTTGATTTTCAAAAAAACAACAACCAAAAAAAAAAAAAAAATTTTAAATAAAAAAAAAAAAAAAAATTGATTTTAAAAAACACAAAAAAAAACAAAAATTGATTTTCAAACCAAAAAAAATAAAAAAATTGATTTTCTCAAAAACAAAATAAATAAATAAACTGGATTTAAAAAAAAAATGATTTTAAAACCAAAATAAAAAAAAAACTTTATTTGCAAAAAGCCAGCCAAGCCAGTACGGACATTATCCAGGCCTGTAAGGTTGTCATCTATAAGTCCGGCCTCAGGCCCAACTGTGCCTATATAATTCTGAGAATGTTTGTTTAAAAAGTTGTGCAGAATGCAGCACGATAAAATGATAAAATTAAGTTTGTATTCCGCCAAATTAATGGCTGTTTGAAACAGGCGGAACCGACTGGCCAGAATTCCAAACGCATTCTCAACCACTCTTCTAGCTCTGGCCAGCCGGAAATTAAAAACCCTCCTCTCCGGGGTGAGGGTTCTTTGGGGGAATGGCCTCATGAGGTTCTTGCTCAGAGCGAAGGCTTCATCGACAATGAAGACAAAGGGGAGTCCTTCCACATTATCCGCATCAGGTGACAATCCCAGGCCACCACTCTGGAGACGCTGGCAGAACTCCATCTGGGCAAATACTCCTCCATTCGACATCCGGCCATTCTTCCCCACGTCCACATATAAAAATTCATAGTGTGCAGACACCACCGCCATTAAAACAATACTGTGGAACCCTTTATAATTGAAATAGTATGACCCCGAATGGGGTGGTGGCACAATGTGGACATGTTTCCCATCTATAGCCCCTCCACAATTGGGAAAGTCCCAACGGCTGGCAAAATGGGATGCCACAGTCTGCCATTCCTGTGGCATTGAAGGAAACTGGGGAATCAAACAAGAAAACCAAAATCAATTAATTTGGAAGCTAACATTGCAATAAAATTAGACAATTCAAAACATTATTCCCCAGCATCAGTATAACATTAAATAATTTAATTCTTCAGGAAAAACTAATATGGAAAGGCACACTTATCAGATTGCTCACCCCCTCTGATGGAACATTGATTACATTTTAGGGGGTTGTGAAATCCGTAAAATAGATTACTTTTAGGACACGCAGGAATTTAGGGACTAAAAAGGTTACAAGACTGCAGTTGCCGCACTCTGCAGTTGCAGTTGCTAACCAGCTTACAGTAAATGAGGTAATGTAAAAAGGCATTAATGTTGCAAGGAGTACACAATCACATGCAAGGGCAATTAATGAAAACACTTTGAGGCTTGCATATGATTTGATGATGGAAATCAGCAGAGCTTCTGCTCATTTACTAAAGCACTGGAACAAATGCACTTGTAGAGTGCACATGCATTTTGCAAAGTGCAACATATATTTGCTTTAGACAAATCAACACCACAGAACATTCAAGCAAATTTTTATGAGGGGGGGGGGGGGGTTGGATAATCTAGCTAATTGCTAATTAGCAGCACACTATTTGGAGTGAGTTTAGGTGGGGGGGGGTGGGAAATCTAGCTAATTGCTAATTAGCAGCACACTATTTGGAGTGAGTGTAGGTGGGGGGGGGTTGGGAAATCTAGCTAATTGCTAATTAGCAGCACACTATTTGGAGTGAGTTTAGGTGGGGGGGGTTGGGAAATCTAGCTAATTGCTAATTAGCAGCACACTATTTGGAGTGAGTTTAGGTGGGGGGGGGTTGGGAAATCTAGCTAATTGCTAATTAGCAGCACACTATTTGGAGTGAGTTTAGGTGGGGGGGGGTTGGGAAATCTAGCTAATTGCTAATTATAAGCACACTAAATACACTCAAACAAAATACATTCAAAATGAGTAGACTAGGTAGATATGTTCCCATCACTGCATGCTGGGGAGGTTATTGAAGGAAAATATACATGCATGACAAAAAATAACAGGAAAAAAATCCAGCATGTGTGAGGATAAAAAGGGGACATTCACACTATATTGCAATGATGGTAAGTAGTGTTTGAAGCAAGAAATACATTACATTATCAAAGATTACATAAAAGAACATGTGATGCTAATAAAAGCAAAATATCTTACCTTAATATAGTCCTTCTGCAGGACCTGGATGATGGCAGAACAGGTCTCTGGGATAATGATCCCCAGAGCCTGGGGGGAGATGCCTGTCGAGAACTTAAGGTCCTGCAGGCTTCTCCCTGTGGCCAAATACCGCAAGGTAGCGACCAGCCTCTGCTCCGGAGTGATGGCTTGCCTCATGCAGGTATCCTGCCTGCTGATATAGGGGGTCAGCAAAGCCACCAAACGGTCAAAAACGGGGTCCGTCATCCGGAGAAAGTTCCTGAAATCCTCAGGATTATTCTCACGGATCTCACGGAGCAATGGCATGTGACAGAACTGGTCACGCTGGAGCAACCAATTCTTGGTCCATGAACTCCTCCTCGCCCTGTTCATGGACTGGTCTTGGGCTGAAGAATAAACTACAGCACCAAACACATACAATGCACGAGCTCGACGACGAGTACGTACAGGTAACATGGTTTCAAAACGGTCGGCTGGTCAGAACGCACTAAACAGAACGCACTGAAGAACAGCAAGGCCTGTGAAGAACGACCTGAAAATCAGGAACGAGCGGCCAATAAAACAAAGGTTTCTCAATGCCAACTGACCAAACGCACTGAAAAGCAGATACAAACCTCACAAGCACAGACTGAACAACAGTTAAAACGAACTGAAAAATACGAGTCTCACAAGCGCAAATCGTCTCTCACCAAACTTCTACTAACACGAGATAAACACGAGATTAGCAGAAGGAGCCCAAAGGGTGTCGTACGGGCTATTGAACTTCCGTTTTATAGTCTCGTCGGACTTGGTGTACGTCACCGCGTACTAAGCTGTCGTACTTTTGTGTGGTCGTGTGTAGGCAAGTCCGTTCGTAAGAAAGTCTGCCGAAGGTACGCCGGAAGTATGTCGGACAGGCTGTCCGACTTTTGTAGCTGAAAAGTCCGACCGTGTGTACGCGGCATTAGGTGTCCCTGCGGCCTGATGTATATAGGCCGTACCAAAAGATTGTTACGGATTAGGATTGCAGAGTACATTAACAACATTAAAAATGGTTATAAAGACCACAATGTGTCTCTGCATTTCAGGTTGAAACACAACAGGGATCCCAAGGGGTTAGAATTCTGGGGGGTGGAGCATCTCCAATCCCACTGGAGAGGAATTAACCGTATTCGTGAACTATCGAAACACGAAACCCGGTGGATATATTCCGTGGATGTTCTTTCCCCCAGAGGCCTAAATATAGAGCTAGATATAAATTGTTTTATTAGTGACACATAACATACACCTTTTTTATCTTTTATTGTAGGTGTATACAGTCCCTGTTCGATATATTTGATGTTTAAAAATACATTTTTTAATTATATAATTTTAAATAGCACATCAATAATATATTCATTAATTTTTAACCTCCCTAGAACAAATCTTATTATCATAATTTTACATATTTAGACATCTATTATCATATTTCATATATTAATTTTTATACATACAAATAGTTTTAGAATTTTATTGGATCACATTTGGTTCTGATTAGTAGGTGGAATGATTTATTTCGGTTTCTTTTAAATGAATATAAAGCCATTGTAACGCATCCTCCATGTATAATTTTATTTAAATTATTCAAAAATTAGATTTACCCATTAACACATTGAGTTCAATAATACTCTTCTTTTAATCACCTATATCAATTCATATCTATGTTGAGGGCTCTCACCCTTGATGGGTGACAGCAGATTGAAACTGTATAGGGGAAATACAAGGGAGGATGTGTTTTTAATTTTTCACCAATATACATATGTCTGTTTTATTTCTTTTTTATTTTACCTGATTTATGCGTAGAAAATGTATAAAAACACTATACATGATATAAGTATGTAAGGTAAAAGATTTATAGGATATATTCTTGATTAAGACATATGCGTCACATTTCCCTAGTGAAGTCGGCAGTATTGGGTTTAAAACAGATTCAGCATATTCGGAGTCTTCCTTTGCTGACAGCTCTGTGATCATTGACCATCAAGGGGGAGTGGCTGGCAGATCGGCCTCCCCCATTCGCTGTTTAAACCCATCACTGGTATTTAAAGCCGGCCCAATGACAGGTAGATTACGCCCTCAGACGACGTCCGGAAGTGACGAAACGCGTCAGGACGTAATCTATCGGAAGTGACGTGTGCGCTCCACGCACCGGAAGGTAACCAGGAAGCGAAAGATCAGCTGTACACAGCGCGCATTCCGGAATACCTCCCGGGGGACGAGAAATACAGGCACAGTGCACTTTTTCCAATGCTCTTTTATACTATTTCATTTGGTACGCATATTTTAAAGGGGGGAGTGTTTTTTTTGGAATATTTAATAAACATTCTTAAGCAATATTACGCTATATGGCATTTCATTTTCTCCCTATGGTACACTAACCGAGAGTGTCTTGCGCCACCTGGTGGTTGAATTAAGGAGACGGAGAGTTTAAAGATACCATTCAAAGGCTTATGATTACTGAAATTGTGGTGAGTGCAATCTCACGGGGGGTGACCCCCTCACGCGGTGATCATTATTGGTGGAAGGATCTCTACGTAGTTCTACATACCCACAGACCACAGCTGCATTTGAACTTTCCTTTTCTCTCCAATACTTCTTCTATATAGAGTGTTTTATGACATCAGACACTTAGCGCTGCTTCAATAAGCAAAACAAATCAGAGACTTGGCACGTTTATTTCATGATTTTAGACTTATTGTTTGATCAAATACTCTGCAATACCCCACAATACTCTGCAATACTCTGCCCTTCTCCGCAACACCCCACAATACTCTGCAATACCCCGCAATACTCTGCAATACCCCGCAATACTCTGCAATACCCATCAACACCCCGCAATACTCTGCAATACCCAGCAATACCCCGCAATACCCTGCAATACTTTGCAATACCCCACAATACTCTGCAATACCCCACAATACTCTGCAATACCCCGCAATACTCTGAAATACCCCGCAATACTCTGCAATACCCCGCAATAGTCTGCAATACCCCGCAATACTCTGAACTACTCCGCAATACTCTGCAATACCCCGCAACACCCCGCAATACTCTGCAATACCCATCAACACCCCGGAATACTCTGCAATACCCAGCAATACCCCGCAATACTCTGCACTACTCTGCAACACCCTGCAATACTCTGCAATACTCTGCACTACTCCGCAACACCCCGCAATACTCTGCAATACTCTGCACTACTCCGCAACACCCTGCAATACTCTGCAATACTCTGCACTACCCTTCAATACTCTGCAACACCCCGCAACACCCTGCAATACTCTGCAATACCCTGCAATACTCTGCAATACCACGCAACACCCCGCAATACTCTGCAACACCCTGCAACACTCTGCACTACTCCGCAATACCCCGCAACACCCTGCAATACTCTGCAATACCCAGCAATACTCTGCAATACCCAGCAACACCCCGCAATACTCTGCAATACCCCGCAATACTCTGCACTACTCTGCAACACCCCGCAATACTCTGCACTACTCCGCAACACCCCACAATACTCTACAATACTCTGCACTACTCCGCAACACCCTGCAATACTCTGCAATACTATGCACTACCCCGCAATACTCTGCAACACCCCCCAATACTCTGCAACACCCCGCAATACTCTGCAATACCCTGTAATACCCCGCAATACTCTGCAACACCCCCCAATACTCTGCAACACCCCGCAATACTCCGCAATACCCTGCACCACTCTGCAATACCCGGTCATACCCAGTCATACTCTGCAATACCCAGCCATACTCTGCAATACCCAGCCATACCCAGCCATACCCAGCCATGCACAGCCATACCCAGCCATGCGCAGCCATACCCAGCCATGCGCAGCCATACCCAGCCATACTCGGCTATACTCAGCCATACTCGGCTGTACTCGGCCTCTGCATGTGGCCAGGCTGTGGAAGTCTCACACATGAGGAATCACCGTACTCAGGAGGAGTAGGAGAATCTATTTTGGGGTGTCATTTTTGGTATGTATATGCTATGTGTTAGAAATATTGTATAAATGGACAACTTTGTGTACAAAAAAATGTGTTTTAACCACTACCTGCCTGCCGGACATCGTACGAGGTCCTAGACTTTGTGGGGGAAATCTGAATGATACCTGTAGCTACAGGCATCATTCAGATATCCACTTTTTCAGCCGGCAATTCCCTACACCATAGGAATGATCATAACAGCTGTTACACTGCTTGATCATTCTTATGGGAGGCGAGAGGGGACGTCCCCCCCTTCCCGCTGCCTTCCGGTGCTTCTACCGACTCACCGCTACGATCAAAGCCAGGATTGTTTTTTTTATTTTTTTTATTTCAGGCTTTCCAGCCTAGAGGTGAGATGTGGGGTCTTATTGACACCATATCTCACTGTAAAGAGGACCTGTCATGCCATATTCCTATTACAAGGGATGTTTACATTCTTTGTAAAAGGAATAAAAGTGATCAAAATTTTTTTTTTTGGAAAAAAGTGTCAAACTAAAATAAATAAAGTAAAATGAACAATGAAAAGAAATTGTTTTTTTTAAAGTGCCCCTGTCCATGTGCTTGCATGCAGAAGCGAATGCACACACAGTCCCGCCCACATATGAAAACGGTGTTCAAACCACACATGTGAGGTAACGGTCCGAAAGTTAGAGCGAGAGCAATAATTTTGGCCCTAGACCTCCTCTGTAACTCAAAATATGTAACCAGTAAAATTTTTTAAAGCGTCGCCTATAGGGATTTTTAAGTAGCGAAGTTTGGCGCCATTCCACGAGCGTGTGCAATTTTGAAGGGTGACATGTTAGGTATATTTACTCGGTGTAACTTCATATTTCACATTATGCAAAAACATTAGGCCAACTTTACTGTTTTTTTTTTTTTTTTAAAGCACATTTTTTTCCCAAAAAATATCATTCAAATAATTGCTGTGCGAATACCGTGCGAGATAAAAAGTTGCAACAACTGCCATTGTATTCTCTAGGATCTTTGCTAAAAAAAATATATAATATTTTGGGGTTCTATGTAATTTTCTAGCAAATAAATGATGATTTTTGCATGTAGGAGAGAAATGTCAGATTTGGCTTGGGTGCTCCAGAACGCCTGGAGGTGCTCCCCTGCATGTTGGACCTCAAAATGTGGCCACGCTGTGTAAAAGTCTCACACATGTGGTATCACCTTACTCGGGAATAATAGCAGAATGTGTTTTGGGGTGTAATTTGTGGTATGCATATGCAGAAATAACCTGCTAATATGACATTTTTGTGGAAAAAAAAAGAAAAAAAAAATCTTGATTTTGCAAAGAATTGTGGGAATAAATGACAACTTCAAAAAACTCATCATGCCTCTTACTAAATACCTTGGAATGTCTTCTTTCCAAAAATGGGTCATTTTGGGGGTATTTGTACTTTTCTGGCATGTTAGGGTCTCAAGAATATAGATAGGCCGTCAGTACTTCAGGTGTGATCAATTTTCAGATATTGGCACCATAGCTTTTGGACTCTATAACTTTCACAAAGACCAAATAATATACACCGATTTGTACTTATTTTTACCAAAGATATGTAGCAGTATAAATTGTGGCCTAAATTTGCAAAGAAAAATTACTAATTTGCAAAATGTTATAACAGAAACAAAGAAAATTTCATTTTTTTACTGAATTTTCAGTCTTTTTTCTTTCATAGCGCAAAAAATAAAAAACCCAACGGTGATTAAATACCACCAAAAGAAAGCTCTATTTGTGTGAAAAAAAGGACAAAAATTTCATATGGGTACAATATTGCATGACTGAGTAATTGTCATTCAAAATGTGAGAGCACCGAAAGCTGAAAATTGGTCTGGTTAGGAAGGGGGTTTAAGTGCCCAGTTGTCAAGTGGTTAAACCGCTGTATGGTCTTGGCCACCATGCTGCAGCTCAGTTTCAGGGTCTTGGCAATCTTCTTATAGCCTAGGCCATCTTTATTTAGAGCAACAATTCTTGTTTTCAGATCCTCATAGAGTTATTTGCCATGAAGTGCCATGTTGAACTTCCAGTGACCAGTATGAAAGAGTGAAAGCGGTAACACCAAATTTAACACACCTGCTCCCCATTCACACCTTAGACCTTGTAACACTAATGAGTCACATGACACCAGGGAGGGAAAATTACTAATTGGGCCCAATTTTGATATTTTCACTTAGGGGTGTACTCACTTTTGTTGCCGGCAATTTAGACATTAATGGCTGTGTGTTGAGTTATTTTGAGGTAATAGCAAAATTACACTGTTATATAAGCTGTACACTCACTACTTTACATTGTAGCAAAGTGTCATTTCTTCAGTGTTGTCACATGAAAAGATATAAAAAAATAAAAAAAATGTGAGGGGTGTACTCACTTTTGTGAGATACTGTATAGTCTACACTGAATGCAGAGTATATATATATATATATATATATATATATATATATTGTAATGTTTGGGGGACCAGCTAGATCGCAGGACACAGGCTTTTCACTCAAAAGGAGATTTATTGAACTTAAATAGCTTTACAGCAGCAAAAACAAAAGAAAAAGGTTTCAGTCTCACCGACTTGCAAAGTCCAGAACTGCTATTGCAGTTAAACAGTCCTTAGTTTCTGTTGCAGGTAGCTTCCCCTGGCAGGAGACTTCCAGGCAGGACACTGCTATTCACTTTTGTTGCTGCACAACAAAACACCATCCACCATCCACATTCTCCTCTACACCCTCTCTAACTTCCTGTCTTGTTTTAAACCCACTTCCTCTGACAGGTGAGTTAACCCTTTTTGTTCCCTTAAAGGGACCACAGTCCAAACAGAGGGGAAACATAGCGTCCTTCCAGGACCCAGCCACGGCATCCTGTACATATCCCCCCCCTGTGCCCCAACGCCATGGAGGTGGAGGCAACCGTGGAGCTCAAACAATGGACTCAGGAGAGGGCATCTGCATTTTGATGCAGTCTCCCGGGCCTATGCTCCACTACAAATTTAAATTCCTGGAGTGCCAGGAACCACCGAGTAACCCTGGCATTATTCCCTTTACCCTGTCTCAACCATGTTAAAGGGGCATGGTCAGAAATCAGCCTAAACTTCCTTCCCAAAAGGTAATATCTGAGGGACTCTAGAGCCCACTTAATGGCCAGACACTCTCATTCAATTATAGCGTAGTTTTTCTCCGCTGGTGTTAACTTCCTACTGAGGAAGACTACCGGGTGCTCCTCTCCATGAACAACCTGAGACAACACTGCTCCCAATCCTACATCGGAAGCATCAGTTTGGACCACAAACTCTTTTGAAAAATTGGGTGCTACCAGGACAGGGTGTTGGCACAGTGCCGACTTGAGCTCCAAAAAGGCCTTCTCAGCGTCTGCATTCCACTCCACCATGACCGATTTCCGACCCTTAGTCAGATCGGTCAATGGAGCCGTCAACGTGGCAAAGTTGGGTACAAACCTCCTGTAGTATCCCACCATGCCCAAGAATGCACGTACCTGCTTTTTTGTGAGGGGACGGGGCCAACTCTGTATAGCCTCTACCTTGCTGACCTGAGGT
Source organism: Lithobates clamitans (assembly GCA_037952925.1). NCBI lineage: Eukaryota > Metazoa > Chordata > Amphibia > Anura > Ranidae > Lithobates > Lithobates clamitans. Next base: position 4,175,914 of record JBBGZY010000046.1, on the reverse strand, counting down.
TTCACCACCCCTCTACCCACGATATAGCCCAGGTATTTCACCTCCTCCATTCCCAAAGCACATTTTTAACTGTTTATTGTAAACCCCTCCTTCCAAAGAGAGTCCAGCACTGCCTGGACTTTGGGCAAATGTGATTCCCAGTCTCTGCTAAAAATGACTATGTCGTCCAAGTACACTGAGGCATACCTCCGGTGAGGTCGTAAAATCCTATCCATTGCTCGCTGGAATGTGGCTGGAGCAGTTTGCAATCCAAAAGGCATCCTTTTGCACTGAAAACTCCCCTCTGGGGTAGAAAAAGCCGTTTTCTCCCTAGCAGCCTTAGTCAACGGGATTTGCCAATATCCCTTGGTAAGGTCTAACGTAGTGATAAGATAGATTTTTTCTAGCGCAGTTTTTTTGTTTGCTATTATCTTGTTTAATGTGGGTATCCCACATAGTTTAACTGCAGCTTAAATACGTTTATAGACAACAGATCATGTTTGGTATGTCCTTCTAATTCTTACTGACAGCGCTGTATTTTCTACATATTTTGTTAACGTAGTGATAAACCTGGCTGGACCTAGTCTCTCAATAAGCTCATCTACCCGGGGCATGGGGTAGGCATCAAACCGTGACACTTCATTAAGTTTCCGGAAATCATTGCAGAACCGCAGAGTCCCATTGGGCTTCGGTACCAACACAATCGGGCTCGACCACTCACTCTGCGATTCTTCAATAATCTCCAGGTCTAACATCTTTTTCACTTCCTCTGAAACAGTCTTCCTTTGGGCCTCTGGGATGCGGTAGGGCCGGACAAAAACTTTGACTCTTGGTTCCGTGATGATATCATGCTCTATGGTACTCGTGAGCCCTGGCAAGTCTGAAAATTTTTCTTTATTTCTCTGCAAGAACTCCTTTGCCTGCTGACTTTGGGTTTTAGACAGGGTATTTGCTACTTGGACACTCTCCACCCCAACCCGAGGCTCCAATCTTGCACTAGCCAGGGAGGTCACTGGTTCCCTCTCTGTCCAGGGCTTTAACAAGTTTACATGATATATTTGATAGGGTTTCCTCTTACCCGGTTGGTGGACTTTATAATTCACCTCTCCCACTTTTTCTACAACTTCAAAGGGGCCTTGCCACCTGGCTAAGAATTTACTTTCCACAGTGGGAATCAACACCGCTACTCGATCCCCCACTTGGAAATTCCTTATTTTAGCAGCCCTATTATAGACTCGTCGTTGAGCCTCCTGGGCTTTTTGTAAATGTTCCTTGACTAGTGGCAACACAGTTCGGATCCTCTCCTGCATTTGGGAAACATATTCAAGAACACTCTTATGCTGACTAGGTTCACTTTCCCATTCCTCTTTAACAAAATCCAGTAGTCCGCGAGGTCTCCGCCCATATACCAACTCAAAGGGCGAAAACCCAGTGGAGGCCTGGGGCACTTCCTGGATAGCAAACAGGAGAGCTGGTAACAGACAGTCCCAGTCTTTCCCATCCCTTTGTACAACTCTCTTAAGCATAGATTTAAGGGTCTTATTAAAGCGTTCTACTAACCCATCCGTTTGGGGATGGTAGACCGATGTGCGCAGCTGTTTAATCCGGAAGAGCTTGCACACGTCGGCCATAACCCTCGACATAAATGGGGTGCCCTGGTCCATTAGTATTTCCTTGGGAAAACCAGTCCGTGTAAACAACTGGAATAATTCCCGGGCAATAGCCTTAGAGGAGGTATTCCGCAGGGGTAGCGCCTCAGGATATCGGGTGGCATAGTCGAGAATCACCAGTATGTAGGAGTGACCTCGAGCTGACTTCACCAAGGGACCCACTATATCCATGGCTATCCTTTCAAATGGGACCTCAATTATGGGCAGAGGGACCAAAGGATTCCGGAAGTGGGTCACCGGAGTGGTCAACTGACAGGTGGGACAAGAGGTACAGTATCTCCTTACCTCTGCTTTCAGACCTGGCCAGTAAAACCGGTCGGTGATCCGTGCCTCCATCTTTTCAACTCCCAGGTGTCCCCCTAAAACATCATCATGGACCAGGTCCAGGACCTTGCGTCTATACTGTTGGGGTACCAATAATTGCTCTACCACATTTTCTCTCACTTTGGTAACCCAATAAAGCAATTCATTACATATTGCAAAGTGTGGCTACCGCTCATTCGCACCTGGCTCTTGGGGAACCCCATTTATTACTACCACCTGTTCCCGTGCATGGGCCAAAGTGGGGTCCTGCATCTGGGCAGTACCAAATGCCCCCTGCGGAACACCCAAATCTGGCAGGGCAGGGGTAACAGCCACTTCCTCATCCTCTTCCCCCAGCATTACCTGAAGTGGGGAAGGTTCCCCCCCCTCTTCAGTGTTCAGGTAGGTCTGTGAACCACACATTTTGACACCCTTAATAACATCAGCACTACTTGCATCACCATTAACCAAATCATTAGCATTTTCAAGAACATTCGGCATTTCAGGGTAATTTCTCTCAACCGCAGGAACAGAGGGACTAGTTTCTCCCCAGTCTCTGGATCGTTCAGGTAGTTCTCCTTGTCCCCACAGTTTTGCAAATAATGGACAGTCTCGTCCTATGATAACATCATGTACCAAGTTCTTTACCACCCCCACCTCTTGAGTACCAGTGCCACATGCTGTGGAGATGGTCACCGAGATGAGAGGGTACTCTCTAGTGTCCCCGTGAATGCACACCACCCGTAAAGTTTTTCTTACCAGACCGATCTTCTCAATTACTCTAGGATGGACCAGGGTTACCATGCTTCCGGAGTCCAGCAAAGCCCGGGCAGGGAGGTGGTTCACTTGGACTTCACACTCGAATTTCTCTTCTCCAAGATCGATATGTGTTGTACATGCTTTATGGGCATAAAAAGACCCCCTCCGAAGAACCCCGCATTCCATGGGCTCCTCTTGCAGTGGGCAGTGGGCCCGGGTATGGCCCCAGGAGTGACATCGCCAACATTGTACATCCCCTCCTCTCCGAACAGGAACAGATCGCTGAGAAGGTATCGGGAGTGACTCTTGACCTTCCGGGGTGTTAGTTCCAGGGCTCCGGGGAATGTCCTTTCGAAGGGCAGCAGTCAAATGAATATGCCGTGGCAGACTGGGTCCTTGGCGCTTGGTAGGGCCAAGCAGATCCTCCACCACTGTGTATCGTTCCACCATCTCGACAAGGAGGTTCACTGTTTTGGGGTCTCCATGGCTGACCCACCGTTGAAGGTCGTCTGGCAGTGACCTTAGGTATCGGTCCAGCACGACCCGCTCCACGATTTGGAGGCCAGACAACATTTCGGGCTGCAACCATTTTTTTACCAGTTGCACCAGGTCATGCATTTGAGACCGTGGTGGACGATCTGGACGATACTTCCATTGGTGCACTCGTTGGGCCCGAACAGCTGTAGTTACCCCCAAACGAGCCAGTATTTCTGCCTTTAATGTTTGATAGTCTTTAGCATGATCTGGTGGCAGGTCGAAGTAGGCTTTTTGAGGATCTCCGGTTAGGAAAGGAGCAATTAGGCCGGCCCACTGGTCCTGGGGCCAGCCTTCTCTCTCTGCTGTCCTCTCAAATGTAGCAAGAAATGCCTCTACATCATCACTCAGGGACAATTTCTGCAAAAAATGGCTTGCCCTCACGGTCACCTGGTTGCCAGGGGCAACAGCCGCTTGCTCACGGCCATGAGAAAGCTGCTGCATTACTTCTTTTAAGGCAGTCACTTGAGCCTGCATAACCTCTTGCTGGGTCGCTTGCTGGGCTGCCAACTGCGCCACCAACAGGCGAGTGTTTTCTTGCTGTACCTCCAGCTGGGTTGTTAAGCGCTGATTAGCTTCCTCATGGCGAGTCTGCGCTTGTATATTAGCCAAGGACAGCTGTTTAATTAGCTCCTCCATTGCTTCAGCTTTCAGGGTTTATGCGGCTTTAACCCAGGACATAAATCCACTGTACTGTCCCTTTAAATGTCAGTTTTAAGTCCAATACACAAAAAAAAAAAAAACAGCAAGAAAAATGCCTGTTACTCTGTCCTGCCCGCATTCGAGCACCACTTGTAATGTTTGGGGGACCAGCTAGATCGCAGGACACAGGCTTTTCACTCAAAAGGAGATTTATTGAACTTAAATAGCTTTACAGCAGCAAAAACAAAAGAAAAAGGTTTCAGTCTCACCGACTTGCAAAGTCCAGAACAGCTATTGCAGTTAAACAGTCCTTAGTTTCTGTTGCAGGTAGCTTCCCCTGGCAGGAGACTTCCAGGCAGGACACTGCTATTCACTTTTGTTGCTGCACAACAAAACACCATCCACCATCCACATTCTCCTCTACACTCCTCCACACCCTCTCTAACTTCCTGTCTTGTTTTAAACCCACTTCGTCTGACAGGTGAGTTAACCCTTTTTGTTCCCTTAAAGGGACCACAGTCCAAACAGAGGGGAAACATAGCGTCCTTCCAGGACCCAGCCACGGCGTCCTGTACAATATATATATACACACACACATACACACTAGAATGTATATACATATATATATATATATATATATATATATATATATATATATATATATATAAAAGACCGCATAGATAATATATATTGTAAGGATATTTTAGCTTGCTGTCCACCATTTTAAAAGACTGTATCCATTTTAGAATAATATTTATATGTGACGTTTATGAGAAGTTAAGTTTCAATTTCTTATAAATGGCCTGACTTCTTTTAAATGACGTGCTAGCCCCTTTCCTGTTAGCTTTTTCCTGTTATTAGTTTCTATATGAGTTATTAATATTCTATTTTTGCTTGTTTTAAAACATCCTGTATGTCTGTATCTTTACCATATATTAATGAAAGGGTTGGACTTTTGTTGTGATGTCATTTTGGTTATATAAGTGGAAACACGGAAATAAATTGGGCGGATCATTCTGAGAGCTGCATGTCTTGTATGCGTGTCATAACTTTCATCAGAATGGTCTCCAGCTCTGAATGGGTTTGAAGGAACACTCTAGGCAGGATATCATACGAGGGTTCACTTGCTTTTAGAACATCCCTACACCCCATCATATATATATATATATATATATATATATATATATATATATATATATATATGAAATACACTACCTGCACTAAATAACCTGCCTGCCTAAGTTCAATCTCTCTCCGTCCAGGCCAACGTCACTACACATGGCAGCCTTTGGAAGCAGCCTTATATAGTGTGCGGCGTGGACTTAGTACCTCTGAGCCATGATTGGCCAAAGGTACCTTGCCTTTGGCCAATTATGGCTCTCGCAGCAGAGAGCACTGTGATTGGCCAAAGCATGCAGGTCAGGTGCATGCTTTGGCCAATCATCAGACGTCAATGCACTGCGATCTCACAGTGCATTATGGGGCATTCTGCGCTCAAATTTCCCATGAACGCCCCATGTGTTTGGTTCGTTTGTGAACAAACGAACACCCAATGTTCGAGTTAAACTTACGTTCGTCTTGAACCACAGGTTCATCCCTACAGACTACCAGCATCTTGAGAAAAACGAATGTTGTTAGTCAAATATGTACAGGAACGACTTCAAAAACAGGCAATAACAGAAGTGCTGTTTGTCCAGAGAGGAAAAGGTTTTTACTCTCCATTATTCCTGGTAAAAAAGAAAAAGGTCAGGAGACCTGCACCCAGTTTCAGACTTGAAAAGTCTCAACAAGAAAATTCTACTCAAGTCATTCAAGATGGAAAGTCTTCAATCAGTTCTTCTAGCGATAAACTTAAAAGATTACATGCTTTCCGTTGATTTATCAGCTGCCTATCTGCACGTCCCCATACAACCTATGTCTCAAAAATGTCTTCAGTTCATGGTGAACCACCAGCATTTCCAATTCTAGAGTCTGCCTTTTAGACAGAGTCTGCCTTTTGGAATTTTCATTGCCCCCAGAACTTTCACAAAAGTTCTGTTGCTAGTAATACCCTTACTGAGGGAGAAAGGCCTAAGAGTTCATTATTTTTTGGACAACATTCTCCTCCTAGCAGCCAGCCAGAAATCTCTGATTCATCACAAGGGGATATTAATTTATACACAACAGTTTGGCTGGGTGATAAATTGGAAGAAGAGCAACCTTCAACCCACCTAAAGGATGGTCTTCCTAGGAGCAAAATTGGACACACAACTAAACAGAATAGACCTACCTAAGGAGAAGTTAGCTACTTTGATTCAGAAAATGAAGAAGTTATTGGCAGCAGTATCTTTACCTGCCAGAACCTGCCACGATGTTCTGGGGTCTATGTCAGCAACTATTTCCATGGTTCAATGGCACAGTGGCACATGAGAACATTTGAGAATTTGTTTCTAACGCAGTGGGATGGAGTATTGATGCTTCAACCAATCTTCATCCACAAAGCAGTGAAACAGTTTATATGGTGGTGGACCCATGCTCACAACCTCAGGAGGCTCATACATATAGTTCCCCCTCTACAAGAAATGGTCACATCCGATGCAAGTCTGGAAGGAGAGGGAGCTCACTATTAAGACCAGGCAGTCCAGGGACGTTGGCCATTCCAGTCACAATGCATCTTCTCCAACATACTGAAAATCAGAGCTGCCTTTCAAGCCCTTTTAGCATTTAGCCCATACTTCAGAGGGAAGAATGTATTGCTACACATGGACAAGAAAGTGGCAGTGACTTACATCCAAAGACAAGGGGGCACCAGAAGGTGTACACTTATGAGAGAAGTTTGTCCCATCCTCGAATGAGCCCAGGTAAACCTAGCAGACCTGAGGGAGGTATATGTTACAGCAGCCCAGAATCAATTGACCAACGATCCAAGCAGGATCTTAGGTAATAGCAGTAATTTCCTTTTGGCCAAGAAAACCATGGTTCACAATGCTTCTCCAACTGAACACAGAGAACCCATTGCCTCTACCAGTAACATCGGACCTACTCTCCCAAAGCCAGCTTCTTCACCCAGCTCCAGAGAGGTTACATCTGACAGCATGAAAGTTGAAAGGTCTAGACTTTTAGGCTAGGGATGTTCTCAAAGGGTAGTGGAAACATTACTTCAAGCCAGGAAGAACACTACCAACAACACTTACAAAGAGTTTGGAAAAAAATCACCTTATTTGCTCAACAACAATTATGGAGTACAATATCTCCTGAAGTGACACAGATCCTTAAATTTCTCCAACCAGGTCTGGAAAAAGGACTAAGCTCAAGCACCCTTAAGGTACAAGTTTCAAGTGAGCCCTGAACCCTCTCATCATACAGTTTCTGAGATCCTGTTTAAAGCTAAAACCTCCTAGAAAACCTACCTTTCCATCCTGGGATCTACCCGTAGTCTTAGAGGTATTATCTCATAATCCTTTTTAACCTATGAAGTCTTATTCTTTATGGGATTTGACCTTAAAAGTAACATTCCTCATTGCTATGACCTCGGCAAAGAGAGTATCTGAAATGCAAGTGCTACTAATAAAATAATAGCTAACTAATAAAAGAACCCTACCTGAGAAAAAGTTGTAGAAAGTCAACCATCACTGCAGCCCTCCACCAGTCGGGGCTTTATGGCAGAGTGGCCCTACGAAAGCCTCTCCTCAGTGCAAGACACATGAAAGCCCGCATGGAGTTTGCTAAAAAACACCTGAAGGACTCTAAGATGGTGAGGAATAAGATTCTTTGGTCTGATGAGGCCAAGATAGAACTTTTTGGCCTTAAAATGGATGTAAACCCAATATCATCCTTTCTAAACTACTGCCATAGGGGTTATCTATAAGGATATACATGCCTCCTGCATGTATCTTTACCTGTCAAATGTCTCCCCTCTGTCTGTTATGAGAGCCGAAAAACTGCATATTCTGAGGGTGGGTCTGTTGTCTGGAGCTCGGTGGGTGGAGTCGTGATGTCAGTAGACTCACCACCCACCTCTACACTCCCCTTGTCAATATGCATTTTCTCCTGTGTATATTTCTTACACTGAACTTCTGCTATGATCTCTAACATCCAGTGAAAAGACAGGAAAGTAACCACATGACTTCAGCATGCCAAATCATGCTGAGGTGTGGAACAGCCAATCCTTGCAGAGCTGCTGAAGAAAGGAGTGGGGTGGGAATTAAAAAAAAATGCATGTCTTAGGCTAGTGCACAAGATATGTAAATCACCTGTCACTCACAGAGGGGGAAGATTTGACAAAGTTTTTCTCTGTTTGTCAAGATTTATCTCACTGAACAATAAAAGAGGATTCATAAACAAGAATAAAAGTGTAGCACTATGTGCTTATATAGGATAAATAATAATAATGGATTGCCATGGTGAAGTGAAATATATAATCAATTGATAATCATGTATAACATATCAGTGAGTATATCAATAAACTCCACTAATGGGTATAAACTACCATGCTGCGAAAATAGATCCCACAAACAAATGTGAAAGTACCAGTACTATTATAATTCACTCAATGAAAAAAGGTATATTTAAATTGTTATGCGCATATGAGCGCCAATTTAAACCAGATACATCAAAATAAATAGAATATCAAAGTGATTATGGTAAAAAAGATTATTATAATTATTCAAAAAATAATTCCCAAAGAGAATCCATCAGTGGGAATGTGATTCCGTGATGAGAAGAGAAGATCCCTTATCCAGTGAAAAACGGAACACCCATGGTGAATAAGTTGGCTCCTTACCGAATAGAAAGACCAATACGTTGGTCTCACCAGGCCCAGGGAATTAAGGTCTCCCAAAAGACCGTATGGATGGATGGAAGATGGGGCTTCTATATCGCCAGGAGATATCAAAAAGACCAGAGCTCATCCGTCTTATGTTAGGTGGTATCACTCAAAAAAAGTAAAAAGAGCTCCCATAGTGTAGTATGTATATGTATTTATTGAAAACAAATGAAGATCGCACTTACAAGAGTGTAGCTGAATCAAAGCAATCAAGAACATAACAGCAAGGTCAAAGCTCTAAACGGCGGCTTCTCAAGGGGCTTCCTTTGCACGCAGACCGTTGTAGGACCGTCTCCTCCGGAGAGGAAAGCGTGATGACGTCAGAGATGCAGGCTCCTCCCTACGCATTTCGTCACTAGTGGACATCGTCTGGGGATTGGCTGCAATCCCGGCATCATCACGCAGATCATATACATAGTATCGCAGCGACATTTTGACTATGGGCTATCCGGACACTGACATAATGGTTAGATAGGCGCCTCCATTTTAAGTAGTGACAAAGCCCAAAACAGCGGAACGCAAAGGAAAAAGTAAACAAACTAGAAAGGGAAACTCCCTCTAGTGGCTAACGGATGTAAAGTATATTCTGAAGAGATCGAACAGTGGTAAGGTGACTCCGGAAGCCCTTTTTAAAGAGAAGCCGTATCTTACATTAAGAACAAAAAATGTTTTATATTACATTCACATACTTTAAATTATGAATAATACATCCTAATGGTAAAAAGATTTTTAATTCAATTTATATTAAGCTTATTTGTGAAAAAGCCTAAAGGATAATCTAAAAAAATGTATATGAAAATTAAAATAGATTATAAAAAATTAAAAATAAAAATAAAAATTAAAAATAAAAATCAGGCATTATTAAGAAAACAATTAATGTCCCAGTCAACATTCAAGCCAAATGGGACATAAGATTTCATATTAAAAATCCACTTCCTTTCAAGACGAGAGACAGACCTCACCTTATTAGAACCCCTCCAATGGGGCTGGATCTTATCTATAGCTAAAAATAAAGTGCCTTTAATCTTTTTGTCATGGTATTTTGCATAATGCCTAGAAAGATTATGTTTAGTGAAACCCTGTTTAATATTTCCTACATGTTCTTCCAGGCGTACATGCAGGGCTCTTTTTGTTCGTCCAATGTATTGTTTAGAACATGGGCACTGAATTAAATATACTACACATTCCGTAGAGCATGTAATAAAAGACTCAATTTTATAAGACCTGCCCCTCTGGGTGGAGCCAAAGGTTTCGCATTTTTTCCCCCTGAAGGAGTTAATTTGGCAAATATCACACTTCCTGCAGGGGAAGAAACCATTCATTGTTTGAAAGAAAGATATTTTCTTTGGAGGATCCACAACATTAGGAGCAATGGTGTGGCGTAACGAAGTAGCCCCTCTATAAATAACTATTGGTCTATCGGGAATCACAGGGCCCAAGATTTTGTCGTTCTTGAGTATATTCCAATGTTTGTTAGAAATCATTTTTACAAAATAATGCTGATTGGAATACCTGGTAATCATTGAGTAACCAAACTTATCATTTGGGATCTGTTGGACCTGCCTAGGGCCATATATCATATGATCCCTATCTTGATCGCCAACTTTCCGGATCGTGTCCTCAATCATCTTTGCGTTATAACCTTTCTCAAGAAACCTAGTTTTAAGGACCATGGCCTGCTCATAGTAGTTGAAGATAGAGGCACAATTACTTCTTATTCGTTGAAATTGACTCTTAGGTACTGCATTAAGCCATGTTGGGTGATGACAACTAGTTAGTGGAATGAAGGCGTTGCGATCAGTTTCCTTAAAGTGAGTAGTGGTGACCAGATGCCCATCCCTTACTAGAATATTAAGATCAAGGAAATTGATATGCGACTCACTAATTTCATACTGTAAGGAGATGCCCTTATTGTTTGAATTCAATTTGCCAAAAAAGGCCTCAAGAGAGGACAAATCGCCTTCCCATATAAGAAATACATCATCTATGTACCTGCGCCAAAGGTGTAACTGGTTCGGGGGATTTAAATCTATTGCCTCTCATTCCCACCACGCCATAAACAACTTTGCCAAGCTTGGCGCAAACTTGGCACCCATGGCTACGCCCTGTGTTTGTTATCTATAGGGGTTATCTATAAGGATATACATGCCTTCTGCATGTATCTTTACCTGTCAAATGTATTCCCTCTGTCTGTTATGAGAGCCGAAAAACTGCATATTCTGTGGGTGGGTCTGTTGTCTGGAGCTCAGTGGGTGGAGTCGTGATGTCAGTAGACTCCTCGCCCACCTCTACACTCCCCTTGTCAATATGCATTTTCTCCTGTGTATATTTCTTACATTGAACTTCTGCTATGATCTCTAACATCCAGTGAAAAGACTGGAAAGTAACCACATGACTTCAGCATGTTTGTCAAGATTTATCTCAATGAACAATAAAATAGGATTGCTCAGAGCTGGATTAACTCTGTGTGGCAAGACTGGGCTCAAATGATAGGAAATGTTATACTCTATATTATGACATAAAAATTTTTTTCGGGTTAACATCCATTTTAATTCTAAACGGTATGTGTGGAGAAAACCAGGCACTGCTCCTCACCTGTCCAATACAGTCCAAACAGTGAAGCATGGTGGTGGCAGCATCATGCTGTGGGGGTGTTTTTCAGCTGCAGGGACAGGACGACTGGTTGCAATTGAGGGAAAGATGAATGCGGCGAAGTACAGGGATATCCTGGACAAAAACCTTCTCCAGAGTGCTCAGGACCTCAGACTGGGCCAAAGGTTTGCCTTCCAACAAGACAATGACCCTAAGCACACAGCTAAAATAACAAAGGAGTGCCTTCACAACAACTCCATGATTGTTCTTGAATGGCCCACCCAGAGCCCTGACTTAAACACAATTGAGCATCTCTGGAGAGACCTAAAAATGGCTGTCCACCAACATTTACCATCCAACCTGACAGAACTGGAGAGGATCTGCAAGGAGGAATGGCAGAGGATCCCCAAATCCAGGTGTGAAAAACTTGTTGAATCTTTCCCAAAAAGACTCATGGCTGTATTAGATCAAAAGGGTGCTTCTACTAAATACTGAGCAAAGGGTTCGAATACTTAGGACCATGTGATATTTCAGTTTTTCTTTTTTAATAAATCTGCAAAAATGTCAACAATTCTGTGTTTTTCTGTCAACATGGGGTGCTGTGTGTACATTAATGAGGAAAAAAATGAACTTAAATGATTTTAGCAAATGGCTGCAATATAACAAAGAGTGAAAAATTTAAGGGGGTCTGAATACTTTCCGTTCCCACTGTGTATATATATATATATATATATATATAAATATATATAAATATATATATATATATATATACACAGTATATATATGTATATAGTTTTGCATCATTTCTGGTTATATTCACACAAGCTTAAACTATTAGTTAATATTGAATTAAAACCACAAAAATGTTTACAGCATTCCATCAACCATTAATCTGTCTAAGATTCTAAATGTCTTCTTCAAGTTAATGTTCCACCCCAAAACTACTCTTTGTTCAGCTGCTATTGTATTGTACTGTACAATTGTTGCATGCAGCAAGGAATGGAAATTCATAAAACATGCCCGTCAGGCATAGACTTTATGATTGGATTGCTTTTAAACTAGCACAATGTGATGTGAGTATCATAAACCATCAATAAATGTCATTAAACCAGTCTTTTTCAGCAAGCCTTAAAGAAAAGACATATAATCAATATTAATCTGAAGCCATGATAGATATTCTACTGCCCCATCATATGAATTAGAAAAATAACACAACTAAGAATTCCTGCATCTCTGAAGATTGCAGTAGGTAATTCAGCAAGTGGATTTGAACATTTACAGTGATCAAATATATTTTATCTTGTGAAATCTAAAACTTAATTTTACTGAAATCAAAATGTACATCCAAACTAAAATATAACATTGTTAAAGGGTAACTCCACTTTTGTGTGAAAAATAGCATTGCATTTTTTTTAAAGCATATAAATCATTATCTTTCCTTTTCAATATGCAGTGCTGTCATTTTCTGTAAAATTCATTGCAGTTGAATATGGAACATGCCCAGACATGTAATTTCCAGTCTCTGTGATTGGCTCACTGATTTTCCCAGAAGTCTGCACAAAGATACAAGTCTGATTTTAGGTATCCTCTGCAACAAAAAACTCATGTTTGGTGAGATACTTCCAAAGAGTTAGTCACTTCTTAAGGGATGCATATTCTAAATGTTTCTCTTTAGAAAACTGCAAGTACATGGTTTATTGATAATGAAAAAGTCACCACCATTCAGCTTGACTGTAAAACAACTATAGAATTAGGAGTACATACGATTTTGCCCCTAGACATTCCATAGCATAAACTTTAGTTGAAAAATCATTTAAAATATTTTCCTGGGTCTCCAAAGTTAAAAAAAAAATAAGATTTGCCCATGAGGCCAGAATCATGACCCATTGGTATAAAACCCCATAGATCTTACACAAAATTGATTTGTGCATTTCCACCCATCCCCCCACCCCCCGTATTGGAGATGTCACCATGAGACCACCTCATTACTACATATTTTTTTTAGACTTGCCCTTGTTTACATGACTTCTGGACAAAATGTACTGACGTCTTCCAAAAGGTGATGGATGTGTCTCTTGCAGACAACCCAGCGGCTGGTCTGCTGAATATTACTTCAGTGTCAATTAGAAACTACAAAAACACTCTCCTAAGTACCTTCTCAGTCCAACAAAAGCCTGCATTCCAGCCATGGGGAAACACCCTCTCCACCAACACTCTCCACCACAAAAACCCTCTCCACCAACACTGAGTGGCATATTTTTAGTTAAAGTGGATGTAAACCCAATGTCATCTTTTCTAAACTACTGCCATAGGGGTTATCTATAAGGATATACATGCCTCCTGCATGTATCTTTACCTGTCAAATGTCTCCCCTCTGTCTGTTATGAGAGCTGAAAAACTGCAGATTCTGTGGGTGGGTCTGTTGTCTGGAGCTCGGTGGGTGGAGTCGTGATGTCAGTAGACTCCCCGCCCACCTCTACACTCCCCTTGTCAATATGCATTTTCTCCTGTGTATTTCTAACTGAACTTCTGCTATGATATCTAACATCCAGTGAAAAGACAGGAAAGTAACCACATGACTTCAGCATGCCAAATCATGCTGAGGTGTGGAACAGCCAATCCTTGCAGAGCTGCTGAAGAAAGGAGTGGGGGTGGGAATTAAAAAATCATGCAGGTGTCTTAGGCTGTCACTCACAGCAAGGGGGAGTATTTGACAAAGTTTTTGTCAGTTTGTCAAGATTTCTCTCACTGAACAATAAAAGAGGATTGCTCAGAGATGGATTAACGTATACTCTACAGTATGATAAAAAAAAAAAAAAAATTGGGTTTACATCCACTTTAATGGAACAATTAATGGCTGACCTGAAAGAGCCATCATAAAAAAAAACATTTCAAAATCTGGACACTTTGGTTCTTATACAGAGACTATGATAATGTTGTGGTGGGCTCTTAAATGGGTCACTGAGGCAGCGAGCCAGAGGGACTAAACCCTCTCCCTGCCAATTTTCTTCTTAGTCATCCCCTTTTATTGTCTTCTCCCCTCCCCCTTTACATCCTGCTTTCTCTTTCTTAGTACTTACTTGTCTACCCCTGTGAAAATGGAAATTGAGCAATGAAGCAACAGCTACTTTTTATTGGTTGTTTAATGTTTTACTTGTGAAGTTTTTGGATTTATGTACACTTACTATAGATGGTACTGGCAAAACGAATGAATTTTATCTAAAAAACATACGTCTACTGTACCATATGTTCCTCTCTGTTATGCCTCGTACACACGGTCGGATTTTCCGATGGAAATTGTCCGATCGGATCGTGTTGTCGGAAATTCCGACCGTGTGTGGGCTCCATCGGACATTTTCCATCGGATTTTCCGACACACAAAGTTGGAGAGCAGGAGATAAAATTTTCCGACAACAAAATCCGTTGTCGGAAATTCTGATTATGTGTACACAAATCCAACGGACAAAGTGCCACGCATGCTCAGCATAAATAAAGAGATGTAAGCTATTGGCCACTGCCCCGTTTATAGTCCCGACGTAGGTGTTTTACGTCACCGCGTTCAGAACGATCGGATTTTCCGACAACTTTGTGTGACCGTGTGTATGCAAGACAAGTTTGAGCCAACATCCGTCAGAAAAAATCCATGGATTTTGTTGTCGGAATGTCCGAACAAAGTCCGACCGTGTGTACACCCTATTAGAGTTCTAAATAAATACATTTTATAAAAAAAAAAAAGATTTTTAGAGATTAATATGCACAACCAATGCCCATTTTTTTGAGGACAAATGTAGAAAAAAGGCTTGTTGAATTCAAGAATTATGGTATATTATGAAACCAATAAAGGGATTCACTCCCTGGGCATGCTCCTTTGCCAATATACCAAAGAGATCTGAATTTGGGATCTCTGTAAGTGTTAGATTTTCATGTGGAAGGCACACATTTCCTACTGCATGAGATAAATGGAACAACAATTTTCAGTAAAAGTTATCAATCTGAGCTAACACCAGCTTCCAAAATTAGAACTACATTTGTCAAATTTCTGTAATAATTGTCTGATGTTAGATATCCTTTGTGACTAACAGATGATTTAACAGGTGAACAGTTGTATGCAGTACAATTTTTTAAAAGAAAGGTGTGTGCAAGCTGAACTAAATGATATATGTTTTTAAATAGATTAACTTCTGTATCATCAGGTCTTTCAAGTGGCACTCATTGGGGTATTCCAAAAAAAAACTATATCACATTTTGCCCATTAGATCTGATACAGTTAATCTATTTGAAAACTTACGTTGACATTAAGTTCAGTCTGCACAAGAGTTTCTGACATTCGTGCAATGGATGGTTTATAAATAGACCCCTAGCAGCCTATTTTCCTTTAGTAAATAAACCTCATTGAGTCAAGTATAAATTCTGCATCATACCAAAGTGTGCTTAATTTTTCAACATGACAAAAAGTAACTTTTTTTCTGACTTATGAACTGTGAAAAGATTGTTTGCTGTAATCAAGTAGAGATGTTCCCCTCCTGAACAGGGGAAAAGTTCTGCCCCAAACAGCGAACTCATTTGAAGTGAACCTGAGAAATCAAAAGTGGCCATTTTGAAGGCTTATATGAAAGTAATCGGCCATAAAAGGGGTACTGGGTACTGCCCTGGGGGACATGTATCAATTATTTTTTTTTTAAACAATTGTTATTTCATAAGCAGTGATTTTAATGATGCTTAAAGTGCAACAATAAAAATGAAAAAGCTCTCAGCTGTTTGCATGAGAACATGCCTTTTTATCCATTGAAACTTTTCTTTGATATTTTTATTGCGTGTGCTTGTTAGCACCATATTTTATGCTTTTTACTTACTTGAATAAACCTATGGAATACACTTATGCCCCGTACACACGGTCGGACATTGATCGGACATTCCGACAACAAAATCCTAGGATTTTTTCCGACGGATGTTGGTTCAAACTTGTTTTGCGTACACACGGTCACACAAAGTTGTCGGAATTTCCGATCGCCAACAATGCGGTGACGTCAACCAAGTACGACGAGACTAGAAAAGGCCAGTTCAGAACCAAGCGCGGCACCCTTTGGGCTCCTTTTGCTAATCTCGTGTTAGTAAAAGTTTGGTGAGAGACGATTCGCGCCTTTTCAGACTTGTGGCTTTCAGATCGTTTTCTGCGGTTCAGTTTGTGCTTGTGGGTTTGTATCTGCTCTTCAGTGCGTGGAAGCAAGCTACGCATGACTTTGTCTTTGTGTTCTTGTCCGTTCGTTACTGTTTTTCAGGTCGCTTTTCACAGGCCTTGCTGTTCTTCAGTGCGTTCTGTTACATCGTTCTGAGCAGCCGACCGTTTTCTAGCCATGTTGCGTATATGTACTCCTCATAGAGTTCGTGCTGTGCGGGGGCTTGGTGTTGGGGTCCTGACCTTGACACAAGTCCAGTCCATGAACAGGGTGGGGAGGAGTTCATGGACCAAGAATTGGTTGCTTCAGCGTGACCAGTTCTCTCATATGCCTTTGCTCCGTGAGATCCGTGAGAATAATCCTGATGATTTCAGGAACTTTCTCAGGATGACGGACCCCGTATTTCACCGTTTGTTGGCTTCGCTTACCCCCTATATCAGCAGGCAGGATACCTGCATGAGGCAAGCCATCACTCCGGAGCAGAGGCTTGTCGCTACCCTGCGGTACTTAGCGACAAGGAGAAGCCTGCAGGACTTGAAGTTCTCGACAGGCATCTCCCCCCAGGCTCTGGGGATCATTATCCCAGAGACCTGTTCTGCCATCATCCAGGTCCTGCAGAAGGAGTATATAAGGGTAAGATTTTTATCCTTTAATATCACATTTTATTGTATTGAATGTTTGCTAATATATTGTATTTCTTTCCTCATTCCCTAATTACCATGATTGGAATATGCTGTAAATGTCCCCTTTGTTCTCATGCATGCTGGATTTTTATGTAATTATTTTTTTAGTCCTTCATACAAATTTGCCTTCACTTACCTCCCCAGCATGCTCTCCTGGCCCTATATTCACCTCATGTAGTCACTTAACAATGTATTTTATCAGCTCCATAGTAGTGCTTTACCCCAAACACCCCCTAAAATGTTTAGAAAAGTGATTTGTACTTTAAATTCAGGCAGAGTGCCAGAGGTTTTTTTGGGGGGGTTCCCAAATCATTTTGAAACCTCCCTCCCCCATACTGCTAAGTCAGCTGATCCAAATTCTCTATCTATCCTCAATCATCTATCTGCTGACTTTGCCAAACCCATACACACTATACCCACCTCTTTTGTGGTCAGATGTATGGATGAATTTCCCAAAGCATGTAGTACAAGGGCCTACCTATATATTTTCAAATGGTACTGTTTAAAGTTTTTGTATCCTATTATTATCTTGATAGGTAATAGCAGAATGTCCAAATGTGCTCAAATGTGTACAGTCTGTATTTTTTATCTTTGTATTCTGACACTTCTTACCTGTCCAGTGGGCTGCCAATAGTGTAACTAAGGAGGGGCCGTTCCAAGTAATACCCTCTATTTAGGCATTCATCTCTCAATGAAGTGAAGAGGGTTACCTGTCCAAGATTCCCCCCCCCCTATAATGTTAGATATGGCCCATGAGAGGGGGGGTGGAATATAATAGGTGTACCTTATACTTTGGTGTTGTAAAATTCCCCTTAATAAATGTTATCTGGATGTTGGCCAAGAATGTTTGTGTCTAATCTGCTTTCCATGTTTATGTGCAAAAATACTAAGTTTTTTTTGTTTTCCTCAACAGTTTCCATCCATGCCACAGGAATGGCAGACTGTGGCCTCCCACTTTGCCCAGCGGTGGGACTTTCCTAACTGCGGAGGGGGGAAAATGTAACTAGATGGCTATGTCTATGAGTAAGGCGATCCATGGTTACACTAAGGAATGAAGAGTGTGACAGACCTCATAGAGCGAAAATCCATGTCATATGTGTCAAGCTATGTAAAAAATAGTAACCATTCAACAAGGGTATTACTGTGTCTATGTGTGTAGCCAACTATGAAAGTTGTATGTAGCTAGAAAAAGGCTCTGAACTGAACATAGCCACACAACAAAAATAGGGATAGATTTAAAAATAGAAATAGATTGCGATGTCACCACGTCCATAGACACCGTGGGCTATAAGAATGAGTGAAGCCGAGGTGTTTGCTCAGCATTTTCATATACGTTTCACTCTGTTAGCCCTATTACTGAGTTAGATAGTCTGTATGTCTTTATTTTTTCAAAAATTAAAAATTAAAAAACTACTAAACCTAAAATAAAGGTCAATTTCCAAAAATGTAAACATAAATAATATTTATAATAATATGTAGTATTATTAGTAGTAGTAGTAGTGCCCAACGGCCGGTGGCCGTTGGGCACACTTGTACTTTTTTTCTGCTGCTGGCCTTGTTATTGAGCCAGAACATGCAGAAGATTTGGTGGAGTGGATAACAAAGCTGTCCTCATCCTCTGTCACCCAGGCTCAGAATAGTTTTCCTTCCTATGCAGCTGCCAAAGCTGCCTATTCCACCGGCTCCTTGTCCACGGTCACTCCTTCCGTAGCCATACCATCATGCACGGAGGAGTCCCCTGAACTATTTGACCACAGTGTCGGGTACATGCTGCTGGAGGATGCGCAGCGATTTGAAGGCTCCAATGTTGGTTCCCAGGTTGAGGAAGGGAGTAACGGGAGCCTAGAGAGAGGGGGTGCCCAAGAAGGACAAAAAATTGGCAGTCATGTTCCCCCAGCTGCAGCATAGTGCCAAGTTTGCTCCAGTGATGAGGAGGGAGGGGATGATGAGGTCACTGACTCTACTTGGGTGCCTGATAGAATAGAGGAGGAGGAGGAGGCACAACTCCAATGAGGCAGGATGACCTCTAGGGGGCAGCTTAAGGGCAGTCACCCTACTGCATCACACCGTAGAGCTCCGCAGGTGCAGGGCGCTGCTGACTCCCCGCTGATTTTGAAAAGTTCCTTGGTGTGGGCCTTTTTGGACATGTGTTCAGCAGATCGCACCTTTGCTGTTTGCAATCTATGTCTGAAGCGGATCAAGCGTGGCCACAACAGCAGCCGCTTGGGCACCACATGCTTGACCAGACATATGATGACCTCCCATGCAGTCTTTTTCCCATATACTATATTTGAGATTTAATATCTCTCAGATATGATTTGGGTTAAATGGGTGTTCTTTGACCATGAGTGAAAGCTTGTTGAAAGTTTATCTAATCTATCTATAGTCTACACCAAGGAAGAAAATATTAGGTTAAAATAAGAGAAATACATGAAGGAATACAGAGTATATTCCTGAAAACATTAATCTACAAACATATTTAGTTACAAGTAAAATGCAGAGCTTTCCCATAATTACCCTTTGCACTAAGGTTCCATTGTGATGGTTGCTCTTCCATAAAAGTGTGTGTTTCCCTCCCATCTAGTCTGTGTATATTATTACATTTTGATGCCTCATTGGTTGGCATAGCATGGCTCTGATTGGTGAGCTTCCCTATTCCTGGTTAAGGACTGGCTACATCATCAATCCCTATACTTTGCATAAGTCAGCCCCCTTTAATGCAAGTCCTTGTGACTATTCTGAGCAGGAGAAAACTTGAATTTTCCCGGAAAGTTAAGTATTTATTATGGGTTTCCTCCCTTCATTGCCAGCAAGGGATCCTTTGAAGTGAGTATGTGTAAAACAATGAGGTTTGGATCCCATTGTTTGTATACACAAGCCTAGTGTCAGAAACCATGAATCATACCGAGACAGAATTACAGTTTATCAGACAAGTTTAATAATAATAAAAAGGTAAACAGAGTAAGCGTAGTCAATACATAGCCAGAGTTCAGTAACTAAATTGGGTAGTCAGCCAATGCCAAAGTCAGAGAGCCAGAGATCAACGTAGTAGTACAGCAAGCAGGATTAGGACATCAGCCAAGCAAGTCTTCAACAAGAACGCAGGAGAATTCTCTGAGATGTGGCCAAAGGCGAAGGCAGAGATGAAGTGAGTTGGACAGCTTTAAGTAGCCAGGACTGACGAGCAGATCATCAACAGCTGAGTCACTGTGGAGAGAAAGGAGCTGGCAATTAGCCGACAGCTGAGCGGCCAGCTCAGAGAAGGAAGGGCTGACACCTAGGCACGACTTGTCTAGTCTAGCAGAGATTTCTGTGAAGATAATATGTTTGGTACCCTACATAGATAAAAGCTAAATTAAATATATTCATAATTCCAATATTTTGCAGCTATTAATGTAGATTTCACATAAACTCATAAGGCAACAAGTCTGTTGGCAACAGCACTTGAAAGACCCACATCAAAGAAAAAGGCGGACTTCTCCTTGCTCCTCATCTGCGATCTCCAACCCTACTATACCTCCAGTCCTCTTGAAAACCTGCACTGAGAGGAATGAAGGTATAGCATTAGGTGTCCCAAGTACTTGCAGCCAATCTACTAGCAGTACACCACCATCTGATTTTAGCAGGCAAATTTCCCTACCCCAGTTGCTAAACGGAAAAATGAAATTCGGTCCCAGCCATCCAGATGCTCAGCGTCTGAATGCTAGCTTGGCCAAATTGCTAGCACTGCAACTACTGTCTTTTCAGCTGGTAGACTCTGCCCCCTTTCGTGAATTTGTGGAATGTGCTGTACCTCAGTTGCAGGTTCCAAAACACCATTTCTTTTTACAGAAGGCCATTCCAGCTCTCTACCGGCATGTGGAAGGCAATGTTTTTGTCTTGTTGGACAGGGCGGTCAACAGCAAGTGTATATTACCACAGACTCATGGTCTAGCAGGCATGGCAGGGATGTTACCTTTCCTTCACGGTGCACTGGGTAACTCTGGCAGCTGGGAAGGATGCAGGACAGGATTCAGTATTGTTGGAGCTTGTTCCACCACCACGCCTCCAAAATGCCACAGCCCTCTGCTCCACCCCCTCCTCTTCTTTTTCCTCTATGGCCTTTTCTGCAGATTTGTTCTCAGAACCAGCGGTGCTCCGTAAGCATTCAGGGGACTACGCAAGCACTCAGGCAAATGGATGCCATGTGGTCCATGAGTTACATAGTTGCATAGTAGGTGAGGTTGAAAAAAGACACAAGTCCATCAAGTCCAACCTATGTGTGTGATTATATGTCAGTATTACATTGCAAATATGTTGCGATCATTCAGGTGCTTATCTAATAGTTGCTTGAAACTATTGATTCCACCTTGCTGAGACCACCGCCTGTGGAAGGGAATTCCACATCCTTGCCACTCTCACAGTAAAGAACCCTCTACGTAGTTTAAGGTTAAACCACTGCTTAGGGGACAGGAACCACATTGGGGCAGAGATTCTGTCAGCTCTGCAGGGGCAGGCTGGGAGGTGGTTGATGCCATGCCAGCTTCAGCCAGGAATGGTTGTATGCTACAATGGCACCAACCTTCTCTCCGCCCTCTGACAGGGACACTTGATCCATGTTCCATGTTTGGCACACATCCTGAATTTGGTGGTGTAGCGGTTCTTGAGCAGGTACCCAGGCTTACAAGATCTCCTGAGGCAGGCCAGAAAAGTCTGTGGTCATTTTCAACGGTCATACAATGCCAGTGCTCGGCTGGCTGAATGCAGGGAATGCAACCTGCCCACCAACCGCCACATTTGCGACATGCCCACCAGGTAGAACTCAACATTGGCAATGCTGCAGCGGCTGCACACTCAGCATAGGGCCATCAATGAGTATCTGTGTGAATATGGCACCAGGACAGGGTCAGGGGAGCTTGACTTCTTTTCACCACACTAGTGGCTACTGATCAAGGATGCATGCATCGTCCTGTCACCATTTGATGAGGCCACGAGGATGGTGAGCAGCGACAATGCATGCATCAGTGATACTGCCCCTCTTGTCTTCCTGTTGGAGCACATGCTTCATGGAATAATGGACAGTGCACTTGAGGCAGAACAGCGAGAGAAAGAGGAGGACTTCCTTACCTCTCAAGGCCCCCTTTATCCAGATATTTTTCCTGCAGGCCCGCCAAACACACAGGAAGAAGAGGAGGAGGAGGAGGATTGTGACAGCATGGATGTGGAGGATAACACTCAGCAGCAGTCTTCAAGGGATGGTTTTCAGTCCCCAGAAACCCAAGGAGTTGTACGTGGCTGGAAGGAGGTTGTTACAGATCACGTGATCCTTAGGACTCAGAATCAAATGCCTCTGAAAACTTTCGCAGGCTTTGCAGACTCAGGGAGGCCATGCAGCGTAAGGACCCTAGGATTTGTGGTATCAAAGAGAGGGATCATTACTGGCTGGCAACCCTTCTTGATCCACGTTACAAGGGTAAGGTTGCAGAACTCATCCTGCCTTCGCAGAGGGAGCAGAGGATGAAACATCTTCAGGAGGCCTTGAAGAAAGGTTTGTGCAATGCATTTCCAGATCCTATGAGGTTACAATTTCCTGGTGCTGGACAATGTGTTGCTGAGGCTTCGTTCAGTCAGAGGAAGAGCAGTGGAGAAGGTGGCCGGCTGACTGATGCCTTTAGACAATTTTTCAGGCCTCGGCGCCAAGGTCTGTTTGGTTTAAGCAACCATCGCCAGCATCTGCATTACATGGTGCAGGAATATCTAGGGGCAAGAGCAGACTTGGAGACCTTTCCAACCGAGCATCCACTGGGTTACTGGGTCTTGAGGATGGACCACTGGCCAGAACTAGCTCCATATGCAATTGAGCTACTGGCCTGTCCTGCATCCAGCGTTCTTTCTGAATGCACATTCAGAGCTGCTGGTGGGTTTGCAACAGATCATAGAGTGTGCCTGTCCACAGATTCCGTTGATAGGCTCACATTCATGAAAATGAATCAGTCTTGGATCAGCAGCAGCTATCAAGCACCTGATGCTGATGTAACTAATTGATTTTTCTATGGATGTGGGATCCTTTGAAGACTGCCTATGCTGAGTGACTATCCTATTCCTCCTGAATCTTGATGATGCTATCTTCCAACAATGTTTTTGGTTTAAGGCACCACCACCACTGCCTAAGGCCCAATTATTCTGTCCCTGTTTAACAGGGGCATGTAATTACAATTTTTTATATAATATTTCACAGCAGGACACGTTCCTGTGCCCAACAAGAGTATCTGTGAGGGGTTACAGTGTTGTGGCACCACCACCAAAGGCCCAATTTTTCTGCCCCTGTCCCAGCAGCAAAAAAAAAAAGGACAAGCCTGCCCCATGGCCACCTTCAGAAGATGCATGATGTCCATGACCAGCACTGTGGACTGTAGACACAGAGATTGCTTGCCTCTTTTAGTGGCCTGTGAGCATCTGCCTCTCCTTGGTGGTCTTCCGGACATGATGGGGATTTTGTTTTACAACACCACACTACACTGTATTGTGTACTGTGTACACCACCAGAAAAGTAGTAGCAACTGCACTATGGGTGCACGGTACTGTGTACACCAACAGAAGTATAATAACAACTATGGGTGTACTGTATTGTGTACACCATCAGAAAAGTAGTAGCAACTGCACTAGGGGTGCACAGTACTGTATACACCAACAGAAGTCTAATAGCAACTATGGGTGCACTGTTTGTATTGTGTAATGTGTACACCACCAGAAAAGTAGTAGCAACTGCACTATGGTTGCACGGTACTGTGTACACCAACAGAAGTGTATCAACAACTATGAGTGTACTATATTGTGTATACCACCAGAAAAGTAGTAGCTACTGCACTAGGGGTGCACAGTACTGTGTACTGTGTACACCGCCAGAAGTATATTAGAAAACGTACACCAGGAACGGCCTGCAGTCAGATATGGGTAAACTGTATGCAGTGGATATATATATATATATATATATATATATATATATATATATATATATAGATAATAGATAGATAGATAATAGATAGATAATAGATAGATAGATAGATAGATAGATAGATAGATAGATAGATAGATAGATAGATAGATAGATAGATAGATAGATAGATAGATAGATAGATAGATAGATAGATAGATAGATACACAAGACTGTCTGTGTATATATATTAAATACACTCTAACTAACTCAATAACCTGCCTGCCAGAAGTATATTAGAAAAAGTACACCAGGAACGGCCTGCAGTCAGATATAGTTAAACTGTATGTAGTGGATATTAAGGAAAATTGTTTCCATACTTACCGTGATTTTCCTTTCCTGGCTCTTCCCCATGTCAGCCTACTATGAGTCAGGTCTGCCCTCTCTGACCCCTCCAGGATCACCTCTTTTTTAGCCCATAAAGGACGGCTGTCTGCCCACACCAGTGTTCAAAAAATACCCGCCTTGCGACGGATAAACTGGGTGGGAATCCTCCGGCTGACATGGGGAGGATCCAGGAAAGGAAAATTTTGGTAAGCATGGATAACAATTTTCCTTATTCCTGGACCTCCCCATGTCAGCCTACTATGGGATGTACCAAGCAATATTAAATAGGGAGGGAAGACAAAAACTAAAAAATAAGCCAAACTCTCAATGCAATGCTACTCAAATTTTTTAATGAGCAACAGCCGCCGTAATAACCATAGAGCCAAATGTTTCCTCAGGCGGACAAGCCGCATTAAGCCTGTACTGCCTAAAAAGGTGTTGGGCGCGCCCCAGCTTGCTGCTCTGCAAACTACCTCAGGGGCGACCTTCGCGTATGCTGCCCAGGATGCTGCCATACACCTCATCGAATGTGCTTTGATCTCTGAAGGAGGAGGAAGGCCCAGCGTTCTGTATGCAAATATGCCTGGTTTTGACAATACAGGAAGACAACTGTAGATGTTGCTGGCATACCCTTTTTAGGCCCCATTGGGAAAACCTACAGCTGATCTTGTTTTCAAAAGCTTTAAGTCCATTGATACCGCAGAGACCAGGTCTAACCTACTCCACTTATCATCAGCTGTATCCGCCGGGAAGGCTGGGAGAAAGATCTCCCAGTTCATACAGTTATTCAATTCATACATGGTTCTTTAGATGAGAAGGCGAACAATTCAGAGACTCTTCTGGCCGAGGCAATGGCTACCAAAAAACAAAAAAACTGTTAAAAGAAACAATGAACAAGAGAAAGATTGATCAAACGGAGGAACCAGCAAGGTTCTCAAGACTAGCGTTAAGTCCCATTTTGTGGAAAAAGAAAACGATTTCAATGGAGGTCTGATTTCTATGGCTGCCCCTAAAAATCAGATCACCAATGGATGTAGAGCACATCTTGTACATGTATAACAAATAATTCTGCGCTGCCCAGAAAAGGCAAGTAAGCAGCTAACACGGCTGGTAGGATATAAGCATGTACAGAAAAAAGAAAATGTGTAGCGCTAAAACTAAAAATTCAACATAAGGACAATATAATCCAACTGATGATGAAAAATGTCTAGAAAAGGCTTAGAAGGAATTCCTCCATATATGTGAGACTCATGTGAGCTGCTAGTTCATATAAATGCAGTGACTTCATGTGAAAAACAAAGTAATTGCGTGACATCTGAAGTGAAGGCAGAATAAACGCACCACCACCGACAATGAGAAGGCTTACCTGATCATATGGACCCAAGAGGACATACGCCCCATTGGGTCAAATAAGGCTTGAGTGGTGGGTTGTGGTAGATGTTCCGGAAGAATAGTGGAGATGGACATCCAAGAGTAAACCACGAATAGGTGTGTCCCTCAGAATGATGTTGAACAGAGGGTGGCAATGATGTAAAGCAAGAAGGGAAAAGGCCACATAGCGTAATTCCATAAAACAAGTATCAAAATTATTTAAAATAAGGAATACACTCACATGTATATCTTTAAAATCAGCGCTGTAGAAGTATGGCGGCAGTGGGGTCCTATCTGACGCATTTCGTCCTCTTAGACATCGTCTGGAGGGTCCCCCCACTGCAGCCAGCAAGGTATATATAGAGAGAATGATCTTAATGATGAGGGACAACTCCACGTTGTGTATAATTGCTACTTCCGGTATTGAGGCAAAATGGCCGCTCGGCGTGCGTTCCACGCCTCACAATGAAGAAAGTTGCTAATACCGGAAGTGAAACCAATGAGGTCGATGGTATAATCAATAGAATGGCCCAAAACTGTCACGTATAAACTTAAAACAAAATCCTCATGTGCCAGGAAAATGTGTATGTGACTATAGGAATTGTTTCAGTGCAGCGTGTTAAACACAAATAAAAAACGAATAATATAATGCACCATATTATGGCCGTCGGTAATGCGTAATGACGTCTATGCAACCGATCCAACCAGCAATGATGTGCGCGCACACCTTGCGCACGCGCACCAGCTAGGCGGAAGAGACTGGAACGACTCATCATTCAGAGATGACCCTTGTTGTGGCCGTCAGTGATGCGTAGTGACGTATATGCGGCCTGGTCCAACCAACAATGATGCGCACGCGCACCCTGCACATGCGCACCAGTTCGGTGGAAGTGACTGAAATGACTCATCACTCGGAGGGTGGTCCAGCCTGTATGTTAGAAAAGCCCCGCCTGAAGATAAACACAGTGTACGTGAGAAGTGACGTAATATGTAAAAAGGCAAAATAACGTGTATATTATGCGGTGGCCCCAAATAAACAAAACATTGGGGCCAGCGCGGTGTAAGAGGTCCGAGTGTATCATGATGAACATGCGAACATGAAAATAAATGAAAAAATGTGGATAAAAACGTGAAATGGTTGTATGTGTGTCTGTATTAACAAGAAACACATACATAATATATGTAAAAAGAATCGTTACTTAATACATGGCTATTGTTCCTACCGGTTGGGGGGACGATCTATGTGCAAAGACATAAGTGTATGTGAATGTAATATTATCAAAGGACCAATATACATCCTTATATTTGGAAAGTGTCAAGTGACAGCGTAGTCCAAATATCAGTGTGAAAAATAGAAAATATGAAGAAAATATAAACAAGAGAAATAAAATTATTAAAAAACTACCCATGTACAAATAAATTGGGCACTGTCAGTAGCAAACCCACAATATTATGTGAGTGCACACGTGTGGAGTGGGCTCCCATAACAATATACAATTATATCTCACACATATATCTCATGTGTAAGCGTAACATACAGAATAAAAGACAAAAATCTTTTTTACATATGAAAAGATTTATATATCTGAACTATAAAGAGAATTAAGGGTGTTTTTTAATTTAAGGTTGGAAATTTGGACAAGAGAGAGCGATGTAAACTAGTAGGGCTGGGCCTCAAGCCCTATTGATGAAGGCATTGATGTCCAGCTCCACATTAATACCCAACGGGAAGTATGTACGGAGCTCATGAATCCAGAAGGTCTCTAAACGAGACACCCCTCTGGTCTTGGCACCACCTCTCCAGGGGGGAATATATTTGTCGATCACCACAAATTGTGTTCCCTCGATTACACGGTTATGATTTAACTTATAGTGTCTTGGAACAGTATGTTTGGTATCACCGTTCTTAATGAGAGCAATGTGCTCCGCTACTCTAACCGCAAATGAGCGGATGGTGCGACCTACATACTGTTTCCCACAGTGGAATGTGATCAAATATACAATGTGGCTAGTAGTACAGGTACAAAACTGCTTGATAAGGTATTGTTTTTGGGTGACCGTAGATGTAAAAGACACCGTCTTTCGTCCTATACCAGAGTTATGTTGGCACACTGTACACTTTCTACACGAATAGAAACCTTCCATCTCATGAAAAAACAGCTGGCGTGTAGGAGGATTGATAATATTTGGAGCGATTTTGCTCTGTAAAGTTTGGGCTCCTCTAAAGATGACTTTAGCTCGATCTGGCAAAACTGTATTTAAGACACGATCGTTCTTCAGAATACCCCAATGTTTGGAGAGGATGGCTCTAATTTGTTTGTGTTGGATAGAAAAGGAGGTAAGCATGGACCATTTAAAGTGGAGTTCCACCCACTTTTACAACTCTTCACCATCCCTCACTAAACTCTGCACTGTAAACAAATTGGATATTTTTTAATTTTTTTTCTCAGCACTTACTGTATATCTCCTGTATTCATTTTTCACTTTCTCCTCCCTGGCCGCGGCCCATCGCATCATTTCCTGTTTGCAATGCCTTCTGGGAAGGGGCGGCAACTTCCTCTGAAACTGCCATTGCTATGGAAACCTGACCTGAAACTTATTACACTGCTTGTGCTGCACTGAGCATGTGTGAGATCCAGGAAGAAATACAGTCTGGCTTCAGATGCCCACACTTAAGATGGCCACGGCCTGCTGTAAGTTTATAAAATAACAAACTACTGCTATAAACGAACAAAACAGACCTTAGTTTACAGACTAAATTTACTAGAATACATTAAGCTTGTGTATTATAGGGGTATTTTTATTTAAAAAGTATAATTTCGGCCGGAACACCACTTTAAACATGTCTCCTTGTTCTTTTTTGGGTCTTTCTTCTAATAATGAGTCCCTGTTAATCCCTAGGGCATGTTGGAACTCGCGGTCGACAAGGCGTGGATCGTAATCCTTGTCTATAAATTTGGTTCTTAAATGCTCAGACTGTGCTTTAAATGTATCAATGTTGGAACAATTTCTCCATAGCCTGAGAAATTGACTGCGTGGCACGGAGTCAGGCCAGGATCGATGATGACTGCTGTCTGGTGGTATAAAGCTGTTACGATCCGTGGCTTTGAAATGCGTCTGAAAATGAAATCTACCATTACGTATTCCAATTTCTAAATCTAAGAAATTAATCTTGTCTCTGCTGGCTGTATAGGATAGGGAGATACCTCTGTCGTTATCGTTCAAATTTTTGAAAAATGAATCAAGTGATTCGGCACTACCCTTTCAGCGGAGGAGGATGTCGTCTATGTACCGCACCCACATCGCAAGGGAAGGATCCCTATTGGCATAGACGACATCCTCCTCCCACCTCGCCATAAAAAGATTGGCGAGGCTAGGGGCGAATTTAGCGCCCATAGCCACGCCACGTAACTGTAGATAATATTGTTGATTGAACCAAAAATAGCTTCGCTTAGTAGCGAATTCCAACAATTCCATAATAAAGGAACGTTGGAAGGGGGCAATACTAGGTTACTTTTCCAAAAACTACTGGACCGCATCGATACCCTTTTCTTGGGGAATGCACGTGTAGCAGTGATTTTAATAATGCTTAAAGTGAAACAATAAAAGTGTAATATCCCTTTAAATTTCGTACCTGGGGGGTGTCTATAGTATGCCTGTAAAGGGGTGCATGTTTCTCGTTTTTAGAACAGTCTGACAGCAAAATAACATTTCAAAGGAAAAAAGTCATTTAAAACTACTCGCGGCTATTAATGAATTGCTGGTCCGACAATACACATAAAAGTTTATTGATAAAAACGGCATGGGAACCCCAAACCAAAATTTTTTTTAAAAATTGCGTGGGGTCCCCCTCAAAATCTATACCAGACCCTTCAGGTCTGGTATGGATTTTAAGGGGAACCCCGCACCAAAATTAAAAAAAAAAAAACGGCGTGGGGTCCCCCCAATAATCCATACCAGACCCTTATCCGAGCATGCAGCCTGGCAGGCCGCAGGAAAAGAGGGGGGATGAGAGAGCGCCCCCCCTCCTGAACCGTACCAGGCCACATGCCCTCAACATTGGGAGGGTGCTTTGGGGTAGCCCCCAAAACACCTTGTCCCCATGTTGATGGGGACAAGGGCCTTATCCCGACAACCCTTGGCGGGTCTTTGTGGGTGTCTGCGGGTGGGGGGCTTATCGGAATCTGGAAGCCCCCTTTAACAAGGGGACCCCCAGATCCCGGCCCTCCCCCTGTGTGAAATGGTAAGGGGGTACAAAAGTACTCCTACCACTTCACAAAAAAACTGTCAAAAATGTTAAAAATGACAAGAGACAGTTTTTGACAATTCCTTTATTTAAACGCTTCCTCTTTCTTCTATCTTCTTTCTTCTATCTTCCTTTGGTTTCTTCCTCCATCTTCTTCTTCTTCTGGTTCTTCTGGTTCTTCCTCCGGTGTTCTCGTCTGGCATCTTCCTCCGCGGCGTCGGCATCTTCTTCCCTTCTTCTCCCCAGGCCGCTCCGCATCCATGATGGCATGGAGGGAGGCTCCCGCTGTGTGACGCTTCTCCTCTTCTGACGGTTCTTAAATAACAGGGGGCGGAGACCCCGCCCCCCTCTGATGCACGGGGACTTCCCTGTGGCATTCCCCATGACGTCAGAAGGGGGCGGGGTTATGTAGCGGGTGACCCTGTCCCCCTCCGACATCACGGGGAATGCCACAGGGAAGTCCCGTCAAGTCCCTGTGCGTAAGAGGGGGCGGGGTCACCGGGTGCCCCCCCGTTATTTAAGAACCATCAGAAGAGGAGAAGCATCACACAGTGGGAGCCTCCCTCCATGCCATCATGGATGCGGAGTGGCTCGAAAAGAAGATGAAGACAAGAAGATGAAGAGAAGAAGATGAAGAGAAAAAGATGAAGAGAAAAAGATGAAGAGAGAGGTGACTGGTAGATCGCGTTCTGGGCTTGCTGACCCGTCATTACAGAGCATCAAATAGGGGGACTACTTGTAAAGTTGGAGCTGTAGTAGGGAGCATAAGCCGCATAAGCCAATGCCTCCTCTGTAGTGCTTGCTCCTGCCCCATGAGGAGTGATACAAACTGCACTCCATCTCTTATCCCAGCTAGCTATCTCCAGAGTGGTGACATAAGCAGGAAGGAAGAGAAGCAATATACTGAGCATAATAGTTTAGGACTGCTTTCACACTGATGTGCTGCTGTTTACCCACATTGCTTGTACCTGCAGCTTTCCTATGGGTTTGCTGTGCTTAGCCATAGATTTCTATTATTTCCTGCAGATTTGGTGCACTTTCTGAAAGCACATCAAAACTACTGAATGCAGGAGTTTTGTTGTGCTGTCAGAAAGTACAGCACACTTGCATGATACTATGAAAGTCTATAGCAAAGCGTAGCTAACCCAGGAAAGTTGCAGATGCACTGCACTGCATCCATGGTACCTGTACCATTACAGAACCGATCGATCTACAGGTCCAGGCCAATGGTTTATGGCCTGGACCTTCTGATCAGTTCTAAAGAATCACAGAACGTCCTGTGCCTGTGTAATGTAAACCCAGGCACAGGAAATGATGCAATCTCCCCTCCTAGAGCCCTTTTCGGTTTTAGCGTGAGAGAAGAGAGCACCTACCATGAGTAAACAAGCACTACATTGACACCAGATCACATAGGCACATATTTAAACCCTTTATCACCCCCGTTAACCCTTTCACTCCCTGTCACAGTGTCACCAAGTACAGTGTACAGATTTTTTACTGATCACTGTATTGGTGTCACTAGTGACGCTAAACATTGTTAGGGGCATTACCATGCTATACATGGAGTTTCCTGGAAAAGATGCAGCCCCTCGACTGCCCAGACTACATAGGGAGCAACGGCAAGATTGTTTGGGACTTGGTGTCACCCTTATTCCGAAAGGTGTACCACTTAAAAAGTGGCACAAATGTGTTAAAATTGTACACGTATAGACATTTCTTCAATTAGCAATTGGCATATGTGGCAGTGTGCGATATAATCGCCAGGCCTTGCCCCAAGAGCCTGCTTGAGGTGCAATGAATTGCTTGTAGTGAGGTGGAAGGACAAACAGAACATTTTCGTTCTGTCTTCCATTCACGCAGACATGCCAGTCCAAACTGTAACAGTGACTGGTGTTGTTGAGAAGCTCCTCTGTGTCCACGAATACAACCTTAAAATGGGAGGGGTAATGGGGCCTCTGGTGACTCCCATGCTAAATGTATTAAGGTATGGGGCCCAAATATGTTTTTTACACAGAAGATTCAGTATCATTATAAGAAAGGCACCATTGGAATACACATTCCCCTTTCTGTAATTTCAGATGTGAATACTAGAAGACAATTTATTTGTCTGTTTTTTCTCCAGAAAACATTTCATTCAACAGAATAGTGCCACACCTACATTCTCCTTTATATTCATAAAACATTTCATTCAACGGAACAGCGCCACACCTACATTCTCTTTTATATTTATCTTAGTGCACTCCACCAAGGTAAAGGTGTACTTGAAGAGGCAGCAGTTCCTTTTTTGTTTTTTTGTTTTTGTTTTTTCCTTGCGCTGATTTACTCATATATTACTCTATAGTTACAATAAAAATGTAAAAATATGTAAAAAAAAACATAAAAAAGAAATAAAAGACAAAAATAATTATTGTTTTATTGAGTTAATGTTCTGTTCTTACTGTTTTATTATACTTTATACTATACCGTAATCTTTTATTGCTACTGTATTTTTTTATTGTTAACCATTGTTTGCTTTGCAGATACACCATTTTACTGTACTGTATACTATTATATTATAATGTTTTATTGTTACTGTGTTTTATTGTTAACCATTGTTTGCTTTGCATGTACGCCATTGAGCTAAAGCACTGATTTGTTTATTTTAACAGCAACAGGGTTTGCTCGCACAATACGTAAAATCAGTGACTCCAGCACTGTATGAAGTGATGTCACCACCACAGTTAAAAAAAAAGAGCATATATGGTGAAGCATAGGGGCTGGGGTGGACAAACGGGCTAATTGCCCCATGCTTCACCATATATTTTTTACTCTTTTTTTGGCACAGATTGCAATAAAAAAAGTTGTTATATTGAGTTAAAGGGTAACTCCACTTTCCTGGGGGAAAAAATAGCAAGTAAAGAAAATATAATATAGAGTGTACAATTGCGATACAAGTCATATTGTAATTGAATGTTATTAACAATTACTTTTCAATCTGCAGCTGCTGTAATTTTCTATAAATGAAATGCAATATGGCTACAGGGAGTTGTTCTGTACATAAAGTGTGTACTGACTACTCCCCAGAAACATAATTTCCTGCTTGTGTGATTGGCTCACCAATTTTTCCAGAAGTCTGCCTAAGATATAAGTCAGATTTTAGGCATCCCCTGCAACAAAAATGTAATTTTTGGTGAGCTACTTCTAAAATGAACACATCTAAATGGATGCAGGCCCCGCAGCTTTCCTCATTAGTGCCCTGCAGCTGTGGTAGCTGACTGATAATTGTGAAACCACTCCCATTTGACCCACTTAGCACAGAGGCACAGACAAACACACATGGATTTCTTTAGAATAACAAAAGGTAGGAATCTGCAACAAAGGTTGTTATAATCTTTGCAATGTACATAGATCACTCAGGGGGAAGTTTTTTCTCACCAAAAGTGCAGTTACGCTTAAATGTTTTATTTATACTGTGTTTTATTGTTAACCATTGTTTGCTTTGCAGTTACGCCATTCAGTTGCAGCACCAATTTGTTTATCTTGACAGCAACTGGGTTTGCTCTCACGATACATAAATTAACTCAACTCAAGCGCTGTAGGAGGTGATTTTACCACCGCCGTTAAAAAAAAAGAAGCATATATGCCGAAGCATAGGGACTGGGGTGGACAGAGGGCAGATCTCCCCTATGCTTCAGCATATGTTTTTTATTACTTTTCTTGGCAAAGATTTCTTCATCCACATCGATCAATGTGAATGGAGGAATCTGAACAAAAAAAAAGAACAGTGCATGTATGCCCATCATTGAAATTGGGTGGATGCAGGGCAATATTCTAATAGTGGGTATACCACCGATCAATCGATGTGAATGGAGGAATCTGTAGGTTTAGGCATCATCTTGGTATCATTTTTTTCAGTCGGCGGACGTCTTTCATGTAAAAGCAATACCAGTGGCTAATTAGCTGCTAGACTGCTTTTACAAGCACTGGGAGGAGATGACCCCCCCTCCTCCCACCGCCTTGCGTGTTTTGCTCTGGCTCTCCTGTCCCACCAGGGAACCAGAGAATACAGTCGGTGGTTCCACCAGCTGACCATTGAGCTGACCATAGAGCTGATTGGAGAAAAGAATGTTGCCAATGATGTTTATTGAAGAAATCGAAAGCTATGAGCATTTCAACACTTCAGTTTTGCCGGATATAAACAGCGCCATTGGGAAATAGGGAAAGCATCTTATCACAAAGGAGAGATCTAGAGTCTAATAGATCCCACATTTTTCAAAAAAGAATACCTGTCACTATCTATTACTATCATGGGGGATATCTACATTCCCTGTGATAACAATAAAAATTATAAAGAAAAAAAAAATGAAAGGGACAGTGTAAAAATAAAATAAAATAAAAAAGCAAAATAAATAATAATAAATAAATAATTAAAGCACCCCTGTCCCTCCGTGCTCGTGCACAAAAGTGAACACAAGCATCGGTCTCATGTTGTATGTAGACAGCAATTGCACCATGCATGTGAGGTATCACTGCAAACATTAGATCAAGGGCAGTAACTCTAGCAGTAGACCTCCTCTGTAAACAGTGGTAACCTGTAAAGGCTTTTAAAAATGTATGTAGTTTGGGGGCGTGGCCGACCGGAGCTGAAGATGGACGCCTGAATCCTCAGCTCGTCTCACAGGGGAGATAAAACAGGTACTCAGGCCGCACAGCTAACACAATCCAGCGCCATCCTTGCGCCTGAGACACTTGGGAACATGGCCAGCGTATCCAGAAAGAGAAACCCGGAATACAAGCTCAAAAAACTCACGAGTTCTCCTACAAGGTCAGTGAAAGCCAAGATGGCGCCGGCCAGGCCGCGCCGAACGAACCATACACGGATCTACCGGATGAATTCCCGGTAGAATCCGCTCCATCTGACCCCCCAGCTTTACCCACTCACCCCCTGGAAGGTGAGCACCTCCTAAATAGCCCTGCAAAGGCTAAGATGAGGCTCGATGCGCCGCCACAGCGCCCACCCTCTTCACAAATTGAGGCCCAAGCTTTCAATCCCCTTCTCAGCAACCAGGCCCTGCATTCATCTATGGCGTCATTCCCCACATCGGGGCAGCCTGTGATGGACACCACCTTAAAGGACATGCTACTGTCCCTACAGACCTCCCTCATGACAGATCTCTCCTCATTATTTGCTAAAATCTCCTCAGACATACACAATATAGATGAGAGAGTAACATGCATTGAAAAAAATATGAGTGACTGCACAGCCACAGTTAACAAAGTCATAGATGTGTGTGAAGATGTGAGGGAGGAACAAACATGGATCCGCGCCAAGCTGGCCGATTTAGAGGACAGATCACGCAGGAACAATGTCAAACTGCGTGGAGTCCCCAAATCCATAATGCCTGCAGATCTACCAAGATACGCAAAGGAATTAATGCACGTCATTGTCCCAGAAGCATCCCCCAAGGACATAATCATTGACAGAATACACAGGATAGCCAAGCCATCCCACCTTGCTGCCTCTGTTTTAATGAGAGTCCACTTCTTTCACATTAAAGAGAAACTCCTGCTAGGGGTCAAAAACAAATCTCCACTACCAGCTCCGTACACGGGAATCCATTTTTTTCCGGATCTCTCTAAATACACGCTCCAGTTAAGAAGAAACTTAAACCCGATCACAAAGGGGCTACAAAACAACAAAATTCCTTACAAATGGCGCCACCCTGCGACTATCCTGGTCACTAGGAATGGTCAATCTCACACCATACATGACCTAAACAAAGGCCTGCACCTCCTCCACAACTGGGGAATAATCACCGAACCTCCCAAGACCCCACCAACCCGCAGCGGCCCCTCTAACGCCCGCAACCGCATGGAACCCCACCCCAGCTGAAGAGACCCTACAGATATTGCCATAGTAGGCCTAACTACTACTTCACTCCTCCCCTGGAGACTAAGCAAACTTCCACTGTTTGTTCAGCTCCCTTCGTTACAAACTGTTTAACCCCCAAATAGAGGCTGAAGCGGTGCTTGCACCTCCTCTTCATTGCTCCTTTCAACTAAGCACAGTTGCTTTATCGGCAGTTTGATCATTGGGTTACTAATATAAAGTATGATTAACATTTTGCTCTATCCGCAGCTCTTCTAGCCAACCATCTCCCTACCAGGGGACCGAACTCCTTCTGCCAACAGACACAGATTGCAGGATCCTCCGTATCCTTGACCAGGACAACTAACTGTAAGTGATTCTCACTCAGATCAATTTCCATCCCACACCACAATGCCACTAAACGTCCTCTCACTTAATGCCAAAGGTTTGAACCACCCGGCTAAACGCCACTCTTTATGGAAAACCGCCAGAGCTCTCCAGAGCGACATTCTCTGTATCCAAGAGACACATCTGATAAACTCAGACTCATCACTATGCAACAACCACCAATTCCCACACATCTTTCATGCCTGCCATTCTACCAAATCCAAAGGAGTCATGATAGCAATCAAGGACTCGGTGGACTTCCACCTATCCAATCTACTAATCGACCCTGACGGTCGCTACTTAATTCTAGTGTGCACCATCAACAAAATTTTCTACACTTTAACCAACATCTATGCACCAAATACCCAACAGATGAAGTTCATGCACAAAGTACAGAGGTTAATCAATCAGATAAAAAAAGGCCACGTAATTCTATGCGGGGACTTCAACAATGTTCCTGACGTCACCATGGACACCACAGCTCCTACGAAGCGGCGAATATCGCCGTTGAAGAAATTTCTATCTACACAGAACTTATTCGATGTGTGGCACTGCCACCATGGTTCAGAAAAGGACTTTACCTTTTATTTTCCCATGCACAATTCATATTCACGAATTGATCTTTTTGCAACAGATAAATGGCTACTCCAGAATATTTGTAAATCTGAAATCCACACCACAACATGGTCAGACCACGCCCCAATATCCATCTCTATCTCAGATTCCACTCCACAACACAACACATTTCTGTGGCGCGTAAACAACTACATACTGCAAAACGAAAAGTACACAACAGAAATCTCCAACCATCTCTTAGAATTTTTCTCTATAAACAAAGGCACAGCGTCTGACCATGGGGTGGTGTGGAACGCCCATAAGGCCTATATTAGAGGTTTGTTAATCAAACTAAGCTCCCTTCACAAAAAGAGGAGGACGCAGCGTATAGATGAGTTAACCACTCAAATTGCCTCCCTAGAACAACAACATAAGACTAAACCCCAAAACCCAATAACCCACCAACTATTCAACCTAAGACAAGAACTGAAAACCTTACTCCTTCAATCATTTGAATACCTTCAACGTAGAATTAAAGCCACCTCCTATGCCACCTCCAATAAAGCAGGAAAATATCTGGCAACCAAACATAGAGGTAAAAGACTTAAAACTAAAATCTCTCAGATTATTCACCCCCCTACTAATATACCCCAGTCCAACCCTCAAGATATAGCCAACGCATTCAGCGATTACTATAGCGACCTTTACAATTTGAAACACGACAC
Organism: Lithobates clamitans; assembly: GCA_037952925.1. Lineage (NCBI taxonomy): Eukaryota > Metazoa > Chordata > Amphibia > Anura > Ranidae > Lithobates > Lithobates clamitans. The sequence goes on along the minus strand of JBBGZY010000046.1, from coordinate 4,138,339 downwards.
CAATACTCCACAACCCTCACCAGAAGAGATTAACCTCTTCCTCCAATCCATTCAGCTACCTACCCTGAATGAGAAACAGTTAGAGAAACTGAATAAGCTCTTTACAGAACAAGAAATTCTCTCATCAATAGATTCCCTACCTAATGGAAAAGCTCCAGGTCCAGACGGCCTAACAGCTGAATATTATAAACAATACTCCCCCCAAATCGTCCCACAACTTACTGAACTATACAACAACGCTGCCTCCTCCTCTAAACTTCCGAATGATTACTTAAATGCATTAATAGTTACGATACTAAAGCCAGGGAAAGAACCAAACTCCCCCAAAAACTTTAGACCAATCTCCCTACTCAACCTGAAAATCTATGCTAAGACCATCGCCGCACGTCTATTAGACATTATACCTACCCTCATACACAGAGACCAGACAGGATTCACTAAAGGACGACAAGCGCCAGACGCCACTAGAAGAATGCTTAACTTGATACATCATGCAGAATCCACCGGAACGCCTTCTCTGCTCCTCTCATTGGACGCAGAGAAGGCATTCGACAGGGTTCATTGGACCTACCTTAAAATGGTCCTACAGAGATTTGGGTTCAGAGACCACATCCTTAGAGCCATCTTGGCTATGTACACTACCCCTTCGGCCCAGGTCTTTACACAGGGTATGCTCTCCAAACCATTCCCCATTACAAATGGCACGCGTCAAGGGTGTCCCCTGTCCCCACTTATCTTTAACTTACTTAGCACAACATATTAGAACCAATACTACAATATCCGGAATCCGAATCGGTAACGTCTGTCACAAAATTAGCCTTTTCGCGGACGATGTCATTCTAATACTCACCAACCCCTCATCTTCCCTGGCTGCAGCACAAGAAACTCTAAACTAGTTCAGTAAGGTATAATATTATAAACTAAACACAGACAAATCTTCAATTCTAGATATTAATATTGATTCCACCACCAAGAATTTACTCCAGACACAGTATTCCTTTGACTGGGCAGACAAGGAAATCACATACCTGGGAATACAACTCCCAAAAACTGCAAGACATATCTACTCCTCTAACTTTCCCCCACTCCTTCAAAAAATCCAATCTGATACACAACATATCGTTAAACATGAGCTCTCCTGGTCAGGGAGATTGGCAGCCTTCAAAATGACATGTCTTCCCCAAATATTATACTTCTTCCGTACACTGCCAATCCCTGTCCCAGCCTCCTTCTTTAAGACCCTCCAATCAATCTTCAACAAATTTCTATGGAATGGGAAAAAACCCAGATGTGCACACACAAAATTAATCAAACACAGACTAGCGGGAGGCACAGGATCCATAGATTTTAGAGATTACTACCTCGCAGCAATACTTGCACAACTCCCAGAGTGGTTCCAATCTAACACCCAATCTCATTGGGCACAGATAGAAAATACATTGTTGGTACGCCCAAACCTAAAGATCTGGCTAATGAGCACCCCTTTGGGCTCCTATATATCCCCCTCCCTCTCCCTGACCATGAAAGCTTCACTCTATGCCTGGAAACAATTGATCACCCCCTCAGAATATAATCCCCCTAACACGCTCCTCAACAAACCCCTAGAAACTCTTCACCATTTAACACCTGACCTCGGACTTTCCAAATGGTCCCTTAGTGGAATTCATTCACTACAACAACTTTTACGAGGTAATCAAATTAAACCCTTCTCCCAATTACAAAGGGAATATGCTCTCCCCGCCTCTGAAAGTTTCACTTACCTCCGTATCCAACACTGTTTAAACAAAATACCTCTCCCTCTCTACAACATCCCCCAAAAGTCATGGGACTTCCTCACAAACTCCACACCACGGCCCAAAGGCATATCCTACTTCTATAACCTCCTACAGGGTAAAAGATCCTTCACCAAGTTGACCCCCCACTATCAATGGGAAAAAGATGTCACAATAACATTCTCTGACGCACAATGGTAAGTAGCTCTCAAGTCCATCTACAAAGCAACCCAATGTTCAGCACTCTGGGAGCTCACCCAGAAAATCTCACTCCGTTGGTACTTAACCCCAGATAAACTAGCCACATTCAACACTAGCACCCCCAACATTTGCTGGCGATGCAAATCATCTAGGGGAGACATGTTCCACATCTTTTGGTTATGCCCCTCCATCCGAAAATATTGGGTAGACACGTTCAATCTGCTTACCAACATCAACAAAACTTCAATCCCACCTTCGCCTGAGCTGGCACTTCTAAACCTAAACATAGAGGCTATACCTGGCCCTCTCAGACACACAACAACCCACATCCTATTAGCATCCAGACTCAATATAACAAGGGATTGGAAATCAGACATTCCCCCTTCCATAACACAAACAAAAGACCTGGTCTCACTCCACTTCAGTTATGAAACAATGATGGCTTCCAGCAATGGTCGTCCATCCAAAGCCAATAAACAATGGTTACCCTGGACAAACCGGACTAATGCTATATATATATATACCGTATTTATCGGCTTATAACACGCACCGGCGTATAACACGCACCCCAATTTAGGAGGGAATTTTAAGGAAAAAAAAACTTTTAGGAGGGAAGTTGAAGGGAAAAAAAACTTACATTTAAACGCCCATCATTGCAGCCTTCTCAGTGCAGCCATGTCAGTGCAGCCTTGTCAGTGCAGCCATGTCAGTGCAGCCTTGTCAGTGCAGCCTTGTCAGTGCAGCCATGTCAGTGCAGCCTTGTCAGTGCAGCCATGTCAGTGCAGCCATGTCAGTGCAGCCTTGTCAGTGCAGCCATGTCAGTGCAGCCTTCCCCAGTACAGTGCAGCCTTCCCCAGTGCAGCCTTGTCAGTGCAGACTTCCCCAGTGCAGCCTTGTCAGTGCAGCTTTCCCCAGTGCAGCCTTGTCAGTGCAGACTTCCCCAGTGCAGCCTTGTCAGTGCAGCTTTCCCCAGTGCAGCCTTCCCCAGTGCAGCTTTCCCCAGTGCAGCTTTCCCCAGTGCAGCCTTCCCCAGTGCAGCCTTCCCCAGTGCAGCCTTGCTACAGTGATCCCAGCCATTCTGGGCTTCAAAATCGCTGATCGCGATTTGAAAATGGCGCCACCGGCGCCGAAATACACAGTGCCGGTCCTCGGCTCTTTCCGGCGGCTGTCGTTCATTTTCGGCTCCACTCGTAGTCCCGAGCGGAGCTATCCGAACCTAGCCGAGTAGGTTCGGATAGCTCCGCTCGGGACTACGAGTGGAGCCGAAAATGAACGACAGCCGCCGGAAAGAGCCGAGGACCGGCACTGTGTATTTCGGCGCCGGCGGCGCCATTTTCAAATCGCGATCGGCGATTTTGAAAATGTGACAGGTCGGATCGCAGGGGATCGGCGTATAACACGCACCTGCGATTTTCCCCTGGTTTTAAGGGGAAAAAAGTGAGTGTTATACGCCGATAAATACGGTATATATATACTGTTTGGGGGTTCAAATTATTTATTAAAGCAAAAAATAATAATTTTTTCATGTAAATAAAAAGTGTCAGAAAAAGCTTGGTCTTCAAGTGTGGGTGATGTGTGTAATAAGCTTCTAATGTTGGGCATAAAATGCCAGGACAGTTCAAACACCCCTCAAATGACCCCTTTTTGTTAAGTAGACACCCCTAACTATTTGATGAGAGGCATTTTAAGTCCATGGAATATTTTACCACAGATTTTGGGAAAATTACCAAAACTTTTTTTGTCACTTAAATTATATATTGCTTAAACATGCCATCAGTATATGTGAAATTGCACCCAAAAATACATTCTGCTGCTTCTCCTGAGTATGGGGATACCACATGTGTGAGACATGTTGGCAGTCTAGCCATGTACAGGACCCTGAAAACCAATCACTGTCTTCAGGTTTTCAAAGAGTGTAAATTAATAAGGAGGGGGAAAAAGGGGGATAGGGGGAAAATGGGACTTTATTTGAGACACAACACTTGGGTAGAAGGAATCAAACAAAAATAGTAGATAGGATATTTATTATTAACACAATTGGGCATGGTGCAATGGATAACAGTAATAGTAGGCCAATATGTACGAAACAGAATTATGACAAACATGGTATGTAAATCACATAGTAATTTGAATAACATGATAGACATTATTGCACATAATAGATAATGAACCAGCAACATACCCAATAGATGAAGACATAACTAGTAAAATTAATTGATTGATTCAGACAGATAAAACCCATAATAAACAACTGATTGCTGTGGCATAGCATCAAATAAAAATGCTTGACGCGTTTTGTGGGTTGTTTCCACTCATCAGGATCAGCTATACACTGGGAGTATCTATGATGGAATTAAAAATTCATAATTAATGGCAATTGATTAAAAACAGGAAGAGAGGGAGCTCAAAAACTATGATCCTAACACTCTTACTTATGGGTAGGGTGTAAAGAACCTAGATGGTATTGATGATAAAAAAAGAGGCACTAGGCAGTGAAGAGCAACCCCCCCGGGAGCTGAGGTGATAGCAATGCAGGCTAAGGGAGGGTCAAGAGAACAGGAATAGGAGAACATCACCTGAGATGGCTTCAAAGGTCAGTCGTGAAAGGTATGAGTCCATAGGGCTTCTGTAACAATAAGTGGTTAAAGGGTATTAACATCTAGTGGACATATCAATTGATGTGAGAGGCCAGTAAGAAAGGAGAAAAGAAAAAGTGAGAAAAATAGTGAAAAGTGAAATAGAACATAGAGGACACCCAAGTGACTATAAAGAAGAATAAGAGAGATTGTGGAAAGTGTTGAAACAAGAATACAAAAGGAAAAAACTATATATCATAGGGCCAAAGGAAGAGTCCATGAATTAGGAATTACCTGAGGCTTAAGGTAGTATGAAAACAAACATAGTGGGTGAAGGGGCCAAAAGAAAACAAACCGAATAAGCTAGAGTTCATGGAGGAGTGAGAATAAAAGGCGGCCCACCCACTGGCAGAGCCCCACCAACGTCACGCTGCATGCTCAGAGAGAGGAGACGACCATGTCCAAGCAACAAATATAGTGGGTGAAGGTGCCAGAGGAAAACACACCAAATAAGGTAGAGTCCATGGAGGAGTGAGAATAAACGACGGCCCGCCCGCTGGCAGAGCCCCACCAAAGTCACACTGTGTGCTAAGAGAGAGGGGACGACCATGTCCGAGCAACAAGCACTCTTAAATAGGCGCCTGACCTCCTTCATGGTGCCCACCGATAGTAACCACGTATACGTGCGGCGTCATGAATGACGACACTCGTAAGACATGTGGGTGTGGCGTCGACACGCATCGATTGTGAGCCCCCCGATCAATGCGATCAGAGGGGGCTGGGGGATAGCCGCGGTGCACGTCACAGCTCCCGGTATGAATCGTTGCACATCACCAATTTCACCTCTCAGGGAAATCTGACAAGACAATAAATTCAGTATAGCAAGTGCCCTAGAACTGGCACTTGATGCAAGTCAACAAAAATCATGGAAATAGCGACATAGATAAAAGTGGGAGGGGAAAAAAGGGTGATGGAAAAATGGGGCCTATGGAGATTTTTGTGTACTGTAGTTTGTCGCTATTCCACGAGCATGCACAATTTTAAAGCATTGCATGTTAGGTATCAATTTATTGGCGTAACATCATCTTTCACATTATACAAGGAAAATGGGCTAACTTTACTGTTCTCTTATTTTTTTTATGCAAAAAAGTGTATTTTTTCACAAAAATTGCATTTGTAAGACCGGTACGCAAATACAGTGTAACATAAAGTATTGCAATGATCTCCATTTTATTCTCTAGGGTCTCTGCTAAAAAAAATAAAATATTTGGGGGTTCTAAGTAGTTTTCTAGCAAAAAATACTGATTTTAACTTGTAAACAACAAATGTCAGAAATAGGCTTGGTCCTTAAAGGGGTTGTAAAGGCAGAAGGTTTTTTATCGTAATGCATTCTATACATTAAGATAAAAAGCCTTCTGTGTGCAGCAGCCCCCCTCAGCCTTTCTAACACTTACCTGAGGTCCCTCTCTGTCCAGCAAAGTCCATGAGTGTCTCAGCCGTCCCATATTCTCACTTCTGATTGGCTGTCACTGCTGTCAATCAAAGTCAGCTAGCCCGAGAAGAGGAGGATCTTGGCTGCTCTGTGCAAACCCACTGAATAAAGCGGGTATGTATAACGTTTTTTTTTCCCTATAAAAATAAAAAACATAAGACTTTACGATCATTTAAGTGGTTAAATCGTATGAAAAAAGTTGACTGCTGTAAGAGCCCCTGTCAGTATAATACATTGTTCCAAATCATGCAATTGTTACTTTTACTGGACAGCTTGGTCTGCATGTAAATGTGAGATCATAAGACATGTGAAATAAAGAAAGCAATTCATACACTGAATAATATTATTAATCAAATAGTCAAATGATCAAATACTAGTATTAATCAGCTACAGCTACACAACCACAATATTTACTTTGCTAGAGTGGGTCTTTAAAATCTAGCTCACGACACAATAACTTTACAGCTTAATCAAAAGCATAATAATTGCTGTAAACCTGGTAAAGTTCCATCATGTATCCATTTATCAGAGGAAAAAAAAAATATTTTATTCTTTTAGCTGTCAGGATTAGTTCAGCTCTCACTCTAATGCCCCGTACACGCGGTCGGATTTTCCGATGGAAAATGTCCGATCGGAGCTTGTTGTTGGAAATTCCGATTGTGTGTGGGCTCCATCGGACATTTTCCATCGGACACACAAAGTTTGAGAGCAGGCTATAAAATTTTCCGACAACAAAATCCGATTGCGTCAATTCCGACCGTGTGTGGCCAGTTCCGACGCACAAAGTGCCACGCATGTTCAGAAGAAATTCCGAAACGGAACAGCTCGGTCTGGTAAAATTAGCGTTCGCAATGGATACAACACTTTCGGCACGGTGCAATGTTAAAAATGGTTTAATACAGCGCACTCTCTTCTTCTTTATAATGTGAGAAGAATGATAGTAGTTTTGCTGCTCATATTCACACAAACTTCTCACGAACTTCTTTCTTTATTATTTTTCGGGATTCCCTCAATATATTTTGATGTGTCACATCTCACAAAATTATTTTTGTGTTGTTTTATTTATTTATTTTTATTTTAAGGCATATTTTTTTTTTTTTTTTTAGGTTTGTATTTTTTAAAAGCTGATCTTTGTTTTATTTTATTTTTAGTTTTACTCCATAATATTTTTGTGTGTGTTTTGTGTGTCAAGTTACCACAACACCATTGATATCTTGTATTATTTAATATCAAGGAGATTGTTTGTTGTTGGTGTCTCTTGTTAATTTCACATTGAACTTTAGAAATGTACCTGAATCCTCACAAACAAACTGTCCTTTTTGAAGGAAAAAACACATAGGCAAGTATAATTGAAACAAAAATTCCTTTATTAAGGGCTCAGAACCAAACTAAGAAGGAGGCAACGCTGGAGAAACAGCAGAAATTAGCGAAGCCTTGGACCCCCAGGGCAGACATCAATTCTTTAACATCAAAATTGGTGGCCTGAGGAGTCCATATGTAAGGGAGTGCAGTCTGGTCCAGAAGTCCCAGAGATCCGGAAAGCAGCAGATGACATCTGTGTCCCCAGGCTGTGGTACTACAAGAAGCTGCATATTTTGCCAGACCAGACTGAACCCAGGGTCATCACTTTCTGGTCTTCTTTCCACGCTTCCTTCCTGGCTGTGGCTCTGCTGTTGGAGATGTGGCAGGAGGAGGAGTAGGACCTGGAAGAGGAGGAGGACTAGTAAGACCTGGAGGAGGAGGAGTAGTAGGACCTGGAGGAGGAGGAGGACCATGTGTGAGGTCACAAATGTGGGTAGCAGATGTTATTTGGCCCCTCAACCCCTTATTGAGAGCTTCGAACATTAAGGACTCACACATGAGTTGTTGGGCCTCCTCCATCTGCTGCATTTTGCAGGCAATTATGCCAGCAAAGTCCTCCTCCACATTGTGGGGGGCTCTCAGGGCCTCTGTAGCCTTCCAAAAGAGGCCTATGGCAGCCTCCTACAGGGTACTCCTCTTCCTTCCACTTTCTGTTTGCAGGTGGATGGGAGGGAGCTGCATATCAGGCAGCCTGCTCGGTCCAGCCACCTCCTGGCTGAGACTTCCCTGTGTATGAAAAAGGGACATGGTTTTACTTTTTGCATCATCAATCACAATCATAAATTGGTACTCCAAACTAACATCTAGTTAACATCATTGATTGGACAAGCAGAAATATTTAGAGAAATGCTATACCTGGCTCAAGCTGGGCTCCTCCACATGTTGCTGCCTGGAAGGCCCAGGTTGGGAATCAGAAGCCTCAGCTGGGGGGGAAGGAAACGTGGAAGGAAGACTGGAGAGTGATGACTTGGGTTCAGTCTGACCTGCCAGAAAATGCAGCCTGTCATAGTACCACATCCTGGGGACATAGATGTCATCTGCTGCTCCGGATCTCTGGGAATCCTGGACCTTCTTGTGCTCCCTTAGATAAGTGCTCCTCATGCCACCAATTAGGGTCTTCAAATAGGTGATGTCTGCCGTGGGGATCACCTGCTTCACAAATTCCAACAAATTATCCAGCGCTGCCTTCCTCTTTGTTTGGTTCTTATAATGTGGGTGGTTTATCTCCCAAAGACAAGGCAGCTCCCTGAACATATCTATGAAGATTGCCATAAAGTCGGTATCTTTCAAGATATCCATTTTCACTGCAAGACACAACACAAGACAAACCCTAATGTCAGGCCAAACTCTCCTAATCTTGTTACAATATAGGCCTCAATCTAGAAGCAGTATAGGTCCAAGTTTGGCTCTTACCTTCGTTATCACGATCGGCGCCTCCGATACTCCTTCCTCCGCTCACAGATCGTACGTACTACGCACGCGTGTTACGCTTTATACACACTGTGCATGCGTGTAACTCCGCCCGCCCCTGACGTTCTTTCTAGTCTATTCTCCACCTCTTTTCGTTCGGCGCAGTGGGGGAAGAGCACATGGCGGAGACACAGCAGGTGCGTGCTAATTATAGCAACGAGGAGGAGGAGGAGGAAAGCCCGGATCCAGAAACGTCCCGATACAAAAGGAGACGATTTAAGGCCTGAAATATGTCCTTTGGGGAGATGTTGGAGATGGTCGACATCCTGAAGAAGGCCAACTATGATGGGAAGTATGGACCTTACCCCAACTCCAATGTCCGAAAGGCCAAGATCATGGCGAAAGTGGTCAAAAGTCTGCACCAGAATTTCGGGGTATGTCGATCGAAAGATCAGCTCAGGAAGCGGTGGTCGGATCTGAAATTACGAGAACATGAGCAGTACAGAAAGATCCGGAGAGTGCTGCAAAAAAGTAAGTAGTTGTGCTGTTTTCCTATTATTTTTGTCTTTATTACCTTCGTGCTGCTCCATCTGCTTTTCTTAAGTGTTGTACAGTTTAAAATGGCAACTTTCATGTTCATGGGCACATTATTCGTTCGTATCAAACATTTTTCTTTCGGCCTATAAAACACCATTGTTTTGCCCATATGCATTTGCCCACATTTTTTAGGGCCTACTTGTATGAAAATAATTTGGTTGTGTAGATGGGTTTGTTACTAGAATGAAATGCAAACTAGATTCTGTGTAAGGAGAGGACACTCAGCAGCTTTTTTCACATCTGGACGCTGGAGCACTAGTGTGGGACACAGGAACACCCTTTTTATTAGGGGGCCCACACAGGTGCTCCAGTGTATACTATAGGGGTGTCTCCATCTGTGAAGCTTGTACCAAACAGGTAAAGTATTGAAGCTTGACAAAGGACACTCAAAATTCTACATCTTGGAACTCTGCCAAAATAGACAATTGTAGACCACTTCCAAGCAATGTTTCCTATTTATAGTTCTGCCATCAAATATCTGTGTGCTAAGTATACCATTTTTGTTTTACATAGGGGAGAAAAGACTCGGAGGACACCCCTCATCCAAGGAGACCAGAGACCCCCCACCTCTGGAAGAAGGGGAAATACCCCCAACACAAGAAGAGCAGGAGGAAGAAGACGTGGTGGAACTAGTCACCACAACAGGTGAGTGTCTGCGACCACAGGCTCAGGTAAGAGATGGATGCCGGCATTTTATAATACCTGTTTTTTTTTTTGGTTTCTCTCTTTTTAGGTGATTGTGATGTTGTGGATCCAGGGCATTTCACCTCGGAAAGTGCACAGATCCTGATCGGGGAGATCATGGGGTGTAATTTAGCATTGGAAAACCTCAAGAAAAACATCAATGATGTTATTCAAAAAAATAAGAACATCATTGATGTTTTGGGGAGAGTTTAAAACCCCTACAAATCCCTTTTTTTGTGTGCTACAATGTTAAAAATGTTTTAGCGATTTTTAGAAAAGCCAAATTTTGAGGATACACAAAGTGTGCCAACATGTGCTATGTGCCATCACGGGAGATCAATGGATGCGTTTTGGGGGTGCAACCCCTTCCTCAATAATAAAGTAGCTGAGAGGAAGGGGTTGCTCCCCCAAAACACGTCCCTTGGTCCCCCGTGATGGCAGCTAGCACATGTTGACATTCGTAAATTGGTGTGCATCTTCAAAATTTGGCTTTTCCTGGGGTGACGTCACCCCATCTGAACGCAATATCAAACACGGTTTCTAAATACTCATGTCTGATATTGCCTTCAAGTTCTCCCAAATGTGAACTTTGTAAGTTCAAGATTTGTGTCTTTCTTGTTGTTTTGAAACATGCCTGTTTTATCTTAAATGGACATTTCTATTTTTGATAATGCCACCCCAAAAATTGTTATACAACAAACATGTTGGTTTGTTTTAAAAACCTTTTCTAAATGCACATGTGATTGTGCAGGTATTAAAAAGATTGTTAATCAAGAATGTGTGGATTATTGTCTCAACGCTACAACACTTTTGTGGTGATGTAATTGCTGCTTTCTGTGACAATGTGTGTTATTTCCTAAGGGCAAATCCACTTTGCACTACAAGTGCAGTTTCAGTGCATTTTCAAGTGTACTTGTAGTGCAAAGTGTCTTTGCCTTTAGTAAATAACACCCAACAGTGCTTTGTATAAGGTTACACAATCACGCCATTTTCAGGGCACACCACATTTCGGTCAGGGTCAGCTAAAACAAACACAAGCAGTAAATGTCACCAAAGATTTGCTTATTTTTTTTATTTGATCAAGGTTTCACAAATTGTCTGGCATATTGATGGCCCCCCTACCCGCAAAGAACTGAAGGTATCTTAGCCGGACATCACGGGCACTCAGGGAGGGCAAGCCAGGACGGCCACTTTCAAGCGCCGTCAGGGTTGTTTCATTTATAATTCTGGCCTCAGGCCCAACAGAGCCAGCATAGTTGGCAGAATGTTGGCGTAAAATGTTATGTAGAACACAGCATGCCAGGATGATATGATTCAGTTTATATTCCGCCATATGGATGGGTGTAAGAAATAGGCCGGACCAGCTGGCCATGATTCCAAATGTGTTCTCCACCACTCTTCTGGTTCTGGCCAGCCGATAATTAAAAACCCTCTGGTCCGGGGTGAGGGTCCTCATAAGGTGGTCCCCCAGCACAAAGGCTTCATCCGCAACGAAGACAAATGGGAGTCCTTCCACATTGTCTTCTGGAGGTGGCAATTCCAAGCTGCCATTCTGGAGACGCCTGTAAAACTCCGTCTGGGCGATGACTCCACCATCGGACAACCGGCCATTCTTCCCCACGTCCACATACAGGAACTCATAATTAGCCGACACCACCGCCAACATCACAATACTATTGAACCCCTTAAAATTATAATAGTATGACCCCGAGTTGGGTGGTGGGGCGATGTGGATGTGTTTCCCATCAATTGCCCCTCCACAGTTAGGAAAGTCCCACCGCTGGGCAAAGTGGGAGGCCACAGTCTGCCATTCCTGTGGCGTGGAAGGAAACTGTTGAGGAAAAAAAAATAAAATTAGTCTTTTTTCACATTAAAACATGGAAAGCAGATTAGACACAAACATTCTTGGCCAACATTAAGATAACATTTATTAATGGGAATTTTTCAAAACCAAAGTATAAGGTACACCTATCAGATTCCCCCTCCCCCACCCCCTCTCATGGGCCATTTCTAACATTATAGGTGGGGGGGCTCTTGGACAGGTAACCCTCTCCACTTTATTTAGAGATGAATCCCTAAATAATGGGTATTACTTTGAATAGCCCCTCCTTAGTTACACTATTGGCAGCCCACTGGACAGGTAAGAAGTGTCATAATACAAAGATATAAATACACACTGTACACATTTCAGCACATTTGGACATTCTGCTATTACCTATCAAGATAATAATAGAATACAAAAACTTTAAACAGTACCATTTGAAAGTATACAGGCAGGCCCTTGCACTACAAGCTTTGGGGAATTCATCCATACATCTGAGCACAAAAGAGGTGGGTATAGTGTGTATGGGTTTGGCAAAGTCATCAGATAGATGATTGAGGATAGATAGAGAATTGGTATCAGCTCTGCCTGAATTTAAAGCACAAATCACATTTTTAAACAGTTTAGGGGGTGTTTGGGGTAAAGCACTACTATGGAGCTGACAAAATACATTGTTAAGTGACTACATGAGGTGAATATAGGGCCTGTAGAACATGCTGGGGAGGTAAGTGAAGGCAAATATGTATGAAGGACAAAAAAAATTAGATAAAAATCCAGCATGAATGAGGACAAAGGGGACATTCACAGCATATTCCAATAATGGTAATTAGGGAATGAGGAAAGAAATACAATACATTATCAAACATAAAATACAATAAAATGTGATATTAAAGGATAAAAATCTTACCTTCATATACTCCTTCTGCAGGACCTGGATGATGGCAGAACAGGTCTCTGGGATAATGATGCCCTGAGCCTGGGGGGAGATGCCTGTCGAGAACTTCAAGTCCTGCAGGCTTCTCCCCCTCGCCAAGTACCGCAGGGTAGCGACTAGCCTCTGCTCCGGAGTGATGGCTTGCCTCATGCAGGTATCCTGCCTGCTGATATAGGGGGTCAGCAAAGCCAACAAACGGTGAAATACGGGGTCCGTCATCCGGAGAAAGTTCCTGAAATCATCAGGATTATTCTCACGGATCTCACGGAGCAAAGGCATATGAGAGAACTGGTCACGCTGGAGCAACCAATTCTTGGTTCATAAACTCCTCCCCACCCTGTTCATGGACTGGACTTGTGTCAAGGTCAGGACCCCAACACCAAGCCCCCGCACAGCGCGAACTCTACGAGGAGTACATATACGTAACATGGCTAGAAAACAGTCGGCTGCTCAGAACGAAGTAACAGAACGCACTGAAGAACAGCAAGGCCTGTGAAGAGCGACCTGAAAAACAGCAACGAACAAATGAGAACACAGTAACTAATCAAAGTCAAGCATAGCTTGCTTGCACACACTGAAGAGCATATACAAACCCACAAGCACAAACTGAACCACAGAAAACTATCTGAAAGCCACGAGTCTGAAATAGCGTGAATCGTCTCTCACCAAACTTTTACTAACACGAGATTAGCAAAAGGAGCCCAAAGGGTGCCGCGCTTGGTTCTGAAATGGCCTTTTCTAGTCTCGTCGTACGTGGTTGACGTCACCACCTTCTTGGCGATCGGAAATTCGGACAACTTTGTGCGACCGTGTGTACGCAAAACAAGTTTGAGCCAACATCCATCAGAAAAAAATCCTAGGATTTTGTTGTCGGAATGTCCGATCAATGTCCGGCCGTGTGTACGGGGCATAACTCCCACCAGGTCAGATAGAAGTGCTGCAGGTTTAATAGATTCCAGCACTGGTGTCATCCCCCCTTTCCTCTAGGCCCTTAATTCATTCCTTAATTTTGTGACAGCAGATGTGACATTTGTTTATTCAGCGAAAACTGTAGATACAAAGTATATATACCTGTATATGGAAATCCTAAATGGGGACTCAAACAGCAATACTAACAGAAGCTCTGCAATCATAAATATACTGTATTTTAAAAATGCAGCTTACCAATTCTCCTGATTTGCAAAATAGTTTTACTCATTATTACTACCCACCAATGGAACAGATTTAAGAGCCACTAAGCTGAAGCAATAATGTATTTTTGTAGTACATTTTCTTTTCATGTATATATCTAAGGCTATGGTCACACTGTTCTGACACAGAAGTTGCATGACTTCTGACCCAACTTTGCCCTGCGACTTCATTTCTGACTTCCATGCTACTTCAGTGAATGGGATCCAACTTTTAGCCTGGTATAGATCTTGAGGGGGAACCTCCACACCAAAATAACATTCAGAAAAATGACATGGGGTCCCCCCCAAGACCATACCTGACCCTTCGGTCTCAAATAGATCTTAAGGGGAATGCCACTGCAGATTTTTTTTTTAAAACAGTGTGGGGTTCTTCCCAAAATCCATCCAAAAGAAAAGTGTAGCGTTACAAAAAAACAAGAGACAGTTTTGGAAAAGTCCTTCTTCTCCCGGTTCTTCTCCCTCCGATAGTACTTTTGGCAGCATGGGCAGGAGTCAAGTCCTGCTGGAAAATGAAATCAGCATCTCCAAAAAGCTGGTCAACAGAGGGAAGCAGAGGGTAGAGGGCTGAGCTGACTTTGGACTTGATAAAACACAGTAAACAGTAAACCAACACCAGCAGATGACATGGCTTCCCAAATTATCACGGACTGTGGAAACTTCACACTGGACCTCATGCAATGTGGATTCTGTGCTTCTCCACTCTTTCTCCAGACTCTGGGACCTTGATTTCCAAACTAAATGACAAAGCTCCCCAAATCATTACGAACTGTGGACAATTTTGCATCTGCTGGTGTTGGTCCACTGTGTTTATTCAAATCCAAAGTCAGCGGAACCCTCTACCAGGAAATTATAGAGCACTTCATGCTTACCTCTGCTTACCAGCTTTATGGAGATTGCATTTTCCCGCAGAACTTGGCACCTGCCCACACTGCCAAAAGTACCAATACCTGGTTTAATGATCATGGTATCACTGTGCTTGATTGGCCAGCAAACTCACCTGTCCTAAATACCATAGAGAATCTGTGGTGTATTGTTAAGAGGAAGATGAGAGACACCAGACCCAACAATGCAGATGACCTGAAGGGCACTATCAAAGCAACCTGGGCTTCTATAACACCTCAGCAGTGCCACAGGCTGGTCGCCTCCATGCAACGCTGCATTGATGTAGTAATTCCTTCAAAAGGAGCCCCAACTAAGTATTGAGTGCATACTATACTGTACATGGACATACTTTTCAGTAAGCCAACATTTCTGCATTAAAAATCCTTTTTTTTTATTGGTCTTATATATTAATCTAATTTTATGAGACACCAAATTTTGGGTTTTCACTAACTGTAAGCCATAATCATAAAAATCAAAAGAAAGAAATGCTTGAAATATATCATTAATAATCATATATATATATACACACAGTATATACTCTATACAGGTATAAGAGGGTTTCACTGAAGATGTTGTACTTACCAGCAAGTTTAGCCCAGACAGATGATATGTTAGGGCTCATTTGGCGCACTTTTATATGAAAAGAAAGTAAGTGGCTTTGAAATTGTGTGACTTCACTTGAAATTACACGATTTCAAAGCTGCATGTCAGTGCGACTTCAGGAGTGACTTGGCTGACATCTGTGCGACTTCATGCACAGCTGTCTATGCAAGTTGCACAAATGCATAGAATGCATTAAGATAAAAAAAGTCTGCCTTTACAATCACTTTAAAGCGGAGTTCCAGCCGCAAAAAAATGTTTTTTAAAATTCAGCAGCTAAAAACACTGTAGCTGCTGACTTTTAATAAGGACACTTACCTGTCCAGGGAGCCACAATTTTGGCCCCCCAAGGCCGATTTGTCCATCGGATCGGGTGCAGGCGCTGCCATTCCAACTAAGGGAAACCAGCAGTGGAGCCTTCAGTTTCCTACTACACATGCGCGAGTCGCGCAACACTTCCTGAATGGCCCTGTCATCTTCTGGGACACATCAAGGTCCCAGAAGGCAATGGGGGAGAAGAGGATGCGACTCACTGAGCAGCAGCGGGGCTGGGAGGCAATTACACAAGGTACTTCATAAAAGCTAAGAAAAAAAATTAAAATAAATAAGTATCCAAAATCGAGTGGTGGAGGAGTTCTCATTCCTTTAAGAAAAAGTTGTAAAAGTGGGTGGAACTCCACTTTAAGAAGTCCTGGATGGTTGTCGCTCAGTGAGGAGCCATATGATCACCCCTAAAGTTGCAAGAATATTCAAGACAACATACTAGAGAGTCTAGGATACGTTGTGTCAGAGTCAGCTAAAGTAAAGGAGGCCTTCAGTCTGCCTGGATAACAGTGAGTAGGCTGCAGAGTATCCAGAGAAAATGACTGTTGCTTGTGCACCCTTTCTGGTTAGAGGGACTGTTCGAAACAAAGCTGCCAGGCTGTGCCTTAGAGATGAGAAGGCTCCTGTGCTGAAACCATGTGCTATCTTTTTATGAAGGGAAACACTGCTTTATTTAGCTGCTTCAAGATAGTATCTTCATTCAAGTTGTTTAGTTCTGGGCATCCCAAAGCTCTTCCCAATCCCTATTCCAGTTCTACAAAACAATAAAAACAACAAAAACAAAGACACTATTTGCCTAATTACTGTCTAATGACTGAATGAGATTGTATGTGTCTGACTGAAAATACCCTGTGCCTGGCTGCTTACTCCATTAAGGGATCAGAACTTAGCATCAGATCTGCGGACTAAGTCAGGGGTTCGCCACAGACACTAATAAGAAAAATTTGCACTGATCATTAAAATGTGTAATGAAATAATGTAAACAACATTAAATAAATACTGTACCACAAAATAGGTAAACTTTTTAAACTTTTTATGTCCTTTTTCTTGTTTTTTTTTTTCTTATTTTATTGTGTATTTTATTCTTACTAGATGCATGCTTGTGTTACTGTCTCTTTAAATGTTTATTGTCACTACAAACAAATGAACAAATTATTTCCATTTGCTTGGGAATCCTCAAGCAACAATACAAAATACAAAAAAGTAAAGGGCTTAGCATTATTTTTAGTCTTTTTAGTTTGTACTTTGACAAACTTTAATTGAATAAATAGGTTATGCGGTTTATCAACAAACCCATTTGTTATATTTATTATAAATGACAACATGTGCCATCATTTCCTTATTTCACCTTCTTAAGATTGTATTTAAAATATGGTTATTGATAGAGTACTCCATTCATAAAAACAAATGTGATCACTGGACTTTTCTATTAATGAACTGTAATGTAAACACAACTTATTGAATACATTCTGAGAAGCTGAAATGAGGACATGGCAATCATTTTCATTATTGACAATGTCTCTCAATACACAAATGGGCATGTGTTTAAAAAATCAAATGCTCATTCATTGCAGCAAGGATCCAGAAGCATTTGATTACATATCAAAAGTCTTTTGCAGGGTGGCAGGGAGACAGTGGCAGTGCTAACATCACTGTGCCATTGTCTTTATGTGATGGTGTCTAAATCATAAGACATTTTTTAGCAATTCCTAATTATCATGGGAAGCTTTAAATTACTTATTTATTTTCTGCTAGGCAAAATTAGAAGGACATGTTGGTTAATGTGAACTGAAACTGCAGTGGGAAAAGGTATTGAAGATGACATATCAAGGATATGATGTAGAATTTGGAAAGCAGTCGCTTACATTCAAGAGGAATGACAGAAACTCTTTAAGAAGGCAGCAGCTGACCCTAGGCTATAGCACCAATGACAAGAGAGAGTATCTTGAATGCAAAAATAACTTGACCTTGCTGCTGGAAAGCTCATATACAGGAAAAGATGGGCTGCTCTGTTTATGCACAAAGTCAAATCAGGATTTCTTTTTTTCCAAAGAAACATAAAAAACTAATAACAATTTTAATAATAAATAAAAATCCAAATTCCAATTCAATGCTTAATCTATACTAACTAGATTATTAATCATTTTAAAAATTACTCCAAACATGGAGTAACTCAATTATTTTATGTATTCATATATTGTTGAATATTTATGTAACACTTCACATATTGACATTCACATCAGTCTCTGTCCTCAAGGAGCTTGCAATCTAAAGAAACTATCTCACATGAATAATGAATATAGTATATACACATACTAGAACCAATTTATACAGAAGTCAATTACCTTAACTGCATGCTTTTGGAGAGTAGGAGGAAACCTGGGGGCCCTGAGATTACATCACCTACCTCAATGGGTCCATCTTTGCTTATTAACAGCCTGCAGGGCTATATTAAAGCCTGGATATCACCTTCACCCCCTTCTCTCTGCACTGTGATATGTGAACTTAAGTTACCTCTGGAAAAATTGGACACCATGAGGAATTTGGGTCCCCATGAGGGACATAGCTGAACAGCCAAAGCAGAGGGTCAGTGAGTAGATGGGTAAATGTGAGTTTTTGAGCGTATCTCAGGACTTGATCCCAAAAGGAATGAGTCACATTGCAGTTCCAGTGGTGGTGCATGAGAGTTAGGCGACTCAAATTACACCAGGGGCACATAGTCGATAGTGGATTAGTGAAGTCCATATAAGCCGGTATATAGGCCCTGTGTAGCAGTTAAAACTGTGTCTCCCGACAGTTTTCATTAATTACTAGTCTACAGATTATGCAGTAGCCTCGAAGAAGTATGTAAGCATCAGGAAGGTCTTTAGTCCACACTTGGAGAGAGTTGATTTGATGAGGGGACATTGTCTGCAGAAGAAGTTGTGCATATAAGTAGGATATAGTATAGTTCCATCGCCTCGCCGCCATGTCTATCAAGGAATGTTGCAGAGGGTTTTTTTTGTAGGGCCCTTACACACCTTAACATAGTTTGTGAGTTGATAGTAATAGAAAACATGGTGGCTTGGGAGGCTGTATTCCAGTGAGAGCTCATCGAATGTCTTCAGTAGGTTTGAGTCGAACACCCCCCGGTTCGGTTCACAGCAGAACAGGCAAAATATTTGTGCGAACATGCAAACACTGTTAAAGTCTATGGGACACGAATGTGAAAAATTAAAAGTACTAATTTTAAAGGCTTATATGCAAGTTATTGCCATAAAAAGTGTTTGGGGACCCGGGTACTGCTTCAGGGGACATGTGTCAATGCAAAAAAAAGTTTTAAAAACTGATGTTTTTTCAGGAGCAGTGATTTTAATAATGCTTAAAGTGAAACAATAAAAATTAATTGAAATATAATAAAGGTATTCCTGCACTACCCAATTGGAAAAAGAAAAGGAAAAAAACGTATGCGACTGGACAGCTGCACGCACCGAAAAAGGGCCAAGCACAAAACCCAAAATGGAGGAGAGGGAGGTGCTGTGCTAACCAGAACAGCGGGCTGCTGTTAATCTCTGTATGAAATCAATTAAACTGTATGCTGATACCCCATTGTGAATAAAATCGCATAAATTTGTATAAACACTGAAAGCCTTGTGCAATATTAAGGGATGCTAAGATCTTGTGCCGATGAAAATCAATGTTCAAAAGCAGCTACATGTAAACAATAAAAGGTGAGTATTGCAAAAAACATTCAATTCATGTATATAGAGGGGTTGAGGGGCGGGACTTTGAGTGAAGCACACGGATGCATTAAAGAAATGAATTTAGAAAGTGGTTTATTAATTGAGTCATCTTAGAGCATAAGTTGGGGGTATACAGTTCAGTACATAAATTGGATATCAATACCTCAAATTACATATCACATATAAATGCATTGTCCAACCAAGGTTTAAAACAGTATTTTACAAATACACGGGTCACGTCATAACATGATTAATTGCATTGCAGGGAATACTCATAAAAGTAGCTTGCGCATTAAAGCGCCATTAGAAATAATAGTAAAGATAAGATAAGTAGGAAAAATTATCTAAAAACATACATAATGACTCTGTTAGAAGATAAATGTCAGTATTTTACAGTTGCACGGGTCACTTCAGAGCGTGATTAATTGCAGTGTAAATGATACTGGAAAACAAAAATGGATGCATTAAAGCATCACTTGGGAAAAAAGGAGTACATATACTGGGTGAAGAGAAACGGCCGTGGTAGGTTCATGAATACACTGTTGTAACGGTTAGCTCTACGCGTTTCGGGACCTTAAAGTCGCTCATCAGGAGCAAAACCGTTTTGGTTATCTAAAAAGATGAAAAAATAGGGACATGGGTGGTTATCTGAAAAAATGCATGGGCAAATGCAGAAAATGTGAAAAACCCCACACATATCCATACATTTGTCCCACAAACTTACATGAGCGTGACCACGCATGGGAGAGAACATCGCCGCACAGGACAATCCGGCCAAGGATGCCACTACCCGGAGCTGAGGGGGCCCGACCCGGCAGCGCAGCCAGCAGCGGCAATGGCCCCAAGTAGTGACAGGAAAAGGGTGGGAGGTATGGTGCATGGGAGAAGTGAATGACCCCAGACGGGGGAACCTGCTGGAGAAAAAACAGCCAGTGAATGAGGTGCACTGGAATGGAAAGAGAATATGGGGGGGAATGTGTGGTGGTGGAGAGTGAGAAATGATGAGGATCATAGTGAAAAGACAAGGAGAAATGAAGAGAAGAAAGGAAAAGGAGAGGAAAGATGGGCAATGGGAAGAAAGGAGGAAAGAGAGAAGGGGGAGGAAAAGGGGGAAAAAGCAAATGAGATTGAATAAAGTGAAAAAAAGATTGCCTACTGCACAGTAAAATTGGACAAGAAAACCAAAGGAAAGTGGTGTGAGGATAGGATAAAGCATCAAAGACAGAGGTGCCAATCACACCTTGGGGGGGTAAAAACCCCAACCGGGTGAGCCGTCCAGATCCGACCTCCAACGTCATGCTGTAGCCAAGTGAGGAACAGGGAACACACCAAAGGAGCCCGGCAAAGCCAGCCCTGGGCGTCAACCTGGTCTCCCCACTGCTGGAGATGGAGAAGCCGGTCAGCTGATTTATAGGTGCCGAGTGGACACCAAACAGCTGACACTGATTGCATGACGCTGACGAGCAGTGGGGGAAATCCCGCCCGCCCTATGGGAGGAGGGGGCGGTGGGAAAACCCACAGTGCTAGTCACAGCTCCGGGAAGTAACAAGAGTGACACAGGATATGCACAATGACGGACAGTGACCCCCATGCGTGCTCACACTACACAAATAGGAAAATGGCATTAGAAAAAATATAAATAAATAAAAATATAAATTCAATTCATGTAAATAAAGATAAATAAATTCATCCTTAATAAATATTTTTGTGCGAAAAAATTAACATATAAAGTGCGAGGGCTATGGTGACCTAAACATCTCTAATTAATCAAAACAATCAGAAAATAAATAATATAAATAATATATTAAGGTAATATAGTGAGGTAATTAATTTTTTCGCACAAAAATATTTATTAAGGATGCATTTATTTATCTTTATATATATGAATTGAATGTTTTTTGCAATACTCACCTTTTATTGTTTACATGTAGCTGCTTTTGCACATTGATTTTCATTGGCACAAGATCTTAGCATCCCTTAATATTGCACAAGGTTTTCAGTGTTTATACAAATTTATGCGATTTTATTCACAATGGGGTATCAGCATACAGTTTAATTGATTTCATACAGAGATTAACAGCAGCCAGCTGTTCTGGTTATCGCAGCACCTCCCTCCCCTCCAATAAAAATGAATTATTCTTTAAATATCATGCCTGGGGGAGTCTCCTTAGTCTTCCTGTAAAATAGCACATCTTTTCCATGCACCACAACAGTACCACAGCAAAATGACATTTCTAAAGGAAAAAATGTAATTTAAAACTGCTTGTAATGTATTGTCGGATCTCGGCATTATAGATTAAAAAACGGTGTGGGTTCCCCCCTGGTCTATTACCAGGCCCTTTGGGGCAAAAATACCAAAAAAAATGACGTGGATGTCCCCCCCAAAATCCATACCAGGCCCTTCAGGTATGGATATAAAGGGGAACCCTGCACCAATGTTTTTCTTTTAAATGGCGTGGGGGTCCCCAAGACCCTCAAGCACTATATACCCTGAACAGCAGTATGTATACTATATGGCCTGCCCTAAATACTCTGCAGAAAAATTGAGCCTTAGGTGTTGCTGGTGCCAGAACACTGTAACCCCTCACGGTTACTCTTGTTGGGTGATGGAATGGGCCCTGGTGTGAAATATTATATCACAAGTTGTTAAACAGGGGCAGAAAAATTGGGCCTTGGGTGGTCGTGTCCTAATCCAAAAATATTGTTAGAAGCTAGCATCATAAAGATTAAGAAGGAATAGGATAGTCAGCATAGGCAGTCTTCAGGGGATCCCAGATCCATAGCAAATTCAATCAGTTACATCAGCATCAGGTGCTTGATAGCTGCTGATCCAAGTCTGCGAACAGGCGCACTCTTTGATCCGTTACAAACCCTCCAGCAGCACTGAATGTGATTCCAGAAAGCACGCTGGATGCAGGACAGGCAAGTATCTCAATTGCACATTGAGCAAGTTCTGGCCAGTGATCCATCCTCAAGACCCAGTAACCCAGTGGATGCTCTGTTGGAAAGGTCTCCAAGTCTGCTCTTGTCCCTAGATAATCCTGCACTATATAATATATATAATATATAATATAATATAATGCAGATGCTGGTGATGGTTGCTTGAACTGATCAGACCTTGGTGCTGAGGACTGAAAAATTGTTTAAAGGCATTGGTCAGCCGGCCACCTTCTCCACCGCTCTTCCTATAACTGAACGAAGCCTCAGCAACACATTGTCCAGCACCAGGAAATGGTAACCTCCCAGGGTCTGTAAATGTGTTACACAAACCTTTCTTCAAGGCCTCCTGAAGATGTGTCATCCTCTGCTCCCTCTGCGAAGGCAGTTCTGCAACTTTGCCCTTGTAACGTAGATCAAGAAGGGTTGCCAGCCAGTAATGATCCCTCTCCTTGATACCACGAATCCTAGGGTCCTTTCGCTGGCTTTGCAGAATCAGGGAGGCCATGCAGCATAAGTTTTCAGAGTCATTCGATTCTGAGTCCTCTGGGTCACTAAGGATCACATGGTCCGTAACTACTTCCTCACATCCACGTACAACTCCTTGGGTTTCTGGGGACTGAAAACCATCCCTTGAAGGCTGCTGCTGAGTGTTATCCTCTACATCCATGCTGACACAATCCTCCTCCTTATCCTCTTTTTCCTGTGTGTTTGGCAGGCCCGCAGAAATGCTATCTGGATAAAGGGGGACTTGAGAGAAAAGGAAGTCCTCCTCTTCCTCCTGCTGTTCTGCCTCAAGTGCCCCATCCATGATTCCATGAAGCGTGTGCTCCAACAGGAAGACTAGAGGGACAGTGTCACTGATGCATGCATTGTCACTGCTCACCATCCTTGTGGCCTCCTCAATTGGTGACAAGACAGTGCATGCATCCTTGATCAGTAGCCACTGGTGTGGCGAAAAGAAGCCAAGCTCCCCTGACCCTGACCTGGTGCCATACTCGCACACATGTAATCATTGATGGTACTCTGCTGTATGTGCTGCCACTGCAGCATTACCAACATTGAGTTCCACCTGGTGGGCATGTCACAAATGAGGAGGTTGATGGGCAGGTTGCATTCCCTTTGAATGTCAGCCAGCTGAAGCACTGGCATTGTATGACCGTAAGAAACGGCCACAGACTTTTCTGGCCTGCCTCAGAAGATCTTGTAAGCCTGGGTACCTGGTCAAGAACCGCTGCACCACCAAATTCAGGACAAGTGCCAAACATGCAAAATGGGTCAAGTGTCCCTGTCATGGCATTAACTACCTCTCAGCCTTCCCCTGCAGAGCTGACATAATCTCTGCCTCAGTGTGGCACCTGTCTCTTAGGCAGACCAACTCAAGCGCCGCATGGCATCTTTTAGCATGACTGCTTGCGTAGCCCTTTGAACGTTTACAGAGCACTGCTTGTTCAGAGGACAAATTTGCAGAAGAGGTCATAGAGGAAGAAGAAGTGGAGGGGGTGGAGGAGAAATCTGTGGCAGAATCACCACTAGCATTTTGGAGGTGTGATGACGGAACAAGCTCCAACAACACTGAACCCTGTCCTGCATCCTTCCCAGCTGCTAGCAGAGTTACCCAGTGCGCTGTTAAGGAAAGGTAACGCCCCTACCCATGCCTGCTGGACCATTAGTCAGCATTAATATGAACCTTACTGCTGACCACCCTGTCTAATGAGGCCAAAACATTGGCTTCCACATGCTGGTAGAGAGCCGGAATGGCCTCTCTATGAAAAGAAATGGCGTTTTAGAACCTGCCACTGAGGTACAGCACATTCCACAAATTCACAAAAGGGGGCAGAGTCTACCAGCTGTAAAGGCAGCAGTTGTAGTGCTAGCAATTTGGCCAAGCTAGCATTGAGACACTGAGCATGTGGATGGCTGGGACCAAATTTTTTTTACGATTCAGCAACTGGGGTAGGGAAATTTGCCTGCTAAAATCAATTGGTGGTGTACTGCTAGCAGATTGGCTGCAAGTACTTGAGACACCAATTGCTATACCTTCATTCCTCTCAGTGCAGGTTTTTGAGAGGACTAGAGGTACAGTAGGGTTGGAGATCCCAGATGAGGAGCAAGGAGAAGTCTGTGTTTTTCTATGATGTGGGTCTTTCAAGTGCTGTTGCCAACGGACTGCATGGCAGGTCGTCATATGTCTGGTCAAGAATGTGGTGTCCAAGCGGCTGCTGTTCTGGTCACGCTTGATCCGCTTCAGACATAGGTTGCAAACAGCAACGGTACAATCATCTGCACATGTGTCAAAAAAGGCCCACACCAAGGAACTTTTAAAAGTCAATGGGGAGTCAGCAGCGCTCTGCACCTGTGGAGCTCTGCCGTGTGATGCAATAGTGTGGCTGCCCTTAAGCTGCCCCCTAGAGGACATCCTCCCTCTTGAAGTTGTGCCTCCTCCTCCTCTCTCCTCTCATCCCCTCATCATTCTCTTCCTCCTCATCACTGGAGTAAACTTGGCAGTATGCTGCAGCTGGGGGAACATGACTGCCAGTTTCTTGTCCTTCTGTGGCACCCCCTCTTTCTAGGCTCATGTTACTCCCTTCCTCAACCTGTAAACCAACACCAGAGCCTTCAAATCGCTGCGCAACCTCCAGCAGCATATAACCGACACTGTGGATGAATAATTCCATGCATGATGGTGGGGCTACGGAAGGAGTCACTGTGGATATGGAGCCGGTGGAATAGGCCACTTTGGCAGCTGCGTTGGAAGGCAAACTATTCTGAGCTTGGGTGACAGAGGACGAGGAGGATGAGGATGGCTTCATTATCCACTCCACCAACTCTTCAGCATGTTGTGGCTCAATAACACAGCCAGCAGGAGAATAAAAAAGGACAAGCGTGCCCCACAGCCACCTGTAGAGGATGGACCACTGTTGACTGTAGACACAGGCTGCTTGCCCTTTTTTAGTGGCCTGTGAGTGTCTGCCGCTCCTTGATGGCCTTCCGAACATGATGTATTTTTTGTTTTGCAACACCACACTTCACTGTATTATATACTGTGTACACCACATGAAGTGTGTTAGAAACTATACTCCACTGAATGCACTGTATATATAGGCTACACTGAATACAGAGTATGTACAGTATCTCACAAAAGTGAGTGCACCCCTCACATTTTTGTAAATCTTTTATTATATTTATTATTTATTTTATTATATCTTTTCATGTGACAACACTGAAGAAATTACACTTTGCTACAATGTAAAGTAGTGAGTGTACAGCTTGTATAACAGTGTAAATTTGCTATCCCCTCAAAATAACTCAACACACGGCCATTAATGTCTAAACCGCTAACAACAAAAGTGAGTACACCCCCAAATTAATATGTCCAAATTGGGCCCAAAGTGTCAGTATTTTGTATGGCCACCATTATTTTCCTTAACCCTCTTCAGCATGGAGTTCACCAGAGCTTCACAGGTTACCACTGGAGTCCTCTTCCACTCCTCCATGACGACATCACGAAACTGGTGCATGTTAGACCTTGCGCTCCTCTACCCTCCGTTTTGAGGATGCCCCACAGATGCTCAAAAAGATCTAGGTCTGGAGACATGCTTGGCAAGTCCATCAATTTTACCCTCAGCTTCTTTAGCAAGACAGTGGTTGTCGTGGAGGTGTGTTTGGGGTTGTTATCATGTTGGATTACTGCTCTGCGGCCCAGTCTCTGAAGGGAGGGGATCATGCTCTGCTTCGGTATGTCACAGTACATGTCGGCATTCATGGTTCCCACAATGAACTGTAGCTCCCCAGTACCAGCAGCACTCATGCAGCCCCAGACCATGACACTCCCACCACAATGCTTGACTGTAGGCAAGACACACTTGTCTTTGTACCTGGTTGCCGCCACACACGCTTGACACCATCTGAACCAAAAAAGTTTATTTTGGTCTCATCAGACCGCAGGACATGGTTCCAGTAATCCATGTTCTTAGTCTGTCTGTCTTCAGCAAACTGTTTGTGGGCTTTCTTGTGCATCATCTTTAGAAGAGGCTTCCTTCTGGGACAACAGCCATGCAGACCAAATTGATGCAGTGTGCTGCGTATGGTCTGAGCACTGACAAGCTGACCCCCCACCCCTTCAAATTCTGCAGCAATGCTGGCAGCACTCATACGTCTATTTCCCAAAGACAACCCCTGGATATGACGTTGAGCACATGCTCTCAACTTCTTTGGTCAATCATGGCAAGGCCTGTTCTGAGAAGAACCTGTCCTGTTAAACCGCTGTATGGTCTTGGTCACCGTGCTGAAGCTCAGTTTCAGGGTCTTGGCGATCTTCTGATAGTCTAGGCCATCTTTATGTAGAGCAACAATTCTTTTTTTTTCAGTCCCTCAGAGTTCTTTGGCATGAGGTGCCATATTGAACTTCCAGTGACCATTATGAGAGAGTGAGATTGATAACACCAAATTTAACACCAAATTTAACACACCTGCTCCCCATTCACACCTGAGACCTTGTACCACTAACGAGTCACATGACACCGGGAAGGGAAAATGGCTAATTGGGCCCAATTTGGAAATTTTCACTTGTACTCACTTTGGTTGCCAGTGGTTTAGATATTAATGGCTGTGTGTTGAGTTATTTTGAGGGGACAACAAATTTACACTGTTATACAAGCTGTACACTCACTACTTTACATTGTAGCAAAGTGTAATTTCTTCTTGTGTTGTTACTTGAAAAGATATAATAAAATAATTACAAAAATGTGAGGGGTGTACTCACTTTTGTGAGATACTGTATATACTAGACTGTATATATGTATTATTACACCGCATGAAGTGTATTAGAAACAGTACACCACCGAATGCACTGTAGATATAGACTACACTGAATGCAGAGTATATATATATATTAATACATCGCCTGAAATGTATTAGAAACAGTACACCACAAATGTACTGTAGATATAGGCTATACTGGATGAAGAGTATATATATATATATATATATATATATATATATATATATATATATATATATATATATATATACACACACACACACACACACACACTAGACTGTACACTGTATACTGTCTATATATAGCAGCCGAGTTGTATGGGAGCTGTTCTCCCAGCGATCAGAGGGGAAGAGAGAGGAGAACCGCCGCCTGGATGATCAGAGCACCGGGAACATAACAGCTTTCATTTCAATAGCCGAATATTCCCTGCCGTGCACCATCACATACAGCCCCTCCTCTTTGTCTGGGCAATTTGATAGACAGATCACCCATCCAATGCTCGGATGGGTGATCTGTCTATCAAGGTTTCCTGGACAAGGGGGAGGGGCTGTATTTGACGGAGCGTGGTGGGAAACACAGCTATTGAAATGAAAGCTGTTATGTTCCCAGCGCTCTGATCATCCGGGCGGTGGCTCTCCTCTCTCTTCCCCTGCACAGGTAGGCTGCCTTGGTGACACAGGCTGCATTGGGGACACAGGCTGCATTGGGGACACAGGCTGCATTGATGGCAGAGGCTGCATTGGCTGGCACAGGCTGCACTGGCAGACACAGGCTGCATTGGCTGGCACAGGCTGCGTTGGCGGACACAGGCTGCTTTGACACAGGCAGGCTGCATTGGTGGACATGGGCAGGCTGCATTTGTGGACATGGATAAAGTTGTTGTTAATATTTATTTTTATAACTTAATTCTGCATAAAACATTTAAGTGTCATTTCATAAGATAATTTATAAGGGCATGGTTAAGGGTTTGAATTAGGGGCGGAGCAGGGTGCGGGATGGACGGGGCAACTGGTGGTGAGTAACCCTTGTGGCCTGACTAGTGGCTCAGGACTTGAAATTTTGACCCCTTTACTAAACTGACTATATATATATATATATATATATATATATATATATATATATATATATACATACAGTGGGGACGGAAAGTATTCGGACCCCCTTAAATTTTTCACTCTTTGTTATATTGCAGCCATTTGCTAAAATCATTTAAGTTCATTTTTTTCCTCATTAATGTACACACAGCACCCCATATTGACAGAAAAACACAGAATTGTTGACATTTTTGCAGATTTATTAAAAAATAAAAACTGAAATATCACATGGTCCTAAGTATTCAGACCCTATGCTGTGACACTCATATATTTAACTCAGGTGCTTTCCATTTCTTCTGATCATCCTTGAGATGGTTCTACACCCTCATTTGAGTCCAGCTGTGTTTTATTATACTGATTGGACTTGACTAGGAAAGCCACACACCTGTCTATATAAGACCTTACAGCTCACAGTGCATGTCAGAGCAAATGAGAATAATGAGGTCAAAGGAACTGCCTGAAGAGCTCAGAGACAGACTCGTGGCAAGGCACAGATCTAGCCAAGGTTACAAAAAAATTTCTGCTGCACTCAAGGTTCGAAGAGCACAGTGGCCTCCAAAATCCTTAAATGGGGGACGTTTGGGACGACCAGAACCCTTCCTAGAGTTGGCCGTCCAGCCAAACTGAGCTATCGGGGGAGAATAGCCTTGGTGAGAGAGGTAAAGAAGAACCCAAAGATCACTGTGGCTGAGCTCCAGAGATGCAGTCGGGAGATGGGAGAAAGTTGTAGAAAGTCAACCATCACCGCAGCCCTCCACCAGTCGGGGCTTTATGGCAGAGTGGCCCGACGGAAGCCTCTCCTCAGTGCAAGACACATGAAAGCCTGCATGGAGTTTTCTAAAAAAACACCTGAAGGACTCCAAGATGGTGAGAAATAAGATTCTCTGGTCTGATGAGACCAAGATAAAACTTTTTGGCCTTAATTCTAAGTGGTATGTGTGGCGAAAACCAGGCACTGCTCATCACCTGTCCAATACAGTCCCAACAGTGAAGCATGGTGGTGGCAGCATCATGCTGTTAGGGTGTTTTTCAGACCCAGGGACAGGACAACTGGTTGCAATCGAGGAAAAGATGAATGCGGCCAAGTACAGGGATATCCTGGACGACAACCTTCTCCAGAGTGCTCAGGACCTCAGATTGGGCCAAAGGTTTACCTTCCAACAAAACAATGACCCTAAGCACACAGCTAAAATAATGAAGGAGTGGCTTCACAACAACTCTGTGACTGTTCTTTAATGGCCCAGCCAGAGCTCTGCTTTAAACCCAATTGAGCATCTCTGAAGAAACCTAAAAATGGCTGTCCACCAACGTTTACCATCCAACCTGACAGCACTGGAGAGGATCTGCAAGGAGGAATGGCAGAGGATCCCCAAATCCAGGTGTGAAAAACTTGTTGCATCTTTCCCAAAAAGACTCATGGCTGTATTAGATCAAAAGGGTGCTTCTACTAAATACTGAGCAAAGGGTCTGAATACTTATGACCATGTGATATTTCAGTTTTTCTTTTTAATTAAATCTGCAAAAATGTCAACAATTCTGTGTTTTTCTATCAATATGGGGTGCTGTGTGTACATTAATGAGGAAAAAAAATGAACTTAAATGATTTTAGCAAATGGCTGCAATATAACAAAGAGTGAAAAATGTAATGGGGTCTGAATACTTTCCGTCCCCACTGTATATATATATATAGATATATACGTCCCGTAAGGGTCCGATATGCCTGTTATGCCATGATTGAGTAAGCGCTTTTTTAGAGATTTTACCCGTTTTTGTACCCTGGCCTCTGTTGTTGTCTATGAGCCATTGTACTTTTATCATACCTGGTCTCTGCTGCGGTTCATGAGCCAGTGTAATCCTTTGATTGTAAAACTTTGATTAAAGTTTTTTGGAAGCAGTTTTACGCTATGTGGAGTTTCCTCTCTGATTTTTGTATCAGAGGATCTGTATGATCAATTGAGCATTGGAGTTCGTGAGGCCGTGCTGTGGAGATCTCCACCTTCCAGCGTCCCTACTAACGGATGCAGCAGCATTCCAACCACCACCATTCGTTTAATCTTAAGCTCATTCTGACTCCAAAGCCGCTGGCTGGCAAGTCCATCACCTTTGGTAAGAGTATTTTTTACATACCTATATCCACAGTTGCAGTTTACCATTTGATTACATGGGAACCATCCTGGTCATCCGAAGGAAGTCCTAGAGGCCTAACTTCCAAGTGTACCTCCATAGGACTAACATTTGGACCCACACCTGATCTTATTTGAGTTTGTGCATGGACTGTATTTATATATATTTGCATCTATAACAAGATAGCTTCTTTTTGTTCACGTACATGCCTTTCAAACATACACCCATCTGTATAGTACCTGCTTTAAGCAGGCCCACACGTTTGCATAACTGTTCACTAACACAATAGTTGTTGATTCGCAATCTCATGGTTATATACACCTGATCCAATTTGACTTCATTTTTTTCCTTTTTTTTTTCTTTTTCTCACACTTGATCAGCACATTCATCAAACTCTATACTATTATCCCATTTGGGGCAATATAACCAATTTTCTATCTGGTAGTTATCTATCGGATCTTATTCGTAATATTTCACACATGGGAATATAAGGGTAATGACCCTGTTATTTTAGTTTTTCTTCACTCATTTTTTAGATATGGGATTTGATAAAAACTCACTTCACTAAATACCTCACTGGGCTGGCTCAGGCCCTCAGATTGATATTCTGGTGGGTCCCGCTCAATAAGGAACAAGTTTATTTTAGCGCCACACTTTATTCTTTATATATATATATATATATATATATATATATATATATATATATATATATAATACACTGCCACTAACTAAATAACCTGCCTGCTTAATCTAATTTAATCTATCTCTCTGTCCACGCCAACAACACTACACACGGCCGCTATGTAAGCAGCCTTATATAGTGTTATAGTGTGGGGTGTGGACTTAGTCCCCCTGAGCCATAATTGGCCAAAGGCACCCTGTCTTTGGCCAATTTTAGCTCTCTCAGCAGAGCACACTGTCATTGGCCAAAGCATGCAGGTCAGGTGCATGCTTTGGCCAATAATAATACAGCAATGCACTGCAATCTCGCAGTGCATTATGGGATGTTCCGTGGTGGTCAAATTTCCCGTGAACGCCCCATATGTGCGGTTTGTTTTAGAACAAACCAACACCCGATGTTCAAGTCGAAATTACATTTAACTCGAACTGCTGGCTCATCCCTAGTCTTCAGCTGGAACAAGGACTCCACTCATTGCAGACCAATAGACTTCCAGGTATCTAAAACTTTATAGTTTTGAGGGAACATGGGTTTACTATGTATGGGTAGTAAATGGGATATGGTACTCAGGAGTTTCAGAAGTTTGTGAGATTCCCTCCAGGCTACTAGTGTGTCCCGTATGAGGATATTGTTGTGGAGAGTGGTTGGCAAAGAGGAGGGTTTAGCATGTAGCACCGCCACAAGGTTGTAGGGATGGACCAAATCTGACTCCAGTGCATAATTAGAGTATACTGATGACTGGAGGATCCAATATACACTCTGGCAAAGCAGGCAGGACAAATTGTATAGCGTCAGATTGGGCAGGCCCACTGCACCTTCACTCTTTAGGAGATATAGTTTATGGAGTGCAATACATGGCTGTTTGGAGCGCCAGAGAAATACTACTAAGGCTTTATGCAGGGCCGTACATCAGCATGTTACAACAGTATAGTTAGTGTTTGAAGAGGATAAAGGTAAAAAAAATCTTAAATAAATGGCATCTCCCAAAGAGGAATATGGTTAAGGATTTCCCTGCTTCTAACTCATGACATATTTTAGTACATAGAGGTGGAAAATTCCGTTAAAATAAAGAAGATGGTTCTCAACCATTCACCGGTTCTCTTAATGCCCAAATAGATTATGCTGTGGGAAGCCACTCGGAGAGGACAGGATGGGATCCATGACCTGGAAGCAGAAGGGTTCAGTGGTAAAACCTTGCTCTTCGAAAGTTGATGCGTAAGCCCGAGAAGATCCTATAGGTCATGAAGATGTCTTGGATGATCGAGAAATCAGCGGGCTCTGAGGAGGAGAAAAGAAGCACAGCATCCGCGAATAATGGCACATGTAGAGTCTCAAACCCTATATCAATTCCATTCAGTGATGGGTGGGAGAGATGTAGGCAGGAAAGAGGTTTGATAGCTAAATTGAATAAG
The DNA here is from genome assembly GCA_037952925.1 of Lithobates clamitans. NCBI lineage: Eukaryota > Metazoa > Chordata > Amphibia > Anura > Ranidae > Lithobates > Lithobates clamitans. The sequence continues at coordinate 4,105,742 of JBBGZY010000046.1, read as the reverse complement.
GGCAAGAGAGGGCACCCTTGCAATGTGTCTTACCAACCAGGCCAATTCTGACATTTCTCTCCTACATGTAAAAATCATAATGTTTTTTGCTAGAAAATTACATAAAAACCCCCAAACATTATATATTTTCTTTTAGCAAAGATCCTAGAGAATACAATGGTGGCCATTGCAACTTTTGATCGCGCATGGTATTTGTGCAGCAATTTTTCAAACGCTTTTTTTGGAAAAAAAACAACAGTTTTGTGCTTTAAAAAAAAAAAAACAGTAAAGTTAAAAAATTGATCACTTTTATTCCTATTACAAGGAATGTAAACATCCCTTGTAATAGGAATATGGCATGACAGGTCCTCTTTACAGTGAGTTATGGGGTCAATAAGACCCCACATCTCACCTCTAGGCTGGGAAGCCTGAAATAAAAAAAATAAAAATTTTTTTTTATTAATTCTTTATTGAAGAAATATATATTTTAACAACATATAACAAAAGAATAACAAATTAATTAATTATTAGTAATTGGGACCTGAATGGAGTCCGTGAAACTCCAGCAAGGAGATCACAGATAGACAAAGTTGTGATATTTGGGTATCCAATATATATAACACGTTATATATAAAACCTGTATATAAACATGCAACGTCAAATGGTGGGTAATAACCAGGACACAGAACATACCAGACATGTTTCCATCAGGTAACATGTCATTTTTTTAATGCAGAGGCCGGGCGTGACGTCATAACATTGCTCCAGCCTCCGATGATCATAGAGACTCTGGCAACCATCTGGTGTGCCGGAAATCTCTATGGTGTTCATTCGGGGCCGGTGGATCCATTCTTCGACTTACTGATCACAGCGGTGGGGAGGTGGAAGCATCGGAGGGTGGCAGGGGGGACAGCCCCTCCCGCCACCTGTAGGAACAAGCCCAGCCACTATGATCATTCCTATGGTGTAGGGAATCACCGGCTGAAAAAGCTGATATCTGAATGATGCCTGTTGCTGCAGGCATCATTCAGATATACCCCCACAAAGTCCAGGACGTCATATGACGGCCAGCCATCGGCAAGTGGTTTACCACTTCTGGACCACCCACCGTCGTTATACGTCGGTACTTTGAAGGAGGATATTGTTGTTATGGCAGCAGCTAGCTGCCATTACCCTGGTATCCTCCTCTTCAGCAGGCAGTCCGGTTTAAGATAAAAGTGGATCACTTCTATCGGTGGCGGGAGAGGGCGCCCCCTCCCACCGCGATCCGGTGCCCTCCACCGCTTGCTGGAGCCGTCGGCAGCTGCGGAGGCAATCGCATCTGTCCCCTGCCTGGGTATGGAGACGAGTGAGGGGAAGATGGCCCCCACCCGTCTCCATATCACTGCAGGGCAGAAGTGACGTCAAAACTTCCGCCCATAGCTCTTAAAGGGCCATTTTTTTTCAATTTTTTTAATCACAATTTTTTTTTATTTTATTGCATTTTATTGTAAATATGAGATCTGAGGTCTTTTTGACACCAGATCTCATATTTAAGAGGTCCTGTCATGCTTTTTTCTATTACAAGGGATGTTTACATTCCTTGTAATAGGAATAAAAGTGACACTTTTTTTAAAAACAGTGTAAAAATGTAGAAAAAAAAAAAGTTAAAAATAAAAAAATAAAATAATAAAATAAAAAATAAAAAAAGAAGTTAAAATAAATAGGGAAAACGCCTGCCCCGTCCAGATGAGCTCACATGCAGAAGCGAACGCTTACGTGACTAGCGTCCGCATATAAAAAAGTTGTTCAAACCACACTTGTGAGGTATCGCCGCGATTGGTAGAGCGAGAGCAATAATTCTAGCCCTCTGTAACTTAAAACATGCAACCTGTAGAATTTTTTAAGCGTTGCCTATGGAGATTTTTAAGGGTAAAAGTTTGTCGCCATTCTACGAGCGGGCGCAATTTTGAAGCGTGACATGTTGGGTATAAATTTACTCGGTGTAACATTATCTTTCACAATATAAAAAATTGGGCTAACTTTACTGTTGTCTTATTTTTTAATTCAAAAAAGTGTATTTTTTCCCAAAAAAGTGCGCTTGTAAGACCGCTGCGCAAATACGGTGTGACAGAAAGTATTGCAATGGCTGCCATTTTATTCTCTAGGGTGTTAGAAAAAAATGTATAATGTTTTGGGGTTTTAAGTAAATTTCTAGCAAAAAAAAATGTTCTTAACTTGAAAAAAAAAATCTCAGAAAGAGGCTTGGTCCTTAAGTGGTTAATTAAGATTTAAGGGAGCAGACATAGAACCCAAAGTGACATGCCAGGCTGGAGGATAGGAATACATACTACAGACCAAGTCCAGTATGTGAACTGAGAAGCCAAATTTTTCCAACACAGAAATAACTACTGAAAACTAATATTGTCAAAGGCTTTCTCAGCATCTAGAGTTACATTATGATAGCTGTATCTGCATGGGGATGGAGCTTGGCATGCTCTAATGTTATCAAGACTTTGAGGACATGAAATACTGTGGATCTACCAGAGACAAAACTCGCTTGCACTGCATGAAGAAGGGATAGAAGCAGCCCTGCCAATCGTGAGGCTACAATTTTAGATATTCTTAGCATCTATGTTAATTAATGATATAGGATGATAGGAGCCAGGTAGTGATGGGTCCTTCCCTTTCTTAGAGTGTAATTTAATTTACGCTTGTGACCCTGTAGGGAGATACGGCCCTCCTTCCCACATAGCCCAGTAGACATGTAGGAGTGTATGCGGGGTATACTCCTGCATCAACTTGAAAAATTCAGAGGTATATCTATCTGGGCCCAGAGCCTTATTATTAGCCATGGTGAAAAGGATCTCTTCTCTGGAGACTAGGGCATTTAATGTCTCAAACTGCTCAACACTTAGAGAAGGCAGGCGGATACTGGCTAAAAGGGCGGTGGCTTTGTCGTGGTCAGCTGGATCTGCAGAGTATAGCTATGAATATAGTTGTGAATAATAATCCATAAGTATAGAGGTTATTTCTGCAGTGGAAGTCTTAAGATTCCTGATCGAGTCACGCAGGGCCAAGATATGGATAGGTTGGTAGGGCCATTTGAAGAGTCCCGCTAAGAGAAGACCATACTTATTCCCAAATTTGTGATACTGAAGGGACATAAAGGATGCTTTAACCATTTCTTGTTGATTATCCCAAAGATTAAACTGTCTCTTTTGCAGCAAACCAAGCCTTCCTGTGGTCATCAAGACAGGCCCGTATCAAGTCTGCCTAAACTTGTCAAAGGGTGTTGCTTGCTGGGCCAAACTGTTTGAGAGAGTGTCTTTTTAAATTGCATCACATATGAAATAATTTTACCCTGAATAAACCCTTTCCCAACTTCCCAATATAAATTGGGATCAGTTAAATGTTCAATATTAGAAATAGCGTATTCCTCCCATGCAGAATGAATCACGGAAATCCTAATTTTTAGGCTAAGTAAGAAGGGAAACACAACATATGTGGCCGGATTGAGGGCATACATCTACTAATGTGACAATTACAGGGCAATAATCAGGGAGATGACCATGTCATCTATAGCGGAGTCATGGGTTAATGACAAAAGGAGGATGTACAAAAGAAGTAATCGATTCCCGAAAAGGAGTGGTCAGTAGAATGAAAACGTCCTATGCGGAATAGGCGATAGATAGATATATAGATAGATAGATAGATAGATAGATAGATAGATAGATAGATAGATAGATAGATAGATAGATAGATAGATCACTGGTAGCAGCAAAAAAAACATCAAAACACACAAGTGAAAACTAGGACTGGTACCCCAAAATAGGGACACAACATAAAAGCAGAATCCAGTAGAGGCCTCACTTTTTTGCAGATGGGGTGGTCCAATACAACAGTGCCCTCTAGCTTCTGAACCCTGCGTAGCATGAGCTGTCTATAAAGGACATCCACCAGCTGTCTTGAAAGGAAGCCAACAATACAAAAATGTATAACTAGGCCCAGAATGTGGAGGGGGTTAAAGAGCCTGAAAATAAAAACAAACAAACAAACAGTCAGGTGGAGTAAAGAAACATCAATACCTTAAAATAATAGGTACAGCGTATCAGAAGATAGTAGAATATGGTGTAGCACAAAAGCAACAACAAAATAGAACAACAGATCTAAATATAAGCAAGTGAGAGCATGTAGCTCCCTTGTGTGGTGCATTACAAAACCTGAAGTTGTCCACTATATCAACGGACTCCTGAGTGCCCTGATTTGTTAGCATATCATCCCTGTTTGTAAGGGGGCTTTGTGGGTGTGTTGACATAGGTGATTCCTGGGATTGAGTGGGAGAAGAATGATACATATCATCCGGGTCATCTAGAGGAGGGGGGCCCCAGATTGTACAGAGCAAAAGAATTATTTGGCCTCTAGAGGAGATGTGAAAGACAAATGTTCTCTGTCTCTTTCCTATAGTGTTGTAAAATGGCTTGCTTGTCCATATAGTTTAGGAATGAGAAAGGAATTTTGATATGTAAGATTTCAGAAGTGCGCCACATACCATAAAGAATGGAGAGAAAGAGAACCCCCTGGGGGTGGGATTTTATAGGCACTACCAAAAGACAATGAAAGTAAAAAGAATGATTTTAATTTATTCATAGAAAAATACATGAAATATTGAACAAGGTCATAAATACTGAGAAATCAAGATATGCAAATTGAAGATACAGATTCCTATAGCCAACGCGTTTCATTTTTGGGCTTAACAGGAAATATATAATCTAAAAAAATTCAAATACAAATAATCAACAGTAAGTTAGTACATCCATCCCGAAATCAATAGCCAAAAAAGGCCAAAAGTGCTGGTAACTTACATTTTGTTCAATTGCACATTCATGAGATCATCCACATTCATTTTAAAAGAAAGACACTGTCACATAGAGTCTTCTGACTTGTCCTACCCACATTATAGCTGCTTAAAATGAACCTCTAGAATAGGGGCAACTCCAGCCCAAAGCATATAATGGAAATATATAAGGACTATGCCAATAGATCAATAGAAAGGGATTTTGTCCCTGATTGTAGCAAAACCATGTGTACTGAGACCTACAAAATGGGAATCCTGTGAAAAGCACATAATGTAATGGAAAAAATATATAAATAAAGTGGAAGGGGGCGTGGCCTGACCTGGCATTGAGACAGATGTCTGATCCCTGAGCTCTGTCCGCCACAGGAGAAAACTCTGAGGTAATTTCTCCCAAACCAATTTTCAAACTATGGGGACAGCTTCCCAGACCTCCTCTGCCTCTCGCTCTCGATCCCCCAGAGACTTAGCGGGGTCACAGGGACAGAATATCCCAGAGATGTTCAGGGCCGGCAGAGGCAACATGGTGCCTTCCCGCCACACATCCGCTCACTCCACACCGCCTCCTACACAGCCGAATATCTCAACTCCCTTGCCTTTACAACCCCCGCATCCACATAGCGGGGATGTAGGGATTGAACTCAGATCCCATCCTCCTATAAACCTGCAGGACCTCCGCTCTATAGCAGATGACATCAAAGAGACACTCTCCGCCGCCATTTCTGAGGCTGGATCTCCGTGCACTCAATGACAGATTGCACGTAGTGGAGAGAAAGACAGAACGCCAGGAAACCACCCTGCACTGATAGCATTGACTCACATACCCTCCAGATGCGAGATATGAAGCGGCACCTCGAAGACCTCGACAATCGAGACCGAAGACACAACCTGAGAATCAGAGGCCTACCAGAGTCTATTGAGGGGGAGCAAATCTCACGGGCTGTAGTGAGCCTCTTCAGTGGCCTTCTTCAACGTCCTTCTCAAACCCCCATTGAAATGGAAAGAGTACACCGTGCATTGCGCCCCAAGGGCAGAGAGAATGACCCCCTCGGGACATAATTTGCTGCATCGTAGATTTTAAATTGAAAGAGGACATCATCAAAAATGCCAGGGGCAGACAGCAAATCCTCCATAAGGGAACATCTGTTCAAATATACCAAGACCTCTCTAGCATTACACTAAAGCACGGGCGTGACCTGAAACCCCTACTGGATGTCCTTCGAGAGAAGAATATTCTCTACAAATGGAAGTTCCCTTTCTGCCTCTCGGCTTCCTCTCATGGCCGCACGGCGATCCTCAAGGTACCCGAGGACCTTCCTCACTTCTGTGCTATGCTTGGCCTCCCGTTGGTACCTGTACCTAACTGGTATGTGGCTTTCCACTCCATGCCTTCCACCCAGGATACGCTCAGAGATGAACCCATGGATGCACAGAATTCTAGGCACCGCAGGAGATGCTCTCCCTCTGCACTAAGGAGCCACGCCATGTATCGCTCTGGTACCCGTGAGGCTAGCCCCACCATCTCGCCAAGGTCCAGGAGAGCCCGCAGGGACCACTAAGGGGGATTAGAAGTGGTTCTTTACAGCACCATGTCTGCGCAGTTAGACCCCATTATGGTCTGTTTCTGTTTTTTTTCCCTTTTTTCTGGATTCTGTTAAACATTCAGATTTTTTACTTTTTCAACTTCCTTTTTTTGACTTGTTTTAGACCTGATCTGCACAGGTTCTGATTAGTGCCTGCCAGTCCTCTCTCTTGCAACTTCTGCTCCCCTACATGCCAACTCCACAGCATTTGAATGGCATCTACCACTCCCTATGTCCTCGCATTCAACAGCCCCCTGATCGCTATTGGCTTCAATTCCCCTTAGCAGACGTCTTCACTCGTGAACAACCGGACTTTGCTGAACTACTCGGCCTGGGACTACATCTACCGAAATGCACTTCGGCAACAAACCCCGCCCCAGACACACCCCATAGCCACAAGTATGCAGCCTGACTTCCTGGACCTCTCCGAGACGCTCTTCAATCAACTCACCGTGATGAGCACAATGCGCCGGCGGTTCACGGCCATCACACTACTCACCTCCAGAAGGCTCTTCAATGGATCTGGAATCACCAAGGACAGCCCATCTTTGCCCAAGACCCATCCATGCTGGGTGAGACTTAGTATGGAAGATACAGTGCTGCATACTCGTGAGCTGCTAGTGATGTCGCCCTTGTGTTGCTCATCTCTACCCCTCCACTCGTTTGGACTACCCCGGTAATGTCCCTACAGTTTCTCGGCTCCTATGCCATTCTTCACCTACATGTTACATTGTTTGTAGTTTACTGAAATCTCAGAACCCTCAGCTTGCCATTACCTTCCCACTCCATGGAAGATTTAATCCGAGACTTAACAATGCAGACTCTCTTGTCTCTGGCTTTAAGGTAATTGCTCTTAGGGTCTCTATGTATCTAGCCCTGGCTCATACCCCCTGCTGACGCCACTACCTCCCATTTTTGTTAGTGGACGTCACTGCACTGTGGGAGACAGCATAGACAGCAGTCTGCCCTCTCATACAGTTCAAGGCGAGTGGTTGACCCCACGGCTTATCATGTATTGTAATGTTTTATTGTATTTTTAGATCACTATTTGCTCTTTGGGGCTCACTGAGCCTTACTATACACACACCAAAGTCATCACCACAAGACCCGGAAGGGCGTCCCTTAGGCTTAACACCTCCACCATTGCTTACACACTAACCTGTGGCGGCAGATCTTGTCCTCTCTTCTGACCCTTACTCCCACACTCTCTCCATTGCCTTGATTTTGGCCAACCCCCACACAGGTTTGTGCCGGGTCGCCGTATCCCTTTCAAGGAGATACGCCCCGCTCATGCTCTGTACCTTACCGATCTCACATTCATGAGGCGAGTGGACACGTAGATCCACACCTCTTCGGTTTCCCCTTGTTACCCCCACGCTCAATCCACGCTCACATCTCGCACAACCGACCTCACCCTCTCTCCCCTGCCTCTTATCTACCCTCACACCCCTCTATGATGGTGGCCTCTACAGACATCAATCCCACCCCGGGATCATCACAGTCCTTGCCCCAATCACTTAAATTATACTCTATCAACATTAGGGGTCTTAACACTCCAGAGAAACAGTCTAAACTCCTATTTTCCCTCCAACAATCTAAAGCTCAAATTGCACTTATACAGGAAACTCAATTCCAGTCGGATTCCATCCCCAAACTACAAAATCACTACTTCCCCACGGTAATCCACACCTCTAACTCAGAGGCAAAATCTAAAGGCGATCATCCTCATCTCTAAACACTGTCCCTTCCAGGTAACTGACACACTACGGGACCCTCTAGGCAGATACCTTTTTATAAAAGGCACTCTACACCAATTACCCTTTACTATCGCCAATATTTATGCCCCCAATTCTGGCCAAGTCACCTTTTTCCGCACAACTATGCAATTGCTCTCCAGCTTCCACTCTGAAACCCTTATTGTCGGCGGAGATTTCAATGTCCCTCTAACCCCATCCATTGATACATCGAACGGGACATCCTCCCTTACGTACCGGGCCTTAAGGGCCATCAAACTGCAATTAAGCAACCTACTACTCCATGACACTTGGCGTACGTTGCACCCCAAGGAGAAAGACTTCAATTTCTTTTCACCGCCACACAATAAGTACTCCAGGTTGGACCACTTTTTCCTCTCACAGAACAATCTGACATATCTCACCAAAGCCACCATAGACCCGTCCCTCTTATCTGATCATAACCCTGTCTCCATGACTCTACAACTAGCCTCACTATACACAAAGACACATATATGGCGCCTTGCCATTGCTGACTGACGAGATTAATGTATGCAGGCTGACCGCACGCCTTTCAGACTATTTCACAAACAACTCCTCTCACGATACCACAGCCATGATCACGTGGGCTGCACACAAGTGTGTCATTCGAGGTGAACTGTTGTCCATAGCAGCACACCACAACAAACTTAAACATACTTGTATTGCGCGCGCACGCTTGAACAGACACACAAAGCTTCTCTCGCTACTAACTCACTGAACGAACTGACACAGGCAAGAGAGGAACTTCTAGAAACGCTTCATAAAACGCTGAAACGCAAATTTGCACTGACGCAAAAACTATACTACGAATTTGGCAACAAAGCCGGTAAACTCCTAGCAAGGGCTCTCCAATCCAAGAAGGCCTCACATACCATCCACAAAATTAGCAACCCTGTGGGAGAGACTCATCATCACAGACTTCCTAGTGCAATATGGTCCAACCCCTCTTTCTTTTGATGACGCACAATCGTTAGACCTTCCTCTTTCGATGAACGAACTCCTCACAGCCTTAAAACAAATGAAGGCGGGCAAAAGCCCCGGCCCTGATGGCCTATCGGTCAGCTATTATAAATCCTTTATGACCATTCTCCTCCCTCACCTACTCAAAGCCCTCAACAACCTGACACCCGACTTGGCTGCAAATAATGATATGCTTGAAGCCCACATCATGCTTATTCCCAAACAAGGCAAGGATCCCACGCTAGTGACGAATTACCGCCCCATTTCCCCATTGAATGTGGACCTTAAACTCTATGCGAAAGCATTAGCCAATCGTATCCTATCTTTCATTCCTTCTCTAATTTCGCTTGACCAGGTTGGTTTTGCCCCGAGGCCAGAGACAGCACCAACAAAGCTTTGAACATTCACGACTGGCTCACCAGAAAGTCTACACCAGGTTTTTTCCTCTCCTTGGATGCAGAGAAGCCTTTCGACAGAGTAGCATGGGATTACATGGCGGCCACCCTACAAGCGGTGGGATTACCACCTGGTATGCTACAAATGATCTTAGCCTTGTATTCCTTCCCGAAGGCTAGACTAAAGATTAACGGGGGAATGTTGGACGCCTTCTCTGTATCTAATGGAACCTGTCAAGGGTGCCCTCTGTCGCCGCTTATATTCATACTGACCATGGAACCCATGCTCCACAGGCTAACAGACAATCCCGCCATCAGTGGTATTGAGGTCCATCACAAACAGTACAAAATGGCAGCTTACGCGGATGACATTCTACTCTTCCTGACAGATCCCATTACAACCATCCCCAACCTCTTAGCTGATTTTAAACTCTTCAAAACTCTTTCCAATCTACAAATTAATTTTGAGAAATCCAAAGCCCTCAATATTACCTTGACGAATGACACTGTTAATCTTTGTAAACACAACTGTCCATTTGGCTGGGAAAAATCAGCAATCTCTTACCTTGGTATTAAAATTACCGCCAATTTAAATGACCTTTATGCCAAAAATTTTCTATCGCTGATCCTGACCATCCAACAGCACCTCCAGAAGTGGCATCTGGGCTCCTTCTCTTGGCTGGGCAGGATCACAATATTGAAAATGAATATTTTGCCCAGACTCCTCAATCTCCTCCAAGCTATACCAATTAAACTACAGATATCCTTCTTCTCCTAATATAAATATATATGCAGGTCCTTTACATGGGCATCCAAACACCCACAACTTAGTTGGGATAGGCTAGTTCTTCCCAAACGATTAGGGGGCCTGGGTCTCCCGGATCTTCAAAAGTACCATTGGGCCTGTCACTTAACCAGACTGGTGGACTGGCATGTACACCTCCCTTCCAAAGATTGGATCAAATTGGAAGACTCCTCTGCAAATCTCCCCATTGCTAACTCTTAATGGATTAATGGCAAAAACTTACCCAATGACTTCTAATCTCACCCCCTCATTGGCGCCACCCTAGCTATTTTCAAAATGGCGTGCAAATCGCTCACTATCGTACCCTCACCGGGCCCCATGACACCACTTGATAACAACCCGGACTTCCCGCCGGGTCTGGCGCTAAAAGACCCCACTCTTGGGGCACCTACCACTCAAGCCAGAGCTCATAGTTGCTTTCGAAACGGTACGCTCCTTCCCCATTTGGAGCTCTCCGCAATACTACCTAATTACAATATACCCTTCTACAAATACCTTCAACTGAGACACTTCTTTCAAACACCTCATCACGCCTCCCTTTGGCACAGAGAACACACACCACTTGAACTCCTCTGCTCCAGTACAGAACCCCTGAGTCACCTAATCTCTGCGACTTACTCCCTCCTGTTTTCACAACACAGGGTCAAAAATGATAAGCTGGTGCAACAATGGGAAACTGACTTATTCCTGGACTTCTCACCCACTGAATGGGACCATATATTCACCCTCATGCACAAAGGCTCCATCAATGTCTCAACACAGGAAAACAGATACAAATTGTTCTCTAAATGGTACAGGACACCCGACAAGGTTCATCACTTTCCCCCGACCATTCCCCCAACTTGCTGGAGGTGTGGTACAAACAAGGGCACCCTATTGCACATTTGGTGGAATTGCAACTTTATACAGCCATTCTGGGCGGAAATTCACCAGTTGATCTCACAAATCACCACGTACACACCGGCTCACTCCCCTGAACGCTACTAACTTCCCCACACCCCTGATTCCCCGGGACTGAGTCTGCATATCCTAGTGCAGTTGCTTCAGTCCCTGAAGAACTGCTCAATTCACTGCCTCCTGGATTTTGGTTGTAAGGAGCTGCACCACTGCATGTGCCATCCGGGAGTGTGTTGAGTCGTCCCCTTGTTCACACAGCTGCAGGGTAGGCACAGGTCTGGGAGCTGCTACAGGCTCCGGAGCAGCAGCCATCTTGGATCCCGAGTCAGTGTCGGCCTTGTGGAGCCGACAGGGCATAGATTTAGATTGAGTGTGGGAGCGCTCCAGGTATCTTTCCAACTGGGTGCCATCAAACTCTAGAGGTATTTGGGTCAGGAGCAGAAGTGCTGGTGGGACTTCAGATGGCTGATTTAGTGTGGATTTAGCAGGAACCAAAGGTGCTTACGTCTCTTCCATACGGTGCTGGAACTGGAAGCCTTGACATAGATTTTAAGATCTACATTCACTAATGAGATTGGCCTGATATTTTGTGGAGAAACTGGCTCCTTCCCTGGTTTATGTTGTGTCACTGAAGTGGCAGTTAGCAATTCAGGAGGCATTGTGGAGGAGGATACATCCGCACTGTACACCCTATACAAGATAAGGTGCCAGTAATTTGGAGAACAATTCATAGTATTCGGAAGAGTAGGCCCTAGTGATTTGTTAAGGGGCAGAGTAGCTATGACATCATTAATCTCCTTGATGGTAAAAGGTTGGTTTAAACCTAACAACACTTCCTGTGTTATTTTAGGTAAAGAGATTGATCCAGAAACTCAGCAATATGTTCTGGAGTAGGTTGAAAAAAAGAGTCATAAGTATGTAAATTATATAATCTAACGTAGTACATGCTGAAGGTATCCGCTATATTTTGTGGATTATACCATTTATTGCCAGTAGTGGGGTGTTTTAAAAAGGGAATTCTTTGTTTAGACATTTTTTCTCTAAGTTGGTTGGCCAAAAGCTTACCCGCTTTATTGCAGTGGCAATAATGATTTGCCTTCAGTGGCTTTAATTGATGGTTATTAGGGATGGGCTGAACGACCCCCTGTTCGTTTTGCGGCAGAACTTTCGAATATCGCAAAAGTTCGGAACAGAATAACAAACCCCATTAAAGTCTATGGGACCCGAACTAGAAAAATCAAATATGTCAATTTTGAAGGCTTATATTCAAGTAATTGGGCATATAATGGTTATGGGGGCTGGGTACTATCCTGGGGGACCTGTATCAATGAAAAAAAAGTTTGTAAAAACATCATTTTTAAATGAGCAGTGATTTTGTAAGGGCTTACCTAGGTTGGAGCCCATGTTGCAGAGATGTATGCTCACCCTTGCAAATACACACAACCCACGGTAACAAGATAATAAGCTACCTGGTCTGTGAATCTGTGCACGGGGGCTTGACAGGAATTTGCCAAAGCCATAGTCAGGGATTCCAGAAGTCAGAATAAACGATAAGCAGAGCCAGGGTCAGAAGGAACAAAGGAACACAGGAACCTTTGGCGAAACAAGAGACAATGAACTGACAAAGCCCTCAGAGCGAGGCAGTGTTTTTTACCCAGCTGATTGGATAAACTGCCTCAGCTGAACCAGGAGTGACAGGTACAATCAGAGTATCACCCTCAGTACTTCATGCAGAACTAGGCATAGCTGGTAAGAAGGCTGAAAGGAACTGAGGTGTGGCTCAGAGGCAAAGTAAAAGGAGCACTAAACAGGCAGTCATGGGTTCACAACCTCCTTGAGCCACTTGGGGCGCGACCACGTCTGGCCATCTGCATGGCACGGTAGGGACCATGACAGTTCCCCCCTTAGAACCGCCCTCTGGGTGTAAACAGGAGGTTCCTCAAAGGCATAGTTCTCTAGGTCTAAACCACCCTCCTCACCAGAGTAGTCAAGCATATTGTCCGGTAGGGGGAATGTTCTGCCATAGGCATCCCTGCTATATATACAGTCTTCATCAAAGACACAGGGAAACAAAGCATCAACTGCAGTGTTAGAAGACTTTTTCTTTTTGGTCTTTGTTGTTTTAGAAGTTTTTGTAAGGGGTGCATTCGTCGCTTGCAAAGCTTTTTCAAACATTACCAGATCTTGCTTACGGACCATGGTGCCATTCGAGGCATACGTATAGTCAGGTGGTAGGAATTCAAGTGGGGACACTGGCACCGGAACTTCAAGCAGGGACACAGGCACCGGAACTTCAAGCAGGGACACAGGCACCAGAACTTCAATCATAGACACAGGCACCGGAACTTCAAGCGGGGACACAGGCACCGGAATTTTAAGCGGGGACACAGGCACCAGAACGTCAAGCGGGGACACAGGCATAGAAACTTCAAGCAGGGACACAGGCACCAGAACTTCAATTGGGGACACAGACACCAGAACTCCAAGCAGGGACACAGGCACAGGAACTTCAAGCGGGGACACAGGCACCAGAACTACAATTGGAGATACAGGCACAGGAACTTCAAGCAGGGACACAGGCACAGGAACTTCAATTGGGGACACAGGCACCAGAACTTCAAGTGGGGACACAGGCACAGGAACTTCAAGTGGGGACACAGGCACTGGAACTTCAAGCGGGGACACAGGCACCAGAACTTCAAGCAGAGACACAGGCACCAGAACTTCAAGCTGGAAAGCAGGCAGAGATTTAGGGGTAGCAGGAAGGATCCTAATAGTACCCACTTGAAGAACCTTTGGTCAAGGTGTGTGAGTTGGGCAGAGAGAGATAAAGTGCACTGTTTCTCCACAGTAGAAACAAAGACCATAGTCTCTCCTCCACTCTCTTTCACCTTTAGCTTGGACCGGATGGCTCCAATCTCCATTTGTTCCACATCTTCCAGGGCAGGTGTGTGTGTGTATCCTCAGAAGCGTCTAGGCCAGTGATGGTGAACCTTGGCACCCCAGATGTTTTGGAACTACATTTCCCATAATGCTTATGCACTCTGCAGTGTAGCTGAGCATCATGGGAAATGTAGTTCCAAAATATCTGGGGTGCCAAGGTTTGCCATCACTGGTCTAGGCTATGTGGGGATAGAGCTTCATAGCTTGGCACATACTGGGATGGCTTGGAGTTGTATCTGTACACAATATTTCTGTCCCTGGATACCCATAGGCCACGAGAACAGAGAGAAGACTTGGGAACACTGGTTTTCTTTGAAACAGGAATGTGAGAGTCCAGAGCAAACATGAATGCTTCCCAGTTGTCCAAGAATGGACTCCTTTCTTGTAAAAGCTGATGAGTAGGGATGAGCCAAACACCCCCAGTTCGGTTCGCATCCAGGACATGCGAACAGGCAAAAAATTTGTTCGAACAAGCGAACACCGTTAAAGTCCTTGGGACACAAACATGAATAATCAAAAGTGCTCATTTGAAAGCATTATATGCAAGTTATTGTCATAAAAAGTGTTTGGGCACGATCTGCCTCAGTGGGAGTCTTCTGCCGTGTGACGCTTCGGTTCTTCTGACACTTCTTATATAACAGAGGGCGGGGCCACCCGGTGACCCTGCCCTCCTCTGAAAAAAAACCATACCAGACCTAAAGGGTCTGGTATGGAATTTAGGGGGACCCCCAGGCATTTTTTTAAAAAAAATTTGGTTTGAGGTTCCCCTGTGGGGAAATTCCATGCCGTTTTTATCAAATGAACCTTTATGTGTATTGACAGACCGACAATTCATTATAGCCGGCACTAGCGATAGTAGTTTTACATTACTTTTTTTCATTTAGAAATGTAATTTTGCTGTCAGACTGTTCTAAATACGGGAAACATGTGCCCCTTTACAGGCATACCATAGACACCCCCCAGGTACGAAATTTAAAGGAATATTACACTTTTATTGTTTCACTTTAAGCATTATTAAAACCACTGCTCCCGAAAAAACGTCCGTTTTTAAAACTTTTTTTTGCATTGATACATGGCCCCTGGGGCAGGACCCAGGTCCCCGAACACTTTTTATAAAAAAATACCATGCATATAAGCCTTTAAAATTAGCACTTTTGATTTCTCCTATACACCCCAAATTGTTCTGTCCTAGACTTCAGAGCAAACAACAGCTCACAATCCATCTTAAAGCACACGAATGATGCACGGCTACTGTCAAACCTCTCTGGCATCGCCATAAATGGCTCAGGGCATGCTGGTTCGAGGGCTGGGTGTACTGTGCCTTTAAGTAACTGAACTTCCTGCTGCAGCAGTTAAACAGTCAGGCCCAGGCTGGAGACTTGCAGAGCAAGGCAGGTGAGCATCTTGTACATCTCTGTGGACTCCATCTTGGTCAGTTCATTATGTAAGGGCTTACCTAGGTTGGAGTCCATGGTGCAGAGATGTATGCTCATTAAATACACACAGCCCACAGTAACAAGGTAATAAGCTACCTGGGCTGTGAATCTGTGCACGAGGGCTTAACAGGAATTTGCCAAAGTATAGTCGAAAGGGATGAGCTTCGTGTTCAAATTCGAGTGGTGCGTCACGGCCCATAATTCATTGCGGCATTGCAGTGCATTGCTGGCTGATGATTGGCCAAGCATGCACTATGACCCACATGCTTGGCCAAACACAGTACTGTGTGTACAAAGAGCCATAATTGGCCAAAGCCAAGGAGGCTTTGGCCAATTATGGCTCAGGGGGTTTAGTACATGCCCCACACTATATAAGGCTGCCTCAGTGGCGGCCCTGTGTAGTGTGCAGCGGTAGAGACTGGAGGGAGATAGATAGAGAGACAGTGTCATTTGATTTAAGTTAGATAGAGTAGACAGGTTGAGTCAGTTAGCTCTATATATATATATATATATATATATATATATATATATATATATATATACAGTCTATTTAGTTTAGCTAGATCCGTTACTGTTATTCTCTTCCTAATATAATGATAGGCAGGCAGGTGTTTTTACAGTATTTCCAGTTGCACCTACAGTATAGCTACCTGAAGCCAGGTACTTGTGTAGGTTTTTGACGTATTTTCAGTTACTGTACTGTGTACCCTGCACAGTTGCACCTACAATATAGTTACCTGAAGCCAGGTGCTTGTGTAAGCGCTTGACGTATTTCCAGTTACTGTACTGTGTACCCTGCACAGTTGCACCTATAGTACAGCTACCTGAAGCCAGGTGCTTGTTTAGGCGCTTGATGTATTTCCAGTTACTGTACTATGTACCCTGTACAGTTGCACCTACAGTATAGCTACCTGAAGCCAGGTGCTTGTGTAGGCGCTTCACGTATTTCCAGTTACTGTACTGTGTACCCTGCACAGTTGCACCTACAGTATAGCTACCTGAAGCCAGATGTTTGTGTAGGCTCTTGACGTATTTCCAGTTACTGTACTGTGTACCCTGCACAGTTGCACCTATAGTATAGCTACCTGAAGCCAGGTGCTTGTGTAGGCGCTTGACGTAATTCCAGTTACTGTACTGTGTACCCTGCACAGTTGAACCTACAGTATAGCTACCTGAAGCCAGGTGCTTGTGTATTGTCTTGACATATTTCCAGTTACTGTACTGTGTACCCTGCACAGTTGCACCTACAGTATAGCTACCTAAAGCCAGGTGTTTGTGTATTCTCTTGATGTATTTCCAGTTACTGTACTGTGTACCCTGCCCAGTTGCACCTACAGTATAGCTACCTGAAGCCAGGTACTTGTGTAAGCTTTTGACATATTTCCAGTTACTGTACTGTGTACCCTGCACAGTTGCACCTACAATATAGCTACCTGAAGCCAGGTGCTTGTGTATCACTGTATCACTGTTACTGTACTGTGTACCCTGCACAGTTGCACCTACAGTACAGCTACCTGAAGCCAGGGGCTTGTGTAAGCGCTTGACGTATTTCCAGTTACTGTACTGTGTACCCTGCACAGTTGCACCTACAGTATAGCTACCTGAAGCCAGGTGCTTGTGTAGGCTCTTGACTTATTTCCAGTTACTGTACTGTGTACCCTGCACAGTTGCACCTACAGTATAGCTACCTGAAGCCAGGTGCTTGTGTAGGCGCTTGACGTATTTCCAGTTACTGTACTGTGTACCCTGCACAGTTGCACCTACAGTATAGCTACCTGAAGCCAGGTGCTTGTGTAGGCTCTTGACGTATTTCCAGCTACTGTACTGTGTACCCTGCACAGTTGCACCTACAGTATAGCTACCTGAAGCCAGGTGCTTGTGTAGGCTCTTGACGTATTTCCAGCTACTGTACTGTGTACCCTGCACAGTTGCACCTACAGTATATCTACCTGAAGCCAGGTGCTTGTGTATTCTTTTGACGTATTTCCAGCTACTGTACTGTGTACCCTGCACAGTTGCACCTACAGTATAGCTACCTGAAGCCAGGTGCTTGTGTATTCTCTTGACGTATTTCCAATTACTGTACTGTGTACCCTGCCCAGTTGCACCTGCAGTATAACTACCTGAAGCCAGGTGCTTGTGTATGTGCTTGAAGTAATTCCAATTACTGTACTGTGTACCCTGCACAGTTGCACCTATAGTATAGCTACCTGAAGCCAGGTGCTTGTGTAGGCTCTTGACGTATTTCCAGTTACTGTACTGTGTACCCTGCACAGTTGCACCTACAGTATAGCTACCTGAAGCCAGGTGCTTGTGTAGGCTCTTGACGTATTTCCAGTTACTGTATTGTATACCCTGCACAGTTGCACCTACAGTATAGCTACCTGAAGCCAGGTGCTTGTGTAGGCTCTAGACGTATTCCCAGTTACTGTATTGTATACCCTGCAAGTTGCACCTACAGTATAGCTACCTGAAGCCAGGTGCTTGTGTAGGCTCTTGACGTATTTCCAGTTACTGTACTGTGTACCCTGCACAGTTGCACCTACAGTATAGCTACCTGAAGCCAGGTGCTTGTGTAGGCGCTTGACGTATTTCCAGTTACTGTACTGTTTACCCTGCACAGTTGCACCTACAGTATAGCTACCTGAAGCCAGGTGCTTGTGTAGGCTCTTGACATATTTCCAGTTACTGTACTTTGTACCCTGCACAGTTGCACCTACAGTATTCTTTTTCTTCTTCTGATCCTATTAATACCACAGGCAGGCATTCTGCTAGCTGCTGTATAATCAGTATATATATACATCCCAGCTACATCTCACTGCAGTGCAGGTCATTAGTATGTCTGGAAGGCCAATAAGGAGAGGCAGACAGTCACTAGCCAATAAAAGAGGGCAAGAAGGCTCTGTGTGCTGGTCGTGGACACGGTGCATCCTCATAAGCACGTGGCCGTGGGACACGCTTGTCCTTTTTTTTGGCAGCTGGCCGTGTTGAGCCGCAACATGCGGAAGCCTTGGTAGAGTAGATGACCAAGCCGTCCTCATCCTCCTCATCCGCCCTCACCCAGGCTCAGGGTATGTTTTCTGGCAAAGCAGCTGCCAATGCGGCCTCTTCCCTTGGCTCAATGGCATCAGTCACTCCTTCCCTAGCCCCACCATGGTCTCCTGAGGAGTCAACCAAACTGTTTGACCATAGTGTTGGGTACATGCTCCAGGAGTATGCCCAGCGTTTTGAAGGCTCCAATGACGGTACTCAGCTAGAGGAAGGCAGTAACGTGAGCCCAGACAGAGGGGATGCCCAAGAAGGACAGCAATCTGGCAGTCATGTTCCCCCAGCTGCAGAATACTGCCAGCTTTGCTGCAGTGATGAGGAGGGAGGGGATGATGAGGTCACTGACTCCACGTGGGTGCCTGATAGGAGAGAGGAGAAGGAGGAGGAGGCACATCACCAACGAGACAAGATGCCCTCCAGGGGCCAGCTTAAGGGCAGCACACCGACTGCATCACACCGCAATACTCCGCATGTGCAGGGCACTGCTGTCTCTGCGCGTTATTCCAAAAGTTCTTTCGTGTGGGCCTTTTTTGAGATGAGTGCACCCACCGCTGCAATTTGCAACATATGTCTCAAGCGTATCTCGCGTGGCCAAAACATCACCCGCTTGGGCACCACATGCTTGACCAGAAATATGTTGACCTGCCATGCAGTTCGTTGGCAAACGTACCTAAAAGACCCACACCAAAGAACAAAGAGGACCTCTCCTTGCTCCTCATCAGCTGGGATCTCCAACCCCACTATACCTTCAGTCCTCTCTGAGGCCTGCACTGAGAGGAATGAAGGTGTAGAATTAAGTGTGTCACAGCCAAGTACTTGCGGGCAATCTGCTATCGGTACACCGACATCAGATTGTACCAGGCAAATTTCCCTGCCCCAGCTGCTGCACCGCAGAAAGAAGTTTCCTCCCAGCCATCCACATGCCCAGCGGTTGAATGCTAGCTTGGCAAAATTGCTAGCACTTCAACTGCTGCCTTTTCAGTTGGTAGACTCTGCCCCCTTTGTGGAATGTGCGGTTCCTCAGTGGCAGGTTCCCAAATGCCACTTTTTCTCATGGAAGGCGATTCTGGCTCTCTACCGGCCTGTGGAAGGCAATGTCTTGGCCTCGCTGGACAGGGCAGTCAGCGGTAAGGTGCATATTACCACTGACTCATGGTCCAGCAGGCATGGACGCGGATGTTACCAAGTTTCACAGCGCATTGGGTGACTCTGCTGGCAGCTGGGAAGGATGCAGGATAAGGTGCAGTAGTGTTGGAGGTTGTTCCTCCACCACGCCTCCAAAATGCCACTACTGGTGATTCTGACACACCTCTCTCCTCCACCCCCTCCTCTTCTTCTTCCTTCATGGCCTCATCCTGTGCTTTGTCCTCTGAACCAGTAGTGATCTGTAGGCGCTCAAGGGGCTACGCAAATACGCAGGCCAAAAGATGCCATGCAGTGCTTGAGCTTTTGTGCTTGGGGGACAGGAGCCACACTGGGGCAGAGATTCTGTCAGCTCTGCAGGGGCAGGTTCAGAGGTGGTTGATGCCACTCCAACTCACGCCAGGAATGGTGGTTTGCGACAATGGCACCAACCTCCTCTCCGCCCTCCGACAGGGACAACTGACCCATGTGCCCTGTTTGGCTTAACTTAACTTAGTGGTGCAGTGGTTCTTGGGCAGGTACCCGGGCTTACAGGATGTCCTGAGGCAGGCCAGAAAAGTCTGTGTGAATTTCCGACGGTCATATAATGCCAGTGCTCGGCTGGCTGACCTCCAAAAGGAATTTAACCTGCCCAAGAACCGCCTAATTTGTGACATGCCCACCAGGTGGAACTTAACTTTGGCCATGCTGCAGCGACTGCACACGCAGCAGAGGGCCCTTAATGAGTACCTATGCGACTATGGCACCAGGACAGGGTCAGGGGAGCTTGTTTTTTTCCCCGCGCCAGTGGGCCATGATCAGGCATGCATGCACTGTCCTGTCACCATTTGAGGAGGCCACGAGGATGGTGAGCAGTGACAGTGCATGCATCAGTGACACTGTCCCCCTTGTCCACCTGTTGGAGCACATGCTGCGTCGAATAATGGACAGGGCACTTGAGGCAGAACAGAGGCAGGAAAAGGAGGACTTCCTTAGCTCTCAAGGCCCCCTTTATCCAGACAGTGTTCCTGCATGCCCGCCGATCACACAGGAAGAGGAAGAGGAGGATTGTGTCAGCATGGAGGTGGAGCCTGACACTCAGCATCAGCAGCAGTCTTTAAGGGATCATTTACAGTCCCAAGAAACCCATAGACTTGTACGTGGCTGGGAGGAGATGGCTGCGGATCATGTCGTCCTTAGTGACCCAGAGGACTCCGGACCGAATGCCTCAGCAAACCTACACTGCATGGCCTTCCTGATCCTGCAAAGCCTGTGTAAGGATCCTTGTATTTGTGGTATCAAAGAGAGAGATCGTTACTGGCTGGCAACCCTCCTTGATCCACGTTACATGTGTAAGGTTGCAAACCTTATCTTGCCGTCGCAGAAGGAGCAGAGGATGAAATATCTTCGGGAGGCCTTACAGAAAGGTCTGTGCAATCCATTCCCAGAGACTGGGAAGTTACAAACTCCTGTTTCTGGACAACGTGTTGCCGAGGCTTCGGTCAGTCAAAGAAGGAACGGTGGAGAAGGTGGCCATCTGACCAATGCATTCAGACAATTTTTTAGTCTGCAGCCCCAAGGTATGATCGGTTCCAGCAACCATCGCCAGCGTCCTTTTTTCATGGTGCAGGAATACCTAGGGGCAAGATCTGACTTGGACACCTTTCCCACCAAAAATCTTCTGGGTTACTGGGTCTTGAGGATGGATCACTGGCCAGAGCTTGCACAGTATGCAATTGAGCTACTGGCCTGTCCTGCATCCAGCATTCTTTCAGAACGCACATTCAGTGCTGCTGGAGGCTTTGTAACTGATCACAGGGTGCGCCTGTCCAACGACTCGGTCGATTGACTGACCTTCATAAAAATGAATCAGTCTTGGATCACCACCAGATACCAAGCACCTGATGCTGATGTAACCGAATATTTTTTTTTTAAATGTCAGATCCCTTCAAGACTGCCTATGCTGATGCTGAGTGACTATCCTGTTATGCTGAGTGGACTATCCTCTTCCTCCTTGTCACAGAACGTCCCACACTCCGCTTGAGTGCTTCCGTCAGTATACCGCTTCCTAAGTTCTGGAACACGAGCCCAATGGATCTGGCTATAGGAACCCCCAAGAACTAGACAACACCAGTCTTGGAGTACATCAGAACTGTTTTATTATGAATCCAAGTTACAAGACTTTATATGCCGTTGGAACCTCCTCTAACAATACAACTGTAACCTAACTAACATAATTAACGTGAGCTAATTAACTAAAAAATTTACCCAGACCAGATGACAGACTTGTGGGCACCGAGCTTCACACAGGAGTATAAACACAATAGCTGCAGCTCCAATAGGAGTCGTCCCGTCTCCTACATTGTATAGAGGACAATGTGATCAGCTCCTTTAATTAACATAAACACAGGTAGTTGGAATTGATGACACCAGCATCTCCTCACAGGATGTGTCCCAACAGTATGAATCATTCTTATCAGCAGGGGGCTGCTGGAGGAATCCCCCCTCTCTCTTCAGGGACACAAATCTACAGTAAGGAGTCCCCAACAGAATCAAACAACATATAATATATATATATATATACACAACGGAGTCTGATTAGTACAGTTCAGACTGGATTTCTAATTCACTTCACAAAGAGTATTGTTACATTGAAAATCCAGGGCCCATAATCAAAAGGCAACAGGCTTGCATTCAGTCCTCTCCAACAGCCTCTGTCCCGGCTAGGTTTGTCACACTCCTCAATGATCATGCAGATAGCTTGTAAGAATATTTTTGTTTTTGCGTGCTGCCACCAGTGGCTAAGGCCCATTTTTCAGCCCCTGTTTAACAGGGGTGTGTAATTACAATTTTTGATTCCATTTTTTGCAGCAGGGCTCGTTCCTGCACTCCAACTAGAGTTTCTGTGAGAAGTTGCAGTGTTGTGGCACCAGCACCAGTGCCTAAGGTCCAATTTTTCTGCCGCTGATCAACAGGGACATGTAATTACAATTCTTGATCTAATATTTCACAGCAGGGCCCGTTTCTGTGCCCACCAAGAGTAATTGTGAGGACTTACAGTGTTGTGGCACCAGCACCACCACCACCAAAGGCTCAATTTTTCTGCCCCTGTTAAACAGGTGCATGTAATTACAATTCTTGATCTAATATTTCACAGCAGGTCCCATTCCAGCACCCACCAAGAGTAACTGTGAGGACATACAGTGTTGTGGCACCAGCACCATCACCAAAGGCCCAATTTTTCTGTCCCTGTTCAACATGGGCATGTAATTACAATTCTTGATTTAATATTTCAGAGCAGAGCCCTGTGAGGGCTTACAGTGTTGTGGCAACACCAACACCTAAGGCCTCAATTTCTCCAGAGTATATAGGGCAGTCCCCTACTTTCAAACATCCAACTTACAAATGACTCCTACTTGCAAACGTATGGAGACAAAAGGAAGTGAGATGAAATCTACCCCTAGGAAGGAAAATTCTCTACTGTAAGAGTTAATATGGGAAAAACGTGTCTCCTCTTCACTAATGCTTTATCACCAATCTTTGTTTCACTAAAAACCCCACATTTTCTAGAAACATTTGTCATTGGGACAGAAAGTGAGGTGAAATCTTCTGAAGAGGAGCACAGACAGCAAAACAAATGTCACAGGGGTGATAACCCTTCCCTATGTTTTCAAAAAAGCTTAAAAATAGATTTTTTGGCTGGAGTTAAACACGTTAAAAATGTACCAGTTCAAAATTACAAACAGATTCTACTTAACAACAAACCTACAGTCCCTGTCTTGTTTGCACCGCCTGTATACTGCTGTTCAGAGTATATAGGGCCTGGGGGCCCCACGCCTTTCCTTTTTTTAATTTGGGTGCGGGGTTCCCCTTAATATCCATACAAGACCCAAAGGGCCTAGTAATGGACTGGGGGGTACCCATGCCGTTTGTCTCACTGATTTTCATCCATATTATTGGGACCAGACATTACATTAAAGCCGTAAGCAGTTTTAAATTACTTTTATTCTTTTAAAAATGACATTTTGTGCAGGGACTGTTCTAAGCCCGGGAAACAGGTACGATATTTAAAGGAATATTTCACTTTTTTTTTCATTTTAAGCATCATTAAAATCACTGCTCCCGAAAAAACTGCCGTTTTTAAAACTTTTTTTTGCATTGATACTTGTCTCCTGGGGCAGGACCCTGGGTCCCCAAACCCTTTTTAGGACAATACCATGCAAATTAGCCTTTAAAATTAACACTTTTGATTTCCAACGTTCGATTCCTATAGACTTCAATGGGGTTCTAACGTTTGTGCAAATTTTTGGTCCGTTCGCAGGTTCTGCAGTGAACCGAACTGGGGGGTGTTCGGCTCATCCCTAACAGTCGAGGTAAAGCCATAGTCAGGGATTCCAGAAGTCAGAATAAATGATAATCAGAGCTAGGGTCAGAAACTGGAGTCAGTCTTGGAATGCTGTAACTATAACACGGAACACTGGAGCACTGGAACACAGAAATACTGGAATACTGGAACACAGGAATACTGGAACACAGGAATACTGGAACACAGGAATACTGGAACCTTTGGCGAAACAGGAAACAAGAGACAATGAACTGACAAAGCCCTCAGAGTGAGGCAGTGTTTTATACCTAGCTGATTGGATAAACTGCCTCAGCTGAACCAGGAGTGACAGGTACAATCAGAGGCAAAGTAATAGGAGCACTAAACAGGCAGTCATAGGTTCAATACCTCCTTGAGTCACTTGGGGCACGTCCATGCCTGGCTATCTGCTTGGCATGGTAAGAACCATGACAGATTTACTGATTCTTAAAGTGAAACCATCAAAATGAGAAATAACAATACAATGAAAAATTCCTTTAAATATAGTTCCTGGAGGATTTCCTTAGTCTGCCTGTAATGTGGCACATCTGTACCGTGAATAGAGCCTGCAGCAATAATGACATTTATAAAGCCATTAAAATAACATTTTACATTCAAGCTTTCTTTATTTTATAAACAATGGCTTGGGGGGTCAATCTGTATGATGAGGCCACAACTTAGTGCATTCTGAACTAGATTCAAGATTTTTTGGATAAATTCTGGTGTCTCGTTTGCAGACTAGACTAGTAACAGGTGCGGAAATATTGGGCTTTGGGTGTTGGTGGTGCCTTCACAGCATAACCCTATAGAGGTACTCTTGATGAAAGCAAGAATTGGCCTTGCTGTCAAAAATTAAAAGGATATACACCTGTCAAACAGGTGTGGAAAAATTGGTCCTTAGGTGTTAATTGTGCCCATGAAACCTACACCAAAAAATGTCTTCCAGATTAAATCAACACGCACAAAGCTAGGCAGTTTAGACGGTCTTTCAGACATTTTAGATCCAGAAAGCACAGTGGCATTGGCATCAGGGGCTTGAAAGCTGCTACTAATCCAGGCCTGATTCACTTTGATAAATGTCAGCCAATCCACGGAGTCTATGGACAGACACACTCTCTTAGCTGTCACCAAACCTCCGGCAGCACTGAATGCCCATTCAGAAAACATGCTGGATGCAGGGAAGCCCAGCAGCTGAATTTCATACTGGCCAAGTAACCCAGTGGATTGTCAACTGGAAATCTCTCCATATTTGTTTTCACCCCTAGATATTCTCCCACCATATGATGAAGACGCTGCTGATGGAATGAGGAAGCTGACAGTTCTGGTCACGAGGGCTAACATTTTTTTGAAAGGCATCACTGTTGCGGCTCTCTTCTCCACTGCTTTTCTCTTGACCAACAGAAGCCTCAAAATTATGTTTTCCACCACACTGTATCCTACCAGAGTCGGGAAAGGCATTACATAAACTTGTCTTTAACCACTTGCCGACCGCCGCACGACGATGTACGTCGACAGAGCGGCACGGGCAGGCAAAAGGGCTCACCTGTACGTCCCTGCCTGCCCGCGGGTGGGGGGTCCGATCGGACCCCCCCCGGTGCCTGCGGCGGTCGGCAAATGTCCCCCGGTGATCGGTGGTGAGGGGGAGGCCATCCATTCGTGGCCCCCCCTCGCGATCGCTCCCAGCCAATGGGATCATTTCCCTGCCTCTGTATTGTACACAGAGGCAGAGGAAATGATGTCATCTCTCCTCGGCTCGGTATTTTCCATTCCGGGCCGAGGAGAGAAGACTGTAATGTGAGTGCACAACACACACACACACAGTAGAACATGCCAGGCACACATTACACCCCGATCCCCCCCCCGATCGCCCCCCGATCCCCCCCCGATCACCCCCCCCTGTCACAAACTGACACCAAGCAGGTTTTTTTTTTTTTGTCTGATTACTGTATTGGTGTCAGTTTGTGACAGTTAGTGTGTTAGGGCAGTGAGTGTTAGGCCCCCTTTAGGTCTAGGATACCCCCCTAACCCCCCTAATAAAGTTTTAACCCCTTGATCACCCCCCGTTACCAGTGTTGCTAAGCGATCATTTTTCTGATCGCTGTATTAGTGTCGCTGATGACGCTAGTTAGGGACGTAAATATTTAGGTTCGCCGTCAGCGTTTTATAGCGACAGGGACCCCCATATACTACCTAATAAATGTTTTAACCCCTTGATTGCCCCCTAGTTAACCCTTTCACCACTGATCACCGTATAACCGTTACGGGTGACGCTGGTTAGTTTGTTTATTTTTTATAGTGTCAGGGCACCCGCCGTTTATTACCGAATAAAGGTTTAGCCCCCTGATTGCCCGGCGGTGATATGCGTCGCCCCAGGCAGCGTCAGATTAGCGCCAGTACCGCTAACACCCACGCACGCAGCATACGCCTCCCTTAGTGGTATAGTATCTGTACGGATCAATATCTGATCCGATCAGATCTATACTAGCGTCCCCAGCAGTTTAGGGTTCCCAAAAACGCAGTGTTAGCGAGATCAGCCCAGATACCCGCTAGCACCTGCGTTTTGCCCCTTTGCCCGGCCCAGCCCAGCCCACCCAAGTGCAGTATCGATCGATCACTGTCACTTACAAAACACTAAACGCATAACTGCAGCGTTCACAGAGTCAGGCCTGATCCCTGTGATCGCTAACAGTTTTCTTGGTAGCGTTTTGGTGAGCTGGCAAGCACCAGCCCCAGGCAGCGTCAGGTTAGTGCCAGTACCGCTAACACATACGCACGCACCGTACACCTCCCTTAGTGGTATAGTATCTGATCGGATCAATATCTGATCCGATCAGATCTATACTAGCGTCACCAGCAGTTTAGGGTTCCCAAACATGCAGTGTTAGCGGGATCAGCCCAGATACCTGTTAGCACCTGCGTTTTGCCCCTCCGCCCGGCCCAGCCCACCCAAGTGCAGTATCAATCGATCACTGACACTTACAAAACACTAAATGCATAACTGCAGCGTTCGCAGAGTCAGGCCTGATCCCTGCGATCGCTAACAGTTTTTTTGGTAGCGTTTTGGTGAACTGGCAAGCACCAGCCCCAGGCAGCGTCAGGTTAGCGCCAGTACCGCTAACACCCACGCACGCAGCATACACCTCCCTTAGTAGTATAGTTTCTGATCGGATCAATATCTGATCTGATCAGATCTATACTAGCGTCCCCAGCAGTTTAGGGTTCCCACAAACGCAGTGTTAGCGGGATCAGCCCAGATACCTGCTAGCACCTGCGTTTTGCCCCTCCGCCCGGCCCAGCCCAGCCCACCCAAGTGCAGTATCGATCGATCACTGACACTTACAAAACACTAAACGCATAACTGCAGCGTTCGCAGAGTCAGGCCTGATCCCTGCGATCGCTAACAGTTTTTTTTGTAGCATTTTGGTGAACTGGCAAGCGCCAGCGGCCTAGTACACCCCGGTCAAACAGTCAAACCAGCACTGCAGTAACACTTGGTGACGTGGCGAGTCCCATAAGTGCAGTTCAAGCTGGTGAGGTGGCAAGCACAAGTAGTGTCCCGCTGCCACCAAAAAGACAAACACAGGCCCATCGTGCCCATGGTGCCCTTCCTGCTGCATTCGCCAATCCTAATTGGGAACCCACCGCTTCTGCAGCGCCCGTACTTCCCCCATTCACATCCCCAACCAAATGCAGTCGGCTGTATGAGAGGCATTTATATGTCCTCCCGAGTACCCCTACCCAGCGAACCCCCCCAAAATAGATGTCGTGTCTGCAGCAAGCGCGGATATAGGCGTGACACCCACTATTATTGTCCCTCCTGTCCTGACAATCCTGGTCTTTGCATTGGTGAATGTTTTGAACGCTACCATTCACTAGTTGAGTATTAGCGTAGGGTACAGCATTGCACAGACTAGGCACACTTTCACAGGGTCTCCCAAGATGCCATCGCATTTTGAGAGACCTGAACCTGGAACCGGTTACAGTTATAAAAGTTAGTTACAAAAAAAAGTGTAAAAAAAAAAAAAACACAAACAAAAATATAAAATAAAAAAAAAATAGTTGGCGTTTTATTGCTCTCTCTCTCTCTATTCTCTCTATTGTTCTGCTCTTTTTTACTGTATTCTATTCTGCAATGTTTTATTGTTATTATGTTTTATCATGTTTGCTTTTCAGGTATGCAATTTTTTATACCTTACCGTTTACTGTGCTTTATTGTTAACCATTTTTTTGTCTTCAGGTACGCCATTCACGACTTTGAGTGGTTATACCAGAATGATGCCTGCAGGTTTAGGTATCATCTTGGTATCATTCTTTTCAGCCAGCGGTCGGCTTTCATGTAAAAGCAATCCTAGCGGCTAATTAGCCTCTAGACTGCTTTTACAAGCAGTGGGAGGGAATGCCCCCCCCCAACGTCTTCCGTGTTTTTCTCTGGCTCTCCTGTCTCAACAGGGAACCTGAAAATGCAGCCGGTGATTCAGCCAGCTGACCATAGAGCTGATCAGAGACCATAGTGGCTCCAAACATCTCTATGGCCTAAGAAACCGAAAGCTACGGTTGACTTGACGGGACTTCCCTGTGACGTCACGGGGAATGCCACAGGGAAGTCCCGTCATGTCCCGTGCGTCAGAGGGGGGCGGGGTCACCGGGTGGCCCCGCCCCCCGTTATTTAAGAACCGTCAGACGAAGAGACGCCGTCACACAGCGGGAGCCTCCCTCCATGCCACAGCATGGATGCAGAGCGGCCCGGAGAAGAAATGAAGAAGGAAGAAGAGATGAAGAAGAGAAGAAGAAGAAGAAGAAGATGAAGAAGAAGATGAAGATGAAGATGAAGAGAAGAGCGGGAGCCTCCCCCCTCATGCCATGGGTGCGGAGCGGCCCGAGGAGAAGAAGATAGAAGACGCCGCGGAGGAGATGCTGGACGAGAACGCCGGAGGAAGAACCAGAAGAGCCAGAAGAACCAGAAGAAGAAGAAGATGAAGGAAGAAAGAAGAAGCATTTAAATAAAGGAATTGTCAAAAACTGTCTCTTGTCATTTTTAACATTTTTGACAGTTTTTTAGTGAAATGGTAGGGGTAAGTACCCCCTTACCATTTCACACAGGGGGGGGGCCGGGATCTGGGGGTCCCCTTGTTAAAGGGGGCTTCCAGATTCCGATAAGCCCCCCGCCCGCAGACCCCCACAACCACCGGCCAGGGTTGTGGGGATGAGGCCCTTGTCTTCATCAACATGGGGACAAGGTGTTTTGGGGGGCTACCCCAAAGCACCCTCCCAATGTTGAGGGCATGTGGCCTGGTACGGTTCAGGAGGGGGGGGGGCCGCACTCTCGTCCCCCCCTCTTTTCCTGCGGCCTGCCAGGTTGCGTGCTCGGATAAGGGTCTGGTATGGATTTTTAGGGGGACCCCACGCCGTTTTTTTTTTTTTTTTTGGCGCGGGGTTCCCCTTAAAATCCATACCAGACCTGAAGGGTCTGGTATGGAATTTAGGGGGAACCCCACGTCAATTTTTTTTTTTTTTTTTGGCTGGGGTTCCCCTTAATATCCATACCAGACCTGAAGGGCCTTGTATGGAATTTAGGGGGACCCCCACATCATTTTTTTTTTTTTATTTTGGTTCGGGTTGCCCTGTGGGGAATTCCCATGCCGTTTTTATCAATGAACTTCTATGTGTATTGTCGGCAATGCAATAGCCGCGGGTAGTTTTAAATGAGTTTTTTCCTTCCAAATGTCATTTTGCTGTCAGACTGTTCTAAACACAGGAAACATGCGCCCCTTTACAGGCATACTATAGACACCCCCCAGGTACGAAATTTAAAGGGATATTACACTTTTATTGTTTGACTTTAAGCATTAATAAAATCACTGCTCCTGAAAAAACGTCCGTTTTTAAAACTTTTTTTTGCATTGATCCATGTCCCCTGGGGCAGGACCCGGGTCCCCAAACACTTTTTTATGACAATAACTTGCATATAAGCCTTTAAAATTAGCACTTTTGATTTCTCCCATAGACTTTTAAAGGGTGTTCCGCGGCATTCGAATTTGCCGCGAACACCCCAAATTGTTCGCTGTTCGGCGAACTTGCGAACAGCCAATGTTTGAGTAGAACATGAGTTCGACTCGAACTCGAAGCTCATCCCTAGTGAGGAGTAAAATCAAAAATGTACGCCCTTAGAAATCCTGAAGGCAGTGATTGGTTTTCGGGGCCCCGTACGCGGCTAGGCTCCCAAAAAGTCCCACACATGTGGTATCCCCATACTCAGGAGAAGCAGCTAAATGTATTTTGGGGAGCAATTCCACATATGCCCATGGCCTGTGTGAGCAATATATCATTTAGTGACAACTTTTTGTAATTTTTTTTTTTTTTTTGTCATTATTCAATCACTTGGGACAAAAAAAATGAATATTCAATGGGCTCAACATGCCTCTCAGCAAATTCCTTGGGGTGTCTACTTTCCAAAATGGGGTCATTTGTGGGGGTTTTCTACTGCCCTGTCATTTTAGCACCTCAAGAAACGACATAGGCAGTCATAAATTAAAGGCTGTGTAAATTCCAGAAAATGTACCCTAGTTTGTAGGCGCTATAACTTTTGCGCAAACCAATAAATATACACTTATTGACATTTTTTTTACCAAAGACATGTGGCCGAATACATTTTGGCCTAAATGTATGACTAAAATTGAGTTTATTGGATTTTTTTTAGAACAAAATTTTCGGTCTTTTTCCGTGTATAGCGCAAAAAATAAAAACGGCAGAGGTGATCAAATATCATCAAAAGAAAGCTCTATTTGTGGGAAGAAAAGGACGCAAATTTTGTTAGGGTAGAGCATTGCATGACCGCGCAATTAGCAGTTAAAGTGACGCAGTGCTGAATTGTAAAAAGTGCTCTGGTCAGGAAGGGGGTAAAACCTTCTGGGGCTGAAGTGGTTAAGGTGTCCTCAAGAAATTTTATCTTCTGCTACCTCTGTGGGGATGGGATCAGTATGAAACTTGCCAATGAAGGTTGCCAACCGATAGTGATCCTTCTTTTTGATGCCACGTATTCTCGGGTCCTTTCGCAGGCTTTGAAGAAAAAGGCAGCCCATGCACCGCAAGTTTGCAGAGGCATGAGAAGCAGTCTTCTCGGGGTCACTGAGCATTACAGTATCTGGAACTGCCTTCTCCCAGCCATGTACAACTCCCAAGGGTTCTGCTCTGCTTCAATGCCTCCAAAACTGCCAGAATCCTCCTCCCTCTTCTCTCACATGTTCTTTAGCATAGGAAGAATGGTGTCTGCATAAAGTGGACATTGAGAGGAAAGGAAGTCCTCCTCTTCCTCTCACTGCTCTGCCCCAAGTGCCCTGTCGATAATGCCATGCAGAGTCTGTGATTGTGTCAATGATGCATGCATTGTTTTATGGCTCACCATGCTTGTGGCCTCCTCAAATGGTGAAAGTACAGTGCATGCATCCTTTATCAGCAGCCATTGGTGTGGGAAAAAAAAGCCATGCTGGCCTGAGCTTGTCACATGCAGCATTGTCAAAGTCAAGTTCCACTTGGTGGGTGGGCATGTCACAAATCAGGCCGTTTACATGAAGGTGGAATGCTCGCTGAATTTCAGCCAACTGAGCACTGGCTGTGTATGACTGCTTGAAATGGCTACAGACTTTTCTGGCCTTCTTCAGCAGATCTTCCAACCCCGGGTACCTGTTTAAAAAACAACACCAAATTGAGGACGTTCCAGTCATGGCACATGTGTCAACTTTCCCTGTCTATGGGTAGACAGGAGGTTTGTGCCATTATCGCACACCACCATTCCAGGCTCCAGCTGGTGTGGTGTAAACCACCTCTGGGCCTGCCCCTGCAGAGCTGCCAGAATCTCTGCTTCAGTGTGGCTCCTATGCCCTAGACAGACCACCTGAAGCAAAGCATGGCACCTTTCAGCCTGACTCATTGAATAGCCCCTTGAACGCTTAGGGGGTACTTGTAGTTCATAGGATAATCATCACCACTAGCTCTATGGAGATGTTGCAGCACAACAAGCTGCAGTACTGGGCCCTGTCACACATCCTTCCAAGCTGCAAGCAGAGTTACCCAGTGTGCTGTGAATTAAATATATTGTCCCTGACCTGCTTGCTGGACCACATGTCAGCAGTAATGTGTACCTTGTGGCTGACTGCTTAGCCCAACGATGTCACAACATTGCCTTCCACATGATGGTAGAGAGCTGGAATAGCCTTACTTGAAAAGAAATAGCGACTGGGAACCTACCAATTTGGTACAGTACATTCTGCAAATACACGGAAGGGGGAAGAATCCATTAGACGGAAAGCCAGGAGTTGTAAAGCCAGCATTTTTGACTAGCTTGAATTTTGACGCTGGGCATGTGGGTGGCAGTGACTGTATTTTTTTTTTTGCTGCAGCAGATGGGGCAGAGAAATTTGCCTGCTGTAGTCTATAGCTGGTGGTGTTCTACTGGCAGACATGCTGCAAGGATCTGGGACACCCAGTGCTATACCATCATCCCTGTCAGTGGAGGCTGCTGAGAGGTCATGAGGTATAGTGGGGGTAGAGCAGAAAGGTGAGGAGTGAGGAGGGGTAGAATTGCATCCCTTTTGTGTGGCTTTCAGGTGTTCTTACCAACAGGCGGTGGGAGGTTAAATGCCTTGTCAAGCATGTGGTACCCAAATGGCTGGTGTTTTTGCCACGCTTGATGTGCTTGAGGCAATGTTTGCAAACTGCAACGGTGCGATAATCTGAACATGTGCTAAGAAGGGCCCAAACAGCTGAGCTGTGGG
Source organism: Lithobates clamitans (assembly GCA_037952925.1). Taxonomy (NCBI): domain Eukaryota; kingdom Metazoa; phylum Chordata; class Amphibia; order Anura; family Ranidae; genus Lithobates; species Lithobates clamitans. The sequence goes on along the minus strand of JBBGZY010000046.1, from coordinate 4,072,831 downwards.
AAGTGGTCCAGGAGATAACAGCTCCACAATCTGGTGGAATAGGGTGGCTGCTCTCTACTCTTCCATGATGGCTGCCTCTTTGGGTTGTGCATCATCCTCGCTTTCCTTCTCTGCTCTATCCAGCACCCAAGTAGTTTCAATGACCTCATCATCATCCTCATCCCCTCCATCCTCATTATCACTGGAGTCAACTTGACAATACGCTGCTGCTGGAGGAACATGACTGCCAATTTGTTGTTTATGGCAGGAGTAGCTGTTGACAAGGAGGCAGAATAAGCCACTCTGGCAGCTGCAGTGGACTGTTCACTAGTCTCTGCTTGGGTGATGGAGGATGAGGAGGATGATGATGGTTTAGTAAGCCAGTCCACCACCTCCTCTGCATGCTGTGGCTGGATGGCATGGGCAACATCACTAAACAGAAGAAATGATGCCCGGCCTAAGGACGGAGCTCATCCACCTCTCCTTGTTGGCCTCCCAGACAGGATGGGGGGTGGTGCTTATTAACAAAATGTAATAAAGATGTGTAAATATGTACGTGTATGCACTTTAATCAATGGAAAGTGGTGTTTGGCGCACTTTAACTTGAGTATTCACTTCACATGATACACATGATACACATGATTCACATGATTGAGTATTCACTTCACACTTCACATGATGCTGGGGCTATGGTAGGAGTAGCTGTGGACAAGGAGGCAGAATAAGCCACTCTGGCAGCTGCAGTGGACTGTTCACTAGTCTCTGCTTGGGTGATGGAGGATGAGGAGGATGATGATGGTTTAGTAAGCCAGTCCACCACATCCTCTGCATGCTGTGGCTGTACGGCACGGGCAACATCACTAAACAGAAGTGATGGCCTCCCAGACAGGATGGGGGGTGGTGCTTATTAACAAAATGTAATAAAGATGTGTAAACATGTATATTTATGCACTTTAATCAATGGAAAGTGATGTTTGGTGCACTTTAACTTGAATATTCACTTCACAGACAACTCCACTGACACACTACAATATACCGCAGTAACACTGCACTGACGCACTGCAATATACTGTGGTAAACATGCACTAACGTATAGTAGATAATAAATGTAGCGCTATATGTAAAATTATAAATATAAAGTGCAAATCTCTAAAATAAATAAATCCTACATATAAATAGATAGTCCATAAAATGAAAAAATGAAGAAATAAAACATGAAAAACTCTTCTTGTGATCAGTGTATCCACACAATTCCTCCACAGTGATTGTTCGTCCCTCAAAAGGAGTGCACACCACCACCAATCTACTGAGGAAGGCCTGTGATTGGCTGATACGCATCTAGAAGGGAGGAGCTGATAGTCACGTCCAGCCAGGCACTGTGTATGTGGAAACGGTGGTGCTACTCTGGAGGTTTTTATGTGGTTTTAAGTTTTTATTTTGTAAGTGCAACTTGTCTATTTGGGGGCTTTGAATAAATTTGTATACGGAGAACACTATGGTCTCTATACTTATTATTTACATGTCCTGAACTCATGGAATCTTGAGCCAAGCTGGAAGATGATCCGCTTCTTTGGATATTAATGAGCTGAGTTACGATTAAGAAAAGAGCCATCTGGATTACCCACCATTGATTGGGAAGAGGAAGTGAGAGCAAAGAGCTCGTGGGGAGATCCGCATATGAGTTTTGACTCATCTGGGAGGTGAGCGCGCATTTTTACTGGTGGTGGTGTGCACTCCTTTTGAGCACGAACAATCACTGTGGTGGAATTGTGTGGATACACTGATCACAAGAAGAGTTTTTCATGTTTTATTTCTTATTTTTTTTATTTTATGGACTATTTATTTATATGTAGGATTTATTTATTTTAGAGATTTGCACTTTATATTTATAATTTTACACACAGTGCTACATTTATTATTTACTATCCATTTTGAAATTAGTGTGGTGTACCACTTGGAATGTTTAGCAGCTGTGCATGTTTATTATTAGGTTATCTTATTTAAACATCACAATATTTTTACTTGTGGTGCTGATTGTTTCATCTGATAATTTAAATTAAAATGTGCACTAACGCTCTGAAATATACTGCGTTAAATTGCAGTAACACACTCAAATATACTGCGTTAAAGTACAGTAACGAACAGATACTGTATATACTGCATGTATACTGTGTTAAACGTGCCGTAGCGCACTGATATATCTTGCGTTAAACTAAAAGTAATGCACTAAAATATACAGTATAATGCGTTAAACGTACAGTAATGCACTGCTAAAAACTGCATTAAACGTGCACGTATGGATATACAATAATGCACTGATATATACTGTGTTAAACATGCAGTAATGCACTGAAATATGTTGAGTTAAACATGCAGTAGTGCATGGATACTGTATATACTGCATTAAATGTCCAGTAACGCATTGATATATATACTGTGTTAAACGTGCAGTAACGCACTGATGTATACTGCATTAAACGCACAGTAATGCACTGATATATATATATATACTGCTTTAAAACCCTGAAAAATTAAACTGACACAAAAGTAAAAATGAATGGTTACACTACACTCACAAAACTGACACTAAAGTAAAAATGAATGGCCACACTACACTCACACTGAACTATCACTAGATTCACAATAAAATGATATTCTACACTGACAATACAAGCACAATAGCACACTAAAGCACACTAATTCGCTAGCAGCACTGAACAGAGCCCTGTTCTATCTCTCTCCACGCCAATATCACACTGCAAATGGCCGCTATGGGGAGAATATTTTTATAGTGTAGGGCGGGACTAAGAGCAGTGAGCCATGATTGGATAGAGTCATCATTACTTTCTCCAATCATGGCTCTGACAGCGCTCTGTGCCCTGATTGGGCAAAGCTTTCATTGCTTCAGCCAATCAGGGCTTCTAATGCACTGTGCGGCGGTGCAGTGCATTGTGGCCATTCGGTGGGCCGAACAAACAGTCGAATCCCCCGATAATACAGGTGTTCATCAAATGGGCAAACAGCCAATGTTCTGCCCGAACTCATGCTCAGGCCAAACCGTTCGCCCAACTCTAATGGTTATGTTGGGAAATTAGGAGTGTTCTGAGCTCTTCCCTCACTTGATGTAAGTGCGAGGAGGTAAAAACTGTGCATTGTTTCTTATTCAAATGTCCTAGAATTTTAATCTTAGTAAAAAGTTGTTAAAGCAACTGTGTGTTGTGCTTTTTAGCCACACAACTCATTTTTAGCAGGATACCCCTCAGGTAGGCCTTATGTGAATTCCATAGTGAAAAGGGGTCAGAGTACTCATTCAGGTTGAAAAATTCTTTAATACACTGAGCTATTGTGCACTTGTTTTTGGGTAGGTTCATATACAACCCCCCCCCCCCCCCACCAAGATAGACACAGGGGCATGGTAGGGCCAAGTGATATTGTGAATCTTAGATTTGTTCACCGACTGTAACAAAAACTTGTCAACCAGAAAATAATCGATTTGGGAATACATTAAATGTACATTAGAATAGAACATATAGTCCTTTTAATTTGAGTGATGACACCTCAATAAATCGAAGAGCTATGCAGAAGGTAAGATGTTAGCCAAAGTTGCTCTGCAAGAGTGGTTAAGCTTAGGAGTAGGGATGAGCTTCGAGTTCGAGTCAAACTCATGTTTGACTCGAACATCGGTTGTTCACCAGTTCGCCAAACAGCAAACAATTTGGGGTGTTTGCTGCAAATTCGAATGCCCGCGGAACACCCTTTAAAAGTCTATGGGAGAAATCAAAAGTGCTAATTTTAAAGGCTTATATTCATGGTATTGTCATAAAAAGTGTTTGGGGACCTGGGCCCTGCCCCAGGGGACATTGAACAATGCAAAAAAAAGTTTTAAAAATGGCCATTTTTTTCGGGAGCAGTGATTTTAATAATGCTTAAAGTGAAAGAATAAAAGTGTAATATCCCTTTAAATTTCATACCTGGGGGGTGTCTATAGTATGCCTGAAAAGGGGCGCATGTTTCCCATGTTTAGAACAGTCTGACAGCAAAATGACATTTCAAAGGAAAAAAAGGCATTTAAAACTACTCGCGGCTATTAATGAATTGCCGGTCCGACAATACACATAAAAGTTCATTAATAAAAACGGCATGGGAATTCCCCACAGGGAAACCCTGAACCAAAATTTTAAAAAAAAAATGACGTGGGGGGTCCCCCTAAATTCCATACCAGGCCCTTCAGGTCTGGTATGGATATTAAGGGGAACCCCGGCCAAAATTTAACAAAAATGGCGTGGGGTCCCCCTCAAAATCTATACTAGACCCTTAAGGTCTGGTATGGATTTTAAGGGGAACCCGCGCCAAAATTTAAAAAAAAAGATGTGGATCCCCCCAAAATCTATACCAGACCCTTATCCAAGCACGCAACCTGGCAGGCCGCAGGAAAAGAGGGGGGACGAGAAAGCGCCCCCCCCCTCCTGAACCGTACCAGGCCACATGCCCTCAACATTGGGAGGATGCTTTGGGGTAGCCCCCAAAACACCTTGTCCCCATGTTGATGGGGACAAGGGCCTCATCCCCACAACCCTTGCCCGGTGGTTGTGGGGGTCTTATTGGTTGTGGGGGGCGGGCAGGGGGCTTATCGGAATCTGGAAGCCCCCATAACAAGGGGACCCCCAGATGCCGGCCCTCCCCCCTGTGTGAAATGGTAAGGGGGTACCTACCATTTCACAAAAAAACTGTCAAAAATGTTAAAAATGACAAGAGACAGTTTTTGACAATTCCTTTATTTAAATGCTTCTTCTTTCTTCTTTCTTCTATCTTCCTTCGGTTTCTTCCTCCATCTTCTTCTTCTTCTGGTTCTTCTGGTTCTTCCCTCGGTGTTCTCGTCTGGCATCTTCCTCCGCGGCGTTGGCGTCTTCTTCCCTTCTTCTCCTCGGGCCGCTCCGCATCCATGATAGCATGGAGGGAGGTTCCCGCTGTGTGACGCTTCTCTCTTCATCTTTTTCTCTTCATCTTCTTCTCTTCATCTTCTTGTCTTCTTCTTCTCCTCTGGCCGCTCCGCATCCATGATGGCATGGAGGGAGGCTCCCGCTGTGTGACGCTTCTCCTCTTCCGATGGTTCTTAAATAACAGGGGGGTGGGGCCACCCGGTGACCCGCCCCCTTCTGACGCACAGGGACTTGACGGGACTTCCCTGTGGCATTCCCTGTGACGTCTGAGGGGGGCGGGGTCACCCGTTACATAACCCCGCCCCTTCTGACCAAGAAACCAAATGAAGATAGAAGAAAGAAGAAAGAAGATAGAAGAAAGAAGAAGCATTTAAATAAAGGAATTGTCAAAAACTGTCTCTTGTCATTTTGAACATTTTTGACGTTTTTTTGTGAAATGGTAGGCCCTTGCCATTTCACACAGGGGGGAGGGCCGGGATCTGGGGGATTATCCAGATTCCGATAAGCCACCCACCTGCAGACCCCCACAACCACTGGCCAAGGGTTGTGGGGATGAGGCCCTTGTCCTCATCAACATGGGGACAGGGTGTTTTGGGGTGCTACCCCAAAGCACCCTCTCAATGTTGAGGGGATGTGGCCTGGTACAGTTCAGGAGGGGGGCCGCTCTCGCATCCCCCCTCTTTTCCTGCGGCCTGCCAGGTTGCGTGCTCGGATATAGGTCTGATATGGATTTTTGGGGGGACCTCACGCCGTTTTTTTTTTAAATTTTGGTGCGGGGTTCCCCTTAAAATCCATACCAAACCTGAAGGGTCTGGTATAGATTTTGAGGGGGACCCCACGCAATTTAAAAAAAAAAAAATTGGCCGGGGTTCCCCTTAATATGCATACCAGACCTGAAGGGACTGGTATGGAATTTAGGGGGACCCCCCACGTCATTTTTTTTTTCAATTTTGGTTTGGGGTTCCCCTGTGGGGAATTCCCATGCCGTTCTTATCAATGAACTTTTATGTGTATTGTCGGACCGGCAATTCATTAATAGCCGCAAATAGTTTTAAATGACTTTTTTTCCTTTAAAATGTAATTTTGCTGTCAGACTGTTCTAAAAACGGGAAATATGCGCCCCTTTACAGGCATACTATAGACACCCCCCAGGTACGAAATTTAAAGGGATATTACACTTTTATTGTTTCACTTTAAGCATTATTAAAAACACTGCTCCCGAAAAAACTGCCGTTTTTAAAACTTTTTTTGCATTGATCCATGTCCTCTGGGGCAGGACCCAGGTCCCCAAACACTTTTTATGACAATAACTTGCATATAAGCCTTTAAAATTAGCACTTTTGATTATTCATGTTCGTGTCCCATAGACTTTAACGGTGTTCGCGTGTTCTAACAAATTTTTTGCCTGTTCGCAAGTTGTGGTGCGAACCGAACAGGCGGGTGTTCGGCTCATCTCTACTTAGGAACAGACATGTCAAGTATACGGTCATGGATGGCATGACAGTCTCCCCATAATATAATATGGCCTTGGCTGATGGTCTTCACTTTCTTCCAGATTATCTTCAAGTAAGAGAGCGGTTTATTGTTGGGTAGGTATACATTCACCAAAGTATAGCCAGAGTTATTATTTTCATAGACTAGGACGACAAAGTGACCTTGATCATCTGTGATAATGACACCTCAAGGGATGCTTCGTTGCTTATGAATAAGTATTCAATGTGCAGTAAGAGTATTACTGTATCATACTATGCAGCACTTAGGCAAAATGGCTGCTGGAAAGCAAACGGCATTCCCTGGAACACAAGAGGCACCTGTGGACTGGAAATGTGAGGTACACCGGACACAAATGTGGCCATCCCTGCCAACGCACAGCCAGATTGCAGTGCAGGCAGCAGGAGCCAGTAGATAGAACCAACATCAGCGAGCACCCATCCATAGGGAGGCGTGGATGCCTGGCAGTCCTGTATTTGGTGCCATCCTCTCAGGCCTCCTTGGAACCGGAACCGGATGATTACGTCACCTCCGGCCCTCAACGGAAGTCTGAGGCAGTGTTCTCATGCAAAGGAGTCGCAGAAGAAAAACAAAGAAGGGGGGTTGCTGAAAAATAATAAATGATTGTTCATTACAAGATGATAATCATATTAAATTGGTGAAAAAAAACAAGAAAAAAACAACAGTGTGAAAAAAAAAATGGATAAAAAGTCCAATGATGCCAGTGCACCAGAGTACAATGAATTTAATACATAGAAAATGTAAATACATACTAAAATGGTAATAATATAAACTATATATATATATATATATATATATATATATATATATATATAGTGGGGTCGGAAAGTATTCAGACCCCCTTAAATTTTCCACTCTTCGTTATAGTGCAGCCATTTGCTAAAATTATTTAAGTTCATGTTTTTCCTCATTAATGTACACACAGCACCCCATATTAACAGAAAAATACAGAATTGTTGACATTTTTTCAGATTTATTAAAAAAGAAAAACTGAAATATCACATGGTCCTAAGTATTCAGACCCTATGCTGTGACACTCATATATTTAACTCAGGTGCTGTTCATTTCTTCTGATCATCCTTAGATGGTTCTACACCTTCATTTGAGTCCAGCTGTGTTTGATTATACTGATTGGACTTGATTAGGAAAGCCACACACCTGTCTATATAAGACCTTACAGCTCACAGTGCATGTCAGAGCAAATGAGAATCATGAGGTCAAAGGAACTGCCTGAAGAGCTCAGAGAGAGAATTGTGACAAGGCACAGATCTGGCCAAGGTTACAAAAATTTCTGCTGCACTTAAGGTTCCTAAGAGTAAGGTGGCCTCCATAATCCTCAAATGGAAGACGTTTGGGACGACCAGAACCCTTTCCAGAGCTGGCCGCCTGGCCAAACTGAGCTATCGGGGAGAAGAGCCTTGGTGACAGAGGTAAAGAAGAACCCAAAGATCACTGTGGCTGAGCTCCAGAGATGCAGTCAGGAAATGGGAGTAAGTTGTAGAAAGTCAACCCTCACTGCAGCCCTCCACCAGTTGGAGCTTTATGGCAAAGTGGCCCGATGGAAGCCTCTCCTCAGTGCAAGACACATGAAAGCCCGCATGGAGTTTGCTAAAAAAAAACACCTAAAGGACTCCAAGATGGTGATAATTAAGATTATTTGGTCTGATGAGACCAAGATAGAACTTTTTGGACTTAATTCTAAGCGGTATGTGTGGAGAAAACCAGGCACTCCTCATCACCTGTCCAATACAACCCCAACAGTGAAGCATGGTGGTGGCAGCATCATGCTGTGGGGGTGTTTTTCAGCTGCAGGGACAGAACGACTCGTTGCAATTGAGGGAAAGATGAATGCGGCCTAGAACAGGGATATCCTGGACAAAAACCTTCTCCAGAGTGCTCAGGACCTCAGACTGGGTAGAAGGTTTACCTTCCAACAAGACAATGACCCTAAGCACACAGCTAAAATAATGAAGGAGTGGCTTCACAACAACTCCGTGACTGTTCTTGAGTGGCCCAGCCAGAGCCCCGACTTAAACCCAATTGAGCATCTCTGGAGAGATCTAAAAATGGCTGTCCACCAAAGTTTACCATCCAACCTGACAGAACTGGAGAGGATCTGCAAGGAGGAATTTAAGAGGATCCCCAAATCCAAGTGTAAAAAACTTGTTGCATCTTTCCCAAAAAGACTCATGGCTGTATTAGATCAAGAGGGTGCTTCTACTAAATACTGAGCAAAGGGTCTGAATACTTAGGACCATGTGATATTTCAGTTTTTCTTTTTTAATAAATCTGCAAAAATGTCAACAATTCTGTGTTTTTCTGTCAATATGGGGTGCTGTGTGCACATTAATGAGGAAAAAAAAATAACTTAAATGATTTTAGCAAATGGCTGCAATATAACAAAGAGTGAAAAATGTAAGGGGGTCCGAATACTTTCCGTCCCCACTGTATATATATATATATATATATATATATATATATATATATATATATATATATATATATATATATATAGTATATTTTAGATATTTTTTTTATATTTAAAAAAATAATTAATATATATCCATCCATAGATCGATAGCAGTTGCAGTTTCAGGAAATTCTTTAAGTTACTCTTTAAAGAGTTAAATTCTTTTACTTTTAATTAATATTTATAAGGACCCACCCCAAAAAAGGCAGTGTCAGGAGCCAGGCTGGGGTTCATACACAGGACAGCAAGCAGTGGCAAAGTCAATGAAACAAGCCAGGGGGTCATACACTGTGCAGCAGATCAGAGCGGAGTAACAGGAACAAGCCAAGGGTCAAGCCGGGGTCAATGTAGATCGGATAGGTCAAGACAAACCGGGTCATTAACAGGCAATCCAAGACAATAGGAACAGGAACTGAGGAATGTACAAGAAGCTGAAGATCATGCAGCAGTTGGTGACTGCTGCAACATGCTTTAAATAGTATACTGGCGCCTGGAGTCTAGTGCGTGTGCTTTGGCACACATGTGTGCGCATTGGCGCGCACGTGCACACTGAAGAATACACTGTCCTGACAGCTCTCGCCTGCACGTGTGCGCGCGTGCACATGCGCATTAGCGCTGGAGAATTTGTGTTGATACAAGATTCTGCTGGCCATAGATGTCAGTTCTCCTGCGGGTTAGTCCCTGACAGTGCCCCCCCCAAGGGGCAGCCTCCGGATGCCCAGGCATGCTTGCTTCTCTGGATATCTTCTGAAGAATTCACATAGTAGTTTAGGGGCATGAACATTATTTGCGGGTTCCCAAGAGCTCTCCTCTGGTGAGTAGCCCTTCCACTTCACTAGATATTGAATTTGTCTACCTCTCTTTCGACAATCCAGGATGGATTCCACATCAAACTCCGTTTCTTCACCCACTGTGATTGGAGGTGGAGGAGGATCATCTCTTCCAGAAAAGGGGCCAACACTGATTGGCTTGAGCAACGAGATGTGGAAGACTGGGTGAATCTTGTAAGAGCTCGGCAGAGATAATTCAAAAGCCACAGAATTAATCTCTCTCTTATTTGCAAAGGGACCGATGAACCTTGGGCCCAGCTTCCGGGAGGGGCAAGACAATTTGACATTCAATGTGGAGAGCCAAACTTTGTCCCCTACTTTCAGAACTGGATCACCTTTCTTCTTCTTGTCGTAATGCTTTTTGTAGTCTTCCTGTGATTTTTTCATGTTTTCTTGAAGAACCTGTAAATTTTCTTGAATGAAAGTTAATCTGTCCTGTACAGCAGGTACCGCTGCTTCTGGAGTGACATGAGGCAAGAAGGATGGGTGGAATCCATAGTTCGCCCAGAATGGAGACTGATTGGTGCAGGCGTGTACCGAATTATTATAGGCGAATTCAGCACATGGCAGCAAGGTTACCCAGTTATCTTGAGAGAAGGTAGAAAAACAGCTGAGGTACTGCTCTAGCGTCTGATTTGTCCTCTCCGTCTGGCCATTACTCTGCGGGTGATAGGCAGAGGACAAACAGATTTCAATGTTCAAAGCTTTACAGAGAGCCCTCCAGAACCTTGAAGTAAATTGTACTCCTCTGTTGGATACAATATTGTCTGGCAAGCCGTGCAATCTTACCATCTCTGATACATACTCTAGGATCTATACTAACCCCACAGTTCCTTTTAAGAGGCTACTTACAGACTTGGTTGACACCGGTTTTCAACTAGGCATTTTAAATAATAAAGAAAAAAGTTTTCTCATTCCAGCCGCCCCGAGAATCCCGGTAATCTACTATTTACCAAAGGTACATAAAAGTGTTACCCAGCCGCCTGGTCGCCCCATCATTAGCGGCATTGAGTCCATTACTTCCCGTATAGGGAAGTACATAGATTTTTTCTTACAACCCATCGTACAGTCCACACCATCCTATCTTAAGGACACTAAAGATACTATTTCCAAACTCAATAGCATTACTTATAGTAGTGACCTTCTTCTCGTTACTGCTGACGTAACGTCGCTATATACTTCTACACCCCACGATGCGGGGTTTGCTGCGGTCGAACTATTTCTATCGAGGGAGGACTCCATTCCGAGAACCCAGCAGAGATTCATTATGGACCTGCTGAGGTTCGCGACCAAACATAATTACTTTTGGTATAATGGAGATTTTTACATTCAACAAAAGGGAGTGGCTATGGGCGCTAAGTTCGCCCCTAGCCTGGCCAACATTTTTATGGCCCGCTGGGAGGAGGATGTCGTCTATGCCCTCGACCCCCCGGAGTTGGTCCTTTGGGCGAGGTACATAGACGACATCCTCCTCCTATGGAGAGGGAGTGTTGACTCTTTACATGCTTTTTTGAGGAAACTTAATGACAATAAGATTGGGATTGAGCTGAAATATGAGGTCAGCGCTTCCACTATCCATTTTTTAGACCTAGAAATAGTTGTAGCAAATGACCGTCTAGAAACCAAAACATTTTTCAAACCAACCGACCGGAATGGTTACATTCCGGTCGATAGTTGTCACCACGCTACGTGGCTGAAATCGGTACCACGCAGCCAGTTTACACGGATTAGACGCAATTGCAGTAACCTTACTGAGTATTTCCAACAGACGCAGATTTTGAGGTCCAGGTTCATTAATAAGGGCTATGATTCTGGAGATATTGATAGGGAAATCACGAATATCGCTCAGATTAGTAGAGAATCTTTGTTGACGGGACAACCTAAAAGTAGTTCTGGTAGCAAACACAAATGGTCTTTGTTGACAAATTTCTCCATACAACATAAACAGATTAAAGCAATTCTAGCAAGACATTGGAGAGTCCTTAAAAATGATCCAATATTGGGTCTGGTCCTCCCTGAACTAAGTGGTATAATTTTTAAGGGGGCTCCATCCATTAGAGGCCAGATTGCCTCTAATGTTATTGATCCCCCTCCGATTCGCTCTTTCTTTCATAATATGAAAGGCTTTTTCCCATGCAAACGATGTAACGTATGTTTACACAACGTTTGTGGACGTAGACGAATGGAGACGTTCTTCTCTACCTCTACGGGTAAGGAATATCAGATAAAACATTTTTTGACATGCGAAACCAGATATGTGGTCTATTTGATCACATGTCCTTGCAAAAAACAGTATGTAGGCCGGACCATACGTACACTGTCAGTGAGAGGTAATGGACATATAGCTAACATTAAAAAAGGCCTCACAAATCACAGTGTCCCTAAACATTTTTTGCGATGTCATAATCAAAATCCGAATGGTATCCAGTTTCAGGTTATCGATAAATTTATTCCACATTGGAGGGGCGTGTCTATGAAAAGGGGCGTGTCGAGATTAGAAACTTTTTGGATACATCAATTAAAATGCTATTTACCATTTGGCCTCAATGTCGACTGGGATATAAATGCTTTTATCAACCAGTCTTGATCGATATACTAGTGGCCCTCTCCCACTTTTTATGATGGGGAGCAGAGGTTCCAATAGTGGAATTTGCCCCCCTTTTTTGATTTGACCTTGTCTATGGCTCCCTGACTACCATTGATACTATGGGTTATCAATTGGCGGTCTATATATTTCCATTGCTACCAAGACATAGGTAGATGTGACCTTTACATTTTTTATTTTTAAATTTTTTTGACACCATATTATTTTCTTAGATAAGATTATGGGCTTATCACTTATCCTACAGTCTCTCATAAGGGTTTTTCATTTTCTTGGCATTTTTTTCACAGTTTATTTTTATTATTAGTTTTTATATGTATACAGGGTTATGATATTTCTCACCCAGTCATGGTTTAGAAATTTTGTATATTTCTGCTGGACTATAACACACTATATCACTAGCCAATTTAAGGTTGCCAAACTTAGCGATGTTTACGCCATGTTAAGCTATCTTTATCTCTCTACTATGGAGGCTGGACCGCATTTGCGCTCCAGACCTCATTGTGTGTTGTGTGTGCGATCACTGGCGGACCAGTTTGCTTGCCGCCCCGTCATGGTGAGGCTGGGTTCGCATTTGCGCTCCATCCTCCGTCACTTCCGGTTACTATGGAACTGACGTCACACGTTGTTTTGGTACGGCTTCCTATTGGACGCTGTACGTCCTCTCTATTCCGGTCACGATTGGCCATGGGAGGTGACGCGTCCTGGTGGATGCGTCACTCCCCGGCCTTGGAATCTAATTGGCGGGCAGACGTCACCTTCTCACAAAGGAGGTACTTGGAGGTGGACGCCGCCCACGACATATCCGCATAGGATCTCCCACATTGAGGCTTGGTTGAGAGCCAGCTCCCGACTCCTTGTGATTGGTATATCTTCTATTCTGACGCCCCCTTCCGGATAACCCGGAAGTAACGGTATACATGGCGCGAACAGCTGCTAATACTGGGTAATTATATGTTTTATATATATACAGGCATGTGTGGCAGACAGTCATGTACCCCAGTTGAAGTCCCGTAGGACGAAACGCGTCGGGTGGTTATGCCTGTCTTGCCACTTTTATTTTATAGCGCTTTTTATTGTTTTATACCTGACTGTGATGTTTAGGTCATGGTGTGCTGTATAGCTCTTGATTTTCAAATAAATGCTTTTCAATAAGCGGATTTACACCATGGGGAGGTCTTCTTTTTGAACCCCATTTTTCTGAGGATCCATATCCGGTTTATGGAAGCGGCTTTCCTGTGAGCAGTTCTTGATTGACCCCTCGGAGACCGGGAGTTGTTACAATCAGAGAGGTCGGTTGGTGAGTGTCGCGGATTCGCCCCAACATCTCCAGCTGCTGTGGAACCCTCTTCCTTATCCTAAGCCTGTTTGACCCCCAGGCCGCTGGCCGAGGGGTCCACCATTGCCGGTAAGGGTATTTTTGCCTATCCCGTCCCTATATATGCAGAGCTCCTTATCCTGTGGACGCCATCCCCGGATTTAAGGCCTTCTACCATTCATCTTGACAGCTATAGATCTTTTTATTTGTCATTGGACTGCAGTTATATTAGTTATCTATAATTATTTGCTGGACTTTTGGTCGTGACAGCAATGTATGTTGCTATGGTGCTTCATGTTTCTATACTTCTCATGTGTGTCACTACACTACTCACAAGTTTTGTTTAATTTACCATTTTTTGATTTGAGATTTATGGGGAAGAATTTCTCCACTTACTTCTTCACACTACTTATAGCGAGTTGATCCCACCATTGCTGATCTCCAATGCACACTAGATTTTTTTCTGATTAATCTATTCACACATTCCCCAATTCATTTATATATTACTTTCACTAGTATAATACACAAGCTATTTGGTGTTTCATTAAATACACTTTATTGAGCTGTTGTCCTCACGGATTTCCATTCTGTCAGGCTTTGCCCAATAACGCACATAACTATCTAGCGCCACACTTATTTATCCTATAGTCCCTGACAGTGCCCCCCCCAAGGGGCAGCCTCCGGATGCCCAGGCATGCTTGCTTCTCTGGATATCTTCTGAAGAATTCACATAGTAGTTTAGGGGCATGAACATTATTTGCGGGTTCCCAAGAGCTCTCCTCTGGTGAGTAGCCCTTCCACTTCACTAGATATTGAATTTGTCTACCTCTCTTTCGACAATCCAGGATGGATTCCACATCAAACTCCGTTTCTTCACCCACTGTGATTGGAGGTGGAGGAGGATCATCTCTTCCAGAAAAGGGGCCAACACTGATTGGCTTGAGCAACGAGATGTGGAAGACTGGGTGAATCTTGTAAGAGCTCGGCAGAGATAATTCAAAAGCCACAGAATTAATCTCTCTCTTATTTGCAAAGGGACCGATGAACCTTGGGCCCAGCTTCCGGGAGGGGCAAGACAATTTGACATTCAATGTGGAGAGCCAAACTTTGTCCCCTACTTTCAGAACTGGATCACCTTTCTTCTTCTTGTCGTAATGCTTTTTGTAGTCTTCCTGTGATTTTTTCATGTTTTCTTGAAGAACCTGTAAATTTTCTTGAATGAAAGTTAATCTGTCCTGTACAGCAGGTACCGCTGCTTCTGGAGTGACATGAGGCAAGAAGGATGGGTGGAATCCATAGTTCGCCCAGAATGGAGACTGATTGGTGCAGGCGTGTACCGAATTATTATAGGCGAATTCAGCACATGGCAGCAAGGTTACCCAGTTATCTTGAGAGAAGGTAGAAAAACAGCTGAGGTACTGCTCTAGCGTCTGATTTGTCCTCTCCGTCTGGCCATTACTCTGCGGGTGATAGGCAGAGGACAAACAGATTTCAATGTTCAAAGCTTTACAGAGAGCCCTCCAGAACCTTGAAGTAAATTGTACTCCTCTGTTGGATACAATATTGTCTGGCAAGCCGTGCAATCTTACCATCTCTTTAATAAAGACATGTGCTGTATCTATGGCAGAAGGTGTACCTAGTAGAGGCAGAAAGTGGGCCATCTTTGATAAATGATCGACCATCACCAGGATAGTGGTAAAGCCTTCGGATGGGGGTAGCTTCACAAAAAAATCCATAGACAGCATTTTCCAGGGGAGGTCTGGGATAGGTAGTGGTCTTAGCAGACCCCAGGCTTGGGTGCAGCTTCCCTTACTTCTGGCACAGGTTGTGCAGGAGCCTACGAAATCCTTACAATCTTGCCTCAGGTTAGGCCACCAGTAGGATCACTGAATCAGCTCAGTAGTCTTATGGATCCTGAAATGACCGGCAAGCTGGTGTTCGTGAAAGGTCTTGAGGACCTGAAGCCTGGCTCCCACGGGAACGAAGATCTTGTCCCCGTGCCACAGGAGTCCTTCCTGCCTTCTGAATGCAGATCCTTCGGATTCAGAACATTGAGCAGAGGTTTGTTCAAGGGTTGATCTTAGATCAGGTTGAACTAAAAGGAAATTCTGAGGGGACAAGATGGTACTAGGGGCCACAGTCTCTGGAGTTTCTGGAAACATGCGTGAGAGGGCATCCGCTTTCCCATTCTTGGACCCCAGGCGGTCAGTAAGCTGAAAGTTAAACCCCGAAAAGAACAAAGCCCATCTGGCTTGCCGTGGTCTTAGTCGTTTGGCGTGTGTGAGATATTCGAGGTTCTTATGGTTGGTGAATATCATGATGGGGTGAGCCGCGTCTTCAAGTAGGTATCGCCATTCTTAGAAAGCAGCTTTTATTACCAGTAATTCCCGATCTCCCACATCATAATTTCTTTCCGGTTGGCTTAGTTTTCGGGAGAAAAAGGCTACAGAGTGTAGTAAAGCTTTAGGGCCTTGGCGTTGTGACAGAATAGCCCTATGGCGACTTCCGATGCATCGACCTCCAAAATGTAGGGCAGGGCTGGATCTGGATGTTGCAGAATGGGGGCCGAGGTGAATAGAGCCTGTAATCAAAAGCTTCTTGGGCTTCTTGGGACACTGGAAATGGGTATGCTGGCGAGTGAGCTGAGTAATGGGGGCAATAATACCAGAAAAGTCTTTAACAAATCTCAGATAAAAGTTAGTGAACCCCACAAATCTTTGGATACCTTTCTTGTCGGTAGGGGCTGACCCCTCCAGAAAAGCAGATACTTTCTGAGGGTCCATAGCTGGCCCAAATGTGGAAATAATTAAGCCCAGGAATTGTATGGACGTCTGTTCGAATTGACACTTTTCTGCTTTTGCATAGAGCCTGTGTTCTCTCAATGTAGATAGTACCTTCCGGACGTGGGTTCTATGTAACTCCAAAGTGTCAGAGAAGATGAGGATGTCATCCAAATATACGATCAGGAAATGATCCAGGAACTCTCTAAAGATATTATTTAAAAATGTTGAAAGGTTGCTGGGGCATTACATAGTCCGAAAGGCATAACACGGTATTCAAAATGCCCAAAACGAGTTCTGAAAGTGGTCTTCCACTCATCCCCCTTCCTGATGCGCACAAGGTTGTAGGTGCCTCGTAAGTCCAGCTTAGTAAAGACTTGGGCAGAACGGAATCTCTAAAAAAGCTTGGGAACCAGGGGGAGAGGATAACGATTTTTGACCGTGATTTTGTTAAGTTCCCTGTAGTCCACACAAGGCCTGAGGGTATGGTCTTTCTTCTCCACAAAGAATATTCAGCTGGGGATGATGACGGGCGGATGAACCCTTTCTACAAGTTCTCGCCAATATATTGACGTAGAGTCTCAAGCTCAGTCTCTGAAAATGGAAATATTGACCAAAGGGGATCTCCGCACCAGGCAACAACTCGATTGGACAATTGTAAGCACGATGGGGTGGCAAAGTGTGGGCTTTTTTCTTATCGAAGACATCTAAGAAGTCATGGTAAACTGGAGGAACGTCTTGGCTAGAATTGGAAACTGGCTGGAAGGTAATGCAACTGGAAGGTGCTACAGGTTCAGGTATGATACAATGCTGGTGGCAATAGTTTGACTTGAAAAAGATATTCCCTGTGTTCCAGTCTATCTGAGGGTTGTGTGCCCGTAACCAAGGGAGTCCCAAAATTACAGGGAACATTGGAGAACATAAAAAAAAAAATTCTTGATGGCCTGGGTCAATCATGGTGAGAGTAGGCAAAGTCTCTTGAGTAACAGGCCCAAACTGAGATGTTGATCCATCGGCCAAATTAATTTCAAGTTTATGTTCCTTCTTCCGAAGTGGAATCTGAAAGTCTTTAGCCAGGGAAATGTCCAGAAAGCAACTGCAAGCCCCGGAGTCGATTATTGCTGGAAGTCTGACTTCTCCTCTTGCCAACTGTAATGCAATATGGAAAACAAGATGAGTTGGGGAAGGTTTCGGGACTTGGAGGCTAGTAGAGTTGCGGAAAGGAAATCTACTGGGCCTTTTTGGACAGTTGAGACAAATATGTCCGGGTTCTCCGCAAAAGAAACATAGGTTAGCTTGCCGGCGATGAAGTTTCTCATTAGGGGTCAGAGCAGAGCGAACTGCGCCAATTTGCATAGGCCCTTTGTTGGACGTGACCAGAGTGGCGGGTGCAGAAATAGCCAGAACTGTAGTCATCATCCAAGAAGGCTGGAGGGATCAGGCATTTTCGGACTGTCGCTCCCGCAGGTGCCTATCAAGTTGGAGGACTAGCTGGATGAGTCCTTCTAATGTGGTTGGGGACTCTACTCGTGCAAGTTCGTCTTTGACAAGTTCAGATAAGCCAAGCCAGAATTTGAATCTGAGAGCGGCCTCATAACACCCTGTGTCGGCAGCCCAACTGCGGAAGTCCATGATATAATCCTCTACAGGGCGCTGTCCTTGCCACAAGGCATGAAGGGCGGCCTCAGCAGTAGCCATACGTTGTGGATCATCAAATAATCTGGACATGGCTTCAAAGAACAAGTCCACTGAATTAATAGCGGGATCCTTTTGCTCCAATAACTGATGGGCCCAAGACTGGGGTTTATTGGTCAGCAGGGAAATAACAAATCCCACTTTAACAGTTTCTAGGGAAAAAGTTCTTGGTTGAAGGGCCAGGTAAAGTAAACAGGTATCCTTAAATGCTCGGAACTTCCTTCTGTCACCGGAGAAGCGTTCAGGAGTAGGTACCCTTGGTTCAGGGGGTGGACGATCATAAGAGGCATTGCTTGGTTCTGAAGGTGAATCTCCAACTGTCCTTGTAGGCTCGTCACTGCTTGGGTAAGTGCAGAGACTTGCTGGCACAGAGTCTTGAGCGGGGAAGCACCTCCATTAGCCTCTGACATTACGGGCTGCATGATACTATCACGTACCTGATCGGAGGCTGAAATGCTGGGCTTCCCTTGCGACTAAGTGCAGAGCGCCAGAGAATTTGTGTTTGTTGATACAAGATTCTGCTGGCCATAGATGTCAGTTCTACTGCGGGTTAATCCCTGACACCGCCCCAAACAGCTATAATTCGGCAGGTGGACCCTCCTGCGTGAAATCATGTACCTGTATGTGATTTTGTGCACAGGTCTAGGGTGCACTGTGTGTCCAATGACAGCAGGAGCCAATCAGCGCTATGTGATATATCACTCACTCAGGTGAAAAAACATATATAAATTGCCGTGGGCAATGCGCAAGTGAATGTTGGAGCAACTTGAATGTCAAACAAAGAACATAAAGGGTGAAAAAATATATACATTCAAATACTTGTTGTCAAGCAAGTGCACAGTGAAAGAAATATAAAAAAAATTGAAGCAAACATCAAAATATCAAAAATTCTTAATTTCAGCAAGTCCACAGTGAGAAAAAAAATATATATATATCAATTCAAAACTTATTTTCAGCAGGTCCACAGTGAAAAAAAAAAAAAAAAAAAAATATATATATATATATATATATATATATATATATATATATATATATATATATATATATATATAATGTCGAGTAAAGTAACTCTGTGATGATGATCCAAATAATGTGCTCCCCCCCCTGTTTATGACCCTGGTCTGGCTTGACTATGATTCTGGTACTGCCTTTTGCTACATATGCTGGTTGTTTCTTATCACTGTTTAGATGTTTGGTTTGTTCACTCTGTATTGGTGGTGTGTTCACATGTATATGCATTTACCTTAATAAACTTGCTTTCACCTATTTATGTCTGGTTTACTCTGTTGCAGTCCACACAGTTCTGGTCTTATTTGGTTTATGACAGAATACCAGGGCCATCCCTGACCGGAAGTGGCTGCACAGGGGAACCATTTTGATTCAGTTTGGTTGCAAACATGAATGCCGATGAGGTTATTTATTTTTCTCTGCTGGCATCTGAACGTGGTGATTATTGCTGCCAGGCTCTGAAAGGATGGTCTAGTGACCAGTTGTTTACAACTATATGTTTGGCTCACTCCCTGGTTGATTAGGGTTATATATTGTTTGGGGAGGTGCAGCCTTTGATCAAGATCTGTACTAAGGGTGGCCCTGGCCTGTATTCCAGAGGGCCATGATGATTTCAATCCTCCTTTTGGTATGAATCAGGTTGTATCCCTAGTGTGGCTTTTTGACGATGATCCTGCCGATTTTTGTGAGCACTACTCAGCCTGTTCCCCACAGGTGATTGCTGAGTGCATTGTGTCTTCTAGGGATGAGCCGAACACCCCCCGGTTCAGTTCGCACCAGAACCCGCGAACGGACCGAAAGTTCGCACGAACGTTAGAACCCCATTGACGTCTATGGGACTCGAACGTTCGAAATCAAAAGTGCTCATTTTAAAGGCTAATTTGCATGGTATTGTCCTAAAAAGGGTTTGGGGACCCGGGTCCTACCCCAGGGGACATGTATCAATGCAAAAAAAACTTTTAAAAACGGCCGTTTTTTCGGGAGCAGTGATTTTAATGATGCTTAAAGTCAAACAATAAAAGTGTAATATCCCTTTAAATTTCATACCTGGGGGGTGTCTATAGTATGCCTGTAAAGGGGCGCATGTTTCCCGTGTTTAGAACAGTCTGACAGCAAAATGACATTTTGAAGGAAAAAACACATTTAAAACTACCGCGGCTATTGCATTGCCGACAATACACATAGAAGTTCATTGATAAAAACGGCATGGGAATTCCCCACAGGGCAACCCCGAACCAAAATTAAAAAAAAAAAAATGATGTGGGAGTCCCCCTAAATTCCATACAAGGCCCTTCAGGTCTGGTATGGATATTAAGGGGAACCCCAGCCAAAATTAAAAAAAAAAATTGACGTGGGGTTCCCCCTAAATTCCATACCAGACCCTTCAGGTCTGGTATGGATTTTAAGGGGAACCCCGCGCCAAAAAAAAAAAAAAAAACGGCGTGGGGTCCCCCTAAAAATCCATACCAGACCCTTATCCGAGCACGCAACCTGGCAGGCCGCAGGAAAAGAGGGGGGGACGAGAGTGCGGCCCCCCCCTCCTGAACCGTACCAGGCCACATGCCCTCAACATTGGGAGGGTGCTTTGGGGTAGCCCCCCAAAACACCTTGTCCCCATGTTGATGAGGACAAGGGCCGTGGCCGGTGGTTGTGGGGGTCTGTGGGCGGGGGGCTTATCAGAATCTGGAAGCCCCCTTTAACAAGGGGACCCCCAGATCCCGGCCCCCCCCCTGTGTGAAATGGTAAGGGGGTACTTACCCCTACCATTTCACTAAAAAACTGTCAAAAATGTTAAAAATGACAAGAGACAGTTTTTGACAATTCCTTTATTTAAATGCTTCTTCTTTCTTCCTTCATCTTCTTCTTCTTCTGGTTCTTCTGGCTCTTCTGGTTCTTCCTCCGGCGTTCTCGTCCAGCATCTTCTCCGCGGCGTCTTCTATCTTCTTCTCCTCGGGCCGCTCCGCACCCATGGCATGAGGGGAGGCTCCCGCTCTTCTCTTCATCTTCTTCTCTTCTTCATCTTCTTCTTCATCTTCTTCTTCTTCTCTTCTTCATGTCTTCTCCGGGCCGCTCCGCAGCCATGCTGTGGCATGGAGGGAGGCTCCCGCTGTGTGACGGCGTCTCTTCGTCTGACGGTTCTTAAATAACGGGGGGCGGGGCCACCCGGTGACCCCGCCCCCCTCTGACGCACGGTGACTTGACGGGACTTCCCTGTGACGTCACGGGGAATGCCACAGGGAAGTCCCGTCATGTCACCAGCCTGATGTGCCCGCTTTCCAGCCTGATGTGCCCGCTTTCCACCCTGATGCTCTTGCCTTCCAGCCTGATGTTCCTGCCTTCCAGCCTGATGTGCCCACCTTCCAGCCTGATGTTCCTGCCTTCCAGCCTGATGTGCTCGCTTTCCAGCCTGATGTTCCTGCCTTCCAGCCTGATGTGCCCGCCTTCCAGCCTGATGTGCCTGCTTTCCAGCCTTACGTGCCCGCTTTCCAGCCTGATGTTCCTGCCTTCCAGCCTGATGTTCCCGCTTTCCAGCCTGATGTGCCCGCCTTCCAGCCTGATGTGCCTGCTTTCCAGCCTTATGTGCCCGCTTTCCAGCCTGATGTTCCTGCCTTCCAGCCTGATGTTCCCGCTTTCCAGCCCGATGTGCCCACCTTCCAGCCTGATGTGCCCACTTTCCAGCCTGATGTGCCCGCATTCCAGCCTGATGTGCCCGCTTTCCAGCCTGATGTGCCCGCTTTCCAGCCTGATGCTCCTGCCTTCCAGCCTGATGTTCCTGCCTTCCAGCCTGATGTGCCCACCTTCCAGCCTGATGTTCCTGCCTTCCAGCCTGATGTGCTCGCTTTCCAGCCTGATGTTCCTGCCTTCCAGCCTGATGTGCCCACCTTCCAGCCTGATGTGCCTGCCTTCCAGCCTGATGTTCCTGCCTTCCAGCATGATGTGCCCACCTTCCAGCCTGATGTGCCTGCCTTCCAGCTTGATGTTCCCACTTTCCAGCCTGATGTGCCCAATTTCCAGCCTGATGTGCCCGCTTTCCAGCCTGATGTGCCCGCCTTCCAGCCTGATGTGCCACTGTCTGCTGCCCAGCCTGATGACCCAAAGCTTGCTGCCCAGCCTGATGACCCAAAGCTTGCTGCCCAGGCTGATGACCTGGAGCTTTCTGCCCAGCCTGTGCCCATGCCCGATGCCCAGCTTGATGTGCCTGTGCCCGTGCCTGCTGCCCAACTTGAAGTGCCCCTGCCTGCTGCCCAGCTTGAAGTGCCTGTGCCTGCTGCCCAGCTTGAAGTGTTCCTGTCCGCTGCCCAGCTTGAAGTGTTCCTGTCCACTGCCCACCCTGCTCTGTTCCTGACCGCTGCCCAGCCTGGGGTACTCCCTTTTGCTACATATGCTGGTTGTTTATTATCACTGTTTGGTTGTTTGGTTTGTTCAATCTGTATTGGTGGTGTGTTCACATGTATATGCATGTATATGCATAATAAACTTGCTTTCACCTATTTATGTCTGGTTCACTCTGTTGCAGTCCACACAGTTCTGGTCTTATCTTGTTTATGAAGCTTTACTGTTGGCATGACACAGGACTGATGGTAGCGCTCACCTTTTCTTCTCTGGACAAGGTTTTTTTTCAGAAGTCCCAAACAATTGGAAAGGCGATTCATAAGAGAAAATTATTTTAGTCCTCAGCAGTTCAATCCCTGTATGTTTTGCAGAATATCAGTCTGTCCCTGATGTTTTTCCTGGAGAGAAGTGGCTTCTTTGCTGCCCTTCTTGAAACCAGGCCATCCTCCAAAATTCTTCACCTCACTGTGCATGCAGATGCACTCACACCTGCCTGTTGCCATTCCTAAGCAAGCTCTGCACTTGTGGTGCCCCAATTTGACAGCTGAATAAACTGTAGGAGACAGTCCTGGTGCTTGCTGGACTTTCTTGGGCACCCTGAAGCCTTCTTGACAAATGCAGTGGAAATTTTTTTTCATGGGATTATGTTCATTCCCATGGCAAAGAGGGATTTTGCAATTAATTGAAATTCATCTAATCACTCTTCATAACATTCTGGAGTATATGCAAATTGCCATTAAAAACTGAGGCAGCAGACTTTATTAATATTTGTGTCACTCTCAAAACTTTTGGCCACGGCTGTACTATGAAACCATGTAATTATGTAACTATTATGTTCCAGGGTGCACAGAAAGGGCGTAAATGCTTTCCTTATCCCTGGCTCCTTCAGGGTCCCTCTAGCACTGTGGCCAGCTGCAAAAGGCTCAGACCACACTCCAGGCATATAAATGTACAATAGCATTTTAATGTCCCTGTATTATATGTGTTGACACCGAGACTCCACCCACAGATGGAGCTTTGAGCAGAGGAGGAGGGGTCTAGAGCTGACCTTAGTCAGACCTCGACTATGGAATGCTCTTCCAACTAACATCCGCATGGAAGAAAACCACCAGGCATTCAGGAAAAAACTAAAGACCTTCCTTTTCTGAGAAAGCTGACATCAGAGAATACATCCAGCGCCTTGAGGCGATTCAGTTCGCATTTGCAGCGCTTTACAAATCATTCATTCATTCATTCATTAGTGGGGTATTAGGTAAGTGATAGAGCCTGCTCTGTGCACTGCTAGACATAATGAACATCTGGCTCTTGCAGTGTGGGGGGGCAGAGCTCAACTGTTAAAGAAGCATTCAAATAGGCATACTTTTCTGATATATTATAAGGTAGTAAAGGAGGACGCAAATGCCTAGTACGCAGGACGCAGCCACCATTTTGGAGATGTAATTTTTAATGCTTGTGGTTTTCTCAACATGGTGGATACCAGATTACTGTGTTGGGAAAGTTGATGTGTTTCGTGAGACAAGCCTTCCTCAGAGCCCTTGAGCTTGTGATTTCCTCATGTTTGTGAGTATGCTTTTGGCTTTTTAAGAAAATATTTTATAGTGTTAAAGGTAATGCACTAGGTGCTTGCGCCCTCCTTTATTTCCTTATAGTACTTGGAGTTTCCCTGCTCAAGGAGAGCAGCACCGCCTGAGACACTTTTTTTGTACTGTTGGATGTGAAACAGAGTGAGCGCTGAGGCTTGATTGGTTTGGATACTTTTCTGATGGCCTGCAAACTGAAAAGCCACCAGATCTCTGCTTTCCGAGTGCTACAAATATTTGAACATTGGATAAGTAGTAATATTTACAGCAGTTTTTCAATACATATGCTGCTATAAAGGTAGGTCATTAAACATTTCTTTTACAGGTGACCTATTTTGTAAAATCGAACCTCTGATTATAGGGTCACAAAAATGGCCATTAGCTGGATTTTGTTTTCTTCAGGTACTACATTTATCTGCAATAAAGTTTAACCAACTGAGAGCGTGACATTTTCTGTCCTCCTGTGAAATAAAACGCCTACTTTAGCTGTATATTTTGTATGTAATTTTGGAATAATAACCTTGGTGAGAAACCACTTCTTTTTAGTTATACTGCAACAATGAAAAAGCCACAAATGATTAGTTATGAACAATACACTTGGTGTGGGACCTTTTTAAAACTTATTAAAATATTAGTAAACAAAATCATGTAAATACAACAAAGCACACCTAATAGAAATAAAAAAAATAAACAAAATATAATGATTTATTGCTACGCCTTATAAAGAAATAAAAGTACCGTATTTATTGGCATATAACACACACAGGTGTATAACACGCACATTAATTATAAGAGGGAAGTTTCAGGAAAAAAATTAAAATTTAATAAGGATTTAATATTTAAGCAACATAAGGGTCAGTGCCCATCTGCAGCCTCACAAGTGCCATCAATGCAGCAGCCTCACCACTGCCATCAATGCAGCAGCCTCACCGTTGTCATCAATGCAGCAGCCTCACCATTACCTTCAATGCAGCAGCTTCCTATTACAGAGGCCGCCAAGTAAGCAGGAGATTCTCACAATATTTAATCTAATGGCGCTCGTCCCGACCCCCTCCCTGTCCCCTCCGAGGCAGCTAAAATTGAAGTATTGGCATATAACACGCACACACTATTTGCACCCAATTTTCATGGTGAAAAAGTGAGTGTTATACGCCAATAAATACAGTACTTCGAATTAGTGATTATGTCGGTCTTTAATAATTATCTAATTATATTTTCAGTGCAGTATGACAAACAATGCAGGTCCTATTAAATTTGATGAACATTTTCATAATTCCTCTCATTATTGTAATTTCATATGATCTGTAGCAAATGGTTTACAATGACAAGCCCTTGCACATACTCATAAATTAGTAGTAATGTGGTAGAAATATAATGCTTTTTAAAATAAATTATACATTTGTAGAAGACAAATTAAAATATATAATAAATTCCCTGTCATTTGAATGATATAAATATTTCTCTGAATTAAAGTGAATATTGTTATTGCGCATATATTTTAGAGATCACGAAAGGACAAAAGTTTTTGAATGCCCTACTTAAAGCAAAATTCCAGAATCTGTGATTCTACATTGCTGAAATATTCTCCATCCTGCTCTGACAGAAAATATAAATGTTTTTACTTTTTCCGGCATATAGCAAGCTGTGGCTAATGGGATAAGATTAATAGTCTGGGTACGTTACAGTGATGTGTGGCACTCAGGATAGGGCTTATAGGAATTGCCAGGCTGATATATAATTGCCTCCTGTGTGTGACAAGTGCCAGTGTTGTTAGTGTTCAAATAGCACTCCCCGTAGTAGTGCAAATTTAAGAGAATGTGTAAATGATGACCAGGCCCCTAACATCAAGCATCCAGACATACAGTAGATCAGATGTCATGGAAAAATATTATCTAAAACTACAATGAGGAAGAAGAAAACAAATAAAGAGTAGCTCTACTGTGGTTCAGAAACACTCTGGATGATCAATGTACATCATAAAGATTTTAGATAACTGTTTTAGATAACTGATTTAGATAACTGAGATAACTGTTAGTATCCAAAGACAGTAGAACACATTCTAAATAAAAGTGACTTTCAATATTAATCATCTGATACACTTGCAGTGTTCTACTATGGAAAGTTTCAGTGTCAGCATACCTTTGGAAGTGATTAACCTTTTGAAAGTATTTAACTAAAAACTTAATTTTTGTTGCAGAGGATTCCTAAAATCTGACTTGTATCCTAGTGCAGACTTCTGGGAATATCAGTGAACCAGTCACACAAGGAGGAAATAGTTTTATTTTACAGAAAATTACAGCATAACACATTGAAAAGAAGGGTACATTTTATGTTTCATTTTGTCTTTATTGAGTAATAAAGAGATAACAAAAGAACAAATACAAACAATGAAGACAAATAGTCTGGGTATGCATACAGAACAGTGATAGAGAAAAGTTATATGACATAGTCTGGAATAAAGGTTATGAGTAAACCTAAGTGTAAAAGTGGCATCACAAATTTCAATGACTTGTTAACATTCAAATCAGAGGAGAGTAGATACAGGCCTAGGAACAGTTACATTAAATTCAAACAATAGAGAAACATGTTACAGTCACAGTAGGCACACATGTAAAGACACAGTGATTCATTTACTAAAACTGGAGAGTGCAAAATCTGGTGCAGGTTGCAATGGTAGCCAATCATCTACTAACTTCAGCTTGTTCAATTAAGCTTTGACAAAAAAAAACCTGGAAGATGATTGATTTCCATGCAGAGTTGCACCGTATTTTGCAATCTCCAGCTTTAGAAAATCTACACTACGGTAACAAGGTATCATAGAGAACAGTTGAGATGAGCAAGCCAAGGGTCCTACTTGTAGTGGAATTTCCATAGCAAGAATTTTTTATTTGCAAATATTTTTTCATAACCTCAATATTGATTAAGGTCATGAATGATCCCAGTAATTGTTAGGGATAGGTTGGTATTCCATTTCCTCATTATGTTAGGTTTAGCAGATATTAATATATGTAAAACGTCTGTTTGAGATGACTTTGAAATCTCATCCACATTGATATGTAAAAGTGCTGTCTCAGCTGATGTGTTGAGGGCTGGCGTGAACTCTGAAAGTAATTTAAATACCTGGTTCCATAAGGAGTGGATAGAATTGCAATACCATAGGATATGTATGAGGTTGGAAAAGATCTTAGACAACTTATAGGGGGTAAGATACCATCTATGGGTTAATTTATACATAAACTTCCAATGGTCAGCACAGAGGGTAGAAGTGTGTAAATGTCTAATGGATTAGATCTATTTTTGGGCCAGGAATGTTTTACCCATATAACATTCCCATTTGAGTATGGTATGAAGCTTCTGAAAAGAAGATTTTGTTAGCAATTTATTATACAAAAATATGACATACCTTTCCTTTGGGAGTTCACAGGTTAAAAGAAATAAAAGAGTGTCTTGTTTAACTTGTATACACTGATAGGGGGTTATGGCTAAGCAGGCACTGTATTTGTAAGTATTTGTAAAAATCTTGGGAGGGAATATCGTATGTAGCTTCTAGGTCTGTAAAGGTCTTGAACTTCATGAATGCCCCAAGGATGAAGGTTTTATTTGTGGGATGTGAAGCTCAATGGTATCTAAAAGTGATGGAAAGGAAGTTACTGCCTCTAGGTAGTTTATTAAACACCATAAGTGTTGCTTGAATTAGTATTGCGAGTTTGGAGGTCTATTGCCTGCTAGGGCTGAGAGGAGAAGAGAGAGGGCTGTTGATACAAGCATAAAACTTGTACCTACAGGTAAGCCTGTAATAAGGCTTACCTGTAGGTACATTGAATATCTCCTAAACCTGCACTACTTAGGAAATATTCACACTGCATTTAGTCGTTGACGTCACCAGTGCATGTGCTCTGAAAGGATGACATACCCGTGTGGGAGTGACTTCATCGCGGCTTGGCCAATCAGACGTCTGAAGCACTCGAACCAGAAAGAAAGACTGGGTGAAGATGGAAGGACTGTCAGTGGTGACAGCACGGAGCTTCATTCTAAGGTACATATTTCATAAAGTGCTAATATGCGATGCATAATAGCACATTATGCTATTGTCCTGCAGGTTTTTTTTTTTTAAGGTGCAGTTTACTACCGCTTTGAGGACAAATTTTGTGTGTTGTAGATTTCCTCCCCTCCTGCCACTCCTCGGTGGTCTCCACTGCTTACCAGAGCTGTTGGTAGAGGTAGAGATGATCAGGTCCTTTCACCTCTGAGGCAAGGAGTCGAGTGAGGGAAAGTAGACAATATTCGGCTCCATACTATTGGCTGATGGGGCAATGTCAAACATCACTTCCGCCCAATGGTCTTAAAGGGAAAAAAAATAATTGAAAAAAAATTTTTTTTTTAATTGCTTTTAAGTGTAAATGTGAGGTCTTTTTGACCCCCAGATCTCCCATTAAAGAGGTCCTGTAATGTTTTTTTACATCCCTTGTAATAGGAATAGGATTTTTTTTTTTTTGACAGTATAAAAATAGAAAAAAAAATTTGGATTTTGTTTTCTTCAGGTATTACATTTACCTGCAATAAAGTTTAACCAACTGAGAGCGTGCCATGTTCTGTCCTCCTGTGAAATAAAACAACTACTTTAGCTGTATATTTTGTATGTAATTTTGGAATAATAACCTTGGTGAGAAACCACTTCTTTTTAGTTATACTGCAACAATGAAAAAGCCACAAATTATTAGTTATAAACAATACACTTGGTGTGGGACCTTTTTAAAACGTATTAAAATATTAGTAAATAAAATCATGTAAATACAACAAAGCACACCTAATAGATAAAAAAAAACTAACTAGCAGATGCAGGCATCATCCAGGTATAACCACTCAAGGTTCAGTGACTCACCAGTACATAGCTGGTCCTTGTTGGGCATATGTTCATTTTTTCATGCAGCCTCGATCGGTGTGGCTGAAGAAATCTCTGCTAAAAACAGTGAAAAAATAAATAAATGTTGAAGCATAGGAGCGATCCGCCCAGTGACTACCCCAGGCCCCCATGCTTGGGCATGTACATTCTTTTTTCAACTGCGGATGAGAAATCTCCACCAGCAAGTGCTACTGTATGTATTCTGAAAGCACACCATGCCACTGTCAGAATAAACAGTGTTGCAGCTAAATGGCATTCCTGCAAAGCAAACCGCAGTTAACAATAAACCACAGTAACAACAGAACATTAACTCAATAAAACAACAGCTTTTTTTATTGAAATTTGTGCCAAAAAAATATGCAAATTATTTATAGGATGAGAGACACTGCCCACATCCCTAGATCAGACAAGCTACAAAAAAAGTTTTCCTCTAAATGGGACTTTTTGGGCAGGGGCTCCTCAATAGAACAAATACATTTTAAACAAAGTAAATTTTATTGAAAAAAGTTAAAAAGCAAGAAGGAAATGCGTGATGATAAAACCACATGTGATGCAAATACAGATATAGATGCAGAAAAGACAGCATGCATTAAACAACTTCCTCTGTCGAGTGAACGCACGCAACAGAGTATACCCAACGCGTTTCAAGTTACAGCATTAATCCTCTTCATCAGGGGTGAGTGGTTATGTCATGTGGTTGTGTAGAATATCATGGGTATTGCATCATGTTAAAAACCAAGGAATGATTGCTGCCATGAGCCATTTAGAGAAGTCCGAGGGGTGAAGACGCACGATGGATCCGACTGAGATCACCCACAGAGGGCACTCAGCCCAAACCCCAATGGGAGAACCACCATGTAGACTGGTACAATCAATGTGTCTCTACTGAGTCAAACAGGCACTGATAGTGTATGGGTATATGGTTACTCCTTCACTCCTTCTCCACTCCTCTAGTACAATCTCCAGGCAGCAGTGGATGGGTTGCTTAATCAAACAGGTGTTGTGTGTGGATATATGGTCTCTCATTTACTCCTCCTCCACTCTTCCAATGTAATCTCTAAACTCAAGTCAGCATATATATCACATGGAACAGGATGGGAGAAATCTCCATAGTGTAATATTGTTGTACTTTATTAAAACGTTGAAATGCAATTTCACTAACATTTACATAGGTCATAAAAGCATGTAAAAAACTCCAAGCAGCCGCCTCGGCATGCGGGTCGGCTGTGTAATCTCGTACTATATGAATTTATATTGATATTTAGAATTGTTGATTTCACTTATAGCAATTCTGTGGAATTTGATTATTTTTATTCTATATTATGACTCATAGCACAGTATGAGGTAAAAGGTGGTTGCATATCTGAATGAAACTCACATTTATTTATATCCATTTTTAATTTCATACCTAAAATTGGGGCAAATAGGGGCAATTTTTGTATATACTGTAAATAGGAGCCATAACACGGGTACTTTACCATAATATTACAAATGTGAAATGTAACGTAACGTAGTTGTACTTTGCAAATGAAAAATCTTTGTTCCAAAAAATGTTGTTCCCAGGGATCAGAAAAGGGCTATTTGGAAACAGCAATTGTTAAAGAAGCTTATTTCAGTTTTTAAGAGCTACGCCTATTAATTTAATTACTGGCATGTTACCATTGGATTAGTATAAATGATATGAGAAGTCTACTTCCAGAAACTTGAAACATATAAACGTAACTTCTATTTTAGTAGAGACATTTGAGGAATTGTAAGAAAATACAAAGTGAAGAAATTATATATATATATATATATATATATATATATATATATATATATATATATAATGGAAAATAAAATGAATAAGAAACAGCGTGAATTTATAAAAGATAGGTGTTGTAAAAGAAATATGCTTTCTTTTTTGTGAGGAAAAAGGTGGAAATTTGGATAGAGGTTGACATGGATGTATGGGCATGCATTTGAACTTTGCATATGCAATTGACACAATTGCTCACTTGAGCACTAAATTACATTCTTTTTTTTTTTATTTTTCTTATTAAATACTTCTTGCTCGTACTTATTCTTTTGGAAAATATGCACACTAAGGTAATTAGTACTAATATTTTTATTTTATTTTTTAATGGAATCAGATTTTTTTTTTAATATTCATTAATTATATTTGTAAAACAACAGCAGAACATGCTGTGATTTTATCTGAAGGAGGGATTGAAGAGTGATTCCCTGGCCAAACCCCAGCTTACATACCCGAGATCCAGGGCGGGTCCCCACCAGCGTCATATTACACTCTTTGGGCTGAATTAGGCAAAGATATGGAACACATGTCCGGCAGCATTGCCGGACATGGATCTACACCCGCCCACCCTAAAGCGTAAGATGGATACAAAGCGTCCATGCCTCCCAGTGCCACTAAGACCCGTGTGGCAGGGCACTGTGCATGGCACTGATGCGCAGGAGGACACCCCCACCACCACCCAAAGAGGCAGGGAGGGGAGGCATTGATGTGCATCGCAGCTCCGGACCAGACAAACAACAAGGGACACCCCTCCCCCCCCACCACACACACATCCAGGTCAGACTCGAGACTGGATTAAACCTGGTAATTTAGGCAACTTGTGCACAAATAAACTAAGGCAATGTATGAAAAAGGGGATATAAGCTAGACCACGGAATTTCATTTGATACAATAAAGGTTTTATCATATATATATATATATATATATATATATATATATATATATATACACTCCATAAACCTATTTTTGCAGCAATAAGCCTCATTTAAAGTCCCATTCTTTTTCCTTTGTTTTTATTCTATATAGCCATGGATGGAGGCTTTTTACTGTGGACAGGGTAGGCCACACTTCTCTCTCTTTTTTAAAATATATGGGGTGGAAGACACCCACTTTTCCCATGTGACCTGCCATGTCAGTATTACCATAAGAGATTATACATCCAGATTCTAAGCTGCCTGTTTATATCCCCTTTTTCATACATTGCTTTAGTTCTTTTGTACACAGGCAAGTTGCCTATATTACCAGGTTTAATCCAGTCTCGATGCTGACCTGGATGTGTGTGTGGTTGGGGGAGGTGTCCCTTGTTGTTTGTCTGATCTGGAGCTGCGATGTGCAGTAATGCCTCCCTGCCCCCTTTGGGTGGTGGCGGGGGGTGTCCTCCTGCACATCGGTTCCATGCACAGCGCCATTCCAGCTCTGTGTCTTAGTGGCGCTGGGAGGCATGGACACTTTGTATCCATCTAACGCTTTAGGGGGGCTGGTGCAGATATATGTCCGGCAATCCTGATGGACATATGTTCCATAGCTTTGCCTAATTCAGCCAACAGAGTGTAGTATGATGCTGGTGGGGACCCGCCCTGGATCTCGAATAGATCAGCTGGGGTTTGGCTGGGAAATCACTTTTCAATCCCTCCTCTTGAGAGAGACACCACATCACTGGTTTCACATTGTTTTTCACACATGCAAGGTAGGCAGGAGTCCTCTGTGACTCCACTCACACTTTTTTCTCATTTCCTTTTTAGGGTTTTTTTCCTACATAATACACATTTTCACAACTTCTTCTAATTTCATATTTTCCCATACACTTTTTTTCATTTTTTTTGCACAATTCATTCATTTCACACACCACTCACCATACAATTAATATCTTCCAGATTGGCGCGGATTGTTATTAGACCATCTATCCTCCTCTGGGGTTGCATTGTGATGACCTGACATGACAACTAGCTGACCCCCTGATTTGGTTTGGGTTTCTTGCCTCAGATCTGGGCTGGGAGTGTTTTGGGGACCCCCTCTCCCACTTTCTTCATCCTCACATGAACCAGTTCAGTTCTTGGACTGATCTGTAATTATCAGCTTATCTAAGTACACCTTAAAGCGGAGTTCCACCCTAAAGTGGAACTTCCGCTCATCGGATCCCCCCCCCTCTGGTGCCACAATTGGCACCTTTCAGGGGGGAGGGGGTGAAGATACCTGTCTAATACAGGTATCTGCAGCCACTTCTGGGCTTAGACAGCCGCAGAATATCCACAGAAGCCCGCCCCCCCGTTGTGTTCTGGGAAACACACAGTTCCCAGCACACAATGGGGACCAGTGCAGAGGCGCAGCGCGACTCGCGCATGTGCAGTAGGGAACCGGGCAGTGAAGCCACAGCACTTCACTTCCCGATTCCCTGACCGAGGATGGCGGCGGGGGCAGCCGAGAACCGAGCGATTGATCGGCTTAGGCTGTCGACATCGCTGGACCCTGGGACAGGTAAATGTCCATTTATTAAAAGTCAGCAGCTGCAGTATTTGTAGCTGCTGGCTTTTAATATTTTTTTTTTAAGGAGCAGCTCCTCTTTAAGGGAATTTTTGGATCCTGCAGAAAGTTTTCCCTCCCTCATTTTTATTATATTTATAGATTTGATTTTCTGTACTTACAGTGAATTAATTTTTGTATCCATACTGCTGATTAGTGAATGTGATTCACGAAACACGTAGAGTTTTTCCATTCATATGATGCCAAGACAGTTCGGCTTTCATACAGCATGTACTCAGTTGTGTGTGTGTGTGTGTATATTGTAATGTTTGGGGAACCAGCTAGATCGCAGGACACAGGCTTTTCACTCAAAAGGAGATTTATTGAACTTAAATAGCTTTACAGCAGCAAAAACAAAAGAAAAGGGTTTCAGTCTCACGACTTGCAAAGTCCAGAACTGCTATTGCAGTTAAACAGTCCTTAGTTTCTGTTGCAGGTAGCTTCCCCTGGCAGGAGACTTCCAGGCAGGACACTGCTATTCACTTTTGTTGCTGCACAACAAAACACCATCCACCATCCACATTCTCCTCTACACCCTCTCTAACTTCCTGTCTTGTTTTAAACCCACTTCCTCTGACAGGTGAGTTAACCCTTTTTGTTCCCTTAAAGGGACCACAGTCCAAACAGAGGGGAAACATAGCATCCTTCCAGGACCCAGCCACGGCGTCCTGTACATATCCCCCCCCCTGTGCCCCAACGCCATGGAGTTGGAGGCAACCGTGGAGCTCAAACAATGGACTCGGGAGAGGGCATCTGCATTTTGATGCAGTCTCCCGGGCCTATGCTCCACTACAAATTTAAATTCCTGGAGTGCCAGGAACCACCGAGTAACCCTGGCATTATTCCCTTTACCCTGTCTCAACCATGTTAAAGGGGCATGGTCAGAAATCAGCCTAAACTTCCTTCCCAAAAGGTAATATCTGAGGGACTCTAGAGCCCACTTAATGGCCAGACACTCTCATTCAATTATAGCGTAGTTTTTCTCCGCTGGTGTTAACTTCCTACTGAGAAAGACTACCGGGTGCTCCTCTCCATGAACAACCTGAGACAACACTGCTCCCAATCCTACATCGGAAGCATCAGTTTGGACCACAAACTCTTTTGAAAAATTGGGTGCTACCAGGACAGGGTGTTGGCACAGTGCCGACTTGAGCTCCAAAAAGGCCTTCTCAGCGTCTGCATTCCACTCCACCATGACCGATTTCCGACCCTTAGTCAGATCGGTCAATGGAGCCGTCAACGTGGCAAAGTTGGGTACAAACCTCCTGTAGTATCCCACCATGCCCAAGAATGCACGTACCTGCTTTTTTGTGAGGGGGCGGGGCCAACTCTGTATAGCCTCTACCTTGCTGACCTGAGGTTTCACCACCCCTCTACCCACAATATAGCCCAGGTATTTCACCTCCTCCATTCCCAAAGCACATTTTTCACTCTTTATTGTAAACCCCTCCTTCCAAAGAGAGTCCAGCACTGCCTGGACTTTGGGCAAATGTGATTCCCAGTCTCTGCTAAAAATGACTATGTCGTCCAGGTACACTGAGGCATACCTCCGGTGAGGTCGTAAAATCCTATCCATTGCTCGCTGGAATGTGGCTGGAGCAGTTTGCAATCCAAAAGGCATCCTTTTGCACTGAAAACTCCCCTCTGGGGTAGAAAAAGCAGTTTTCTCCCTAGCAGCCTTAGTCAACGGGATTTGCCAATATCCCTTGGTAAGGTCTAACGTAGTGATAAACCTGGCTGGACCTAGTCTCTCAATAAGCTCATCTACCCGGGGCATGGGGTAGGCATCAAACCGTGACACTTCATTAAGTTTCCGGAAATCATTGCAGAACCGCAGAGTCCCATTGGGCTTCGGTACCAACACAATCGGGCTCGACCACTCACTCTGCGATTCTTCAATAATCTCCAGGTCTAACATCTTTTTCACTTTCTCTGAAACAGCCTTCCTTTGGGCCTCTGGGATGCGGTAGGGCCGGACAAAAACTTTGACTCCTGGTTCCGTGATAATATCATGCTCTATGGTACTCTTGAGCCCTGGCAAGTCTGAAAATTTTTCTTTATTTCTCTTCAAGAACTCCTTTGCCTGCTGACTTTGGGTTTTAGACAGGGTATTTGCTACTTGGACACTCTCCACCCCAACCCGAGGCTCCAATCTTGCACTAGCCAGGGAGGTCACTGGTTCCCTCTCTGTCCAGGGCTTTAACAAGTTTACATGATATATTTGATAGGGTTTCCTCTTACCCAGTTGGTGGACTTTATAATTCACCTCTCCCACTTTTTCTACAACTTCAAAGGGGCCTTGCCACCTGGCTAAGAATTTACTTTCCACAGTGGGAATCAACACCGCTACTCGATCCCCCACTTGGAAATTCCTTATTTTAGCAGCCCTATTATAGACTCGTCGTTGAGCCTCCTGGGCTTTTTGTAAATGTTCCTTGACTAGTGGCAACACAGTTCGGATCCTCTCCTGCATTTGGGAAACATATTCAAGAACACTCTTATGCTGACTAGGGTCACTTTCCCATTCCTCTTTAACAAAATCCAGTAGTCCGCGAGGTCTCCGCCCATATACCAACTCAAAGGGCGAAAACCCAGTGGAGGCCTGGGGCACTTTCCGGATAGCAAACAGGAGAGCTGGTAACAGACAGTCCCAGTCTTTCCCATCCCTTTGTACAACTCTCTTAAGCATAGATTTAAGGGTCTTATTAAAGTGTTCTACTAACCCATCCGTTTGGGGATGGTAGACCGGCGTGCGCAGCTGTTTAATCCGGAAGAGCTTGCACACGTCGGCCATAACCCTCGACATAAATGGGGTGCCCTGGTCCGTTAGTATTTCCTTGGGAAAACCAGTCCGTGTAAACAACTGGAATAATTCCCGGGCAATAGCCTTAGAGGAGGTATTCCGCAGGGGTAGCGCCTCAGGATATCGGGTGGCATAGTCGAGAATCACCAGTATGTAGGAGTGACCTCAAACTGACTTCACCAAGGGACCCACTATATCCATGGCTATCCTTTCAAATGGGAGCTCAATTATGGGCAGAGGGACCAAAGGATTCCGGAAGTGGGTCACTGGAGCGGTCAACTGACAGGTGGGACAAGAGGTACAGTATCTCCTTACCTCTGCTTTCAGACCTGGCCAGTAAAACCGGTCGGTGATCCGTGCCTCCGTCTTTTCAACTCCCAGGTGTCCCCCTAAAACATCATCATGGGCCAGGTCCAGGACCTTGCGTCTATACTGTTGGGGTACCAATAATTGCTCTACCACATTTTCTCTCACTTTGGTAACCCGATAAAGCAATTCATTACATATTGCAAAGTGTGGCCACCGCTCATGCGCACCTGGCTCTTGGGGAACCCCATTTATTACTACCACCTGTTCCCGTGCATGGGCCAAAGTGGGGTCCTGCATCTGGGCAGTACCAAATGCCCCCGGCGGAACATCCAAATCCGGCAGGGTAGGGGTAACGGCCACTTCCTCATCCTCTTCCCCCAGCATTACCTGAAGTGGGGAAGGTCCCCCCCCCTCTTCAGTGTTCAGGTAGGTCTGTGAACCACACATTTTGACACCCTTAATAACATCAGCACTATTTTCATCACCATTAACCAAATCATTAGCATTTTCAAGAACATTCGGCATTTCAGGGTTATTTCTCTCAACCGCAGGAACAGAGGGACTAGTTTCTCCCCAGTCTCTGGACCGTTCAGGTAGTTCTCCTTGTCCCCACAGTTTTGCAAATAATGGACAGTCTCGTCCTATGATAACATCATGTACCAAGTTCTTTACCACCCCCACCTCTTGAGTACCAGTGCCACATGCTGTGGAGATGGTCACCGAGATGAGAGGGTACTCTCTAGTGTCCCCGTGAATGCACACCACCCGTAAAGTTTTTCTTACCGGACCGATCTTCCCAATTACTCTAGGATGGACCAGGGTTACCATGCTTCCGGAGTCCAGCAAAGCCCGGGCAGGGAGGTGGTTCACTTGGACTTCACACTCGAATTTCTCTTCTCCAAGATCGATATGTGTTGTACATGCTTTATGGGCATAAAAAGACCCCCTCCGAAGAACCCCGCATTCCATGGGCTCCTCTTGAAGTGGGCAGTGGGCCCGGGTATGGCCCCAGGAGTGACATCGCCAACATTGTACATCCCCTCCTCTCCGAACAGGAACAGATCGCTGAGAAGGTATCGGGAGTGACTCTTGACCTTCCAGGGTGTTGGTTCCAGGGCTCCGGGGAATGTCCTTTCAAAGGGCAGCAGTCGAACGAATAGGCCGTGGCAGACTGGGTCCTTGGTGCTTGGTAGGGCCAAGCAGATCCTCCACCACTGTGTATCATTCTACCATCTCAACAAGGAGGTTCACTGTTTTGGGGTCTCCATGGCTGACCCAGCGTTGAAGGTCATCTGGCAGTGACCTTAGGTATCGGTCCAGCACGACCCGCTCCACGATTTGGAGGCCAGACAACATTTCGGGCTGCAGCCATTTTTTTACCAGTTGCACCAGGTCATGCATTTGAGACCGTGGTGGACGATCTGGACGATACTTCTATTGGTGCACTCGTTGGGCCCGAACAGCTGTAGTTACCCCCAAATGAGCCAATATTTCTGCCTTTAATTTTTGATAGTCTTTAGCGTGATCTGGTGGCAGGTCGAAGTAGGCCTTTTTGCGGATCTCCGGTTAGGAAAGGAGCAATTAGGCCGGCCCACTGGTCCTGGGGCCACCCTTCTCTCTCTGCTGTCCTCTCAAATGTAGCAAGAAATGCCTCTACATCATCACTCAGGGACAACTTCTGTAAAAAATGGCTTGCCCTCACGGTCACCTGGTTGCCAGGGGCAACAGCCGCTTGCTCACGGCCCTGAGAAAGCTGCTGCACTACTTCTTTTAAGGCAGTCACTTGAGCCTGCATAACCTCTTGCTGGGTCGCTTGCTGGGCTGCCAACTGTGCCACCAACAGGCGAGTGTTTTCTTGCTGTACCTCCAGCTGGGTTGTTAAGCGCTGATTAGCTTCCTCATGGCGAGTCTGCGCTTGTATATTAGCCAAGGACAGCTGTTTAATTAGCTCCTCCATTGCTTCAGCTTTCAGGGTTTGTGCGGGACATAAACCCATTTAACCCAGGACATAAATCCACTGTACTGTCCCTTTAAATGTCAGTTTTAAGTTCAATACACAAAAAAAAAAAAAAAAACAGCAAGAAAAATGCCTGTTACTCTGTCCTGCCTGCATTCGAGCACCACTTGTAATGTTTGGGGAACCAGCTGGATCGCGGGACACAGGCTTTTCACTCAAAAGGAGATTTATTGAACTTAAATAGCTTTACAGCAGCAAAAACAAAAGAAAAGGGTTTCAGTCTCACCGACTTGCAAAGTCCAGAACTGCTATCACAGTTAAACAGTCCTTAGTTTCTGTTGCAGGTACATTCCCCTAACAAGAGGCTTCCAGGCAGGACACTGCTATTCACTGTTGCTGCACACCAAACCACCATCCACATTCTCCTCTACACTCCTCCACACCTCTCTAACATCCTGTCTTGTTTTAAACCTACTTCCTCTGACAGGTGTTTTAACCCTTTTTGTTCCCTTAAAGGGACCACAGTCCAAACAGAGGGGAAACATAGCGTCCTTCCAGGACCCAGCCACGGCATCCTGTACAATATATACAGTGGGGACAGAAAGTATTCAGACCCCCTTAAATTTTTTACTCTTATGTTATATTGCAGCCATTTGCTAAAATCATTTAAGTTCATTTTTTCCCCATTAGTGTACACACAGCACCCCATATTGACAGAAAAACACAGAATTGTTGACATTTTTGTAGATTTATTAAAAAAGAAAAACTGAAATATCACATGGTCCTAAGTTTTCAGACCCTTTGCTCAGTATTTAGTAAAAGCACCCTTTTGATCTAATACAGCCATGAGTCTTTTTGAGAAAGATGCAACAAGTTCTTCACACCTGGATTTGGGGATCCTCCGCCATTCCTCATTGCAGATCCTCTCTAGTTCTGTCAGGTTGGATGGTAAATGCTGGTGGACAGCCATTTTTAGGTCTCTCCAGAGATGCTCAATTGGGTTTAAGTCAGGGCTCTGGCTGGGCCATTCAAGAACAGTCACGGAGTTGTTGTGAAGCCACTCCTTCGTTATATTAGCTGTGTGCTTAGGGTCATTGTCTTGTTGGAAGGTAAACCTTCGGCCCAGTCTGAGGTCCTGAGCACTCTGGAGAAGGTTTTTGTCCAGGATATCCCTGTACTTGGCCGCATTCATCTTTCCCTCAATTGCAACCAGTCGTCCTGTCCCTGCAGCTGAAAAACACCCCCACAGCATGACGCTGCCACCACCATGCTTCACTGTTGGGACTGTATTGAACAAGTGATGAGCAGTGCCTAGTTTTCTCCACACATACCACTTAGAATTAAGGCCAAAAAGTTCTATCCTGGTCTCATCAGACCAAAGAATCTTATTTCTCACCATCTTGGAGTCCTTTGGGTATTTTTTAGCAAACTCCATGTGGGCTTTCATGTGTCTTGCACTGAGGAGAGGCTTCCGTCGGGCCACTCTACCATAAAGCCCCAACTGGTGGAGGGCTGCAGTGATGGTTGACTTTCTACAACTTTCTCCCATCTCCCGACTGCATCTCTGGAGCTCAGCCACAGTGATCTTTGGGTTCTTCTTTACCTCTTTCACCAAGGCTCCTCTCCCCTGATAGCTCAGTTTGGCCGGACAGCCAGCTCTAGGAAGGGTTCTGGTCATCCCAAATGTCTTCCATTTAAGGATTATGGAGGCCACTGTGCTCTTAGGAACCTTAAGTGCAGCAGAAATTTTTGTAACCTTGGCCAGATCTGTACCTTCTCACAATTTTGTCTCTGAACTCTTCAGGCAGTTCCTTTGACCTCATCATTCTCATTTGCTCTGACATGCACTGTGAGCTGTAAGGTCTTATATAGACGGGTGTGTGGTTTTCCTAATCAAGTCAAATCAGTATAATCAATCACAGCTGGACTCAAATAAAGGTGTAGAACCATCTCAAGGATGATCAGAAGAAATGAACAGCACCTGAGTTAAATACATGAGTATCACAGCAAAGGATCTGAATACTTAGGACCATGAAATATTTCAGTTTTTATTTTTTAATAAATCTTCAAAAATGTCAACAATTCTGTGTTTTT
The DNA here is from genome assembly GCA_037952925.1 of Lithobates clamitans. Taxonomy (NCBI): domain Eukaryota; kingdom Metazoa; phylum Chordata; class Amphibia; order Anura; family Ranidae; genus Lithobates; species Lithobates clamitans. Next base: position 4,032,403 of record JBBGZY010000046.1, on the reverse strand, counting down.
CTGTCAATATGGGTTGCTGTGTGTACATTAATGAGGAAAAAAATTAACTTAAATGATTGTAGCAAATGGCTGCAATATAACAAAGAGTGGAAAATTTAAGGGGGTGTGAATACTTTTCGTCCCCACTGTATATATATATATATATATATATATATATATATATATAGATATATAGATATATATATATATATATATATATATATATATATATATATATATATATATATATATTATACAATGTATGTGTGTATCATCATTGTATACAGTGTATATGTTCATGGCATAGGTGTGTGCATTAGGGTGTGCACCCCAAAATGCAAATGCACATGTGTGCATATATATATATATATATATATATATATATATATATATATATATATATATATATATATATATATATATATATTGCGTGTGTCAGTCGTTTTTTATTATTATTGTTTATGTATTTTTTACAATTTTATTTATATTTTTATTATTTTTTAGAAGCCTTGGTGAAAAAGCAGGTGGAATCTGCACTGCAAAGGGTGATTAGGTGTGCCCAGGCACACCCAGCACACCCCCTGCGCACGCCTATGGTTCATAGTATACTCCTACCAATATGTCAGCTTTTGTATATGATTATGTTTATGTTTATGTTTTGAAAACTTTATCATGCATTTCTAGACCATGGAATTGTGTTTGATACAATAAAGGTTTTATCATATATGTATATACCCCATACCTTATCTTTGCAGCAATAAGCCTCATTTAAAGTCCCATTCTTTTTCCTTTTGTTTTTATTCTAACTTTGAGACTGTGTTAGTCTACTTGGACAATATCATCATTTTCTCCAAAACCTTTGAAGTTCCTGTTAAGTACTTGGACCAGTTGCTCGCCCATCTAGCACAGTATAGGTTGAAACTCAAGCCCAGTAAATGCTGCCTAATGAGACAGAGGATCTAGTACATGGGGCACATTGTGGGATCTGGAGGGGTCTCTCGGGACCTGGCTAAGGTCCAGGCAATGCAGGAATGGCACTCCCCAAAAACAATTGCTGAGCGCCGCTTATTCTTAGGACTGATGGGATACTATTGATGGTTCATCCCTAATAGGGATGAGCCGAACACCCCCCGGTTCGGTTCGCACCAGAACCTGCGAACGGACCGAAAGTTTGCACGAACGTTAGAACCCCATTGACGTCTATGGGACTCGAACGTTCGAAATCAAAAGTGCTCATTTTAAAGGCTAATTTGCATGGTATTGTCCTAAAAAGGGTTTGGGGACCCGGGTCCTACCCCAGGGGACATGTATCAATGCAAAAAAAACTTTTAAAAACGGACGTTTTTTCGGGAGCAGTGATTTTAATGATGCTTAAAGTAAAAAAAAAAAAAGTGAAATATTCCTTTAAATATCGTACCTGAGGGGTGTCTATAGTATGCCTGTAAAGTGACGCGTGTTTCCCGTGTTTAGAACAGTCCCTGCACCAAATGTCATTTTTAAAGGAAAAATCTCATTTAAAACTGCTTGCGGGTTTAATGTAATGTCGGTTCCTGGCAATATGGATGAAAAACAGTGAGACAAACGGCATGGGTACCCCCCAGTCCATTACCAGGCCCTTTGGGTCTTGTATGGATATTAAGGGGAACCCCGCACCCAAATTAAAATAAGGAAAGGTGTGGGGCCACCAGGCCCTATATACTCTGAACAGCAGTATACAGGCGGTGCAAACAAGACAGGGACTGTAGGTTTGTTGCTAAGTAGAATCTCTTTGTAATTTTGAACGGGTACATTTTTAACGTGTTTAGCTCCAGCCAAAAAATCTTTTTTAAGCTATTTGGAAAACATAGGGAAGGCTTATCACCCCTGTGACATTTGTTTTGCTGTCTTTCCTCCACTTCAGAAGATTTCACCTCACTTTTTGTCCCAATGAAAAATGTTTTTTGAAAATTTGGGTTTTTTTGTGGAACAAGGATTGGAAAGCATTAGTGGAAAGGAGAAATGTTTTTCCCATATTAACTCTTACAGGAGAGAATTTCCCTTCCTAGGGGTAGATTTCATCTCACTTCCTGTTGTCTCCTTCTGTTTGCAAGTAGGAGTCGTTTGTAAGTTAGTTGTTTGAAAGTAGGGTCCTGCCCTATATACTCAGCAGAAATTTGGGCCTTAGGTGTTGCTGTGGCCACAACACTGTAAGCCCTCACAGGGCCCTGCTGTGAAATATTAGATCAAGAATTGTAATTACATGCCCCTGCTGAAAAATTAGGCCTTAGGCACTGGTGCTGGTGCCACAACACTGCAACCCCTCACAGACACTCTAGTTGGAACGCAGAAACGAGCCCTGCTGCAAAGTATTGCATAAAAAATTGTAATTACACGCCCCTGTTAAACAAGGGCTGAAAAATTGGGCCTTAGGCACTGGTGCTGGTGCCACAACACTGCAACCCCTCACAGACACTCTAGTTGGAACGCAGGAACGAGCCCTGCTGCAAAGTATTGCATCAAAAATTGTAATTACACGCCCCTGTTAAACAAGGGCAGAAAAAATGGGCCTTAGGCACTGGTGCTGGTGCCACAACACTGCAACCCCTCACAGACACTCTAGTTGGAATGCAGGAACGAGCCCTGCTGCAAAGTATTGCATCAAAAATTGTAATTACACGCCCCTGTTAAACAGGGGCAGAAAAAATGGGCCTTAGGCACTGGTGCTGGTGCCACAACACTGCAACCCCTCACAGACACTCTAGTTGGAATGCAGGAATGAGCCCTGCTGCAAAGTATTACATCAAAAATTGTAATTACATGCCCCTGTTAAACAGGGGCTGAAAAATTGTGCCTTAGGCACTGGTGGTGGCGCCCAGAACCAAAAATGTTCTTACAAGCTATCAGCGTGATGATTGAGGAGGAAGAGGATAATTACTCAGGGATAGTCACTCAGCATCAGCATAGGCAGTCTTTGAAGGTATCTGAGATTTCAAAAAAATTATTCGGTTACATCAGCATCAGGTGCTTGGTAGCTGGTGGGGATCCAAGACTGATTCATTTTTATGAAGGTCAGTCGATCGACCGAGTCAGTGGACAGACGCACCCTGTGATCGGTTACCACGCCTCCAGCAGCACTGAATGTGCGTTCCGAAAGAACGCTGGATGCAGGACAGGCCAGTAGCTCAATTGCATACTGTGCAAGCTCTGGCCAGTGATCCATCCTCAAGACCCAGTATCCCAGAGGATTTTCGGTGGGAAAGGTGTCCAAGTCTGATCTTGCCCCTAGGTATTCCTGCACCATGTAAAACAGACGCTGGCGATGGTTGCTGGAACCGATCATACCTTGGGGCTGCGGACCAAAAAATTGTCTGAACGCATCGGTCAGACGGCCACCTTCTCCACCGCTCCTTCTTTGACTGACCGAAGCCTCAGCAACACGTTGTCCAGAAACAGGAGTTTGTAACCTCCCAGTCTCTGGGAACGCGTTGCACAGACCTTTCTGCAAGGACTCCCGAAGATGTTTCATCCTCTGCTCCCTCTGCAATGGCAAGATAAGGTCCGCAACCTTACCCTTGTAACGTGGATCAAGGAGGGTTGCCAGCCAGTATTGGTCCTTCTCCTTGATACCACAAATACGAGGATCCTTACGCAGGCTTTGCAGGATCAGGGAGGCCATGCAGCGTAGGTTTGCTGAGGCATTCGGTCCGGAGTCCTCTGGATCACTAAGGACGACATGGTCCGCAGCCACCTCCTCCCAGCCACGTACAAGTCCATGTGTTTCTTGGGACTGATCCCTTAAAGACTGCTGCTGATGCTGAGTGCCAGGCTCCACCTCCATACTGACACAATCTTCCTCCTCCTCCTCCTCCTCCTCGTCCCCTTCCTGTGTGATTGGCGGGCACGCAGGAACACTGTCTGGATAAAGGGGGCCTTGAGAGCTAAGGAATTCCTCCTCTTCCTGCCTCTGTTCTGCCTCAAGTGCCCTGTCCATTATTTCACGCAGCGTGTGCTCCAACAGGTGGACAAGGGGGACAGTGTCACTGATGCATGCACTGTCAGTGCTCACCATCCTCGTGGCCTCCTCGAATGGTGACAGGACAGTGCATGCATCCCTGATCATGGCCCACTGGCGTGGGGAAAAAAAACCAAGCTCCCCTGACCCTGTCCTGGTGCCATAGTCGCACAGGTACTCATTGATGGCCCTCTGCTGCATGTGCAGCCACTGCAGCATGGCCAACGTTGAGTTCCACCTGGTGGGCATGTCACAGATTAGGCGGTTCTTGGGCAGGTTAAACTCCTTTTGGAGGTCCGTCAGCCGAGCACTGGCATTATATGACTGGCGGAAATGCACACAGACTTTCCTGGCCTGCCTCAGGACATCCTGTAAGCCCGGGTACCTGCCCAAGAACCGCTGCACCACCAAGTTAAGGACGTGAGCCAAACAGGGCACATGGGTCATTTGTCCCTGTCGGAGGGCAGAGAGGAGGTTGGTGCCATTGTCACAAACCACCATTCCTGCCTAAGTTGGCGTGGCGTCAACCACCTCTGAACCTGCCCCTGCAGAGCTGACAGAACCTCTGCCCCAGTGTGGCTCCTGTCCCCCAAGCACACCAGCTCAAGCACCGCATGGCATCTTTTGGCCTGCGTACGTACTTGCGTAGCCCCTTGAACGACTACGGAGCCGAGGAAGATGCCATGGAGGAAGAAGAAGAGGAGGGGGTGGAGGAGAGAGGTGTGTCACAATCATTAGCATTTTGGAGGCGTGGTGGCGGAACAACCTCCAACACTACTGCACCTTGTCCTGCATCCTTCCCAGCTGCCAGCAGAGTCACCCAATGCGCCGTGAAACTTAGGTAATGTCCCTGTCCATGCCTGCTGGACCATGAGTCAGCGGTAATATGCACCTTACCGCTGACCGCCCTGTCCAGCGAGGCATGGACATTGCCTTCCACATGCTGGTAGAGAGCCGGAATCACCTTCCGTGAGAAAAAGTTGCGTTTGGGTACCTGCCACTGAGGAACCGCACATTCCACAAACTCACGGAAGGGGGCAGAGTCTACCAACTGAAAAGGCAGCAATTGAAGTGCTAGCAATTTTGCCAAGCTAGCATTCAACCACTGGGCATGTGGATGGCTGGGAGCAAACTTCTTTCGGCGGTGCAGAAGCTGGGGCAGGGAAATTTGCCTGGTACAATCTGACGTCGGTGTACCAAAAGCAGATTGCCCACAAGTGACACACTTAATTCTACACCTTCATTCCTCTCAGTGCAGGTCTCAGAGAGGACTGAAGGTCTAGTGGGGTTGGAAATCTCAGCTGATGAGGAGCAAGGAGAGGTCCTCTTTGTTCTTTGGTGTGGGTCTTTTAGATACGCTTGCCAACGAACTGCATGTCAGGTCAACATATGTCTGGTCAAGCATGTGGTACCCAAGCGGGAGATGTTTTGGCCACGTGAGATACGCTTGAGACATATGTTGCAAATAGCAGCGGTGTGATCTGATGCACTCGTCTCAAAAAAGGCCCACACCAAAGAACTTTTTGAATAACGCGCAGAGACTGCAGCGCCCTGCACATGTGGAGCTTTGGGGTGTGATGCAGTCAATGTGCTGCCCTTAGGCTGGCCCCTGGAGGGCATCCTGCCTCGTTGGTGATGTGCCGCCTCCTCCTCCTCCTCCTCCTCCTCCTCCTCTCTCCTATCAGGCACCCACGTTGAGTCAGTGACCTCATCATCCCCTCCCTCCTCATCACTGGAGCAAACCTGGCAGTATGCTGCAGCAGGGGGAGCATGACTGCCAGATTGCTGTCCTTCTTGGGCACCCCCTCTGTCCGTGCTCATGTTACTGCCTTCATCGAGCTCAGTATCATCATCAGAGCCTTCCAAAAGCTGGGCATCCTCCTGGAGCATGTACCCAACACTGTGGTCCAACAGTTCGAGGGAATCCTCAGGAGGACATGGTGGGGCTAGGGAAGGAGTCACTGATGACATTGACCTGAGGGAAGAGGCCGCTGCTTTGCCAGACAAAGTACCCTGGGCATGGGTGAGAGAGGATGAGGAGGATGAGGAAGGCTTGGTCATCCACTCGACCAAGTCTTCCACATGTTGCGGCTCAACATGGCCAGCTGCCGAAAAAAAGGCCAAGCGTGTCCCATGGCCACGTGCTGATGAAGATGCACCGTCTCCATGACCAGCACTAGACACAGAGCCTGCTTGCCCTCTCTTATTGGCTTGTGACTGTCTGCCTGTCCTTCTTGGCCTTCCAGACATATTAATGGCCTGTAGCTGCACTAAGCAGAGATATATATATATATATAAATATATATATATATATATATATATATATATATATATACATATATGTACTGATACTGCAGCTAGCAAAATCAACTGCCTGCCTGTAGTATGAGAACACCACCAACCTTCTACAGGTAGCTTTAGCTGAACACTGTGAGCAGGACGCACCCCACTAACTTGTAGGTTTAGCTGAACACTGTGAGCAGGACACACTGCACTAACTGTAAATAGTCTAGCTGCCTGACTGTGGTACTAATAGGATCAAAAGAACACCAGCAATTTTCTTCAGGTAGCTGTATTTACTGTAACGAGACAAGCCTGCCTGTCAGTAAGAAGATAACAGAAACGGATCTAGCTGAACACTGTGAGGTGAACGCACCCCACTAACTTGTAGGTTTAGCTGAACACTGTGAGCAGGACGCACCCCATTAACTTGTAGGTTTAGCAGAACACTGTGAGCAGGACGCACTGCACTAAATGTAAATAGTCTAGCTGCCTGACTGTGGTACTAATAGGATCAAAAGAACACCAGTAATTTTTTTCAGGTAGCTTTATATACTGTAACAAGACAAGCCTGCCTGTCAGTAGGAAGATAACAGGAACGGATCTAGCTGAACACTGTGAGCAGGACGCACTGCACCAAATGTAAATAGTCTAGCTGCCTGACTGTGGTACTAATAGGATCAAAAGAACACCAGTAATTTTCTTTAGGTAGCTTTATATACTGTAACAAGACAAGCCTGCCTGTCAGTAGGAAGATAACAGGAACGGATCTAGCTGAACACTGTGAGCAGGACGCACTGCACTAAATGTAAATAGTCTAGCTGCCTGACTGTGCTACTAATAGGATCAAAAGAACACCAGTAATTTTCTTCAAAATACTGTAACAAGACAAGCCTGCCTGTCAGTAGGAAGATAACAGGAACGGATCTAGCTGAACACTGTGAGCAGGACGCACTGCACTAAATGTAAATAGTCTAGCTGCCTGACTGTGGTACTAATAGGATCAAAAGAACACCAGTAATTTTCTTTAGGTAGCTTTATATACTGTAACAAGACAAGCCTGCCTGTCAGTAGGAAGATAACAGGAACGGATCTAGCTGAACACTGTGAGCAGGACGCACTGCACTAAATGTAAATAGTCTAGCTGCCTGACTGTGCTACTAATAGGATCAAAAGAACACCAGTAATTTTCTTCAAAATACTGTAACAAGACAAGCCTGCCTGTCAGTAGGAAGATAACAGGAACGGATCTAGCTGAACACTGTGAGCAGGACGCACTGCACTAAATGTAAATAGTCTAGAAGATAACAGGAACAGATCTAGCTAAACTGAATACAGTGTATATATATATATATATATATATATATATGCAACACCTGGGATGCATATATATAAACAATACACTTTAAGTGCAGCTAACTGACTGACTGTCCTGCCTAATCTAGCTAACTCAAATGAAATGACAATGTCTCTCTCTCTCTCTCTATTTCTCAGCACACCGGAACACACTGCACAGGGCCGCCATGCAGGCGGCCTTATATAGTGTGGGGCGTGTACTAAATCCCCTGAGCCATAATTGGCCAAAGCCTCCTTGGCTTTGACCAATTACGGCTCTCTGTTAAGGCGGTGCTGTGATTGGCCAAGCATGCGGGTCATAGTGCATGCTTGGCCAATCATCAGCAAGCAATGCACTGCGATGCCGCAGTGAATTATGGGCCGTGACGTGCCACACGAATTTGGCGCGAACGGCCCATATCGTTCGCAATTCGGCGAACGAACGAACAGCCGATGTTCGAGTCGAACATGGGTTCGACTCGAACACGAAGCTCATCCCTAATCCCTAAGTTCACTCAAATATCCACCCTTCCTACCTGTTTGAGTGGCAATGCTACCCAAATGACAAGCAGACCTTTGCCTTCCATCAATGTTCAGTGGCATGACCTCCAGCAACAGGTCTTTGAAACTCTTAAACAAAAGTTGACTTCAGCACCTTTATTGGCCTATGTGGACTACTCAAAGTCCTTTCATGTGCATACAAATGGGAGCTTACAAGGCCTGGGAGATGTACTGGCTCAGGTACAAGACATCTGTGACTGATTGATCGCCTATGCAAGTCACAGCCTGTGACCCACTGAGAATAAAAAACATAATTACAGTTCTTTTAACCGCTTCAGCCCCGGAAGATTTTACCTCCTTCCTGACCAGAGCACTTTTTGCGATTCAGCACTGCGTCATTTTAACTGACAATTGCGTGGTCGTGTGATGTTGCACCCAAACAAAATTGGCGTCCTTTTTTCCCCACAAATAGAGCTTTCTTTTGGTGGTATTTGCGCTATAAACAAAAAAAGAGGGACAATTTTGAAAAAAAAAGCATTTTTTAATTTTTTTTTTTGCCATAATAAATATAAATATCCCTCAAAAATATTTAAAAAAAACAAACAATTTTTTTCCTCAGTTTAGGCCAATATGTATTCTTCTACATATTTTTGGTAAAAAAAAATCTCAAGCGTATATTGATTGGTTTGCGCAAAAGTTATAGCGTCTACAAAATAGGGGATAGTTTTATGGCATTTTTATTATTCATTTTTTTTTTTTACTAGTAATAGCAGTGATCTGCGATTTTTATCAGAACTGCAACATTATGGCGGACACCTTGGACAATTTTGACATATTTTTGGGGCCATTGCCATTCATACAGTGATCAATCCTATAAAAATGCATTGATTACTGTAAAAATGACACTGGCAGTAAAGGGGTTAACACTAGGGGGCGATCAAGGGGTTACTGTGTTCCCTACTACGTGTTCTAACTTAAGGGGGAGGGGAATGTGCAGGGGAGATGACAGATCACTGTCCATACTCTGTATGAACTGATGATCTGTCTGTTCTCCCCTCAGAGAAACGGAAACTGTGTGTTTACAAACACAGATCCTGGTTCTCCTTGTGTCAGTGGCCATCATGGGAGCCCGGCGGTGATCATGACCGCCAGGCACTCGCCTCAGCTTGGTGGGCGATCTGGGATGCACACGCGTGCCTTTGGGGGCCACAGGGCGAAGTGACGTTACATAACGTCATTTCACCCAGCCGTGCCATTCTGCCACAGTACAACTGTGACCGCTGGTCAGCAAGTGGTTAAACTGGAGTTACTGGCCCTAGTGTGGGCCATCACTGAGAGGTTTGGGGAGTACCTCACCAGGGTGAATATAGAGCTCTTCACAGACAACAACCCACTCGCTTACTTGGACACATTGAAATTGGGGGTGTCAGAGCACCTGGCACAATTCAATTATAAGATTAATTACAAACCTGCGTTAATACCCGGAAATAAATTGTGACGTACAGGTATGTCGCTTTGCCCAGAGCTGCCTCTCGCCTGCAGTACATTGCAGGCAGGCGACCAGAAAGTAGTTGAATATTTTTTTTTCATGTTTTTATTTATATACTGTTGCCAGCACAGTACAGCTTCATAATATGACTGGTGTGGCAGTGATCAGGTAAACTGACTGGTGACAGCATGTTAAAATAAAAAAATTTAAAAAACAACATTTTTTTGTCTGGTGGAAACAGCGGTCACATGAGGGGCATGCTGAGCGCCCCTATTGGGTGCGCATCACCCCTTTGTGTTGGTATAGGCAAAATTACTTACGGGTACATTACTTTGCCTGTATATGCCGCCTGCCTGCAGTAAAAGTACTGTCAGCCCAGGGAAATCGGGAATGTTTGCTTTTTAATTTTTGGAGAAGCTGGTTCCAGCAAAATGGCCGCCGGCGCCGCCGTAGGATCGTTCCCCCTTGTGTTCAGTGGAGAGAGGAAGGGGGTTCGATCCGTGCAAACAATGAATCGGCTTCTCCTCTTACAATACTGAAGCCGAGGTTAGCTGCATGGATCGGTCCCTCCCCTCTCCACTCAACACATGGCGCCGGCCGCTCCTGGAGTTCTTTCTGCTCTTGACAAATGTACATGTGCTGAGGGGCATTATGGGTGGGGAGGTTCTGCACTGGCACTGATGGAGGGGGTGATCTGCACTGAGGGGGGCCTGCACTAATAGAGGGGGGCTGAGCTGAGGGGGTTCTGCACTAATAGAGGGGGGTCTGCACTAATAGAGGGGGGTCTACACTGAGGGGGGTCTGCACTAATAGAGGGGGCCTGCACTAATAGAGGGGGATCTGCACTAATAGAGGGGGATCTGCACTAATAGAGGGGGGTCTGCACTGATAGAGGGGGTCTGCACTGATAGGGGGTCTGCACTGATAGAGGGGGGTCTGCACTGATAGAGGGGGGTCTGCATTAATAGAGGGGGGTCTGCACTGAGGGGGTTCTGCACTAATAGAGGGGGGTCTGCACTAATAGGGTGGGTCTGCACTGAGGGGGGTCTGCACTGATGGAGGGGGGTCTGCACTGAGGGGATCTACACTGATGAAGGGGTGTCTGCACTGAGGGGGTCTGCACTGATGGAGGGTGGTCTGCACTGAGGGGGTCTATAGTGATGGAGGAGGGACCGCACTGAGGGGGGTCTGTATTGAGGGAGAGGGGTCTGTACTGAGGGGGTCTATACTGATGAGGGGGTCTACACTGAGGGGGTCTAAACTGATGGAGGGGGTCTGTACTTAGTGGGGGGTCTGTAGTCTGTAGTTTTGCCTGCAGTAAAAGTACTGTCAGCCCAGGGAAATCGGGAATGTTTGCTTTTTAATTTTTGGAGAAGCTGGTTCCAGCAAAATGGCCGCCGGCGCCGCCGTAGGATCGTTCCCCCTTGTGTTCAGTGGAGAGAGGAAGGGGGTTCGATCCGTGCAAACAATGAATCGGCTTCTCCTCTTACAATACTGAAGCCGAGGTTAGCTGCATGGATCGGCCCCTCCCCTCTCCACTCAACACATGGCGCCGGCCGCTCCTGGAGTTCTTTCTGCTCTTGACAAATGTACATGTGCTGAGGGGCATTATGGGTGGGGAGGTTCTGCACTGGCACTGATGGAGGGGGTGATCTGCACTGAGGGGGGCCTGCACTAATAGAGGGGGGCTGAGCTGAGGGGGTTCTGCACTAATAGAGGGGGGTCTGCACTAATAGAGGGGGTCTACACTGAGGGGGGTCTGCACTAATAGAGGGGGCCTGCACTAATAGAGGGGGATCTGCACTAATAGAGGGGGATCTGCACTAATAGAGGGGGGTCTGCACTGATAGAGGGGGTCTGCACTGATAGGGGGTCTGCACTGATAGAGGGGGGTCTGCACTGATAGAGGGGGGTCTGCATTAATAGAGGGGGGTCTGCACTGAGGGGGTTCTGCACTAATAGAGGGGGGTCTGCACTAATAGGGTGGGTCTGCACTGAGGGGGGTCTGCACTGATGGAGGGGGGTCTGCACTGAGGGGATCTACACTGATGAAGGGGTGTCTGCACTGAGGGGGTCTGCACTGATGGAGGGTGGTCTGCACTGAGGGGGTCTATAGTGATGGAGGAGGGACCGCACTGAGGGGGGTCTGTATTGAGGGAGAGGGGTCTGTACTGAGGGGGTCTATACTGATGAGAGGGTCTACACTGAGGGGGTCTAAACTGATGGAGGGGGTCTGTACTTAGTGGGGGGTCTGTACTGAGGGAGGAGGATCTATACTGCTGGAGGGGCGGTCTGTACTTAGTGGGGGGGTCTTTACTGAGGGAGGGGGGTCTGTACTGAAGGGGGACCATAGTTGGTGAAGGGGGGTGACACCAATTTTTTTCCGCACCGGGTGACACCAGCTGTAGTGACGCCACCGGCTCTTGTCTCTGCAGCAATTTAACTTTAATATACAGAAGGAGGGGGGTAACTATATACAGGACGGGGGTAGCTATATACAGGAGGAGGGGGGGTTAGCTATATACAGGAGGGAGGGGTTAGCTATATACAGGAAGAAGGGGGTTAGCTATATACAGTAGGAGGGGGGGTAGCTATATACAAGAGGAGGGGGGTTAACTATATACAAGTGGGAGAGGGTTAACTATATACAGGTGGGGGAGGGTTAACTATATACAGGAGGGGGAGGGTTAACTATATACAGGAGGGGGGTAACTATATACAGGGGGGAGGGTTAACTTTGTACAGGAGAGGGTTAACTATTTACAGGAGGGGGGTTAACTATTTACAGGAGGGGGTAACTATTTACAGGAGGGGGTTAACTATGTACAGGAGGAGTTACTATGTACAGTGGGGGAACTATGTACAGGGGGGTAACTATGCACAGGGGGGTAACTATGTACAGGGTGTAACTAGGGGGAGAGGGGTAACTATGTACAGGGGGAGTAACTATGGCTCTGCCTGGGACACTGATGTAAGGACTGAGGCTGGGAACACTAGTGTAAAGACTGACTCTGCTGGGGGCACCTGATGCAAGGAGGGACTCTGCTGGGGGCACCTGATGCAAGGAGGGACTCTGCTGGGGGCACCTGATGCAAGGAGGGACTCTGCCGGGGCACCTGATGCAAGGAGGGACTCTGCCGGGGGCACCTGATGCAAAGAGGGACTCTGCCGGGGGCACCTGATGCAAGGAGGGTCTTTGCCATGGGCACCTGGTGCAAGGAGGGATTCTGCCGGGGGCACCTGATGCAAGGAGGGACTCTGCTGGGGGCACCTGATGCAAGGAGGGACTCTGCCGGGGGCACTTGATGCAAGGAGGGACTCTGCCGGGGGCACCTGATGCATGGAGGGACTCTGCCAGGGGCACCTGATGCAAGGAGGGACTCTGCCGGGGACACCTGATGCAAAGACGGACTCTGCTGGGGGCACCTGATGCAAGGAAGGACTCTGCTGGTGGCAGGCGACGTGGCTAGAGACACGCTCAGGGATCCCACTGATTCGGCATTATGGTGAGTTGAATTATATCATTTTATATTACAATGTATAATAATAATAGAAATAATTCACTTCAATCATCCTGACACCATAACAATCATGGTGCCGGGATGATTGAAGTGCTAACACCAGGTGTTTGGAGCATCTTTATCTGCTGATTGTTAAACTTTCTAGAATACACATATTTCTATTGTTGTGTAGGATCTGGGCCTGCTGTCCCTCCATTCCTCTCTCCCCCTTTCCCTCTCCATTCCTCATTCATCTCAGACTCTAACCACACCCCCATTTGAGCCATGCCCATTTAAGCCATGCCCACTATTTCACGCAAACCACTCCCATTTTTCACCGCAGCGCACTTTGCGCACCACAGTTTTTTTTATTGCTATGCCACGCCTACAAAGCCATGCCCCGCCCCCTAATTATTATACGGCTCTGTCTACAGCCAAAAAAGTGTCCCACAATTTTTTTTGCAATGTTGGCAACTATGACAGTGATTGAAATGGAAAGGATTTACCCAGCATTCCACCCGAGGGACAGGGAAGCTGACCCACCAAGAGACATTATATGCTATTTGGCTAGCTTTTGTCTCAAAGAGGACATTCTTAGGAAAGCCAGCAAGCGGATAAAAATCTCTTATGAAAATGCAGACATTAAAATATATCAAGATCTATCTAACATCACCTTGCAACACCATAAAGATCTCTGTCAACTCCTGGGTATTCTACGGGCCCGAGGAATTCATTAGAGGTAGAAGTTCCCTTTTTGCTTTACAGCCTCTCTGGAAGGCAGGTTCACCCTGCTGAAAGTTCTGGAAGACCTTACTCACTTTTGTGAGAGCCTAGACATTCCACTAGTCTCGGTCCCGGACTGGTACAGTGAATTTCACCCACCTCCTGCTACAAGAGGACACCATCGACTAGATCGGATGGATACACAATACTTCCGCCATAGGCACCACAGATCTCTACAACCAGACCCTGTGCACCCAGCACAATGGTAGCAATGGTGTCCAGTGTGTCCCCTCACCAGTGGCGATGGCTATTGAGGCTAGACCCCCCCGAATCTGAGGCCCATAGCCCTGAGTCCAGGGTTGCCACCTGTCTGCTTGAGTGTGGTAAGATAGCTGGAGAGAAGCGTATGTGTTCTCCTTCCACCAGCCTGCAGGGGGAGGCAGAGAGCCAGCACAGCTCACTGTGTCAGCATGGGACAGCAGGGGAGTAATGTGCGGTCGGTCAATCTCTGATTATTGAGGCTCCGTGAGTGATCATAATTCTTCCCCAACCATTGCCTGTAGAAGCCCCTTATGTGTCTGATGCTCTCTGTACTTCGACTCTCACCACCTTCGGATTCTTCTATTCTGATCTTAACTGTCTGCTGTATGACTCTCACCCTCTCCTCTCATTACTGTTCCCTCTGGGAGTGCTGAGCTGCCTCCTGACCCTGAGCCCTTTGTGCCTGGCTTCTTCAAAAAGCTGTCTCTTTTCATGCAAAGTGAGCAGTCAGCCCCCACTGCAATAGTCTTTTACAATGCTTGTGTATACACTGTGAAGTAATGGAGGTGTCAGATGGCAGACAGAAAAGGTGCACTCCATCTTATGTGTGTTTTTATAGCAGGCGTAGATGTGCTGTATGATGATTGGCTAAAGCATGCACCTGACCTTGCTTTGGCCAATCACATCGCACTCTGCTGAGAGAGCCATAATTAGCCAAAGGCAGGGTGCCATTGTCAATCATGGCTTGGGGGACTAAGTCCACACCCCACACTATATAAGATCGCTTACATAGCGGCCGTGTCGATACAAGGGGTATTGCATACCTTCATCAGGGTCTAAACACCCCCTGATGAAGATACGCAATGCCCCTTGTATCGACACGCGTTGGGGAAGGTGACAGGACAGAACGCTAGACAGAGGACCTGCCGGGAACGATTAGTACACCACCCCGTTATCGGCCACCTATCTTGCTTATTTTTGACTATTATGGAGTGGTGCCCTGTAGCACCATGAAATTGTGAGTACCCAGTGTGGGTTTTTAATGCGGTTTTAATAAATGTTTTTATATACTGCACCATGAAGTTCTTTCTCTGTTAATAACCGAGGTAAAAGTGGCACCCCTTTGATGTACAGAGGCACAAGTGATACCAACCCAGGATCCTGATTATACTCTGAACCCTGTTGTGGTTCCAAGGCGTGTTTTGACCAAGCCTAACAGCAAGGTGACACGCGCTAAGGTGAGCGGCTATCACCTAGGGGGAACACCTGTGTGTGGTTACAACACTTCACCTTTTTCATTCACTGAATCGCATGGATGTTTTTGGAGCATTTATGGACTTTTCATTTGAAAATCGCACACAACATTGCAGCACTTAATCGCATGGATGAAATTTTAAACGTTTATTGATTGTTATTTGCACTAGCACACTGTAGCACTTTATCTTTAAGTATATGTCCATTCATTGTGATGTGTATATATATCGCACAAAATTTTGCAGCATTTAATCGCATGGATGAATTTTGAAAGTTTATTGATTATTATCTGAATATTGCACTAGCACGTTGTAGCACTTTATCTTCGAGCATATGTTCAGCTATATATATTCATTATGATGCATATATAATATTAATTTCATATAAAATAGTTTTTCTGGATGCCATATGCAACATTTTAGTGTATGCACATCATCACTTTATTTGAAAGATTGCATGGATTGCACTTCTACGTTATATAAACACACACATTTACAATTTTGATAGCGCAGCGTATTTATATATTTTTGTTTGATTCTTGCATGATATATGAGACATGTGTAATGCTAGCAGCTGATCATCAAGAAGAGTAAGTTTTGAGTTTTTTATTTTTGTCTAGAAATCAGTGGAGGCTTATAGGATTATATATTATTATTATTTTGAGCACTCATACATCTATTTCCCAAAGATAATCTCTGGATATGACGTTGAGCATGTGCACTCAACTTCTTTGGTCGACCATGGCGAGGCCTGTTCTAAGTGGAACCTGTCTTGTTGAACCGCTGTATGGTCTTGGCCCCCGTGCTGCAGCTCAGTTTCAGGGTCTTGACAATCTTCTTATAGCCTAGGCCATCTTTATGTAGAGCAAAAAAATTTTTTTTCAGATCCTCAGAGAGTTCTTTGTCATGAGGTGCCATGTTAAACTTCCAGTGACCAGTATGAGAGAGTGAGAGCGATAACACCAAATTTAACACACCTGCTCCCCATTCACACTTGAGACTTTGTAGCACTAATGAGTCACATGACACCAGGGTGGGAAAATGGCTAATTGGGTCCAATTTTGGGCATTTGCACTTAGGGGTGTACTCACTTTTGTTGCCAGCGGTTTGGACATTAATGGCTGTGTGTTGAGTTATTTTGAGGGGACAGCACATTTACATTGTCATACAAGCTGTACACTTATTACTTTTTACATTGTAGCAAAGTGTTATTTCTTCAGTGTTGTCACATGAAAAGATATAATAAAATATTTACAAAAATGTGAGGGGTGAGGGGTGTACTCGCTTTTGTGAGATACTGTATATGCAGTTTAATTATATATATATATATATATATATATATATATATATATATATATATATATATATATATATATATATATATATATATATATATATATATATATATATATGTATATATATATATGTATGTGTGTATATATATATATATATATATATATATATATATATATGTGTATATATATATATATATATATATATATATATATATATATATATATATATATGTATATATATATATATATATATATATATATATAAAAGATGAGAGAGGCCTATAATTGTCATCATAGGTCAGTGATGGCAAACCTTGGCACCCCAGATGTTTTGGAACTACATTTCCCATGATGCTCATGCACTCTGCAGTGTGGTTAAGCATCATGGGAAATGTAGTTCCAAAAACATCTGGGGTGCCAAGGTTCACCATCACTGTCATAGGTATGCCTCAACTATGAGAGACAAAATGTGGAAACAAATCCAGACAATCACATTGTCTGATTTTTTAAAGCACTTATTTGCAAATTATGGTGGAAAATAAGTATTTGGTTACCTACAAACAAGCAAGATTTCTGGCTCTCACAGACCTGTATCTTCTTCTTTAAGAGGCTCCTCTGTCCTCCATTAATTACCTGTATTAATGGCACCTGTTTGAACTTGTTATCAGTATAAAAGACACCTGTCCACAACCTCAAACAGTCACACTCCAAACTCCACTATGGTGAAGACCAAAGAGCTGTCGAAGGACACCAGAAACAAAATTGTAGACTTGCACCAGGCTGGGAAGACTGATTCTACAATAGGCAAGCTGCTTGGTGTGAAGAAATCAACTGTGGGAGCAATAATTAGAAAATGGAAGACATACAAGACCACTGATAATCTCCCTCAATCTGGGGCTCTACGCAAGATCTCACCCCGTGGGGTCAAAATGATCACAAGAAAGGTGAGCAAAAATCCCAGAACCACACAGGGGGGACCTAGTGAATGACCTGCAGAGAGCTGGGACCAACATAACAAAGGCTACCATCAGTAACACACTACGCTGCCAGGGACTCAGATCCTGCAGTGCCAGACGTGTCCTCCTGCTTAAGCCAGTACATGTCCGGGCCCGTCTGAGGTTTGCTAGAGAGCATTTGGATGATCCAGAAGAGGATTGGGAGAATGTCATATGGTCAGATAAAACCAAAGTAGAACTGTTTGGTAGAAACACAACTCGTCGTGTTTTGAGGAGAGAGAATGTTGAGTTGCAACCAAAGAACACCATACCTACTGTGAAGCATTGGGGTGGCAACATCATGCTTTGGGACTGTTTCTCTGCAAAGGGAACAGGCCGACTGATCCATGTAGATGAAAAAATGAATGGGGCCATGTATCGTGAGGTTTTGAGTGCAAAACTCCTCCCATCAGCAAGGGCATTGAAGATAAAACGTGGCTGGGTCTTTCAGCATGACAATGATCCCAAACACATCGCCCGGGAAGCGAAGGAGTGGCTTCGTAAGAAGCATTTCAAGGTCCTGGAGTGGCCTAGCCAGTCTCCAGATCTCAACCCCATAGAAAACCTTTGGAGGGAGTTGAAAGTCCGTGTTGCCCAGCAACAGCCCCAAAACATCACTGCTCTAGAGGAGATCTGCATGGAGGAATGGGCCAACATACCAGCAACAGTGTGTGACAATCTTGTGAAGACTTACAGAAAACGTTTGACCTCTGTCATTGCCAACAAAGGATATATAACAAAGTATTGAATTGAACTTTTGATATTGACAAAATACTTATTTTCCACCATAATTTGCAAATAAATTCTTTCAAAAATCAGACAATGTGACTGTCTGGATTTGTTTTCACATTTTGTCTCTCTTAGTTGAGGTATACCTATGATGACAATTACAGGCCTCTCTCATCTTTTTACGTGGGAGAACTTGCACAATTGGTGGCTGACTAAATACTTTTTTGCATATATATAATAAAATTCTGCATTCAGTGTAGCCTATATCTACAGTGCATTTGGTTGTGTACAGTTTCTAATACACTTCAGGCGGTGTACACAGTATATAGTACAGTGTACTGTGGTGTTGCAAAACAAAAAATACATTATGTCCGGAAGGCCACCAAGGAGAAGCAGACACTCACAGCCCACTAAAAGAGGGCAAGCAGCCTCTGTGTCCACAGTCAACAGTGGTGGTCATGGACATGGTGCATCCTCTGGAGGTGGCCATAGGGCACACTTGTCGTCCTTCTTTTTTTTCTGCTGCTGGCCGTGTTATTGAGCTACAACATGCAGAAGAGTTGGTGGAGTGGATAACAAAGCCATCCTCATCCTCTGTCACCCAGGCTCAGAGTAGTTTGCCTTCCAATGCAGTTACCAAAGCAGCCTATTCCACCGGCTCCTTGTACACAGTCACTTCTTCCATAGCCCCACCATCATGCATGGAAGAGTCCCCAGGATTATTTGACCACAGTGTAAGTTATATGCTGCTGGATGATGTGCAGCAATTTAAAGGCTCTGATGTTGGTTCACAGGTTGAGGAAGGGAGTAACGTGAGCCTAGGGAGAGGGAGTGCCACAGAAGGACAAGAAACTGGCAGTCATGTTCCCCCAGCTGCAGCATACTGCCAAATTTGCTCCAGTGATGAGGAGGGAGGGCATGATGAGGTCACTGACTGTACTTGGGTGCCTGAGAGAAGAGAGGAGGGGGCACAACTCCAACGAGGCAGGATGTCCTCTAGAGGGCAGCTTAAGGGCAGCCACCCTATTGCATCACATGGCAGAGTTCCGCAGGTGCAGGCCGCTGCTGACTCCCCACTGACTTTTAAAAGTTCCTTGGTGTGGGCCTTCTTCAACACGTGTGCAGCAGATCACACCGTTGCTGTTTTGAAACCTACGTCTGAAGTGCATCAAGCGTGAAAGACCCACAACATAGGAAATGGTGGACTTCTCCTTGCTCCTCATCTGGGATCTTCAACCCTACTATACCTTCAGTCCTCTCAAAAACCGGCACTGAGAGGAATGAAGGTATAGCAATAGGTGTCCCAAGTACCTGCAGCCAATCTACTAGCAGTACACCACCAATTGATTTTAGCAAGCAAATTTACCTATTACAGTTGCTGAACTGTAAAAATAAATATGGTTCCAGCCATTAACATGCTTAGCGTCTAAATGCTAGCTTGGCCAAGTTGCTTGCACTGCAACTGCTGCCTTTTCGGCTATTAGACTCTGCCCCCTTTTGTGAATTTTTGGAATGTGCTGTACCTCAGTGGCAAGTTCCAAAACGCAATTTCTTTTCAAGGAAGGGCATTCCGGCTTTCTACCAGCAGGTGGAAGGCAACAATGTCTTGGCCTCGTTGGACAGGGCGGTCAACAGTGTGGTTCATATTTCCACTGACTCATGGTCCAGCAGGCATGGGCAGGGCACGGCACACTGGGTAACTCTGCTGGCAGCTGAGATGGATGCAGGATAGGGTTCAGTGTTGGAGCTTGTTCTGCCACCACGCCTCCAAAATGCTAGTGGTGATTCTGCCACAGCTCTCTCCTCCACCCCTCCTCTTCTTCTTCCTCTATGGCCTCTTCTGCAGATTTGTCCTCTGAACCAGCAGTGCTCCGTAAGCGTTCAAGGGGCTACGCAAGCAGTCAGGCTAAAAGTTGCCATGCAGTGCTTGAGTTGGTCTGCCTAAGGGACAGGAGCCACACTGGGGCAGATATTCTGTCAGCTCTGTAGGGGCAGGATCATAGGTGGTTGATGCCATGCCAGCTTTAGCAAATAATAGTTATGTGACAATGGCACCAACCTTCCCTTCACCCTCCGACAGGGACACTTGACCCATGTTCCATGTTTGGCACACATCCTGAATTTGGTGGTGCAGCGTTTCTTGACCAGGTACCCAGGCTTACAAGATCTCCTGAGACAGGCCAGAAAAGTCTTTGGTCATTTCCTGCTGGTCATACAATGCCAGTGCTCGGCAGGCTGACATTCAAAGGGGATGCAACCTGCCCACCAACTGCCTCATTTGTGACATGCCCACCAGGTGGAACTCAATATTGACAATGCTGCAGCGGCTGCACACATAGCAGAGGGCCATCAAGAGAACCTGTGCGAGTATGGCACCAGGACAGGGTCAGGGGAGCTTGGTTTCTTTTTACCACAGATCAAGGATGCATGCACTGTTCTGTCACCATTTGAGGAGGCCACAAGGATGGTGTGGTGAGCAGTGAAAATGCATGCATCAGTGACACTGTCCCTCTAGTCTTCCTGCTGGAGCACACGCTTGGTGAAATCATGGACAGGGCACTTGAGGCAGAACAGTGTAAGGAAGAGGAGGACTTCCTTTCCTCTCAAGGCCCCCTTTATCCATATAGCACTCCTGGAGGCCCACCAAACACACAGGAAGATGAGGAGGAGGATTGTGTCAGCATGGATGTAGAGGATAACACTCAGCAGCAGTCTTCAAGGGATGGTTTTCAGTCCCCAGAAACCCAAGGAGTTGTATGTGGCTGGGAGGAGGTAGATACGGATCATGTGATCCTTAGAGACCCAGAGGACTCAGAATCGAATGCCTCTGCACACTTACATTGCATGGCCTCCCTGATTCTGCAAAGCTTGCGAAAGGACCCTAAAATTTGTGTTATCAAGAGGGATCATTACTGGCTGGCAACCCTTCTTGATCCATGTTACAAGGGTAAAGTTGCAGAACTCATCCTGCCTTTGCAGAGGATGAAACGTCTTCAAGAGGCCTTGAAGAAAGGTTTGTGTGACGCATTTCCAGACCCTGGGAGGTTACCATTTCCTGGTGCTGGACAATGTGTTGCTGAGGCTTCATTTCAGTCAAATGAAGAGCGGTGGAGAAGGTTGCCAGATGACCGATGCCTTTAAACAATTTTTCAGTCCTTATGTGCACGATCTGAACGTTCAAGCAACCATGGCCATCATCCACATTATATGGTGCAGGAATATCTAGGGGCAAGAGCAGACTAGAAGACCTTTCCAACAGAGTATCCACTGGGTTACTGGGTCTTGAGGATGGACCATTGGCCAGAACTTGCTCAATAATCAATTGAGCTACGGGCCTTTCCTGCATCCAGCGTGCTTTCTGAATGAAAATTCAGTGCTGCTGGAGGGTTTGTAATGGATCAAAGAGTGCACCTGTCCACAGACTTCATTAATAGGCTCACATTCATTAAAAAATGAATCAGTCTTGTATCAGCAGCTATCAAGCACCTGATGATGATGTAACTGATGGATCTGCTATGGATATGGGATCCCTTGGGATCCCTTGAAGACTGTCTATGCTGACTATCCTATTCCTCCTCAATCTTGATGATGCTAGCTTCCAACAATATTTTTGATTTAGGGCACCACCTCCCGAGGCTCAAATTTCCCAGCCCCTGTTTAACAGGGCCCATTCCTACACCCAACATGAGTAACTATGAGGACTTAGTGTTCTGGCACCATCAAAAGCAAAGGGCCAATTTTTCTAACC
This sequence comes from Lithobates clamitans, assembly GCA_037952925.1. NCBI lineage: Eukaryota > Metazoa > Chordata > Amphibia > Anura > Ranidae > Lithobates > Lithobates clamitans. The sequence continues at coordinate 4,010,324 of JBBGZY010000046.1, read as the reverse complement.
CTGTTTAACAGGGGCATGTAGTTGCAGTTTTTAAAATAATATTTCAATGCAGGACCATTCCTGTGCCCAACAAGAGTAACTGTGAGGGGTTACAGTGTTGTGGCACCACCACCCAAGGCCTAATTTTTCTGCCTGTTTAACAGGGGCATATAATTAAAACTTTTGATATAATATTTCACAGCAGGGCCTGTTCCTGCGCCCAACAAGAGTAACTGTGTGGGGTTACAGTGTTCTGGCACCACCAACACCTAAGGCCCAATTTTTCTGCAGAGTATGTAGAGCAGGCCGTATAGTAGATATACTGCTGTTTAAAGTATATAGTGCCTGGGGGTCTGGGGGGTCCCCATGCCTTTTTTTTTTTTTTTTTTTTCGTGTGGTGTTCTCCTTAATATCTATACCAGACCTGAAGGGCCTGGTATGGATTTTGGGGGGACATCAATGGCATTCTTTTGGTATGTATGGCACGGGGTTCCCCTTATTATTCATACCAGACCCAAAGGGCCTGGTAATGGACTGGGGGGGGCACACCGTTTTTTTTTTTAATAATTTTTATCTATATTGCTGGGATCCGACAATACATTACAGCCACGAGCAGTTTTATATTACATTTTTACTGTTATAAACATGGGAAAGATATGTTACTTTACAGGCAGACTAAGGAGACCTCCCAGGCACAATATTTAAAAGAATATTTAATTTTTATTGTTTCACTTTAAGCATTATTAAAATCACTGCGCCCGAAAAACAGCCATTTTTAAAACTTTTTTTTTGCATTGATACATGTCCCCTGGGGCAGGACCCGGGTCTCCAGACACTTTTTATGGCAATAATTACATATAAGCCTTTAAAATGAGCACTTTTGATTTTTCATGTTCATATCACTTAGACTTTAACAGTGTTCGCACAAATTTTTGTTTGTCATGTTCTGCTGCAAACTGAACTGGGGGGTGTTTGGCTTATCCCTAATCCTCTGGTCTCCCTGCTGAGTGCTGTGCTTTGCCCACATCCTAATCCTCTGGTCTCCCTGTGGAGTGCTGTGCTCTAAAGATGTCCTAATCCTCTGGTCTCCTTGATGAGTGCTGTGTTCTGCCCACATCCTAATCCTCTGGTCTCCCTGCTGGGTGCTGTGCTTTGCCCACATCTTAATCCCCTGGTCTCCCTGCAGAGTGCTGTGCTCTGCCCAGCAAGGAGACCAGAGGAATTGGATGTGGGAAGAACACAGCAGCCAGCAGGGAGACCAGAGGACTAGGATGTAGGCAAAATACAGCACCCAGCAAGGACACCCGAGGACTAGGATGAAGGGACACCTGGGGGCACCTGATGTAAGGATGGGCTCTCTGGGGACCCTGATGCAAGGATGGGCTCTTTTGGGACCCTGATGCAAGGAAGGGCTCTCTGGGGATCCTGATGTAAGTAGGGAGGCTCTCTGGTGACCCTGATGTAAGGGGGGTTCTCTGGGGACCCTGTTGTAATAAGGACGGCTCTGAGGACCCTATCAATCAATAATTACAAACCATGGGATCTGCCCATAGATAGATGGGGCTTTCTTTACTTCGCTGCTATGGGCTCTATCCCCAGATCTTTTGTAGACCTATCAACACCCCTGCCCCTCACCAATATTACATCAGTAACAAACAACTGGCCACTGCCTCCATTTATAACTGCCCTTCACAGCAAGGGGCACATGGAAGGGCAACGCATGCAAAACAAAACCAAAGAAAATTCCCAGCTCAACTTGCTAGCCAATCTGTTACCAACCAAATTATCCTGTCTAACAGTTTGTGTTAAAAACAGGGGTTTCAATAACACAAATACATGCGTAAGCAGCAGGGCCGCTCCAAGACACCCCAATATTTCTACAGTCCTAACTCTTGTAAATTTATGAGAGCCTCTACAGTGTAAGCACAGTGCCTATACAGTGGAAACCCATGCATTCTAATTGATAGAGGGCAGGTGAGCCTGGAGGTAGCCCAGTTCACCTTAAAGGCACAGGAGCACACTGGACACCCAGCATTTAGCACAATGGCAGCAAAGGTGTCCAGCGTGTCCCCTCACCAATATTACATCAGTAACAAACAACTGACCACTGCCCCATTTATAACTGGCCTTCACAGCAAGGAGCACATGGAAAGGCAACGCAAGCAAAACAAAACACAAAGAAAATTCCCAGCTCAACTCGCCAGCCAATCTGATACCAACTAAAATATCCTGTTTAACAGTTTGTGTTAAAAACACAGGTTTAGTTAGCACACATTTGCAAATACATGCGTAAGCTGCAGAGCTACTCCAAGGCACCCCAATATTTCTGCAGTCCAAACTTTTGTAAATTTATGAGAGCCTCCACAGTGGAAGCACATGCTGACATTACTTCCATATCCACACACGCAAACATATTCTTAGAACCCTGTATGGTCCCCTATCCAGCCACCTACAGACTATGCCACCTCGCAGTGGAAAATATTATATCACAACACTACTGTGAGTTCTACTACACTATACCACTGACATTCTCTGAACTCCCCCCATTTCCCTTCAATACAGGTTAGCAGGTTCTCACCTGTCTCAAGGAAAATTCCCCATCTAAACTAAAAATAGAAACTAAAAGCTCACATAGTATTTATCCAAGAAACACATTTCTAACCCAACCAAATTGACTAACCATCACTTTCCAACATGTCGTTATTCACCAAAAGCCATCCTCATCTTCAAACATATGAAGAATAATAAATACAGAGAGAAGGTTCCTTTTCTTGATAGGCAGCCTTTATGATAGACCAATAACCCTGGCAAATTTATACTGCCCAAATACAAAACAAGTAACCTTTCTTGATTCAGTCGTAAACCAACTAACCACCTTCCGCTCAGGCATTTTAGTGCTAGGAGAAAACTTTATCATTCCACTACAACCAATCTTAGACATGTCTTCTGGCACTTCCTTATTATCCTGCAGAGCCCTATTACCTATTAACCTTCTCTTATGAGACCTCCTAGTCCAAGGCCCATGGCATATTATCAATCCCAAAACCCAAAACAATACATATTTCTCTAGGCCCCACAACCAGCACTCCAGACCAGACTACTTTTTCTTGTCCCAATAAGATCTCCACTTCCTGTCGAACACCACCAATCCTCCTATCAGATCACAACCCAATTACAATGACCCTGACATTTCCAGAACACATCATTTGCACCAAGATGTGGTGTCTAGATGCTTCCATCCTTACAGATAAAACACAAGCAGCCAAGCTCCTTTCATGCTTCTGCACATACTTCAAGGAAAATGCAGACTGGATACTATCCTGTGAACTCAATCTGGGAACTCATTGCTTTAGCTGCACGCAGATGGAGGGAAAGGCAAGCCCACTTATGCAGCGTACACGCGGTCTGACTTTTCGACCAGGCTGCTCCAACGAAACATATTTGTTTGTGAGCTGCTTCCAACACACAATCGCAAGCTGAGCAGACATTTCAAAATCTACTTTCAGCTGGAAAGGAACTCCTAAGAGAGCTAGGATGGATTATAAAAGTAAATATATCCTTAAAAAAAACTGTTCTATGAGCAGGGTAACAAATGAGGTAAGTTGCTAGCAAAAGCCCTTCAGTCTAAAAGAGCAGTCGCCACAATTCACTACATTAAAACCCCTGATGGCCACCTTCTGGCATCCACAGAAGATATCACCACTCAGTTTGTCCGATATTACAACTTAAGACCAGACTCCCTCTTTTGGGCTGACCAAGCCGCTAGATAGGTGCTTTTTAATGACTAGCACAATATAGGCCGAAACCTCTATCTCAGGATGACTCAAAGAAATTGAATTGGCCATTCAGAGTCCAGGCCCTGACTGCCTATCCTGCGGCATACTAGACAACTTTTGCTGATGGCCCTTCTTGACTGCCTTTAACTCTCTGGCTACTAGCCAAAAAACCTCCATGGTCGTTTAAAAGTTCATATATCAGTGATTCCCAAGGAAGGTAATGATCTCACTCAGGTCATCAACTATAGGCCTATTTCATTGCTGAACATCGATCTAAAAAATTTTACAAAAATCTTAGCTAATTGCTTATCACTAATTCCATCACTTATTACCAATGACAAAGTTGGCTTTATCACTGGTGATAAGCCAGGGACAGTACTCTGAAAGCTCTGAACCTACATTACTGGTTGACCAAGAACAAGTGTAGTGGGTTCTTCTTGTCCCTGGAAGTGGAGAAGGCATGCAATAGAGTGGCCTGGGATTATATGTGAGCAGTGTTGGAAATACAACACAATATGCTTGATTACATTCTTGCACTTTGCTCCAACTGCCAGAGTCTGAGTAAACTACCACCTATTGAATGACTTCTCCATTTCAAATGGTATTAGACAGGGATGCCCTTATTGAGGTGCATCAGAGCCAACATCAATATTAAAGGGTTTGATGTCATGGGACATACTTAGAAAATATTGGCATTTGCAGAGGACATTTAACTTTTCCTCTCTAAACCAGAGCTCACTAATCCTAATTTACTGACTAATTTCACACATTACAACATCCTTTCCAATCTGCAAATAAATTTTTCTAAATCAGTCACCCTGAAAGTGACACTGCTTAAACAGCAGCCAAATAAGTAACTGTTTAGTATGCAAGACTCTTTGGAAGTATCAGAGGATAAGGAGATGTCTGTTCTTCACTGCATGTGATCAATAATCAATTAGCTATTCACATAAACTGAAATTAAAGAAACATTAACGGCTTCCCGACCAGCCGCCGCAGTTTTACTGTGGCAGGATGGCACAGATGGCGAAGCGTCATTACCTTACATCAGCCGCGCCGATCAGATTTGTTTTAGAACCAATCAGTCTCCAGGCCCAGGCCAATGATTTCTGGCCTGTACCTGCTGATCAGTTCTGATGAATTAAATCCTCCCCTGCCTATGTAAGTGTAAACACAGGCAGGGGAAGTGATGTCATCTCCCCTCGTGGAACTCTTTTCTATTCCAGAGAGAGGAGAGAGGACACCCAAACGTGAGTTGCACCAACACGACACAGTACACATAGGCACACATTTCACCCCCCGATCACCCCCGATTGCCCCCCAGTTAACCCCTTCACTCCCTGTCACTGTGTCACCCAGTGCAGTTTTCATATTTTTCTTTGATCACTGTACTGGTGTCATTTGTGACACTAATCAGCGTTAGGGTACTTAGTAGTAGCCCCATATAAGTCTAGGGACCCCCCCTAAACACCCCTAATAAACGTTGAACCCCTTGTTCTCCCCTGTCACCAGTGATCACCGTATTAATGTTACGGGTGATGCTGGTTAGCTAGTTATTTCTTTATAGTGTCAGGACAACCAACATATATTACCCAATAAAGGTTTAACCCCTGATCACCCGGCGGGTGACATCAGTTAGGTGTTAGTATCAGTCAGGGTCTGTGTCACCCCAGGCAGCGTCAGATTAGTGCCAGTAGCGCTAATACCCACACACGCACCATACACCTCCCTTAGTAGTATAGTGTCTGAACAGATCAATTTCTTTTGATCTGATTAGAACTATATTAGCGTCCCCAATAGTTTAGGGTTCCAAAAAATGCAGCATTAGCGGGATCAGCCCAGATGCCTGCTAGCACCTCTGTTTAGCCCCTAGGCCAGCCCACCCAAGTGCAGTATCAATCGATCACTGTCACTTACAAAACACTAAACACATAACTGCAGCATTTTCAGAGTCAGGCCTGATCCCTGCGAACGCTAACAGTTTTTTTTTTTTGTAGCATTTGAAGCAGTCACTGAAAGGTGCTTTTTTTCTGTGAATCCCACTAGTGTACCAGTAAATTTAGAGGCCAAAATGTCCAATCGAAGGTACACTAATGAAGAGGCCTACATGAAGTAGTGGTCCCTGCCAAGGTCAGGCATACCCGACCCCATTCTTCTGCTGTTGTTGGGATGCAAGAACCGCAGGGCTCTTGTATGGAGCAGAGGGCTAGCGCCAGTTCAAGCTGGTGAGGTGGCTAGCACAACTAATGTCCCGCATCCACCAAGAAGACAAAGACAGGCCCGTCTAGCCCATAGTGCCCTTCCTGCTGCATCTGCCAATCTGAATTGGGAGCCCACCACTTCTGCAGCACCTGTACTTCCCACATTCACTGGCCAACCAGGAATTCAGGTGGAAACAGTTGATTTTACGTCCCTTGATTTTTATTCGCTGTTTTTCATGGAAGATCTCTATAGATCTATTGTGGACCAAAGCAATTTGTATGCTGGTCAATTTATCACCGCTAATCCCCAGTTGACCCTTGCAAGAGATTGGAGACTTATTACGGTCTCCGAATTTAAGACCTTCCTGGGCCTATCCCTCTTCATGGGCATAACTAAAAAAAGTGAGTTGAGGTTATATTGGTCCAATGACCCAATTCACCATATGCCCATGTTTTCTGCCTCTGTGACCAGGACATGATACGAGCAGATCTTGCGGTTCATGCATTTCAATGACAATGAACTTTGTCGTCCTCGGGGTGACCCTGAATACGATCGGCTCTATAAAATTTGGCCCCTTGTAAACCACTTCAACCAGCAGTTTGCAGCCTTGTTTACTCCCGATCAAGTTGTCTGCGTTGATGAGTCCCTGATTATGTTTTCTGGCTACTTGTCATTCAAACAGTATCTTCCCAGCAAGCTGCCAGATATGGGGTCAAGATGTATAAGCTCTGTGACAGGGCCCCAGGCTATACATATAGTTTTATGGTTTACGAGGGAAGAGATAGTTACGTAGAGATGGAGAACTGCCTAGACTACTTAGGGAGCGCTGGTAAGATTGTGTGGGACTTGGTGTCACCCTTATTCGGAAAGTGGTACCACTTGTATGTGGACAATTATTACACGAGTGTGCCACTTTTTTAGTCTCTTGTTTGATCATGGAATTAACGCATGTGGCACTGTGCAATCTAATCGCCGGGGCTTACCCCAGCGGCTTGTAGATTCCTGTCTTAGGCTGCGGGAGAGAGCCTGCTTCAAGTGAAATAATTTGCTCACTGTGAAGTTGAGGGATAATAAGAATTTTTTTCTTCTGTCCTACCTTCACGCAGACACCACGGTCCAAATTCAAGCGGCAACTGGTTTTGTGGAGAAACCCCTCTGTGTCCACAAATATAATCTTAATATGGGAGAGGTGGACCTCAACGACCAGTTGTTGGCTCCGTACCTAATTGCTCATAAGGCCAGACGCTGGTATAAAAAAGTGTCTGTATATTTATTCCAATTGGCTCTGCTGAATGCTTATGTGCTATACAAAGCTTCAGGACGAACTGGATCCTTCCTTAAATTCCAGGAAGAGATCATCACAGCCCTTCTGTTTCCAGAAGATGCTGTGTTCCAACTTCCCAATCCAAATGTAGTGAGTCGGCTGCAGGAGAGGCATTTTCCATAAGTCCTCCCTGGTACCCCTACCCAAAGAAATCCCCAAAGAAGATGTGTCTGTAGAAAGCATGGATTTAGGCGTGACACCTGCTTTTATTGTCCCTCCTGTCCTGACCAACTTGGTCTTTGCATTGGTGAATGTTTCCAACGCTCCCACATACTAGTGGAGTATTCACGTAGGGTACAGCATTGCACAGTCCTAGGGTAGACTTACACAAGGTCTCGAAAGATGAGATGGCCATCACATTTTGAGATACCCTAATCTGAAATGTTTATAGTTTACAGTGTATATAAAAAAAAACACAAAAACACAAAAAAATAAAAAAGCCAAAAATAGCTGTGGTTTTATTTTTCTTCCCTCTATTGTGTTATCTCTCTTATGTTCACTCTCTATTGTCCACTCTATTGTTCACTCTCTATTGTTACTGTATTTTAGAACTGTAATGTTTTATTTTTACTATGTTTTATTGTATTTGCTTTGCAGGTATGGTATGTCTTACTGTTATATTGTAATGTTACTTTGTTTTATTGTTAACCATCATTTGCTTACCAGGTACGCCATTCAGTTGCAGCACAAGTTTATTCATTCTGACAGCAACAGCGTTTGCTCCTACTATATGTAAAGCCGTGACTCCAGCGCTGTAGGAGGGGATTTCACCACCACAGTTAAAAATAGAGCATATATGCCAAAGCATGGGGCAGGGGTGGAGGAGTGATTTGCTCCTAACATTAGGGGCAGATTGCCCCCATGCTTTGGCATATATTTTTTAGGCACAGATTGCATTAAAAAATGTTTTATTTTTACTATGTTTTATTGTATTTGCTTTACAGGTATGGTATGTCTTACTGTTATACTGTAATGTTACTTTGTTTTATTGTTAACCATCATTTGCTTAGCAGGTACACCATTCAGCTGCAGCACTGATTTTATTTATGTTGACAGCAACAGCTTTTTCTCCCACGGTACGTAAATCAGTGACTCCAGTGCTGTAAGAGGTGATTTCACCACCACAGTTAAAACAAAAATGTTGCATGTATGCCCATCATTAGAGTGGGTGGATGAAGGGAGGTATTGTAATGGTGGGCATACCCACCATCAATCTCTTTTTTTGTTCAACCCACATGAAAAAAACATACTGATATGTTGCTGGACTTTGAGTGGTTATACCAGAATGATGCCTGAAGGTTTAGGTATCATCTTGGTATCATTCTTTTCAGCCAGCTGTTGGATTTCATGTAAAAGCAATCCTAGCGGCTAATTAGCAGTGGGAGGGAACGTCCCCCCTTTCCCACTGTCTTCCATGGTTTTCTTGGGCTCTCCTGTCCCAACAAGGAACCTGAAAATGCAGCCGGTGGTTCAGCCAGCTGACCATAGAGCTGATCAGAGACCAGAATGGCTCTAATCATGTCTATGGCCTAGGAAACCGGAAGCTATGAGTATTTCATGACTTAGGTTTTGCCGGATGAAAACAGTGCCATTGGGAATTTGGGAAATCATTTTATCACACTGATCCTGATGTGGCCAAATGCTTTGAGGGCAGAGAAGAGATCTAGGGTCTAATAGACCCCATTTTTTTCAACAATTGAGTACCTGTCACTACCTATAGCTTCAAAAGACAGGGTCCTAGTATTAGAGTACCTAATATACAGGGTGACTCTGTAGGTACTTAAAAATTATTTGTGCCAACGTCCCTGATGATCAGTTAGAAATATCAAAAGACTAAAAACTTTGGGACTTTAAAGGCACAACTATAGTGAGCTACACAGCGTATATAAAAAAGGTTGAATTTTATTTATAATCTACAAAAAAGCACAAAGAGAATAGACAAAACATCATTAAAAACACAACAGGTCTAGACATACATAGCATATTCTAACACCATTAAGGATCCTATCCTGCAGTTAGGTATATATCCCTGAGTATTCATATACATTAATAATCCAACTGAAGGAAAAAAGGGGTGACTTCCCCTAACACAGTTGAAGGTGGGGGAGTACTGCAGGTCTGGTGTTTCCAGAATGGTGTATTTTCCAGTTGCTCATTGCTCTACATGTTTCACGTTGACAGGGAACGCTTCTTCAGGAGCTAGAGGTTCAAATAATTGTGTCAAAAAAGAATTGTATTCACATAGATGAGTGTGGTCAAAGGGTCGCAAAAAGCGATCAAGGTAGAAATATATTGGTAAGGGTCAGGCAAGCAGCCAACGGACACCGGGGCCTCCCAGCTAAGTCACATTGGGTAATTGTGGATAGGGAGAGCTTGTATATGCTGCAGTTCCCACAGTGAAGACAGTAAAGAGACTCCGGGAGCGCACCGTCCTGCTGAGTTGCTGCCTGTTGTATGTCTCCACTACCTATAGCTATCATAGGGGATGTTTACATTCCCTGAGATAACAATAAAAATTAGAAAAAAAAGGAACAGTTTAAAAATAAAATAAAAAAGCAAAATTAAATAATTAAAAAAAATGCACACCTGTCCCCCTGTGCTCACACGCAAAGGCGAACACAAGCGTCGGTCTGGTGTCATATGAAAGATTAAATGGGCATATGTGGAATTACACCCCAAAATACATTCTGCTGCTTCTCCTGAGTACGGGGATACCACATGTGTGAGACTTTTTGGGAGCCTAGCCATGTACAGGACCCTGAAAGCCAATCACCAACTTCAGGCTTTCAAAGGGCGTAAAATGGTAATTTCACTTCCACACTACCTATCACAGAGGCCATGAAATGTCAAGATAGCACAAAACCCCCACAAATGACCCCATTTTGGAAAGTAGACAAGCTATTTGCTGAGAGGCATTTTGTGTCCATGGAATATTTTATATTTTGCCACAAGTTTTGGGAAAACATTAAAATTTGTATTTATTTTTTTTACACAAAGTTGTCACTAAATGATATATTGTTCAAACATGGCATGGTTATATGTGGAATTACACCCCAAAATACATTCTGTTCCTTCTCCTGCGTATGGGGATCTGGAAGCCCTCTTTAAGAGGGAGGCCCCTAGATCCTGGCCCCCCTGTGTTTATACATATGGGGTACATAGTATCTCTACCCGTTCACCAAAAAAGTGTCAAAAAGTAATAAAAACACAGACAGTTTTTGACAATTCCTTTGTTAAAATATACAGTAACCCCAATGTAAAGCCATTATCAATCATGCCACCCACCGTACCCAAAAAAGAAAGAAAAAAAACACTCTCCACTCATTGATGGCTGACCTCTGCCATTTGACACTTTTTATATAGGTAAATGCAGGGTCACCTGGTGGCACCACCCTCCCTTGTGGTGTCACGGACTGGTGCATGCAAGGGGGTAGTGCCACCATGTGCAGAGTGTTTTTTTTTTTTTCGGGTGTTGGGCTGGGATTTGGGGGCTTCCGGATTCTGATAAGCCCCCTGCCCGCAGACCCCCACAACCACAGCCCAGTGTTGTGGGGAAGAGACCCTTGTCCTCATTAACATGGACACAAGGTGCTTTGGGGCAGGGGGCTCTGCCTGCCCCCCAACCCCAAAGCACCCACCCCCCCATGTTGAGAGCATGTGGCCTGTTATGGTTCAGGAGGGGGGCGCTCGATCATCCCCCCTCATCTTCCTCATCTGCCAGGCTATATGCTCAGATAAGGGTCTGGTATGTTGGTGTGGGCCTGATATGGACTGAGGGGGGACCCTACGCCTTTTTTTTTTTTACTGCCTATTTTTTTTTTTTTTACTCAGTTGTTAGCAGGGAAGCCCATTGAAAGCTGATGACTTATCGGCTGTTAAGGATGCTGCGGCCAGCTTCCTTAACCGCTATCCGACCAGCCACTGTAGTTATACTGCGGCAGGTTGGCAAGGCTGTGCAAATCGCTGTAGCTGTAGGTCTCTTCTTTATGACGTCACAGCAGGCGCGCACCCATCGCGTATCACCGGAGCCAATGCGACTGCCCGGCACCCGCAATCGCTCATGACAGAGCGAGAACCAGAATCTGTGTGTGTAAACAAACAAACCCCGGTTCTCTCAGGGGAGAGGAGACAGATTGTGTGTTCATACCAAGTATGAGCACCGATCTCTCTCCTCCCCTAGTCAGTCCCAGCCCCCCTACAGTTAGAACACACCTAGGGAACAGAGTTAACCCCTTGATCGCCACCAAGTGTTAACTCCTTCCCTGCCAATGACATTTATACAGTAATCAATGGCCATTGAATTGAATTTTAGTATATTTATTATAGCAAAAACGACAAAATATTGTGTTTTCTTTCAAAATTGTCGCTCTTTTTTTGTTGATACCACAAAAAATAAAAACCGCAATGTGAATACCACCAAAACAAAGCTCAATTTGTGGGTAAAAAAGGACATACATTTTGTTTCAGTATAATATCCCACGACTGCTCAATTGTCAGTTAAAGCAACGCATCGTATCACAAAAAATGGCATTCCGTATCGTTAAAAATGGCCTGGTCAGGAAGGGGGCAAATCCTTCCGGGGCTGAAGTGGTTAACAACCAGCTTTTACTGCACACTGATTGGGCAAAGCATTGGCAATCAAGACACAGAATGCACTGTCCAGCACGCAGTGCATTACAGGGCATTTGGCGGGACTAACACCCACCAAGCACCCTGCAAATTAGGATGCTCCCCAAATGGGGTAAACAGCCAATGTTTGGTCCAAACTCATGCTTGGGCAAAATCGTTCGCTCAACCCTATCCACCACTAACCAAACTGACATGAGCTCAGATATGAATAAACCCTAAGCTGACCTAGACAGGAGCCTAGGATCCAGTCAATATTCAGGGGACCAAGCTATATTCCCTTGCAGTAAACCAGGGCTATAGAACAACTGGTCAAATCTGTGCACCTTCCAGATCATTTACAAGGTAGGATGAATTTGTGGTCATTTTGTGTCTGATGGGGTGGCCATGCCAGGACAGACAATGTAATTGAAACCAGTTCTCCGTACATATTTCAGTCCTTATGGATGTTAAAATCAGCTAGCTTGCCTTGGTCTCAATCCTTCCTTAATCCATATCTGCACCAGCTATTATGGTTCAATATTCACAGGAGGTCAAGGGGAGTCAAATAACATGCCACTAGTTTCTTTTAACCCTTGTATTGCCTAAAGTATGGAATGTGTTCTTGTCAGTTATAGGGTTATATTGGAAAATGGTTTGTGCAGCCATTTTTGAGTGGCTGTGGCAAAAACTGAAAAGAGACAAAAGAGGGGAATCAATAGACAATACTGCTAAGGTTATGGGCCGGTTTGCACAGAGAGAAAGGAGGTAGGGATGTACAGTATTTGAATTTATTCTCTTAAACTGGAGCCCTACAGTAAAATCTTTTAATCATGCTTTTAAGATATTGGTTTTATGTTATATAAAAAATGTGTTTCCACCCTTAATAAATATGTCTTGAATTCACTCCATATTTTTTGTCTCTCTAAACATACAGT